>CM056996.1:230885708-232085708 GCA_029891345.1 Dryococelus australis | reverse complement strand
GATATTGAAAAATATGTAAAAATATCAAATATTAAATATTTCAGAAATTATTTTATGATTGATGAATTACCAAAAATATGCATAAAAATGAATGTACCATAGATAATTTTAACATTTCAACAAATCCTGGTACTCGTTGGGTTTGTTATTTTAAGAATAATAATAGTGTTTATTATTCTCATTCATTCATTTAATTAGTTATTTCAAAAATATATATTTATTACAATGATGATAGAATACAGAATTTTAATTCAGTTATTTGTGGGCATCTATGTTTAATTGTATTATATATTTTTCGAAAGATTTTGAGTCTCACAAAATAATTTATTTGTTACTAAATGACAGATATATTTGGGAAACCATTAATTAAATCTTTAAATAGCATTTTTGACACTAATGGTTATGCTTTAAAAACATAAGTAGATTCACAATGCAATGCCAGTGTTTCTACTTTACAAAGTAAAGTAAGTTCTGGTTTTAATTATACAAAATGTTATATTTTTTTTAGGAGATAGAATTGTTAATATAGACGAACATAGAGATAATAAATATGTAGTCAATAAAATATTTTTGATATACATACAGCAGATTATGCTTTGAAAGAAGATATAAATTTACGATTCAGTAATATTATTGCTGATTATATCAAGTGGATAAATGATACAAAACAGGTATTTAAAAAAGATGTAGATTCAAAATACAATATTATTGTTTCTGCTTTACAATATCAACTTAGTAAAGTTTTCGTTTATATGAAAGATTATGTTTCTATCCATAATCGTAGAATTGATAATATGGCTCTTCCTATAGATGGAAAAGATGCGGCCAATAAAAGATATTTCGATAAAGAAATACCTAATAAATTACAAAATTTAAACCAATCAGTTTTGAATTATTGTGATACACTTGTTAACTCAAAAGTGGAAAAATGTAAGGAAGAAAAGTCCCACATATTTTATTTACCTGTAAAGTGGAATAAAAAAATTAAATTTTTCACTTAGATAATATTAATTTTCTTTGCTTTTTTGATGGATTGTAGTGTTCATAAAATAATTCCTGCTAATCCTAATTTACCTTATGATACTGTTAAATGTTTTGAAGGATCTACAGAAATTCATTATAGTAAGCTTTTTGATGATTAGGAAGGCAATATTTTAACTTTTAAAATACAAAATCTGAATATGATGATGGATTGATGACTACAATAGGAATATTCCTAAAAGATAGAGATTATCTTTTTTTACTATTAAATGGAGCATACTTGGTGTTTGAAGTGTAAGAAAGTTAATAAAAATAGTAATATTTTAAAAAATACTAAAAATGTACGATTAATTCAAAAAAGCAAATGTTCAATATGTAATTCTAATAAAGCTTCATTAAAAAAAAAATTCCAAACACAAAAGATGGATTAATTCATTAATTATTTAAACCATCAAGAAGAAATTTTTCAAGTAGGAAAGTAATATCTTACTGGAATTGATGATTCATTGCAAATTGACCTTTGACCTTGAGAGATGGATACTGGCAATTTGAAAGGAATTCGCATATAAATAATGGATGTAAATATGTTATGTATATATATATATATATATATATATATATATATATATATATATATATATATATATATTTTTTTTTTTTTTTTTTTTTTTTTTTTTTTTTTTTCAAAATATGCATTCGCTATTCCAATTAAAAATAAAACAGCAAAACATCTATATTAGTTGAAAGAAAACCAAATCATTTACAAAGTGATAATGGATCAGAATTGCATAATAAAACACAATAGTGAAAGAATACAATAATTCAAAACATAGAACTATTGGTATGAAACTGATTGAAGAAAAAAATAAAAGGAATAAAAATTAATGCAAATAAATTTTGTAGACATGTTTACTAAACCTAAATACAAAGTTGGAGATGTCCATGTGAGCAAAATAAAATTAATTTTTGAAAAACATTATACTGCTAATTGGACCTCAGAGTTATTTACTATTTTTGAGGTTTTAAATTATGATGTACCAACTTACAAATTAAAAGATATTAAAGGAGAAGAAATAAAAGGTAATTTTTATGAATATGAAATTATGAAAACTACCTTTCCAAATGAATATTTGGTCGAAAAAGTTTTAAAAACGAATGGTGATAAAAGTATGTTAAATGGTTGGGTTTTGACAATTATCATAACTCTTCCATTAATAAAACAGATTTTTGTGAATATTTTCATTTCAAACACAACATAATTTAACATTCATAATGACCGTTCAGATGGTCATTAAACAACCATTGTAGCCATTTTTGCAACAAAAAAATTAAAATATATTAAATTTTTTTGATTTTGCAAATTTTGTTTTATTTTTTTTCAAATCTGCTCATTCGGGATTTTTCTTACATTAAAAAAAGCAGACAGATTCAAGCTAAAATAAAAAAAACCTCATTTTCGAGCAACTAAATTTAAAAAAAATTAATCAAATTTAATTGTGTACAAAGGAAACAATTTTAAGCTAAAATCAAGTTAAACATGAAAAATGATATTGGATATATTCAAATTATTTAAATCAATAGTATTTATATATTCTAAGAGAATTCTATATCGCTTATTATATCACTCGCAAATTCATCTTCTTCATTTAGCCCTAATTCAACAAGTTCTATTTCTATAATTTTTGTTATTTTTATATGAATTAAAATATATTTAAAATAGTTGATTATTTAATATTTTGTCATCTTATATATGTTGATGACACTCATCCATAGAAATTGTAGTAAGTACATAACAAACTATATGTTTCAAACAATTTAAAAATATACTAAATAAATGCTTTGTATATTCATCTATAAGTATGCATTTTATTGAATTTAAATAATTAAAACCATTATGTTGAGTATCGTTTATATGCACATATTTAATCAGATTTAGGTGCATACATTTTAATTGGATTTAAAAAATCTAAAGCATTTTGTTTATATTCATTTAACACATCTTAAAATCGGTGAGACATTTTTTATATGTGAAATTAGGGCAGGTGAAATTGGAAAGTAGGAAATTATGTTTTATATGTATTCTTTTTAATAGGGAAATTAAAGATTAAAAAATTTAAATCAAAGAATATAGGCCAGATTAAATATGTTTCAACAAATTTTAAAATTTGATAATTTGTTAGATTTTATTTCCAGACGTTCCATCGTTCATTTTTCTACTCAAATCGACTGTTATAAAACCATAATCTTATTCCTAACATTTTGCACATACATATCTCTTTAAATTTTTCATAAGACATGTCACCACCAAAAAAACAGTATAAATCTGTTTTTAATTAGTATCATCTTGTCTAAATATACACAAAAAATTTGCATTATCTCTTAACAATTGTTTAGGTACTTTTGGCTAAGTCTGAGCTAAATAAAATGCATCGATATTTTTAGTCTTCCACCAGTAAAATATTCACGAATTATATCTTGATTGTCTAAAATAACATCATCAAATACAATTAGCGATTTGTTTTCACACTGATCTAAAGGAATCATATCATCATTATTATTAAAAAGTATGCCATTTTTTCTTTAAATTTAATTTTTATGATACTTCATCAAGATAATTTTGTAATTGAATATATTTGGGTTGATTTAAACTTTTTGAACAAACATACAATTTATTGAAATTAAACCAACCTGTTTTATAAATACAATAGATAATCAAGTTTTTTTTTTTTTTGCAATTACTATGAGCTACAATTATTGCTCTTATGTTGTTAGGTAATAATTTACCATTCTTCTTATTGTTAGATTATTTTTCGTAAATTAAAACACCAACTCCTAGTAAACTTTTTTTATTTATATGTTAATTTTTTTATATAGATGGACACTAAAGTATTTAAATTAACAATGATGTATTCAATACTGAAGAATAATTTCATTATATCATAACACCAAATATTAACAACAATACTTTAGTAACAATTTAAAAATTAGCCATATTGTTGAAAAAATGAAGGTTTATCGAAACTGCTTTCAGCACAAGAAAGTATTAAGCATGGTAAAAGTTATATATGTGATATGTGTCTTCAATTTTTTTTACTTTTTAACTCTCAGGCAAAATTAAGTAAACATATAGAAGAATGTACAAAATTAAACAGTAAGAATCAATTTACCTTTTAAAGGAAAGCAAATAAAATTCAAAAATTACAAGCATACAATGAATGTTCCTTTCGCAATATATGCAGATTTTGAATCAATTACAAAAAACATATCAACCACCAAACCAAATCCAAGAGAATTAAATAAGTTTTAACTAATCAAAAAATATCCCATTTTAACAGAAGATGATATCGATAATTGTTTATATAAAGAAATACTTAAAGAAAGATATAAACTAAACTGATGAAAAAATGAATACCAGTGGTTTAAAGTTGAATGAAGAATCACACACAATGAACTATAAATTACACAAAGTGTCAAGTTTTTGCTATTATAGTGTATCTAATTATGTTGATTATAAACCACCAGTTGTATATCGAGGTCCAAATGCCCACAAGAAATTTATAGAATTAATGAAGAAAGAAGTAGAAGAAATTGTCAAACTATATTCACAAATAGAACCTATGCCACCCACTAACGAAACAAGAAATAACAATACATAATAAATCGAAAAATTGTGTTATATGTAACTGTGAATATACTAAGAACAATGCATAAGTATGTCATCATAATAATATAACTGAGAAATTCATTAATCCAGTATGTAATAATTGCAATCTACAATTAAAATTGCCTAATTTTGTTCAAATTTATTTTTATAATTTAACTGGATATGATGCTCATTTATTTATTAAAAAGTTATGATAAGATGATAAAAATATAGATTTGATTGCAAATAATGAAGAAAAGTTTCTTACTTTCAGGAAACAAAAATAAAATTAAGAAATGAGATCTATAGACACATTTAAATTTATGGCCATTAGTTTAGCTAAATTATTATCTAATTTAACTAAGAACCAAATAATTCTTACACAAAAGAATTTCTCAGAAGAACAAGTAGATTTTGCTACAAGGAAGGGTCTATATCCATTTGATTATATGTAGAGCTGGGAAGAATCTAATGAAAGTGAACTTTATCCAAAAAGTTAATTTTACAATAAATTAAATGATAGTGATATAAGTGAGAATGAATATGAGCACACAAAATTTGTTTCGACTCAGTTCCCTATAAAAAATCTTGCTGATAATCATGATTTGTATTTAAAAAGCAATGTTTTATTATTAGCAGACATATTTGTAAATTTTAGAAATATGTGTATAAATGCATATGATTTAGATCCAGCATGGTATTTTACAGGACCAAGTTTATCATGGGATGCAATGTTAAAAATGCCTAAAAAACCATTACAATTATTGCATGATTATGATATGATTTTAATTTTAGCAGAAGGAAATACAGAAGGAATATCACAATGTTGTAAACGATATGTTAAAGCAAATAATAAATATTTAGAAGATTTTTAATCTAATTAAGAATAAAATTATTTAGCATAAATCGATGCAAATAATTTATATGGATGGGCAACATAAAAAATAATTACCATATGGTAATTTTGAATGTATTTATGGAAAATAATATGAATTAGATACTTTCGGGAGAAAAATATATTAAATCTTAAGGATGATTCTGGTCATGGTTACATATTAGAAGTTGATTTAGAATATCCTCTAAAAATGTATAAATTACATGAAGATCTTCCATTTTGTCCAGAAAATATGGTAGTTCCAAAAACAAATCAATCTAAATTATTATCAACATTATATAAAAAGGCAAAGTATATAATACACTATCGCATTTTAAAACAGTGTCTAAAGAATGGTTTAAAACTAACTAGAATACATAGAAGATTAAAGTTTAATCAGTCTCATTGGTTTAAAAAAACTATATATATATATATATATATATATATATATATATATATATATATATATATATGAACACAACAATGATAAGTACCGCAAAAAAAATTATTTCGAAAAGATTTTTATAAAGTAATCAACAATCCTGTGTTTGGTAAAACAATGGAAAATATTAGGAATAGAGTAGATATAAGACTGATATCAAGCGAAAAAGTCTATGGTAAATTAGTAGCAAAAGAAAATTTCATTATATTTGATGAGAATCGTGTGGCTATGTATATGAATAAAATGAATGTAAAATTTAATATACCAATTTATATTGGCATGTCAATTTTAAATGTATCGAAAAAATTGATGTACAATTTTCATTATAAAGTTATGAAACCAAAATAAGGAAATAAAATCGAAATGATTTATTAAAAATATAAAATTTTTACGAAGATATGAAGATGATGAGATAAATTTGATACAAGTGATTACACAAAAGATAAAATTTACAACATACCTCAAATAAATATAAAAAAATTGGGTAAAATGAAAAACGAATTTAATGGTAAAATAATGAAAGAATTTGTTGGTTTATGATTTTTAAAAATGTATGCTTATAAGGTTAATGATAAGGAAATAAAAAATCGAAAGGAGTAAATAAATGTATTGTTAACAAGCCAATTTCTTTTGACGATTATAATAATTGTTTTTTTAAAGATAAAATACAATATAAAACAACGAATTTCATAACAAGCTAAAAGTATAAAATATATACAGTAGAAGTTACTAAAATAGCATTAAGTCCTTATGATGATAAAAGGATTCTATTATAAAATAAAGCAGATACATACAATAAGTAAATGGAAAAAATTATTGTTTCTAAAGTTAATATGTTATTTATTTTTTCTATTTTAATGATTTAAAATGATGATAGTTCGCTAAAACATTTTTTACACATAGTTTAATATTTGTCCTTAGTAGTTTTATTAGGGGAAATAATTGTATAGATTTATTCTCATTACATACTTTACATGTTTTTGTTGGACAATTATCATGTTGAGTTTCATTTAGAATATATAATGCTGTATTGTGTAATTTAGAATTTCTATGCTTCTTGAAAGATGCATTATAAACATATTTCCACATTCACACGTTACTTTCTCTCTTTCTAATTCATAACGATTACTATCATATTCACTATAACATTTTTTGCACGTGTTAAAATGTTTATCTTTTGTGTGTTTGTGTGATGCAAAACTTTCTATGTTTAATAACTTCTTGTACTTTTTACAAATGTTATTATTTTCATTTCGTAAGAGGACATAGTTTATTTTTTTTTTTAAGAAAATTAATTTTACTAAGAGAAAAAAATTTATTAAGAGAAAAAAATTGTACTACATTTTTTCTTTTAAAAATAAAACGAAATGGAGTCTGTGCTCAACAAGTTGAACAAATAATATGAATTGACTAAACTACATGATCTTGAAATTCATAAATGGTATGAAGCTACAGATTTTCAAATTTATGAATCTAAGTTTGGTAAAAAAATTAATTGTTTTCTAGATTGTAAGTAAAAAATTATTTTACAAAATCGATATGAAAATATGTATGATGAAAATGCTTTAAAAATAATAAATGAGAAACAAGTTTTTATAGCATGTAAAGTTTTAAAATAAATGAAGAATGGAAAATCTATGCATGATATTGAATTTCAACATAAAAATTAATTCTATTGATTTTTTAATCATTTAAATATTTTTTCATTTGATTTTTAGCTTAATTTACTTGTTTTTAAGACAAATCCTGAAGGAGCGATTTTTTTTTTAATGGTATAATTTGCTGAATTTTTGGTTAAATTTGCGTGATTTTAGCTTGGAAATTGACAAGTAATGGTTTATTGAGCCAGGAACCCTTTATATATATATATATATATATACTTATCACGCTTTTTCGTTCATTCTCACTACAAACCCCTCGTTCGCCGTCGCCTCGCAATCCCCTATCGCCGTCCGTCCCCTTCGCCGATGTCCTTCGCTGCTCTACGCGTCGCTCGATTCCCGAACTCGGCCAATTGGCCGCCACAAAACTACTGCCGACACTTGCACTGCTGCAATATTTATAGGGCCATATGCCGTCGTCCAGTAATTTCTCTAAATGCCACGTTACGCCGAAGGTCGTAGTTCCCATGGTCTTCTTGCGCATCCTCTACAATCGTCGGCTTCTTTAGCAGGGGGGAGGAGAAGCTGTGACGCCAGGGAGGTCAGCTGTCAATCATTCGCCACTCGGGGCGAGGGCGAGCAGCAAGCGGGTCTGAGTGTTGAAGGGGGAGGGGTGGGTCGGAGTGGGTAACCCCACCCGTCCCCTTAAAATCCGATTCCCCGCGCAACAGGAGCTAACAGTACTCAGGTCCATGGCGACGTCAATTTGAGATATGTCGGGAAGAATACAAAACGAGGGGGAAAGTAGGTGTGAAGCAGGGCTGCCACGAGTGTTCACGGACATAGCACGCGTGTGTGTGTGTTGGCAGATGCGGCGAACAACGCGTGCAGCCCGCCGCTGCTAGACTACTCTGAGCTGTACAACTCGGCGCTGGACCACATCGACCTGATGCAGGACTACTACAGCTGGCAGAGCCCGCAGAGACCCGGGCAGTTCGCATATTGCCAGTACCCTTTCATTCTCAGCATCGTCGCCAAGAGGATCATACTGACCAAGGTACGTCGCGCTTCACCCTCCGTACATATAACCAATACTTGTTCCCGAGGTGCCTTCCAACTGTACGACATATACACCTCACTACATAGTAATACACCTACTACCGAAACTGTTAGAACAGTGCCATTTAATTGCGATGTGAATTTAGGTATTTCAATGTTATAAAAGTCAATTATTAATGTTCTATTTTTAATTTAAAAAAATCTTAGCGTATTTCCATTTAGAATACTTCAGAAAGCGCATTTGGCCAAAAAAAAATCGCCAAGTAGAGCAGTTATAACAATTTAATTGGTTGTATGTAAGAAAATATTAGTGACATTGTTAAAATAATATTTTTTTATAATTATTTTATTTGCATTTTTTCAATTATGAAAACGATAACTTTAAGTAGCTGAAAAAGATATAAACAAAGTAAATTAATAAAATTACTTGCAAATATTATTTTCAATTTCTTATGTACAATCAGGGTAATTATTATAGCGTTATTCCTTAAAGAAGGTTTTTTTTAAATATCTATATATGTAAATTGCAGCAAAATAACATTTTACAGCGTTACCAAATGCATTCATTCTTCTTACATCTACGTTCAATCCGATTCATATTTTCACCGATCACGCAGAAATTACAGGGCGTATACAGACTATGGTTGCTCCGGTATTCACATATTAACACTTTTTGTGTTATCATGTTGGTGTCTGGTTGGAAATTCAGTTTACACCCATACTAATAAATTCATTAATCTTAATACCAAGTCTTTGATATAAATTATTGACAACCAGTTAGACGCTAACGATGTTTCTACTGACTTTAATAATATCGATGAGGTTCAAATTCTCATTGCAAGATCTTAAAATTTTAATTATTTGGTTTTATTTGCAAAAGAACAAAACGTATCGTAGTCTGGTGTTCCGTATCGGCAAATTCTGCTGTTTTCGTGAGTTCAGTCAACTTTTCAGCGATGTTCTCCGCTCTATCTGTTCTGAGCAATATGCGTGCACGTGAACCACTCGCCGCAAACGGCATATTGCAGCTAGCAAGCCATAACTCATGGTAGAATATACGAATCCGTAAGAGATATTCTCTTTCATGGGGCTAGTTTCCTGAGTTACGTCATCTTCTCCGTCTGCCTGTGGCGCCGTGATGATGTGTCGAACGAAGTGACTTGTGCTACATTCCTTTTGAGAGCGCTGATGTGACACATCAGTAGGAAACCATTTAAAGACTGTTCACAATAAAATTAGCACTTTTGAAAGCCCTGCTTACGAATTACTTGTATGCACGTCGTGTATTCTTCCACCTTATGTAAATTTAACATTGACATGGGCGTCATCACTTTATTCATGCGTCGGTCAAGTAAAACTGCAAAATTGGTAGGAAGGTAAATATTTTACAAATCTGCTAGTTTTTACGCTTCGATGCATTAAAAACCCGAAAGCGAAAAAAATAATTTAAGTTATCGCGAATGGTTACCTAACACTTTTTATTCGACATTAACATATGGAACTACTTTTCATCCATCGTCACAAACTTTACTGTGCGAATGTCACCCTGTGCGCCCATTGAACTATATGCAGGTAGGGGCAGTACCTTTTTTCTACGTTAATTTCAAAAGTGCTCACTTTATCGTAAACAGCCTTCAGCAACGCCAACACTCAGTCAATGGTCTCAGTGGCGGAACACTCACAATTAGTTCCAGCAGTGGAAATAGTGGCCTCCGCTATTCCCTACGAGTTTGTTGTAATCTCATTGGTAATGGCTGTGTTTTTCGATGAAGAAGATTATATTAAGCGCACTTAATTCCGGTGAAAACAGCTGAACACTGCCCCATCCATATTTTCTTCGCATCCTTGGCAGAATACAATAACGTTAGTTTCTTTGTTGGAATTATCGGTTACCTACGCCGTTTTCGGTCGCCTTCTACTGTCGAGACCGCCTGTCCTCCAGTACCTCCGCGATCTCAGCAGCAAGTGTAGTCTCCAACCCAGACGCCAAGCAACTCACGTCAGTAATCTCAGCTACTCGTGGTAAAACAAAGGAATGTGCCCTTATTCTAGTCATCGCTCAATCTCTACCGTCCCCTTCCCACCATGACAGCAGCATGGTGCCGACCCATTTGTTTATCACTTTATTTGAACAATTCGGAACTATTTAGAGAAAATGCATTTCCGAAATTCCAATTTATGTTCCACAGCTAGACGAATATGCTTGCTTGTAGTGTCTAAAATATTTGCATTAAAATTACAACCTAAGTACTTAGGAATCGTAGTTTAATTTTCTCTCTATTTCTCACGATTATTCATGCGAAAAAAAAGTCTGCAGCCTCCGGAAGGTTATGACTGTCTAATCGTTCTCAGAAAGTCAATAAATCACGAAACATACCTTACACTTGTTTTAACTATTTGGCCATACAGGAGCACAATTTAAAATAAAGCCATATTAGTAGAAATCTTTCGTTCCTTCGGTTGCAAGGGCGAGGTGCGTAGGAACTAGGTGCCGACAGGCCGCCATGTTGAATTTCCTTTTTTCCTTTTTCCCGAAAAACATCCTTTTTTTTCTCACAAAATCGACTAAATTTCCCAAAAAAAAAATCTCTTTTTCCTTAAAAATTTCACATTTTTTCCTCAAAAAGCACTTAGCCTCCCAGCTGCAAAAATAAAAAACTATTTCTTTTGTAAAAACGAACCATTGGGAGCATTCTAAGGTGCTTCCTTAGGACCGGCAGAGCAGCGGTGGCCATATTGGTTTTATAGGCATAAGGTATGACCAATCGATACACGGGATTCATGATCGAAGTCAGACGTAACCATCAGCCATCTTGCTTCTGTCAGCCATCTTAGCCACCATGTTGACTGCAGGTGACCTTGACATTCCCTCAGTGACCTTGAATGACCTTGATCCCAAAAAATTCTCAAAAATGGCTAAATAATCCCGAATATTTATAAAAAAATGTATAAAATATTTTATAAAAAATGTATATATATTTATTATTATAAAATTATTTAATATTTATTTAATAAAACTTACATTTCCGGAGGTCCCCACTACCCCTCATCTATACTCATTTTGCAATCTTGTTTTCCATTTGTCATTTGTTCATACATTGATGGAGGCCGCCATCTTGGTTTTTGTCTGTAATTTATTTATACATAACTGAAGGCCGCCACATTGTTCATTTTGTTTGTCATTTGTTTATACATTGTTGGAGCATGTCTCTCACTTTCGTTCAACTGCCTTTTTTGGATTTCATATGTTTTCAACACCTAGGTGGTGCTAGTGTATTAAAATCGATATCTCCACCAGGCAGTAGACACATTAGTTTATGTTTGTAAAATTTAGCTTGTGCTGTCGGTGCCCTCCTTGTTGGATTCTATTTTAAATACATAAGCAGCATTAATTTCCCGATTTCACTTCCAAGCGAATTGTCGACATTCATATTTACAGGCATAGGAAAATCTGTAAATTTTTAATTCCTATTTAAAACATATTTTTTCCAATTAACAGTGAGTACTGGCCACATGTTTACCGAAGACCCGAATGAACTTGTTGATAGATTCAATTATTTGATTGTCCTTCACAAACATGGGTATGACTTGAGCATTGTTAAGATGTATTCAATTATCAGTCAATTGAAGGAATGAGACTACATCGAATGATGTGGTCAACTGATTTCTTCCGAAATTCTAATTACCAAATTTTAATAAATTACTATATAATTATTGATTTTTTTCTTTATTTTTGCCTGTCGTATCCTTCTATCGCCCTTGAAGTATTAATATATAATAAATTATGCATGTAGGTATACTGCTGATTAGATAAATATTTTTTTAATAAGAATGAAGAATTACAGATATTCCTATTCTTATAAATATGAGTTTCGACAACTCACTTAGCAGTGAAATCGAAAAATCAACGCCACCTATGTGTTTAAAATAGAATTCAATATGGAGGGCACCGACAACACAACCTATACTTTAAAAACTTAAACAAATATGGCTGCAAGCTGGTGATTATATCTATTATTAAAGTACTAGTGCCACCTAGGTGTTGAAAACATATCAAAACCAATATGGCAGTCGAACGAATGTGAGAGAAAAACTCCAACAATGTATAAACAAATAACCAACGAAATAATCCAAGATGGGGGCCTCCAGTAATGTACAAGCAAATGACATTCGAAAAAACAAGATGACGGCCTTCAGCAATGTATAAACAAATGACAAATGAAGAAACAAGATGGCAGAATAAGTATTGAAGAGGGGTGGTGATGGCCTCTGGAAATGTAGGTTTTTATAATATATCTTTTAAATAATTTTTAATAATAAAGTTTTAATAATTTTCATTAACAAATTGTTCATACTTTTTTTATAATTTTTGCGGGATTTTGTTAGAATTTTTTTTGTTTCAAACTCATTCAAGGTCGCGGGGTCAAGGCCAAGGATACTTGCACCCAATATGGCGTCTAATATCTCTGACATAACCAAGATGCCTGATGTTAGGTCTGACTGCGATCCTTGACCCCACATATCGATTTGGCATATCCTATTCCTTTAAAACCAACATGGCCACCACTGCTTTGCCGGTCCTAAGGAAGCCCTCAAAATGCTCCCAATGGTTCGTTTTTGCAAAAAAAAAAAAAAAAAAAAAAGTGACTTATTTTGGCAACTGGGAGGCTCGGTGCTTTTTGAAGGAAAATGGGACATTTTTAGTAAAAAGGGAAACTTTCAAGGAAATTTAGTGGATTTTGAGGGAAAAAGGAAACTTTTTCGGAAAAAGGGTAAATCGACATGGAGGCATTCGGCGCCTAGCTCCTATGCCCCACACCCTTGCAACCGAAAGAACTAAATCCTACTACCCACATTAATTAGGCGACTAGTGAAAATGTTGGTACCGCATACTTTGAGAGTTGTTCGCGATTCCATTATGAAGCGTAATATGGTATTACAGGACTCGGAGCAGCAGATGATCCTGACAGCACGAAGATCACTCGTGGCCAAGGTAGCGAGACACCAGGCTCCGCAGATCGACATCTTCTTCCTCAACATCCACGTGAGACGGTCACACCTCGTCTCCGACTCGCTCAATGAAGTACGCCTTTATCTTGGTCTTCTCTTCGCTACATATTGTTTAGGATTCCCGTTTATAAAACTAAATTATAATAGGCAAACCAGTTTGTTTTATACCCATATTAATATTTATACTCTCTGAAACAACGAAGTTTTAAACAATAATTGGCCATTAAATTTCACTATGCATGCGACACTTGCTTAATTTATATGGTGTAACTAGAACCATCTGAAAATTCGTAGGCACTTAATTAGGGTCTATGTGATCTGGTAACATAGTATACTTGACCTGAAATAAAATCCCGAGTTCTATCCTGAGTGGCACAGAGCTCAGCTCAAGTTAAGGTATGCGTAAAACATTACACTTTCTCATGTGTGAAAATCTGTAACATTTATCAGCTCGAAAGTGTGCATGAATATGTTACCTTGAATATTATATCAGCGGTCTGAGTACAAAATCGCACTGCTATAAGATCATGGTTAACACAACCAGAAATATCCGATAAGCTAGAAAAAGTCCATATCTTAATTCATATTCTACCTTTATTAGTTACAGTCCTATACGTCATTATGACGTTTTATCCCCGATTTTACTAAATGTATTAAAAGGGATAATCTCGTATGTTATTACTGCAGTGACCTCTCGGACAGTGCCAGTATTGCCTGCCTACACATCATTTGGAACAGCATCACCTCCCAGTACATACAATTTTATAATGGGGAAATTTGTGTTTAATCTTCCGTTAATTGTAATCATCGAACATCTAAAATGTATTAACAATAAATCACAACTAAGAAAAAGGCAAAAGAAGATAATTCATTAGGTTAGCTTTTTTTTTTTAATAAAACTGAAGTCTGGCAGTAATTTTGTAGTATTTAGAGCAGTCAAGTAATAAATTGCCTAGGGGTACAAAGCTTGCAACTGTGACAGAGTAAGATAATACATTCATATAGAAAGAAAAAAATAATTCCAAATAAATTGTGTCTAAGTGCTTGTCAGAATCTAGCGTCTTCTAAATAAAGAAAAATGAGTACATGGATCCCAGACAATCTTGGTAATGTACCCCATCGCTCGAAGATCCAAAAGCCAACATCTTACATCAGTCATGAAATATTTTCCCAATATTTCTGGTTGTGTTATACGATGATCGCCAGATAATGTTTCAAGGTAGGATTTAGCCCCTCGGCCATTCCATCCGACTGAGGGTGTAATGCTGTGGTACGAGTATTCGTCATTCCGAAAATCCTCGTTACCTCTTGGAAAAGAGTTGCTTCAAAATTTCGTTCTTATTCAAACGCTTCTAGTCTGCGTCGGTTTGATGACGTTTAGTTCGCACACGAGCGCCAAAAAACGATATGCTACATTTTGCGATAACCTCTATTCCTTTTGCAGATTACAAAAAAAAATAAAAATATTGAGGAAACTTATTCAAATTTCTGTCATATTCATATTTTGAAGAACTATATTACTGTCCGACCTCTATTCAACATATATTTTTTCAATACAGGCATTTAAATATTAGTTAAAACTTTACCTTTAGTTGCCCAGAAAACTTTGTACTATTACGATGAAACTGCTAAAACACAGTTGCCACTACTTCAAAGACCTTATGCCACACTTTTGAATGATAGTTTCATCGCTGGCTTCATTCAGATGGATTATGAACTTTTCTCAAATATGCTCCATGATCCAGTCTTCTTGTATGCAAAGCCTCGACTCTTTCCAGCTGTAACACACGTGGTTACAATTATCAGTATATGTAGTTTTTCTGAACCAAGCGCTTCTAGTCTATGTCAGTTTGGTGGCGTTTAGTTCACACACGAGACAGTGGTATGATTGGATGACCGTGTAACACAACTGTATTTTTTATTCTAAAAAGTTTTTTTTTCTTTAGGCAGGTGTTTTTCCATAATATGATGTGGTTGTATAGGGCAAACATTGCCATGTGACTTGTTTATTTCTGGGCTGGATCCTTTATTTTGCGTTATACCCATGATCTTTGGTGCGCCGTAGCTCCCAATCGGACGGGTGTCGGCTCCTTAAGCTCGTATCATAAAGTATATGTATGTTGCGCAGTCCTCGCATTGATGTTCTTCGTGGGCCCGGTATTGAACTCCGTAGTATTGTTGAATTGCATTCCTGTGACTCGAAACAACGCCATTGTCAGTCACGCTCATCCAAAGTTTTTCTAAAGCCGAACTGCAGTTGTATTTTCATTGTTTCACCTGAACTCTTTGAAGTCGAAGTACATCACTGACGTGGTCCAGTGTGCAATTCCAAGCTGCATCTGTATGGCCGAAATGCTATGAACCTCTTATGACTCCCTGTTATAAATCAATACTGAAAGTCGCTGAAATCATGATTAACTGCCATTATCATTCTGCAAACAGTGGTACGAGCTTTAAAAATATGTCACTTTTTTTAAATAGCAACTCTAATTCAGGAAACTGAATAAAACACATCGCTAGTTCATTCCCAGATAACAGAGCACGCTAGTAAGGTAATAACCGGGCAAGTTTATTTTAGCAAACCACAATATTGCTGCAAACTTAACTCAAACTTTCCATCACACGCTTAAGAAAATTGGCGAAAGCTTGTGCTAGCAATATTTGTAAAACTTTTATTTCTGCAAAATTGATCCGAGCTTGAGGGATAATAGTTTAGTTGTCTGTATAAATCAAGCGAATCGCAGCCCTGCAGTAAGATTGTGTCTTGCTTGGCTTGTTCCTACGAAATACCTCACTTTGGTAACAATAACATCAAATGTTCGGCATGCACTATCCAGTATATGCCAGCTCTCGACGGTAGAAACAACTAGTGTTACTTTGTGGCTGCCAGGAAATCAGTTACAGCGCTTCCAACATTGTCAAGTGTGGTTTTTCTAACATAAATGTTATATCATATTGGTACATGTGTCATTATTCCGAGAGCCTTAATACAGTCAGAAAACGATTCTCATGAACGTTGATGACAACAACCGTTGTGTAATATACTTTGATATTAAAGAAATATACTACAGGTATCCCGCGTAATGCAATGTGGAGTAGAAGCTATTCGCAAACAGCATACAGTACCTTATGAAGAGAACTCTTCAGATATGTAAGTTTCTTTACATCATCGTCTCTAGTTTTTGTATAAATAATTTTTCAGTTCGACTTCATCAAATGTATTAAACATTTTGTATTAATGGCTGTATGTGAATTACACTTTCACTTACGCTTCATTGCGGAGAAGCATGATGCCGTTGCATTCAAACAATACGGCCGCTCTCAAGGTTCGAAATGACATAGTGCAGTTAATACCCATACAATCCAGACACACATCTTTCATTGCTAATTGCCTACCCAGTATGTTACTATGAATATCCCAGAGTCGACCTTACAGAGGGTGCTGGAATAAAACAAAACAAACCATGATTAAGTTTTGGCATTTAGAGAAATCAATGTCACATAATGTATCCTGTACATTTCCGGATTACAGGCTCGCTTCTATTGGTTTTGCGATTATCGCTAATAGCAGTAAAAATGATGCATGTCAAGAAGTGCAGCCGAGGACAAGTGTAACATCCACTGAATGACGGCTTTCGAGGTGTAACCCGTAGTTTCCCCATCATTCGTGAAGGGTCATGTAGAAAGAGGCCCTCCTGCAGGGAGCTGTTTCCCGTTTTTGAGGCCGAGAAGCATGGGAGCAATAAGGGCAACATTCGACGTGCATAAAGTGTGCCTTAGTCATTATGTGCAAGTCTCTGAACTGGCGAGTAGCCTTCTCGTCGTGATACTTCTACAGGCCATTCACGGTAAAGTGAGCACTTTTGAAAGCCCTCTCATTTGGAATAGTAGTCAATAAGTATATTTTATTTTAGCCTTACCATTTAACTTCCGAGTACGGTGGAATATTCATAATTTGTTTATTACTTACAACACAATGTTTATTTCAAAATGTGGTAAAAGGATGAAAAGTGGCAGAAAAAAATACTAGGGCCTCAAAAGTGCTCACTTTACAATGAACAGCTTATGCGTATGTGACTTTGAGCGGTAACCCTATAATATCACTAGTGTAACGTCTGTAGCAAAGTTCAATGTAGGGCCCTATGCTAATTTTGCACGAATGCAACCAGAGTATTTAAAGCCATTACACTATAAAAATGTGTTTTTTGGCCATGTTAAATATATTCAGTAGTGCTTGCAACAAGCGTAATCTATTGTTCCGCCCTAGTCTGGGGAGTTATTCCATTTCGTGTACAAACAGATTGTACACAGGTGAAATTGCGAAATAGGGTTTTTTAATACACAGTAAATCAGTTCGCGTGCCAGATAGACGGGATCCTTAAGTAGCAGCAGGTACGGAATGCAAGGGTGGAGAAAATGGGAGAACCCCGATACGACCACAAAGGTTTCACGTAATCGTTAACTGTGATACATGTAGTATTGCCGCCATAAAAAAACATGCTGTGTATGTTGTTCTCGAGCAGATCGCCAGCAAGCAAAATGATCTCAAGAAGAAGCTTAAGGTCTCATTCGTGGGCGAGCCAGGACTTGATATGGGAGGGTTGACCAAGGAGTGGTTCCTGCTGCTGATCAGACAAATATTCCATCCAGATTACGGCATGTTCGTCTACCACCCACACTCGCGATGCTACTGGTTCAGCACAGACCAGGATGGAAATCTGCGCGAGTACAACCTTATAGGTAAGTCCCGAAAGTATCAAAGGCTCTTACTGCAGTTTTCGTGTCTTTTCCGAGAAGTAAGTTATTTATGAACCAAGTTCAGTAGTCATCTAAACTAGATATATTAATGAATGGTCAGGAGTTTGAAAAGCGGTATTTTTAGTTCATACATAGGACAATGCAACACACTTTCACTACTCATTCAGGATTTGAACGCAGAAACTTGCAGTCCGCAGGTTCCTTAGCGACCTTCACTACGCAGGCCGCTTGTATTCTAAAGAATAAACAATAACTTGTTGTCCTTGTATTTTTCACGGTAAT
Source organism: Dryococelus australis (assembly GCA_029891345.1). NCBI lineage: Eukaryota > Metazoa > Arthropoda > Insecta > Phasmatodea > Phasmatidae > Dryococelus > Dryococelus australis. The sequence goes on along the minus strand of CM056996.1, from coordinate 232,067,058 downwards.
GTGAGCACTTTTGAAGCCCTGATTACTTTTTTCTTTCAACAAATTAATATTCTTCCATCATTTTTTAATATAAATACTGCTGTGTGAGTAATAAACACACTGAATACACGTCCCCATACCCACAATCAAAAGTCGCAGACCGTTATGAGATGTATTTATTGACTATTATGGTTGATGAGACTGTCTCAAAAGTGCTCACTTTACCGTGAACGGCCTATAGGTTAGTTTACCCAGGGATTAAGTTCTGGAGATGGGTTATATATTTGTATTATTCTGTGTTGTGTATTCTTTTTTATCATTCGTAATAGAATCATAAGTGCCGCTCTGGCTAAGGAGCAGTCACCCCTCCATTTTTCAACTAGTAGAACTGTCGCCCCGCCCCCCCCCCCCAACCACAATCATGGGTTGATAAACAGACAGTTGTTAGTCAATACTTCAGGTTACAAATTATTCGTAACTTAGTGTAGACTGCTTGCCTCATTCTTTTCGAGTACACTATTTTGCAAAAACATTTGTCACATTGAAGATGCCATCGCTGGGGCACTTAGTGGGTACAGGCATGGGACAGGGTAGTATGTATACAGAAGACATCAAAACATTGTACCGCACCAGGCATGTATTGCAGGGGACCAACACTTGCAGGATGCACTTAGTATGGTGTTGGAGCACCCGTAGTACGGAGTCAGGCGGCGATACGGTCCGGTATTGAGGCATACAAACTTCGGATGTTCTCCTGTAAAATATCCTACCACAGCTGGCTCAAATATCCCTCCAACTCTGCCTTAGTTGCAGCTGGTCGTAGTTGCCATCCAGTCAAATCCCAAGCATTCTCAATGGGCGAAAGGTCTAGGATACTTGCTGGCCAAGGCATCATGAAGGCAGGCCGTAGATACCCATGCTGCATGAGACCGAATATTATCCTAATGGAAAATAGGGTTGCCAAGTTCCACCAGGAAGGGGAGCTCACATGGTCGCAGAATTTCCTTGATGTATCGCCGTGCCGTCAGGGTTTCTTCAGTCACCACCAGTGAGGTGCCAGGATCGTAGGAAACGGAACCCCATAACATGACACCTCTCGTTGGGACGATGTGCCGCTCTACAATGAAGCATGGATCACGGCGTTGGCCAGGACATTTCCAGACTCGAATTCGGCAGACGTCTGTATTCAGACAGAACCGTGATTCGTCAGTGAGTACCACTCGTAGCCAATTCGCAAGCTGCCGAGCTGCCCGTTTCCGGTGGAAGGTCACACGTGCTCGGTGATGTTCAGGTGATGATTGTATATGTTGTAAGGGATGCCGCGACGACCGATCCATCTCTGCCATAGGCTATTCACGGTAAAGTGAGCACTTTTTGAAGTCCTCTCATTTGGAATAACAATCACTAAATAGATTTCATTGTAGACTTAGACGTTAACTTTCGAGTCAGGTGAAATGTATACACTGTGTTCAGTAGTTACATGGCAAGACTTCTTTTCAAAACATGGTGGATGGATTAAGAATGGCTGATAAGTGAAAAGTAACTAGGGCCTCAAAAGTACTCACTTTGCCTTTAGCAGCCTGTAGTCGAATGGATAGGGTACTGGTGCACACGGGCGTATGCACTGCGCAGCTTCCGTGACACGTCCCTGGTTGGTACGCAGCGACGCCCATAATCCTCCTTGCTGGTGGTCCACCGGGGTCAACAAGAGCCTTCTCTCCATGTGTGTGTATCCTCCTGTTCCCACTGCATCCACTGCATCGACTCACGTTATAGGTAGTACAGTTCAAGTGTCAAGCAATGCGCCGAAACGTCCAACCTGCCTTTTGGAGGCCGACGATGATACCTCTCTCAAACTCATCCAGCTGGGCAAGTACTTGTCGAATTGCACCATCGGAGCATGCTGCGTGTATTCTGGACTTGGCTCTGTCACTCACACTGCTACTAAGGCATTATTCAGTGTTTTGCAACTATGAATGGAGGGACTTGTATTTCGCCCCCTAGTGGTACATCCACGAGAGCAAACTGAATTGAACTCAAATGGGACACATGTCGAGCTATGGCGGTAGCGTGTGATGACCTTCGATGTAATCGCACAATTCGATCATGGTGGTCATTTTTTTTGCAAATGTGTGTATATTCCTGCTTATAGCAAAACTATCAATATATCGGGATAAAATTATGTCAACATGAATAAATTGTCGCGTGCGTACATGTCCGCATGCGCAAACATACAGCACACAGAATGAGTGATTGATTGGGGGGGGGGGGTAGGGAGATAGACATATGATGTAAATGAACATGGGTGCTGTTACAGAAATCTTGAGACTTGACTCCCTTCTGGAAACAATAAGTCGGTGCTTATGATGAATATTTATGCCGACAGAATATCGTGAACCTTTGTGTTGAACACCTAATTCTCTTAGTGAGTGTGAATTTTATTTTCCTGTGGATTTATATCACTGTTGCACTATTTCCCCCAATTTTTTTATGATTCTCGATATGGTCCTGCTACTTATTAATGTATAGATTTTCAGTTTCACTTCCGTCTTTGCTACCATCTTGGCTACTATTTTAATTTTAAAATTAGGTTGTTTTAGAGTTACTTAAAATATTTTTCATCACTTTTTCTTGAAGTTTTGAGAGCATCTAGGTGTTTATTTTAGATACATGTAAACAAATTTACTGTCCCAAATTAATGAGTAAAGAAATCAGTCAGTTATAACTTTGGGCTATTCGTTTGAAATTAATGATTCCCCCCATTGTTATAAGACCACGCATAAAAATACTACCCAATACCATTTGCAGAACATAATTAAATATGCCAGTATCATTCTTAATGGGGTAAGATCCAAAGCCAGTTAAATCTCACCTCCAGAGTCATAACAGGTTCGTTGCCCCAGCACATTGCTGTGTTACCTTGACTTCGGTGTTTATAATAAGGAAATGAGTAATCTGTTTGTGCAGGTGTGCTTATGGGTCTAGCAGTTTATAACTCGATCATCCTGGACCTTCATTTTCCATCTGTGTGCTACCGAAAGCTTCTATCTCCTCCAGTGGTACCACCATCGCATTCTGATAATGTAGGAGTGGTCAAGTCTCCAAGCATGGACGACCTAGCAGAAATAATGCCGGTAAATATAAGGGATGCTTTCTGCTAATGTTTCTCAAGCACCTTGATTTTGCCACTTGTATGGGTAACGAATTAATTAGTATTATCGATTTCGGAACACCAGTTTCTAGTAAGAGCTGAACAATCAATTGTTAGTTTACATATAATTTGTTACTTACATTATAAATAATTGGCGTAATACATGTCATCCCCTAGTTTAATAGAACATTAAAATATTATATATGTTTTAGTCTCTCCCACTTAATGGCAACAATTTTAATACAGCGGCAGAATATTATCAATAGAGTCGAACGCCACTAGTAACATCCTGTAGAATTTTCTCATAGTCAGTTATGCTTTAAATTTTCCATGTGCTTAGTTTTTGTACTCAGTTATATTATACTGAACATTTGTATGAAACTGCTAAAAATATAGTTATAAATGGGTCAATAAAGTATTTTGTAACTTCAGAAAGAAGTTAACAACATACGCAGAACGAGGATTCTAAATATTCTGTGTATCTGTATTGCAGGATGTGGCCAGAGGTTTGGGGGAACTACTGGCGTATGAAGGGAATGTAGAAGAAGACATGTGCATGAGTTTTCAGGTAACATTACAGTAAGCGTGGTGTATGTTTACATGGTTGAACATAGAGAGGAAATTCTTATGGTGGCTATTTCCCTAAGTATACACGTACGGGCCAGAAATCTTCAGATAGACGAGCTCTTGTGAGCTGCATTCTATATTAGTGTCCCCTTGTGTGTCAAATTGCTATCGGCGTCACCTGGGATGAGCGTGTGGGCAAGGATAAAACTTGCTTCACCATCAATTTCGTCTACGAAAGAGTCGTCTGCATAGAACATGTCCTACACTGTGTGGTTCATACACTGTGAAAAAAATTGTAATTTTTACCAAGAAATCATTTGTAATTTAACAAATGCTTGTAAAAGTGCAAAGCTTTCTCTTGTGGAACTACTCGTTTGTAAAACTACAAGGTCGGTGTTTGTAATATACCTAAAAAAAAAAAAAAAATGTTTCTGCTATACTGACTCGTTTCCGCGAGCTTCAGCAAAATGGCGGAAACCCAATAACGTGAAACCATATTTAGATGTTTGTGCAAACACTGTGGGTTACGTAAAGCGAAGCTGCGTGCAACAAGATATGTATTGCAAGTTTAAATAACTTAAAACAACTCAAATAATCGTAATAAAACGACAATTTCAATAAAACTTGACTGTGATATTCATTAACTGTTAATATTTCCTAGCTACGGAGAACTCGGTTTTTAATATCTCATTATGAACCGTCCAAATCTCTTAACTCAACAACAGAACTCGTAACATGAATTAAATGTACCCATTTTTGGTAAATAAATAACTTAATTAATATTTAATAGGCACTAGCACATATATTACCTGTAAAAATAAGTATTAAGTTCGTGAGTCAAGTTGGTTTTGTGGTTAAGGACGTCGATTAGTGACTCAAGGGGTGTAGGTTCTAGTCACCGTGCTGACAAAGTGGAAATTATTTTTCTTAAATTATTATTTGAAATATTCTTTCTTTAAGTATTCTCTGTTATTAATCTATCACATTTGTTTCCTGGATGAAAAAAAAAAAAAGTAATATTATGTACACTTCTCAATAATGTCAGTTGTAATACGAGGCTGTACTTTGTAATATTACCAACAAATATCTTGCAGATTTTACAAGAAAACTCTTTGTAGATTTACAAAGAATTGTCTTGGTAACTGGGTTTCCAAGGATTTTCCTTTTATTAAAAGTACAACACAATTTTTAGAGTGTAGTGAATATACTCGTCTCATGTTAAGCGAATGACACAGGAATACAAATTAAATTGATTTTGGTAATGTAGTGATTTATTGACAAATAATATAATTTAAACGTATGAGCAAAGGAACATAAAAACGACAGTTTTCTTTATAAATGAGATATTCAGATATATAGCTGTTTTTTATTATTCTTCTTATCACTTGCAATTCTGTTGGTTGAAGCCCTTACGTGCACGACACGAAATAAAATATCGCCATTTCGTACAGGCACGTCTACACGTCGAGGATATTCCTACATCACACGTAACACGATGAACATGAACCGTTTCATAAGAATACCTCCTTTCATTTCGATACGTAGTACTCGTTTATTACTTACACGTACATGTGTTTCATCCACTATGCCAGAGTCTTCCAATTTTTATTTTATCCCTTCAGCTTTTGCGAAGTAAAGTTTAGAAAATGTTACCATATACAAGCTTCTATTTGCCTTATACTGCAGAACAGACAATAATTACAAACTATCAATGCAAAATTTAGTCACAAATAGCATAGTTCAAACTTTAAAATATCAACAGGTACGTTCCTGCCTTTTCACAACTACCAGATAACATGTAGTAAAAATTAAACTCCATAAATGTTAAGCATCTCGTAAGTTGAAACTGTTCTACAGTAAGGAATTCTAAGTAATTACCTGAAAGTAAAATTATAACATGAAAACGTATGATTCCTGCGAAAGAGATGACGCCGAACATTAAGACGCAACGTTGTCACGTGGCTCAGGTGGTATGACGCCGGTTAACTCGGAGAAAACCAGCATCCCCGTCGTCGGCCACGAAGCACGCCAAACTACCGTCAACACGAGGTGAAGCGTCAGTGAATGCAAAAATTTGTTTTCCGCAGGCCTCACAGCTCAAATCTGTCCGGCTTGAGCCTCGAATAGCGACTGGCAATATGGCCGTTAGAAACGAGGTACTCTCCATAGGCTAAGGATGAGGTAGTCCACTTATTCGTCTTCTGCGCATGTACACAACGTTGACCTATCCATTAGGAACACAACTGTCGGAGTCACACGGTCAACAGTGATGAACTTGTTTGTTTTTATCTTAATTTTCAAAATACATGCACTTTTATATGAAACAATTTTATTTCAACCAAACTTCCCTAAGCATTAGTTTACTAAATAGTGTTTTAACCTAAAATCAAACCCACGCCGTTTATACTTGTCGTATTGGCAGAAAAACAGTTCAATTTTGGGACATGGAGACTGGTTGTGCGCAGCTAGCGGGATCGGTCTACCTCATATTTAGTCTATGGTTCTGTCTCCCGTGCCAAAAGCGCCTGTCCTTATGCACAGAGTGCACAACACTGCATGGAGGTTGGCTCAGGGCGGAATAACATGGGAAACAAGACACTATCACACCAGACTACAAGAGCATGCCCATGAATGCTCAAAGCAAAACACACTATAAAATACTGGGCCTTATTGATAGTCAGATCTTCGTCCGAGGATGACACAGAAATGATCGTCCTCGGAGTTGGCCAAAGGTTACTTCGGACTAAGCGTGGCCTAAATATTTCGTATTCATAAACCCCGACTAGCGTGAGACTAACTTTAGTTGAAGGATCATCGAAGTACACTGTTGCCAGGTTTACTGCGCATGTGCATTGCAGATTCTCGTCTCAAATAAAACCATTACTACGGAATAAATATCACATTTGAGACAATACATATACTAAAAGATGCTTTAGTCAGTTCAGGCAGATATTGTTCCTTTGCCTAATGACCAAATTTTCCGTCGATTGAAACATATTCACCATCTCATTTGTGATTTAATTTTACGTAATATTTTAATTTGTTTAATCTATGTCGTGTATGACTGTGTAGAGCGGTGGATGAGGTTCTTGCTTTGTAAATGTGAACTGTAGGTTCAAAACTCACTTGTTTATTCAAATATTTTTAATACGACTATTCGTTTCGACGGTATGTACACGTTAACAGAATTAGTTATATCTTTAAATATTTTTTGTCATAATTGTAAAAAAAACATTCTTGGAAATTTTTTGTACATCTTACTCTCCATCATATATTATAATATTGTAGGATGGAGGACGAAAAAATGAATATTCTAATTATCTTGTTATTTCTTATTGATTTGGTAATTTTACGCATCACATTCCTATGCACTGGTAGTATGGGCTGGTTTCATTTTCTTAAACCAATACTTTATTTATAATGATGATGATAAATTTATATTTTAACGCCGTATAAATTACTAAAATCCATTATAAAATGATAAAAACGTTCTTTCCCGACAAGATTCGAACCTGCGACCTTATGCACCCTAGCCCATGATGTTGCCATTTTTTTCTGTTTTTCCTTAATTTGACGTTGTGACATTTGACGTTGACAAATTCTCAGTGTGACAAGCGAACTGAAAATCTGTTGCGCCGGGGGGGGGGGGGGGGGCGAACCCGTGATCCCTCGACTACAGGCCTGTCACCCTGCCTCTGAGATATGGGGGCAGTGTGCCATTGAGCTACCAACACATTTGGTTCGCGGAATTACTTTACCATATGTATTACAAAGTAAGATATGTATTAAAATGCTCATTGAAAGTATTGATAACACGTCTGGTAAGAATCAGTTCTTAGAGAAGGTATTACTCTTAGAGAAGGTATGATTGACACAGAAATAGAAAGGCATTGATGTAGCTTAACACTGATGTATTATTATTATATTTCTTTTGAAATATTATTCACGGAACATTTCGTCCATTACATTGGAGTATTTTTGCATACAGATTGACAGAATCGGCCTTAAGCGTATTTTTTGTGCTTCTTAAACATTATCTAGCTTTCATTAGCATGCAATAATAGCAAAACCGTCTTATTTCATGTTCACCATGTTTCTTTCTGACTTTAATGCATCATTAGTGCTACCCTCAGTCTGGACTAAAAGTTAGGCGGTACTTAACAGGATGATCCCTCGAGCTAGCAATAATATGGCTACGAAATATTTAGGTTGGAGGATGATCTTTCCTTGGTCCGGGCTAAGAACGACTATGAATAAGGCGCACAGTGATTGCACCAGACGCATGTTTACTTCCACTGTGCACACGAGCGCGTCCCACGCACGAACAATTCGCGACTGGCTTAGACCGACCGGCACGAGGTCGTGTGTCAAAGCCTTGTACTCGTCAGCTACATATACGTATATGTACACGCAAGTGAAAGAAGAGGGAGGGGGCCGAAGTTAGACCGACAATCTTACAGGTCCTTGAATATCGAATTTTTAAACGGAATATTTGCAAAATATCGTACACGAAGTAAAATTAAGTAACAACTCTCCGAACATTGTTTTATGTTATAAGGATCTTCAATTATTGCAGACAACTTTTGTACCAGTATTACCTAATTTACCGAAGTTATTTTCTTTTTGCAACTTTCCGTGACCCACCGTTTTAGTGTAAAACGCGCACAGAGCTTCAGCTGCAGCGACGCATTGCCTAGCACGTAGGCTACCTTGTGGTAAGAGGATGTGCCCACTGCACAAGTGATGGTAAGTATTTTCAACACTCACTGGAAACAAAATGTACCATGTCTTAAAGGATGGCAGTGTTGAAGTTGCCTGCTATTTGTTTGTGGTGACAGTCAGTGTGTGATTTCAAGGAGGAAGTATCAGTATTGCCTATGAGTTGGAACTGCATCGCTGCCGTCGAAGGTTCTGTGTGCGTTTTACTCGAAAACGGCGTGTCGAGAGCATCATTCTTGCTAATTATGTCATACTGCTCAATAGACCGCAATCAAACGTTCATGATTCTTGACGCTAAAAAAGTTGCATGTAATTAGACTGAGTGGAGAGATTTGGGCGTCTCTTAATAGCGAGGTCTTAGGAGCCGATGAGGCTGATTGAAGTGAATATGGAGTGACGCCGGAATGATGGGGTGGGGGAAACGGGAGATCCCCGAGAAAACCCGCCGACCAAGAGCATCGTCCGGCACGATTCCTACTTGCGAAAATCCGGTGACCCGGCCGGGGATTGAACCCTGTTCGCCTTGGTTGGAGGCGAGTGTGCTAACATGCATTTAGAGGCTGGCCACCCCTGTTACTGCCATTCTCAGTGGGAGGCACTAATGAAAGTTTGCTCTTGGGTTGAAGATCCCGATAACATAAAATATTGTTCGGAGAATTGTATCTTATTTTTACTTCGTTTCCGAAATTTTGCAAATACACCGTTTAAAAATTCGATTTTCAAGTGCTGGCTATCCCCTAATATTCAATTTAAGTTGTAAGTGTCATATATTTCTCACTTGGTTTTCCATAAGGAATCACCTCACTAAGTTTGTTGGACGAATGCTTCCTCGCCCTGTATGTATGTATGTACTGTGTGTATGTGTAGTGACAGACATCTGAAGCACACATACCGTTTTGTTTGCCATTAGAGGAAGGCAGTGTATCCCACAATTAAAGCTACTTTCAGCACTGTTGTACAGTAGGAGTTTGTGTACCGCTGTATTTGAGCGGTATATACAAAATTGCTTTAATCACCTTCGGACACGGAAAGGATGTACCTAGATGATTAGGATCACAGTAAAACATCGATCATACGACGGCAATGTGGCTATGAAATGACTCCTGATGAATGTGACTGTCTGTCGTCGGCTGTGCGGTCTGTTCAGCTGGTTCTGACTGAGAACCCTCGTTTTCCTACTAACATCTGTGTCCAGTGAACATTATATGCACATATTTTCGGATTTTAGTGCATCTGCTGATGAAGCTATAGCAGCTATATGATTGCTGTAAATATCAGTTTTGCATGAACCACGTGGAATTTCATGCAGAGATGCAAATAATAAAACAGACTTTGAGCCTAATGATATTCTTGCATATAAGTAGTTCATGTTGACGTAAATTATTTCATATTCAAGGAGTGTTGTAAATATTTGCCATTTACTGATTTTTTAGAGGGAAAGATTTACTGCGAAAGATGCATACACCTATTCACGTTCTCACAGACATTGCCTTTTCCACTGGGACAGTAAGTCACCACTGACTTCCGTAGTCAGTAAATTACGGATGACAGAACACTTATTCGAGTTTGGGGTCGTTCTTCGTCCCGCTGTTCACAGATACGAACATTACTGAGTAAATCTGGGATGCCTTCCAACACACTGTTGAAAGTAGAGCCACCAGCTCGGAATAACAGAAAAACTTGGACTGCTCTTGAAGAGACATGTTGTTTGATGCCTAGAAACTAAAAATCTTCCTGTCCCTGTCCCTGTCCCTTCATGTTCATACAGTTATATTATCCATAGGTTAATCTACACACAATTGCACGGATATCTTAGCTTTACTGGCTCTTCAGTGTACATAGTATTGAAATAAACTATCTTAATATAATATCTAACTTATCATAGTTCTTAAATACTTAATAATCTTCTCGTCACGAGAATGTCTGTACTTATGTAATTTATATTCATAGTTTTGTATATACAAACATTTTATGAGAGAAAGCCTTTTACATTCAATGGCTTATCACTAGCAAATATTAAATACAAGCAGCCTTGAATTCTCAAGAGATGCAAATATCTTCATTCTTAATGAGTAATATTTCTTAAGTCGAGGGAGATTGGGTTTTATATTTAATCAGTTTTTCTCTATTATTGTACCTTCTCCCTCAGGTTTCGCTGGAGGAATATAATGATGTGAAGACGTACAACCTGAAGGATGATGGGGAAAATATACCCGTGACAAATGAAAACCGCAGTGAATACGTGGACCTGTATTTGGACTGGATCCTCAACGCTGCCATATACGATCAATTCCGGGCGTTCTATCTCGGCTTCCACAGCGTGTGCGCCTCCAACGCTCTCATAGTGAGTGCCAGATTGTTGTGTATCTTATGCTTATCGTACTTTCTCCAGAATAAAATCTCAATGACATTTCTTGTTCTTACCCTGAAACTAACAATTTACAGGGGTTGCCTATCAGGTAAAAATTTAGAGTATATGTGTGCCATAAAATGTGATAATATATATATATATAACTATGATTCAATTATCAAATACGAGCCCATGAATGTTCATACACACAAATATATGTACGTGTGTATATGCCGGATGAATCATTGAAAACGTGAACCCCGAAAATATTTCTGAAATGAAAGGTGCTAGTAATGTGATGGTTTCACAGGTCTTAAGTGCTTACAATCACAGCCCTGACACAGATTTTAGTACTTATTAGAATGTGTATTTCTCAAACAAAGTTATATTATTTTAAATCATGAAAATAAAACTGTATGGTAATATCGTAACTATCGTAATATTACTATGTTAAATACCTACAATTGTCTGCTCCGTTTAAATGTAGCATGCATCAGCACTTTTTTAAGAAATATAAAAGTGAATAAACAAATTCTGTGGATTTTGGAGAAGAACAATAAAACTGTCCTTCACAGGTTGTGTTCAAAATGAAGACAACCTGCTATAATACAAGCTTCCAGTATGTGATGTAAAAATTGTTGCACATGTTGTAGCATTTCAGCAGAAATTTCATAACAGGTAGCTGTAATAATTAATTCCATATCTTCTGGTGTAGTCGGCATATCCTTGTAGACAGTGTCTTTTAGCGTGCCCCACAGAAAATATCTAAAGTGGTCAGGTCTCGTGAACGGGTTCGCCAATGTACAGGTCGCCTACGTCCAGTCCAACGATTTTGAAAGAATCGGTGAAGGCAAGCTGAAGTACATCTTGTACTGTGCGCTGGCCAACCATCATGCTCATACCTCCTAGTCTGCAGAGGAATGTCTTATAACATGTGTGGAAGTTCGTCTGTTAGGAGGTTGGCATACTTTTGGAAATCCAGTGTTCCTTCTATGAAATAAGGGCGTATAAGATGATGGTTCACTATTCTACACCACACATTTACACTCCACGGACGCTGACATTACACTTGACGAAGCCAATCGGGATTGTTTACTGACCAAGAGTGCATTTTTCTGAGTTTGACTTGACCATGATTCGTAAATGTTGCTTCGTCACTTAACAAGATACATGGCTGATCAGGTGGATCATGTCTTAATACCCATGTGCGAAAGTTAACACCACTCTCAAAATAGTTTCAATGTAGTTCTTGATGAAGAGAGACGTGATGTGGATGGAACTTATGACGGTGCATAATGCGTAGTATACTTGCCTGATTCACGCCACTCCGTGTTACGATTGCATGAGAGCTAACTTTCGGATTTACAGCTACAGCAGCTAGATCATCAATTTCACTCTTTTCTCTTCAAATAATTGTCGAGATTGATGACGTCTATCGGGATATCGTTCGGCGTACGCATCACAAGAAACATTCTTCCTACATTCATTATACATCATGGGAATGTCAGCTTTTTTAACATTAGCATAATACCATTCTCTCAGCACGTCTTACGTTTAATTAGGGCGGACTATCACAGCATACTGACAAGGTGGTCCCAGTGCAAACAGTTAAAGGAAACAGAATTTAAACGCACATGCTAACATTGTAGCGTAGTAACTAAGCAGTTAGATATAGCAGACAAATGTCTGTATTTGAAAGTGTAATATTACGATAGCATGTAAACTACTTGCAGTAGAATACTGCAAAGAAATACTGGTATTCTAATCGAATTGTCTGAGTTTTATGTTTTGATGTGAATAGACATTGTTCCATTTGAAAAATATAACTTTGTTAACGAAATATGTACACTTTCTAATAAGTATTCAAATCCGTGCCTGGGCTGTAATTTATTATAAGTCGTCGTCTAAACTTCCGTTCTGTGACATCAATAGCACATATAATTTCCTAAATATTTGCGGTACAAATTGTAGGTGTTTCACTATGTATACTGTATATACATTAAAACGCATTGTTCCATTTTCGATGTACTGTAGTTTCAAAATAGTATAACATATCTTTCGTAGGTTTTACCTGCTAGTTGCACAATCAGTTTTTCAAGTTTGAATTCATAATAAAAAATTTATTGCCACCTTAATTATACCTTTGAAATGAAACCTGCATTGTGAAAACAGGTGACAAGTTTGAAGTAAGTCAACAAAATTAGTATAAATCTTTGTAAGAGTGTCAAGTAATGAGCTTAAATTAAAAGTGAGCAGATAATAAATTGGTAGGCAATGCCTTTCCCGAAGTTCCAAAATAAATAAATAAAAGTACTAAAGTTTCTGTGTCACTACCTATTGCTTCTCCGGGAGACATTCAGACAATAAGTGAACTCATGAAGTCTTTGGAAATTGTTAATTCCAATACACAGATAATTGAAGAAACGCCTGCAAAACTCTTAAAAGGTGGGAATTCGCTCACAAAATGTAATGTAGACTTATGAATTATTCATCTTGGCGAGTCATATTAAAGTGCATACTTTGATCATACGTTCCAGAACTGTACGAATCCTAACATCAAATATATCGCACCACTGGAAGAATACTGCCACAAGTCAAAAGTCTCTTTTGTGAGGAAATGAGCAGTAAATTTTTGTTATTGCTCTAACTAAATCAAACAAAAAGCTAATTATTCAAAACTTTCGAGAATGGCCTTGCATTCATAATTCTTTACTTTAGTAGTAACAACCACATAGTAACCGACGTGTAAATTAGCGTTTTAGTTAACGTTCTGAGTTTTGGTACTCTTTCAACAGTATCTCTACTACATTTTCTCGTTTGTTTTACAATCCACATTTTGCAGACATGTATTTTGTTTATTTAATAATATTATATTTCGTGACATATTTTGGTGTAAGATGGCATATTTTATTTAACATCCAACATGGCGAAGAAGAAAGTTAACCAAAACACACTGGGCTATCAAACTACCTCCTGAGTAATGCCTTAGCCTACAACACATGTACCTAATAGTAGTCACAAAGTTATCATTTGAAATAATTAATTGTTTCTTTTCTGATTAAAATTACCACGCCTTTACTAATACAGTTTAGGGTAGTTCATTTCCTTACACAAGTTTTCTACACGGTGCACGACATTTATCCTTCCCCTTCTCCTGTTTTCGTGTTTACTGAGCTCTGAAGTCAGAGGTAAAAGGGGTGGCACTGAGAAGTAATCAGGCGTTCATTGCAGAAAGATAGCAGGTCTTTTTCCTTTAATTCAGAAATGGGAGAAGGGCTAAGAACAAAATATGCCTGTTTTCGCTGAACCTTTTCTGGTGTATATCTTAATGAAAATGTTCTTATGTTTAAAGTCTCTAGCGTACATTTTCTGAATAGGATTTCTTGTAAGGAAATATATAAAGGTGGTTCTTCTATACTTTAATGTGTACCTAATGTCATTCTAGTTTACTTTTTCATGTGCATTAATTTTAGTGAAATTGTTGCCCATCTGCTTAGATAGTTCCTTTAGGTCAAGGACCTCGCCTGTTCCTAATTGATCGACTTGTAAGGAGAGCCAGACTCTTTGCAGTTTAGATTAATGTCGCCAATTGTGCGGAAACAGACAAATGCCCTGATTTGGGTGTTCGTGTTTTTTTTCCCATGTCAATTAGAGAATGCACAGCATCTCCTTCATTTTAGTCATGCCCATCAGAAAAATTGTGTGTTAGGGACTTACATTCCTCTCCTTAACAGAAGACAAATAAAGGAAGAACAAAACTTGTTTTATTGCTGCCCTGCGCAGTTTTACGAGTAGTTAACAACATATTTATAAGAACATTGCTCATTCAGAAATAATAATAATAGACATATGTCAATTTCTTTCGAGCCACGTCGAGTAATGGTATCATTCCAAAAATTGCAAAATGCTTGGTATGATCCTAAATGAATTATTGTGATGTTGTATGTAACATGGTAGTTTCCTTGTATAATACAATCGAGAAATTTCCCCACGTAATATGAACAGAGCTGCTTGTAAATCGTAGCATTCACAAACAATTTCACCACGTTTGGAATGTCCAGAATTTATTTCTTTCTGCAAACTAAACAGATGTTTTTCATTTATGTGATTTTCATATAGTTGATTCACGATAACTTCGGCCTTTCCAGAAGCCCTGCTAAATTTCTACTTTTGGTTTCTTATTACGTATCCTTCTGCTACACGTAAACATAAACACTGCCATGTGACTTCTACTTTTATAATTGTCAAATGCGTTGGTTACTGTTTACAGCTGTTCAAAGAGCTATGTCATATTTGCAGAAACCACTTCCTACGAATGTTCAGAATTTAGGCCTATAACGATATTTAGGTCAGCTTTATAACTATTTGTTACACAATATATAGCACGTTACACTTAATACACATTAATATTTTGCCACGACGGTGTTTGTTACAACTGTGGCGGAAATAACAGTAGTATTTAACCTGTTATTATTGGTTAGTGTTTAGAATAAAAAGTAAAAAGAAGGGACAACCAGTCCAATAAAATGACAGATTATATTCGAAGCACGCAACTAGTGTCGCTTATTTATTGTACACAGCATCGACAGGCGTAAAATATAGTGGTGAACATGCAAACACATAGGCCTACCGTAACATTTATTCCGCTAATATTTACATGAATTGGTACTTACTGGTTTGTAGGTTTATTTTATTATTTATTTAAATTTATCTTGTTGAGCTTTGTATTTTGTTGGGATTGTTGCAAACATTCAAATCACAGAAATGCAAGCTCGTTACACAACTGTTTTTCAAACACCTAGCGCAAAAGTACAATGTTGTGATAAACAGATGTGAATGTAAATAATTAACTTCTCCATGACATCAGTTCATGGTTAAACATATAAATTTTGCAGATATTTGAAATTCACACACACCTGGCCTGCGTAACAATTACAACGCAGCCACCACACCCTTTCACACCAAACGATCATAGCACATTTCACTCTGTCGTGGAAACACATATTTATCACAACATTGTAACTTTCCCAGAATGTTTAAAAAAAACACGAGTACGAACTTGACTCTTCGTTAAAAAACACGCCGTGTCACTCACATGTTGCCACATCACTGCCAGTCGTAAGGCCATATAAAAACTGGGTATAATGGCCCACCATATTGGGACAAGCGCATGGAAGGTGATCTAATTCTAAATTCTCCCTTCCACACCACGTCTGCCATCCTGCTGGATTTGTAAGCGTCGCGTCATCGCATCGCATCTAAATAACATATAATATGAAATTTAAACAATAAAATCTCATTTCAGTTGTAAATTACAATTTCAAACATCATTATTTTTGCTGTAATTAGTATGAAATGTGCTGAGATTAGGAATAATAGAATTTATGCCTGCTACACAGGTGGTATGAACTTCCAGAGAGAGAGAGAGAGAGAGAGAGAGAGAGAGAGAGAGAGAGAGAGAGAGAGAGAGAGAAAGAGAGAAGAGAGAGACGAAAAATATAACACCCTGTCACTAGAACCTAGCCACAGTAATTTGCGCTGATATTTTTAACTGCAGCAATGATATATGTTTCCGTCTGTGCTACCTAGCAATACAAATATATCAGTTGGCAATGTTTAATTTACAGATAGTTTACATGAAAACGAGGTTAACAAATATTGTAACTGTGGACTATTTCTTACCGGCCGTCGCCAACACGTCGCTGCTCTCTCTGTTGTTAACTCGTATTTAATACGATATGAATATTACAAATTATAGAATATACTAAATATATTATTAATATACTCAATAAAATGGTACTTTAGCTTTAATCACACGGTTATATAACTCTGGAATACAGGTGATTGAACACAACAGGTTGACATGTTATGCCTAGGGTGATTTTTCAAAGGTTCGATTCCAAAAAGCCAAAGAAAGCGTGAATGGAGTATACACTGCTTTGGATGCCAAATTTCTGCATCACCGCTGTTGTGAAACTGGTCTTTGTTTGGACTACAGAAACCAATGTTATACTCACAATGGAACATTTTGAAATTCATTTATGTATATTTCCACATGTGGTGGTTTGCCTGTTTTGTAATAACAGGCAAACCACCACAAATCAAAATGATGATGTGTACTGTTACAAGGAATACTGCAATAGCCACAACTCAAAATGAAGCAGTGAACTGCTAGAGTGTATTAGTGCTGCATCACAAAATATGGCTGTTTAGAATTCAGTATCTTGTATCTATGCATCAGTGTCAAAACTGCTTTAAAGTGGCGTCTATAGTTATAATATAAAATTATATTTGTGGAATTCTTCTAGCATTTAGGATACTAAATATACTGCAGCAGTCTGCAAATAACTCAAAATCTAAATTTTTTTACTTGTGGCAGTCTTCGTGTAGTGGTGCGATATGTACTGCACAAATGTTTATGAAATCAGTCACATATCATATACTTTTCTAGTACATAGGTTCATATGTGTTTATAATTATACACTTACTGCCATAAGAATTAACTGTACCCAGAAAACTTAAAAATGGGAAGACATTTTGAACAGGATGTGTGAACAATGATACAAATGACTTATTACAATATCGACATATAAACCATATATTTGAAAAATAACTTTAATAGATTCTTGCACGACCCCTAGAGCCGATACATGCACCGATATGGTTCTACATGTAACATAGAGACACTTTATGCAATACTTTGGAAGATCGTCCCGTATTTGTTGCAGCTGTACCTCCAGATGCTGTAGACCTATAAATGGCTGAAAATGCCATACTAGCTGGCCCCATGCATGTTATCTAGCTGGAAAGTCTGAAAACCGGACTAGCCAAGGATAAACGAATTTCTGGGAAACCCATACTGTATGTCGGCGGGAATAATTATATCGGAAATATGCCTGCTGGAGCAATACCAAGGAGGAGAACACATGAAGTAACAGAGTCTGCTCATTGCACCACTGTGTTGGTGGAGTTCCCCTGAGAAACATAGGTGATTGCTCCTCACACCATGCCAGCACAAGTTCTGCCAGTGTGTCACTCAGTAACAAGCTTTGGATTTGTGCATGGACCAGTGACTCTCCATACTCGAGTACGACCTTTCCATATGTGTCCAGATAAACCATTGAATTGTCATTAAAGAAAATGCATCGCCCTTCCAAATCAACATTCCTGACACTTTGAGGATCACCTTGTTTCCCTTCAACTCTGGTAAAGTCTCTCGAATGTCTTCTCGTTGGCGATCTGTGGATTTAGAAAATTTTCTTTTCAAACATGCTAAGCTGCCGCGCAGATACAACTGGCGTCTGCATAAATTAATATCACACCAGTTTTCTCTACATGTGAATGCTGCTCCATTGTACTATTCTCGCCACAATTTCACAGCCATTTTCCGAGTGGCGAGTTCGGCAATGCTTGTGTTAATGCCAAAACACACACACACAGGTAATTACATTGGCTACTATGATACAGAATATACAATTTGTCCAATGTAAGTCGCTACACATATTCTGCAAACACATATTTGCTATGAATCTGAAACAAACACATGTTTATCTAAGTTCATATCGCTTTTTTTGTATGAACTACTGATGCTGTAGGCAGCTATAAACCAAAGATTTATGGACATACTGTCGTGCAAGGAGACATGTCACAACATGCCATGCGAAACGCCAGTTAATTCATCAATTAATTATATTTTCGGGGAGGGGGGCGGTGATAGCTACTAGAACCTCGGCTCCCACCAAGGCGAACCGGTTCCTAATCCCGGCGGAGCCACTCTCCCGGATTGTCACACATGGGAATTGGGCCAGACGATGCCCCTGATCGGCAGATTTAGACGACGATCTCCTGTTTCTCCCGCCCTTGAATTCCGATGCTGCTTATAATCACCTCGCTCACCCTCATCGGCCCTGAAGACCCCGATGTCAAGAGCCGCTAAAAAAAAAACCTCCATTATGTAACTTAGAGCTCTCAAACCACGCTTGTAACATAATGGCGTGAGAGCCTAAAAGGCAGATGATCATGCGAATGTTTTACATTCTGTATAACACAAATGTAAGCTCATTTTCATTATTACATCTAAGTGATTTCTTGGTCCGCTGTAAACATTAAGATGAACCAAAATCCTCCTGATTTTCCCACCCGAAGTAGGGTCACAGTGAATATGACGAAGCTGATGCTAAGCGGAACCGATTGCCCTACCCGAGGTACAGAGCTGTCGCACTGACTGCATGACGTGAGGTTTTATGAGGGTGTAGAAGCAGCAGAATGAATAAGGGTAGGAAACGGAGACACCCCGAAAAAAACACACCACAGCAGTGCCCACCGTATTCCTCACTTGTGAACACCCCCCTCCTCCCCTCAGAAAAATTTTCCCCCGCGCCCGCCGGGGCCAGTGATCGAACAAGAGACCCAAACGTGAAAGGCCAGTGACTAACCCAACTGAGCCAACCATGGATCCACAGTTGGGGTTTTCACTGTTAAAATAGTTGTCATGTGAACATGAACTTTTCCTGTACTTTCCACAAATTCCTATATTCTTGATTCTGTTCCAGATGTTGAGGCCGGAAGAAGTGGAAATGCTGGTCTGTGGTTCGCCTACGCTTGACCTGAACGAACTCAGGAAGGTAACAGAGTATGATGGGTACAAGGCTGATGACACTACCATTATGTAAGTTTATAATCATCCTAAATTTTCAACCACTAGCAGAATCTGTACAAACCATACCCTTTCGGGGGATATCCACTCACTTTAGCTTGTCAAGCTCTGTTAACTGTAACTATTCTGTGTATAAGCTTCTCTGCTTCTTACTTCATTTGATGACGGCCACTCCAGCAGCATTGTATTTGTTATGTCTGGTAATGTGTGTCGCCATCACTTCCTGTACACACATGACTTTGATATGTCTTTCTTTCAATACAAGCGAAGAGGCTGAAGCCCATTTCGAGTTACTGCTATACTCTTGTATATTTTATTTCAAAACCTGATATATTTCCCATCATTTAAAAAGGCTTAGTTGTCCAGTCTTGAGCGGTTTATTAAAACACTGTTTTGATCATGCTTCTGTTCTGCTATCTTTCCATGTTCGTATTTCAAAATCACTGTACAACAACGATGAATTAAATATTATTTCATTCCCTTGACTAGAATTGTGTACAAATGTCTAAGGGGAGTGGGGAGGCTAAAAAAAATGTAACAAAGCTTCATGAAATGAATATGCTTCACATTCGCGAACATTTTTTAGCTGCCCTAAGTAAAAATATTGCACGGCTATTGAGAAAACAAAGGGTTTATTAAAGTTTTTTCGGAAAAACTTATACTGTTACGAGAAAAATTCTTGGGATTTCCCTTAAAACTGGGTTCGCCATCATATCTGGCATTTTCTAAAATCACGAACCAAGAAATTAATGTTTTGTTCAATTTTTTTTTAATTTTTTTTAAAGTAGAGGACTTTTATTTAGCTAACTTGATCTAATTGTTTGCAGTATTTTTATAAATATCCTGAAAACCGAAACCATGATTTTCCACAGTGCTTCGTTGAATTCATTTCATATTTCTTCCGTGAAATCTTTAGTAACGACATGTTCAGAATTCCTACCACTTTCTGTACAAATGTTGCACTTTTAATTTGAAAAGTTATTCGTGGTAAAGCATTGTTTCTTGCAACACCCCACCGAATCGCACACACACACATATATATAATAGTGTGTGTATTATATATATGTGTGTGTGCGTGTGTGTGTGCGATTCGGTGTGGGGTTGCAAGAAACAAGATATGTATATGTGTGTGTGGAGGGGACTCCTATATATATATATATATATATATATATATATATATATATATATATATATATAGAGAGAGAGAGAGAGAGAGAGAGAGAGGGGGGGGAGTCCCCTCCACACACACACACACACACACCTGCTTGCGATTGCGTCATCTTGTAAGACAACTAAAAAAAAACATTTGTTCATTTTTACATGGGCTCCTTTCGTAGCTCTCATAACGTCTAGGTGAAACTCTTATGACAGACCATGTGCGCACAAGAATGTCTCAAGCGATGGAGCTGATAGCATCCTCAATTCTCCTGCTGAGTGCTGAGATCGCCAATGTCACTTACAGGTGAGGTGTACACCAATTCTTTCACATAACCTCACAAGAAAAAAATACAAAGGTGCTATGTCCGGAAGTCGGGGTGGCCACCTAATTGGTCCATCGCGTCCTCTCCATCGCTGAGAGAAAGTTCTGTCCAGAATCTCGTGAACATGCAGACGTCAGTGCGGCGGTGGACCATCCTGCTGGAAGATTACATTTGGCTGCAGTGTAGGAGCTGAGGGGCAACAAATTGCTCAAACATGTCCAGATAAATGACCCCGGTTACTATTTCCTCGATGGAAAAACTTTCTGATGATTCTGTTCTTCATTAGCGCACACCATACATTCACCTTTTTGCTGTCCCTTAGTGTCTCGAAAACTTGAAGGGTTTCCTGGACCCCAGTTAAGAACGTTATGCCAATCAACCTTCCCAGATGTGTGAAAGGGGGGTTTGCTCGACCTAATCCAACACCTCAGTAGCAAATGTTTTGTAGCGTAACATGTGGATGCAGCGCCTGCTCAATTTGCATTATGTATGCATACAAGCGAAGTATTTTATGCAGCACCTTATGCATAGTGGGATGTTCAGCCCTCGTGACGCTCTGCGAACTAACTTTGACGGACTTCTCTGGAAGGCCACCATGATCTCCTCTACTACTTCATCAGACGTGCGTGTTCTGCTAAAACTTGATTGTCGGTTAGCATGCCCAGTGGCTAGGAACTTGTGACCCCAAGCCTTCATTGCCTTTGCATCTGGTGGTCCCCTTTCAAACACACGTCTCAAATTTCTATAGACCGTAATTGGCAATTTTGTTTGTGAATACCACCCAACACTTTGAGAGCTCTCTCTCTCTCTCTCTCTCTCTCTCTCTCTCTCTCTCTCTCTCTCTCTCTCTCTCTCCTCTCTCTCTCTCTCTCTCTCTCTCTCTCTCTCTCTCTCTCTCTTGTACTGTCGCCATCTTAGTTAATTATTTAGCACGGAAAACAAAAGCACAGTAAAGTATAAGAAATTAAATTACTTTACATGATGCCACAAAGTGAAAGCTTCTGTATCCAATAGTTTTTTTTTATCAGGAAGGTTTCATGTTGCCATAAAATATTATTCCACCGAGAAGCAATTATTGGATAGAATCAAAATGTGATATGCATGATGGTAAAGACGAAAAAAATATGTTATGACGTTATCATTGTATCAGGGCAATATTCGACCCACCTGCAGCACAGATGAAGGGCATCTTTAGAACCACGTTGGGCTGTCTCATGCTTGAATACATGCATCAGTATACCAGGACCTTATTAAATACCATATGTTACCCTGCTGCAGATTTGCCCACAATTGTTACAAATTATGTTCGAAATCACAAACACTTGGATTTGGAGGAATCTTGTACCCCATCACGCATATGTGACAATCAAATTGTTCACCATTCTGGTGATCTGTTGGTCATCCAGAACCAATATGCCGTTTATTACAGTAAATGTGTGGTTTATTGTGTCCATTACTGCCTGCTCAATCGGCTGTTAGAACCTGGGTTACCTGAATGACGGACAATTAGGCATACCATCCACCTTCTTCTCGAAGCCCTATTACCTGTCCTCTTTCAACTTTATTAGTGTTTATTGTGACTGTCGCGTAAATCTTCTCTGTATGACTATTGTTAATTTATCATACTTACCTAACAATAATAGTTTGAGCCATGAGACATGCACTTTTCTGAGAATTATTTATATCCACTACACTAAGACCAGTGGTAGCAATATTTCATAATAAAGGCATTAAGTGCAATAACAGATCATTTAAATATGTTGTGAATAATTCATTGGTGTGGCTTTTTACCGGATTTCGTCTTTACAGAGTGATTTTTACAATAAGAACAAAATTTTATGGCACTTAAGCAACTATTATGCAGTTATTATAATGTAAAGTGTATTTGTAAAGAAATTATTAATCATTCTACCTGTGTCAATATACTTGTTAGTCTGTTTTCAAATTGTAGCCTATCATTAATATGGTAGGCCTATAACTAGATTTATATTTCCTCTATTTGTGACAGACAGCTAAATCGGTGCACTGATAATAAGTTACACGTATGTGGGTTCGTGTGCATCCACCTGAGTAGTGAACAGTCATCATTACTGTGCGTGTCTCTAGGAATATATTTTCCTATATTATTTTACATTGAAATGACATATCATAAGGTAAATACTTTAAAATTGTCTACTTTAATTGTTTCGTGTTTTCAGCATGCAACATATGCAATTTATTTGTCTCCTAACAATGTTATAATGAAAGCGATATTAATTTAAGTTGTATAAATTTATCTTCGAATTAAGAAAAACTATTGTCATTATTATTATGATTTTTTTTTTTTCGTAATTTGACTTTTGTGTTGCTACCATTATTTCCTATCCGGCATCGTGTTTTTGAGTAGGGTGGTTAAGATCTGTGGCTGGAGGTGCACATATATAGTGTTTTTTTTTTTCTGGGAGTGGAGTCGAAGGATGCATAAAGAGTTGAACACTCATTAGTTACCCACAAACTTTACTGTTTAAAACGTAATATTATTTTGTGCATACTCCATTGCAGTGGAACTCGTATGAAACCAGAATAATGCGTAGAGAAAATAACATAGAGGCACAGTATAAAAGCCAAGCATACCTGTGAGTTTATTTTTTGTCAATATTTCGCCTGTGCTCTCTTAGTTGTAATGTCCAAATTTTCTAGTTTTGTTAATCAAGTTTGTATCCTGTCCATTTGTTTTGTTTCCTTGTTGCTTCCTGACGGCGAATTTACAATAGTCCGTCCCATCCATCCATCATCCATCAGTCCGTTTACTCCGTCCATCTCATTGCTGCAAACCAACACAAACAAAACAGTTTATAAATCGAAAAAAATAAATCCTCCATTAAAAGTGAAAGTTATTGGCGCTATTTTGTTTGGAAGTACCCATAACACACATACACGTAAATAACGGAAATTTTATTGGTCGATGATATGAATTTTTTAAAATAACACATAGTGAATTGTTGTATTGCTTTTAGTAGCGTAGAAATTATTTTTAGAAGGTGGAGATAAATATGGGGGGGGGGGATATTATCCAGAAGATTTTCCCCCTCGGAAATATCGATGTTCGATATCGTATGTAAGTGTATTTTGAGCTCATTGAAAATGTCAAAGTACTAATCGGTTTTATTTATTAATAAACAATAAGTAGAAAACTCACCAATAGAAATAAATGCTAATATATGTATTTAGACAAGGCAATTCCATTGTAAACCAAATGAAATATTTTGACATAACTTTATCACAAAAGTATACACTCAGTCATTTTATCTAGTTAACGATCAAGATACACTTTACTATTTCATACAATACAAAACAATCTTGCGTGCCGATTTGGCCATTTCATTGATAGCTTCACAAGCATTCGACGGAATGTTTATGTGAATTGATAGCTCTGCAAGTCCATTTAATCTTGATTGAGGTGAAGTATTTCTCATGTAGGTTCCTGTCCGTTCCAGAGAATAAAACGATTTAAAGACGCTTGAAAGTATTAGGAGAAACCTCATAATCACAATTTTACAAAGCTTCAATTGCAGTTTTGCACGTCATGTTAGCCTTTGCTAACCTCGTTTTCCAAAGTTTCAACTCACCATGTGGATTGGCTTGAACCACTGGTGCATAAAATTCTGTTAAACGATCACACATTGTTCTCCCACTTTCTTTTATACCACTTTCAAGGAGGCACATAAAACCACTAGACGTTTGCTTGTGGTTAACAAACCTTTCTTATAGCTGAATAATAAAGTAATCAATATAAGGTATAAAATAGCCAGTCTTTAGTAATCTTCTAATGTACTTGTAACAATATATATGTATATATTTATATTTATATATTAGAACTTTGAAATTCTTTTCACTGACTCCTCTACTTACAGAGAGCAATCGTAACAGCTGCTTTCATGTCCAAGGATTCTTTCTGGAATTGCCTGCATATGGGGCAGCCCTAATCCAAACAATTAGTTACAAATAATTATACAAATAATTTGAATTATATCGCATTGGCTAAATATTTTGCATCTGATGTTGTGTCATTCCATCTGCAAATCTCTTCTAAAGCTTCGAGTGTATATTCTAACAACTCAATGAGATCATGTACTGCGTCATACTTAGCTATTCTCTGTATTACGTTGGTTTCCTCATATCTCCTAACGACAACCCAACTTGGCTTCTGTACTGTACCTCTTTGTTATTTTCTGTGCGTACTTATTCTGGTTTTCTACAAGACCCACTGTAATGGAGTACGTCCAAAATAAATTTTCGTTATAAATGTTAGCTCATTTCAAGGATCCTTCGAAGAAGAACCTAACCCGTGTGAGAACACTGTGTTGAGAGGCGTGCTGGGGGCCGCGGTGGCCCAGCGGCTAGAGCGCTCGCCAGGCCCAACAAGGTGATCCAGTGCTTAATTCCTTACGACGAAGACGCTCCTGGTTTTTTCCGCACGCGGGTATCGTGCCGGATACCGCTTCTTGGCGGGTTTTCTCACTGACTTCCCATTTCTCCCTCCCTTGCATTCCGCCGCTGCACCATGATCACCTCGCTTCACCCTCATGTTAAAAAGACGCCAAAATGTCCAACTCCAAAGGCATGCCACATAATCAAACATTCGTGTGCATATAATTGGATATTTATTGACCATCGGCTACTAAATTTTAAGTTTGTGATTGGCTCTCAAGCGTTGTATACGTAATCAGAAAAAAAAATGCATGAGAATGTTAATTTTGGAGTAATCAGATCTATAGGTTCATAACCATCTGCGTTCTTATTGCAGAGACTTCTGGGAAGTTCTTCAGTCATTATCTGAGGACCTCAAGAAGAAGTTCCTGTTGTTTGCTACAGGCAGTGACCGAGTGCCGGTGGGCGGGATGGGTGAAATGACCTTCAAAATAACACGCATCACAAACAGGACAGACAACTTGCCTGAAGCTCACACGTGTTTCAACCAGCTGGTGCTGCCAACATATACCAGCCAGGAAGTGTTGCGACAGAAGCTTATTATAGCTATTTCCAATGCCGAAGGTTTCGGACTCGAATAGCATCAGACTTCAAGAGAAATGTATAAATTAATATATTTTTTCTATGTTTTAAACGTGCTCGCTGCTTTCAACGGTACGACGGATGACCTTCAGCTGAATGTCCTGCACTGAGCTGTTTACTATTAACATATCTGAACAATTATGTTGGTATGTGCAGAGTGCATTGTATAAAAACATTGTGGCCCGAACTTCACTCTTACAAGTCACCGAGTGAAAATAGTTTCTTAAACTTGATAGAGTAAATGAATTTTCTCAGACGATACCACAGAACATGCCACGTCGATTGATAGCACAGAACTAAATAGTGTACACTGAGAAAATGTTTTGTTGAGTCAAATAAGATTTGTTTGGTGCAACCAAATCACTTGTATAGGGGCAATGAAATATTTTGTTGCTGAAACCAAGTTATTTCGTTGTTCGGATTTGGTTACCCCAAACTGTAAGATTTATTTGGTGCAACTAAAGATTTGTTTTTTTACACGTACATTAAACAGTTTGGGCCGATATAAAAATATTTTACAAGTTCGACCGAGTTTCGAACCTATTTCACCTGCGTCCGAGCGTACACCTTAGTAATGTCAGCTAATGTGACAATAATTAATAAAGCCGGAAAGCTTTTAAACATATATACTGCAAATATTGGGCAACGTATGCAAACAAATATTCTAGTTTTACAGCTTTACTTGTCAGTTTCTTGTTGTATTGTTTTATTGATGTGTTTATACGATTGTTTAGCATAGCTAGATGCACTAACAAACACTGTTACTATCCTGTCACAAAAATACAAATAAACTCTCGAGCTGTATTTACGATCGAAGGCAGTCAAATGAGTGGCCAAACAAATATATACAGTTGATTCAACAAAATATTTTGTTGACAGTCTAATTTTTTTGGCCCAACACAGAGATTTTGTTTATTAAAACACGTATTTTGTTAGACGAACAGAAATAATTTTGTTACTTTTCAAATTTTGTTTGCTCAACAATATATTTTGTTAGGGCAACTAAATATATATTTAGCCCTATACAAACAAATACTTTGTTCGATTTTCTCTCAGTGTACACTGAAGATATTTTAAAGCACAGTGATTTTCATTCCGTGTGAGTAAAAGACCAAGAACATCTTGATGACATATAAGAACACAGTGTGGCTCTTAAAGGTAAATTCACCATTTCCTGGAATTAAATCATACTTAAGTGTGCCATTTGCTTTACATATGCATGCTTTGTGCAGTGTTAGATATTATGTAAAACAATCGTAAGAATGTGTGACGTCAATATTGTTGTGATTTTTTCATATCATGGAGCTATTAAAAGGAAAGGGAAAGCAACCTATTTTTTACACTGTTACAGAATTGAACGTAGAAAAATGTATTTAACTTATATTTATTGTTATTGCCCTTAATGGATATGCACATGTGAATTCAGGTACTCCCCACAATAATATAGCATTGTCAAGTAACTAAGTTTTCAGGTTTGGAATATTTCTATGTACCAGTATCGGAAACCTTAAAAATAAATGCATCTCGCTTGTACGACATACCTGCTTCATTTATGGTTCATTGCTCAACCACCCCACTATGTCCATTATTCACCCCCATCTGTACGTAAGACTTGTAACATGTTGTTATTGGCTGTTCGAGATAAACTGAGCACTTTTGAAATACCTGCTTAAGATTTACTTCAAAGCTCATTGTGTATTCTTCCGCCTTATGTGAAATGAACATTGCCATGGGTCTTATTACTTTATTCATGCGTCTGTCGAGTGTATATGTGAAATAATTAGGAAAATAATTATATTACAGCTTTACTTATCAATACGTTTTTACCATTTAAAAAAAAGATTAAACAACAGAAACAGTTACAGTATTTACAAATGTTTATAGGCTGTTCACGGTAACGTGAGCACTGTTTAAGGCCCCTATAAATTTTTCCTTTCATCTAATTTCCATCTTCCTGCTGCTTTTTAATATAAACATTTCAATGTGACCAATAAACACAGTGTATACATCTCACCACGATCAAAATTTAATGTCTGAGGCTGCAATAAGATATATTTATTAACGGTTAATGTCTGTTGGGAGGGCCTTAAAAAGTGCTGACTTTATAGTGAATAGCTTCTACTTGACACTTTAAATTAAATGTCAAAACACGGAACTACTTTCGCTGCGTCGTTACCAACCTCATTGGCCACACGTCTCTCATTGCACCCGTTATCCTATATGCAGGCAGAGGCAGTGACATTTTTCAGAAGTTGATTTCAGAAGTGCTCACTTAATCGTGAACAGCCTTTAGAAAGTTTACCTTTCAGCCTTGGTTATACTCAACTGGCCCGGGGGGGGGGGGGGGGGTTGAAGTCGATAGCGTAAAATGACTCAATTCTACAATTAAAATTAAGTTTGAATAATTTTTATGAATGAGTTATTCTTCAATTGCGTTCTCCTCTCTACAGTCATTTCGGACGTCTTACAGCAACTATGTGGAGACAAATGGAAATCAGTTTTATAACAACGAAGCCACGTTTTATTATTCACTTACCAACTGCCGAAGGCTGATTATCTAGGCGGACTACGGCGGCCAGCACGTCGACATCTTTGTGCCGTCCTCTGGAACACCTTCCCTGGCCAGTGTTGTGGCGAGAACAGGCGCCCTTCGAACTGTCACGCTGGCGCACAATCGCGCCCTCGACCTCAGCCAAGCGGAGGTGATTTCTGTCGTGACCACTGTGGCTGGGTTTGGGCAATAACAACCTAATTGTTGACTTGTACTGCCCGCTGGACTATTTCTATGAGCAATGGCGCGTTCAGGGAGTCTGTCGAACTAAGCTCTGGCCACGTTTCCATGACAGTATTACTGCCGCAGCGCGCGAGTCATGTCGTTAGCCACGTGTGCTGTGATGGACAGTACAGACTGATACAGAAGCTCTGTAACAATGTGTGCCCGCACCGCGTAATGTAGCCTTGCTATAGGACGTAACTGAGTTCTCAGAGCATGTAGTATAGTACTGTACTGTATTATATGTGTGTGCACGTGAGAGACGTGTTTGTGAGAGAGAATTGGATAGGAAACGGAGAGACCTTTATTTCATTTTCTGTGGAATTTAAAAGGAATATCTTGTTCCGCATCATTCAATTTCTGCAGTCCAGGGGGTTTATTCTAAGTTTCTGGGGAAATATATCGGCAATTTTCTATGTCAATCTCGACCGTCAGCGTTCCTGCTGATCGGGAGAAGCCGTTTGAAACAATCGGGAGCAAAATGTACCCAAAATAGGTATTCTAAGCACACCATAGTTTCAGGACCTCACTCCTTCGGCAATCCTCGGGTTTTACCGACCTCCCCGCCACAACTCGCTTACCCTCCCTCCTGTGTGTTCAGGCAGGCAAGCTGACGAATGCAAACACATGCTGTGCCTGCAATAATGTACGATTAAAGCAAAGCTATTCTTGCAAACTGTGTGTTTTAAAGTGGAGTGCTAGTTACAGTTTGTACTGCAGATCTCGATGAAATTTCGTACACTACTTTTGTTGTGTACATCTGATTTTGTTAATTTTTTTTAAATTCAGCGGAGATATTTAATAATCAATTTCATTAATCTGTTTCATCATAATACAAAACCTGTTGAAAATATGTGTACGAGGTTTTGATCATGTGAACATACAACCTTCTGCTTTGTTCTGATGAAATTCGGCTTACGTAAGTAAAATATTTCTGTTATTAAATAATAAGGTCAATGTGCTGACTTCGGAGTAATTGTACACTATAGATTATACAATACTCGGATACAGATTAAAAAAAATAGGACACGCTACATTCAAACACCTTTACAACATCCGAGAAAGCCAAACTAGAGAACATAAAAAGTATCAAATTTTCGCTGGTGATGAGTGCAGGCTCGTAGGAAATCACTTCTCGCTCAGCACATACACAGTGTACCATGGTAATAACTACGGCATTCTACAAAAGAAACAATAACCAACATTTTTATTGCTGCTACACATCAGTGCCACGTCCGAAAATGCCAAATTAACGGCCATTAAAAGCATAAAATTGATCGTTTTAGAGACAAATCAGATTTGAGGACATTCTTAGGTCAATGAAGTGCTGCTGCAGAATATCGCAGCTGCGAGTCTTGGAACTTCTTCAGGCTAGTGGTTGGCAGGGGGGCAAAGGTAGGAGGATTTAAAAGCATTTAGCAGACTGCTGACTCGGTATCTCTTCACTCGATCGGATTTCTATCTTGGAGTGAACGGTTCTCAGAATGCTTGTGGTTTCTGGGGTTGGCTGGTAGGCCAGGCAAACTGATACACTGTGTTTCGCTAGACTTAGATCTCTTTTGCATGGGCTTGCAACACGATAAAGAATTACAATATTTTTTTATGAAAATTTACATTGCTCATTTTATTTGAAAGAGCTTAGGTATTTGTATTTG
This sequence comes from Dryococelus australis, assembly GCA_029891345.1. NCBI lineage: Eukaryota > Metazoa > Arthropoda > Insecta > Phasmatodea > Phasmatidae > Dryococelus > Dryococelus australis. The sequence goes on along the minus strand of CM056996.1, from coordinate 232,036,675 downwards.
ATGATCGTGAACCATAAGCTAGTTGAGGGAATGGTATTATTAGGTATTTTTTTGCACTGAGAAAACGATTATGTCGAAGATGAGAAAATAGTTTTGTGCAGCAAAATAAATTTTTTTTCTATCTGTGCAACCAACTATTTTGTTCCTGAAACATATTATGTTTGTTCGTTTTTGGCTGCCCCAAACACGTAATATTTGGTTGGTGCAAATGAAGATTTTTATGGCTGTCTATAAACTACAGTTTCGGTTATACATTTAAGATCTAACATGACCAGGTTCCCAAACCTTATTCATTGCTGTTGAATTCTGTCTCTTGGCAACCACGGACATCGTAAACGTTTCGGCAGTTCACTAAAGAAATTAACTATTAATCAAAAAATTAATATAATAAAAACAAATAATGAAAATTTCTGAAAATGTTATTTTTATTGTTATAGAAAGTTCAGTGCATGGCATCTACATAGATTTGCTAAAATGTCAAGTTATGCAGATTTTTTGGTTGAAATCGTTTCGTTGGGATTGTTTTTGACACTGTTGGGCATCAATAAATACACTAACAAACACTGCAATAGTTCTAATAGTCAGAACAATTACAAATGAACTCTCGAGCTGTAAGTTCGAAGGTCATCAAATTACTCGATTATACTACAGCCAACCAAATACATGTCAGTACTGCACCAAGTTGATTTTGCTGTTGCGAAAACTTCTATAACAACGGACACATGTGATTGTTAGCTAACCGTACACTTATTAATTTTAAACCAAATATTTGACTACCGTGATATTTATAATTTTCACGGTAATGAAACTAATTACCTGAATTTACATGTAAAATAGTTGTGTATGTGTCCATAATTGTGTTTAAAAATGATGCTGAGACAGTTAGAAGATTATTCTACTCAACAAGTTATGTTTAAATGTTTCGCTTGGTTAAAGGGGATTAATTCACATGTTTGGAGAAATATCACATTGTTCGAGAGAATATAATATTGTTCAGTGTAAAATAGTTTTCAAGCAAATTTATTACAACCTGCAGCTGAACCTTTTTATCCGCGGATGCTTGTATAAATTCATACAGTGTGGCTGTTTTTAAAGATAGAAATTTCATTTCTTTTGTCTTTCTATGTGTAGAATTTTTTGTTGCCATGTGTTTTTTGCCAGAACAGTTTATTGTGTGCTTCAGTGATCAGTCAATGTCACAGTTTAATTTAATTATAAACTATACGTCTTTATAACTCCGCATGATAGCACTTATGGCAGTCACGTAATTAATATATACCAAACCTTAATAATATGTGATTCCAACAGTAACTCATGTGTTCAAATAAACATACGTGCGTATCTGTGAATATATAGTGTTGTTTAGTAACACAATTGCTTTGCAGATAAAAAATGATGGTTGAGGGTTTTTTCAAAACTATTGTATTGAATATAAATTACTTTTTGCAAAAATATCTATCATATTCATTCAAAATTGAACTAGAGAACGTAAATTGTTTTCTGTATTTTTTTGTTGCCATCAAGTAAAAACTACTGAGCGGATTTTCCAAAATCGCTGTGAGTGTGGTAACTTTTAAATCGATACTTAGACATGTATCATCCTATATCAAAAATAAGGTGAGAAGTAAAAAATTTAGTTTTTTATATGAAGTTTTGCTTCCCAGCACGTATTTTTAAGCATATGTCTTTGTTGTATTAGCTTATTGTTACATTGCTGTTTTGTTATGTTAATGGATTAAAGGCAAAGTGTAAATAATCATGCGATGTCAGAAATGAGCTCAGCAATGTGAGTTATACCATATGTTTTTGGGTAATACCAGGTTGCTGTATATAACCTGACGTGGTAATCACAGTTATTACGATGAGCGAAACCATGGTTTATTTATTCATTTGTATTTATTTTATTTGTTTTCATTAATTAGTTTATTTATTTCTGTTCATTTATTTTTATTTATCTATTTCCATTTTTAATTTGTTTACTTCATTCAATTTATTTATTTCCGTTATGCCAAAAACAACAAACAAATACCTGTCGGACTTGGTTTTGGGTAGAAGCTGTATTTAATTTCAATCTACCTGATTCATCGACAAATCCAAATACCGAGTGGGCAAAGTCGCGGGCAATAAATTAATTTTCTATCTTCCAAATGCCAACATTTAGAGACACCTGATTTTCGCAAGGAGTTCCTGGCAGCCTTAGTTTAGATGAGCTACGTGTACACCGAAGTTTCCTTTGGTTACTTACCACGTGTCCTTGACAGAATATTTCGCGGAATGCGAATTATACAGTCTAAATTTGGTTGCTCTATTTCTAAACATCTGTGGCTCGCGGGAACGAAACCAAGACATGGAACCGATAAAATAATCCAGTGGGGAACGTTGTTCAGAACTAAAAAGTTTTGAAATACGTATGGCGGAAATTCTTTTCGCGAAAATAAAGTGCCCCTACCAATATTAACAGCATATTCATTTTCAAGGCGGGCGAAGTGGTGGAAAAATACTTCGTTTTATTTTATTCTGCACCGCACTAATCCAATGGAAATTTTTTATCCCGAGCGTACGAATCCTCGGTTAACAACTGCCAATAAAATAACCATTTTCCCCATTGTTCCGACTTGTAGGTTATAGCCTTGAAACGTAAAGAGAGTTTAGTCAGTTTTCACTAGGGCCTCAATAATAGTGAAATTTCCTTGACTGAAACTTCCGCGAATATGTGGATGTACCTATTGGTATTGTATATTGGTGTGTACCCCTTCTCTGGTCAAAACTATGTAAGTAGATTTTTAACAATTAAATTGCTTAATCATGATAGCTGTGTTATTTTTTGCATACTGATATATTATGGTCTATGTTTAATAGTCTTTAATGTTTCATTGTATACATTTTTATTTAAAATGTACGCAGTGGTCTCTCATGTCTGCTGTAAACTATAGATCAGTAAACATTTGAATGCCTGGATTTGATATAGGTCCCTATATACAGAATGTGTCTAAATTCCCATTACACATTGTAAGGGCTTGTAGTGGGGACCAAGATGGTTACGTTTTGCACAGGAACTTATGTGCGGAAACGTACCGTTTCCCCGCGACAAACAAAACACCACCACCGTACAATAGCATCATATCGGCGTATTCCCTAAACGTGTAGTTTCCCATGTTCAACAGTAACAGACTGGCAAATAATTGCAGCTCGACTTCACATCAAGGAGGATAATCACAAATTGAACACAAGCACTACAGCAGATGCGAACGTAAACTGATCGACGTATCTCCCGGCAGCTCACAACATTAAGTGAATGGCATGTGAAGAAATCTGTCGCGGACACGGGACATCGTGTGATCGTCGGATAACGTACGCACTACCCTAGTCATTACCACCCGCATTGTCTTCCACGTACTCTCACGGGTGCCCGATTGCTTGGCCTGCACGTTCGCCCGACTTGATTACGGTAGACTACTTCCTGTGGGGCCACATGAAAGTATTGATTCACCAGACCTATGTTGAATCAGGAAGAACTGCTGGCGCGGGTTATGGCTGCGGTGGATCTTGGACGTCCAGGTATTGGTGATCGTGTGTACCAGAACATGGTACGTAGATACCATGTTTGTGTAAGACGTCGCTAGTCGTCACATCGAGCCCTTCCTGTAAGTGGACCCATAAGAAAAACAACGTATAGTGTGTTGCAGACGTGGAAGAGGTCAACATGTCATGTAGTGGTGTTTTTTTTGTCGCGAGGGAACGGTACGTTTCCGCACATATAAGTTCCTATGCAAAACGTAACCGTCTTGGTCCCACTACAAGCCCTTACAATGTGTAATGGGGATTTAGACACAACCTGGTCATTCACACCTACTGGTAGGCGACTCATATAATCGGCTGTTACATTTTCAGAGCCCTTAATATACATAACTTCAATATCGTATTCTTGCAACAGCAAGCACCACCTGGTGAGGCTGTTACCAAACGTCTTGCCAGCTTTCAAACATGCCAGTGCTTGGTGGTCTGTTAGCAATTTAATTTTCTCGCCAAGCAAGAGATCTCTCAATTTATTCAACGCCCAAATAACAGCCAAAGCTTCCTTCTCTGTCACTGTATAGTTTCGTTCAGCTGGACTCATCGTTCTACTAGTCATAGCTACCATCTTTTCTGCATCGTTGCTATCAAACTGAGCCAATCTGCATGCCAGTGAATAGTTTGACGCATCCGTGTACAACAAAAATTTCTTTCCTTGGACAGGGTGGTAAATAACATGCTCATCTAAAAATATAGCTATCAATTTCTCAAATGCTTCCTTCTCTGCCTCTAGCCATCTCCATTGCTGATCCTTCCTTAACAAACTGAAAAGTGGTAAAGCAACTCTTGCAACTTGGTCTGAAGAATTTCTATAGAAGCCAATAATACCAATAAAAGCTCGTAACTGACGTACGTTCGCAGACGGGGGAAACTGCGTAATGGTTTCAAACTTATCTGGAGCTTACTGTGACACCGGCCTAAGTACACATCAAAACACTCGATTTCTGTTATGCACTTTAATTTTATTCACAATTTTTCCCTAGTTGCATGCATTTATACAAGCATATTTCTTCAAAACCCTACTGTTACATAAAACTCCACTAAAACATTTATCTTAGGAAATTATTAATTATTTCCATTATGTTGACCACAGCCTTCTAGATTGCACATCCAACATTTAAACTAATAATACATTCTCTTTGGGCATCTTGAAAATATCCTTTAAGAACTTTGACAATCGGTCTTACGTTTACAATATTTTCTTACACACGTAAAACACACATTAGATGGTCTCAGGAGAGCAAATCCCAATCTCACACTTTTTCCCTCCAGTAGCATTACCATTCAACACACACTCTAGGTAAATATTATCACCAACATCCATGCCTGAGCCTGAGGGTATCACCCCCACCAGTACACCAGAGGTGTAGGAATTACTCTCGCCTATACTCCACACACTACACACTCTCAACATACACACCTTCTGCTTTTAATCATCCAGTTCTAAACTTGTTTGTGTCTCTGTCCCAGCCACAACCCGCACGAAAAATGTTATATCTTCATTCACCATCAAAATCCCACCTGCAAAACTAGATCTTGCCCGTCCGCTCTTAAGTACTGCAATAGTCGATTTACGACTTCAGAATCTCCGGTAAACTTCTACTCTAATGGCTAAGTTCCCTCTTCAACATACAGGTAGAGTTTTTTTTTTTTTTTTTCTCCAAAATCCCGATACGCCTTCTTTCGTTGACTAGTTCCAAAACTGCCGGGAATCGGTCTAATTCCGAACTCTGCCAGGAATATTCTAAGTCCGAACACAGCCAGAATCATTTTAATACCAAACACTGCCAAAAATATTCAATTTCAAACACGGCCAGAATTATTCGTCCGAACACTGCCAGAAATTTTCTAAGTTCGAACATGGCCAGAAATATTCCAATTCCAAACACTGCCGAAAATATAAGTTCGAACACAGCCAGAATTATTCTAAATCCGAACCCAATACTTCTTGTTCACCACTGAACAGCCTCCAGTAACTCTCCATACTTTGTGATGATCTGATCTCCTGGTCCGGCTCCTGCCATCGATGATCTTCTCCAGACACCTGCTGGACTCCGGCCTTTGCCGGTGACGATCTCCCCGGACCACCTACACGGGTATATATACCCGAAAACGATCCCCTTCACACGAGCCCCCTCACCAGAGGACCCCTTGCCCCCTCCCCCCCCCCCCCGTACAACACTAGCATTCTCCTTTCCAACACATATTTCTACTTTCAGTTTTAAAACAACCAATAACACTTAACAAGAAAACACGAGCCCCTTTACTCTCAGCGAAGCACAGTTAGCAGAACATCTGAGTATTGCGATACAGGCGCGCCGCCAGGGGTCAAGCGCCCAATACAGTTATAAATTGCAAAAAAACAAATGAATCTTAACACGCATATAACAATTTACAATTTAACTATAGTGACGGACCACACTCCATCACAACATCGAATGACATATAAGTGTATAAAATGTGGCATGGCATTTGCTAGGCGCGATAACTTGCTGAGGTATGCAAAAGCCTACATAGCTGTAGGACCTTCACCTGCCCAAATCCGTCATGTACAGTCTCCTCAGCAGCATGCGAGTGTACTTCTCACAAAACCAAGCGTTAAGGATGATCCTCCACCATCGTGCCACCAACCATCACGCCCAATAATCGTGACAGGGTCTGGGTTGGCTAATTTCAATGGTTTCTTGGAGGCCCGAAACTGTATTCCATCACAGTCTAAAGGTATATGCCTCCACAACGAAAGCGGATATTCAAAGGCTATTTGCACATGTTTAACTCGAATAAGGGGAAATACATCGCTGTTGGCTCTCCACATAAACTCACCCCCAATAATATTTTATGTATGGCTTGAACGCAGCATTGCAGAATTGGCCCCATTCAATGAAATGGTGGTATTAGAATTGAAAGGCAAGATATCGTATATACTCTAAAAATCTCATACTGGAAATATGCGTCACGGGAAAGAAGCATACAAAAGCATGTTTCGGGGTTCATATTAACGAGAAATCAATAACTTAGTACCCCTTCCCCTCTAAACAAAATGCTTGCCTCCCTCAGCAAAACATTTGTTTAAATTCATGCTGGGAAAAATTATATTTCGTGTACGGATGCGTTACACAGCTTTTTATAAAGTAACCATGGCTCGGAAAACAAAAAGACAGCATTAAAACCACTTCGCTACGCCCATGCTATGCGATATGCACAGTGAAGGATCCCATGCATTTCCCCTCACCAAGGCATAGACGCTCATCATTAAATAACATTTCCTACCAAGTTTATAATCTGTATGTTAGAAAATTTAGGCAGCAGAAAAAGAAATCAATATGGTTACTCCGCCTGCAACGATATTTCCATCTCCAAGTGTCCGGATATAAAACTATTTACACATGCAAATAATATACGTATAGTAAGTTTTGCGGGGAAATAAATTATATGCCATGAGAAGACGCTAGCGTAAAGTACGCACACCATAAGTACAAAATCATTAAAAAAAAAAAAAAAAATGTTACCTTCGGCAAACCAAATTACTGTATTTTCTTACATACGTATGCGCTCGCTCCATTAAGAGTTATATCTGATACTCGGTAAAACACCCCACCCTCCCCCTCCAGAGTCTCAACACACTGCTACGTGACTTCCGAATGAAAAGTGACATGCGAAAATGTGTATGTACAAGTGCAGCCTCTAATCCAGCAAGAGTTAACAGTATTCACACTTCATGAATTACGCGAGCTAAAACATAGTTTTATTCCCGAGATGCTAGTCCAGCATGCAGGATTATACCACAATACGAATTCCAGCAAAGAAACGGGCATACATCTCTCTATCACCACCCTTCAACTTCGTCGAGATATATATAGAGAAAAACTACACAGGTGCGAAAAATTTAGAGCATATTGCAGCCAATGCATTGTGGAGGCCATGAAAATTTATATTTATATTATCCCTTTCGAATGTAGAAGATTATTTATATGTACAAATTTATTGTCAATAAATTTTGGCTCGGATTTTACTTTTTTTCGTATAAAAATTATAAATGCGAAGTTTTTATTTTAATTCCGGTGAAACCAAAGATACATTCTTATGTTGTGAAGCTAATAAATAAAAAAAAATTGTACATTATCCACATGTGCATACGCTAAACACACACACAGAGATAGAGAGAGAGAGAGAGGAGAGAGAGAGAGAGAGAGAGAGAGAGAGCCCGAACTATTCCAATTGCAGGCGAGACTGATAGACGCGTTAAAAATGTACTAAGACAAGTGCATACTTACAGAAGTGGTCACGAGGCCCATTACAGAAGTAAATGAGAGACAGGTGCGGTCGTAATCTGAGCTCGCGCACACGTCCAGCCGCGCTGGACCAGGTGTTGAACTGGACTTTTCACTAGCGCACTAACCGCTGGAGGGAAAGCTGTGGAGGGGCCGCGGGGGGCTTGTCGCTCCAGCAACATGTTTTGTTTCCCACACACGCCAATTTTAATTCGTAGGATAATAAACACAGGTGATATCTGCACGCACACGTCAACACAAGTGAAGACCCAGATTCAGGGCGACCCGGGTTCGATACTTCACTCGTTCGGCCGAATTAATATTTTAGCAATCACTCCAGGTGAATGCCGGGAGGGTTTCTTGGTCGAGTCCTGTCTTGTGCCCGTTTGCCCTAGCAACTCGCTCCGTCTCAAAAAAGTGTTAACTTTACTTTTTTATTATAGTTTTAGCTGGCATGCCAACTAAATAAATAATGTAAGCGCACACTAATATTTTACGAGAATCGAGTAGGCAGACACAGAAAAAATATGTATATTTTTTTATTATAAGAAGAAAGGGGTTGCACCTTTTTCTCTCGTATCGATTTTACGTTCTCGAGCTTTCAGAATCACGAGCCATCCTTCTTTCAGAATCACGAGCCATCCTTCTTTCAGAATCACGAGCCATCCTTCTTTCAGAATCACGAGCCATCCTTCTTTCAGAATCACGAGCCACCCTTCTTTCAGAATCACGAGCCATCCTTCTTTCAGAATCACGAGCCATCCTTCTTTCAGAATCACGAGCCATCCTTCTTTCAGAATCACGAGCCACCCTTCTTTCAGAATCACGAGCCATCCTTCTTTCAGAATCACGAGCCACCCTTCTTTCAGAATCACGAGCCATCCTTCTTTCAGAATCACGAGCCATCCTTCTTTCGAGAACTACAGACTTGAAAAAAAAAAAAACCAAGTCGTAACATGTAATGCAGGCAAATATGTAAGTATTGACGTAAATTTCGCTATATTGAGCACAAAGATTCATTTGGTATCAGCAACTCCATGCATTTTTCAGACATACTGAGAAACCATTTTGCATTTTACAGGTATTTAAAGCTACCATTTTGCACCCGATTCGTTGTTGGACAGTCTGATAACATCAGGAATTTAAGTAGTAGGTCAAAGTCGGTTCATGACAAGGAGCCCAGGTGTCGAAGCCTCGGACCCAACGGCCATCTCGAATTTCGCCAATTTTTTAATTTTTCGTACAAAATCGTTTATTTTACCCAAAGATCACTTGTTTTTTTTAAGCCAAAAATCACTTCATAAATCGATTATTTTACTCAAAGATCATTTTTTTTTCTTTTTAAAAAAATTCTCATTTTTGCCCAGCTGCAAAAAGGGCTCCTCCAGAAATTTCTTTCAGACGGCTCTGGCCGCCATAGTCTAGGAAGTCTCCCATGGTAGGCCCTAGTCTTTAGTTACTATTTCCCTTGTATCGCTGCGCGCCTCCCCACTACTCAGCTAGGATATATAAAGGCCAAAGCATCACCAAATCTCTCAAGAAAAAATATTTACTGTTATTGCCCTATGATGGGAGGGATATATAATAAAGGCGAGATGTAAGGTTTAGAAGAAGTATACTGGAGTCGGGAAAAAATTAGCTTTAATTCGTAAGTAATGTATATTTTGTTTAGCCCGGGAAGTACCTTGCTAGACGAGTTGAATAAATTTCTGACCGACTCGCTAGCCAATAACTCACCATCGCTGCTATGTCCGAAAATAGATATTTTTAATGTGAAATTGCGTATCATCCTCGTGATATCTTCGCTCATCTTGAACTCAAGTTAACACTTAAAGCAGACAACTGACTACTGGAAGACCAACCACTCACAAGACTGACTCATTGACCCTTGACCTTTGACGCATTGCAGTGCTGATTGTGAAAGATTGCGGAAGATTGTGTGTGTGTGTGTGTCGTGGCAAGTTGAAATAAATTCCCTTATTTTAAAATAAAATTATAGAGTCCTACCGCCAAAGCCGAAAGGTGAACATTATATTTAATAATCTCGCTTTAAAAAAAGTACATACATATTGAGGTCACTCGGTATATTTCATCGCTTCATAGACAAACCGTATTTGCACTTTGCAATTCAAGTTCCTATAACTACAGCAGGCTCCGCCACGCTTCGCTATTGGTCGATGCACAACTTGGACTTTGTTACTCCCACTGAAATTATAAAATGTTTAACATTGTGTAGGAATTCTAATATTCTTTTTTTCCCGTATTCTATAATACTCTGAATTACCCTCCTCCCCCCCCCCCCCGTATCCGGCCTCATAATGTAGGACTTGTAAATGTTTCCGCTAGAGTAGGACTTTGAATATTTCTAGTTCCACCTTGTGTAGGACTTGGAATATCTTTCACCTGATTTTTTTTTTTTATTTCAGTAACTAATTTATTGTCTTTACTCGACATCCAATTCACTTAACCTAACCACCGTACTCTAGTCATCACTAGACCAACACAACTAAACAATAATATATTGCTTTTCACATAAATTGTGTATGTATGTATGTATCTTCTCCAAAGTGTGCATAGGACAAATGCATCTGGTGCCATTTAAGAAAAAGTTATGATAGGATTTTTATGAAATAAAAGATTATTTATAAAAGTGCTCATTTATTTATACAAAAATATATACAATTTTTTCGGTCTTGGTTGATTACAACTGATATCAATCTCCAACTGCAACAGTATTTTTCACTCTTGCATATTGATTATGAAACATATGAGTCACACATTGCCCTCCCCATTTTATCTGGACTTAGGTTCATCAACACTACAATGATGTAGTGCAGGCAGGGTTACAACGATGATAAAATCTCGCCTTTGTGCAGCAATTTAATGTGAAGGTGAACACGAAAAAATGCTCTTTTGCCCAACAAGAAATAAAGATTTTAGGACACTACATCACACCCTTTGTGCCTGACATCGTTTTAGGGAGTCCATATTATGGGATAAACATTTTCAATCAGTTAATCGTCACACTTTTTACTGCAAGGAAGAAAAGCTCTTTCCACCGGGCTCCAATGCAACTACGAGGCCTGGCGGCCCACTCGACGTCCACGTCGACTTCCTGTGCCGGCCGCCTGACCTGACCCGGCTAATCCCCGCTTAGTTCAACCCCTATTTCCAGGCGAGAGCGCCTGGAAGCTGAATGGATTTGGGGGGGGGGGGGGCTTTGCTGCCGATGCCTTTGCAAGGGTTGGGAGGCTGCAAGCTGAGGCAAGGCAGAGCGACCTCGGCCAGCCGAGCTGTTGTTATGGCAAACAAATTCTGGGGGATTGAGCGCGAGGTCAGGAAGGGAGCATTTAAGCTCGGAGCAATGGCGGCTCCGGGTGCTATCTTGCCAGCATCGCCGGAGGACCTGCCCGAGTACTGCCAGACGAGTGTGCCACATCCTGTTGTCCGAGTTCACCACCTGGCGAGCTCGCCGTTAAGAGAGCTTCAGCAAAATCGTCGCAATTTAGAGGGTAAATGTATATTCTCTGGTAGGGCGACTGAAGGCACGTAAGGGCTCGGGACCTGCAAAGCCAATTAAGTTCCATCCGAGCAGAGTACAGTATTTCCAGCTTAAAGCTGATTGTAATTGATTAAAGGCGTCAGCGCCAGTTAGAGAGAGTATTGTTGAATTCCAGTTCTCTTACAGCTGTATAACTGTAGTGTTCGATTGATTCATTAGATGCATGCTTGACGCGTATTTGTATTGTTAAAGTTAAATAAAAGTAGTATTTTGTATTTGGGTGTATTTTCATCTATTAGGCCATTCACCATAAAGTGAGCACTTTTGAGGCCCTAGTTACTTTTTTCTTTCAGCCATTATTTTATCCTTTAACCACGTTTTTAAAATAAATGTTGCCATGTAAGTAATATACACAGTGCGTATATTCCATCGTACTCGGAAATTAACCTTTAATGCTAAAATAATATACATTTATTGAATATTATTCCAAATCAGAGGGCTTTCAAAAGTTCTCACTTTACCGTGAATAGCCTATAGCTACCCTTATCCCCCGAGTTAATGCGTGACCTGCTCCCCTCTGGACAGGCCACAGAAAGGTGAGGAAACGAGAGAAGTACATTTTACAAACGGATCTTCGCATATAGGTCTTTACGAGAACGAAGATAACCAGGGGTCAAGGTATGAACATATCCCGGTGTCTAGTGGCATCAAGAGGAACGCTCGATGTTGTCCGAGAGTTGTAGATGGTGCATTCAAGGAAGGACGGTTAGTGTGGCTGTATGAAAGAAGATGCCTTCGGGGGGATACATCTCAATGCCAAGGATGTTGGGAAGGCCAAGCCTAATTTTGAAGCAAGTAAGTGACACTTCCTTCCAGGTATGTCGTTAGGACTCCAGGAACGAAAAATCTAAAGTTGTACCCCCATTGACCGACTGGCGCTTCATGAAGGTCCAAATGTTGGAGAGTGTCTTCGGGACGAACAGACTTAATGAAGGGACAGTGTTACATGCTGCAGCTGACACCGGGCTGCTGTCCAGCTCTGTAGGGGTGACCCAACTTGACCTTCTCCTCCCCACAGACCAACACGCTCACTGCCCGGTTTAATACCTTCTTCTGGGGAAAAAAAAAAACAGGAATGGTTGACAGCAGAGAGACTGGCTGGCATCACATCCCATCCTCCCCACTGAAGAGTGAAGAAGCCGACACAGGTACAGGAGATGCAAGAATTTTCTGGTGAGACTGGCTGCCGTCACAGCCCCTCATCACCCCTCCCCCCCCCCCCATACCTTTCCCATGCTGGAGAAGCAGATATCTGTAGGAGGCGCAAGAATAGTCTGGGAATCAGGAGCTCGGTGCAATGCGCGAGTTAGAGAATATTCTGGGTAATGGCCTACTACAATATAAATACCATGGTAGTCCAGCAGCCAGCAGTCTTGGCGGAGGCCATCTAGCTGAGTGCGGGCACGAAGTCAAATGCGGACAACAGTGCGACAGCGGGCGAGGTGTTCGTGGTGTAAATGGATGAGAGGGCGTGGAACCTGATGAGTGATGGCTATTGTGCTTTAGGATGCTCTGATAACTCTAAAACATTTCGAACTGGCAGGACATGGACTAAACTGAGGTGGGACTGAGTGGACATGTAATACGGATTTTATTGTAAATATTGGAACTGCTAATTTTGGTCCCATTATTTATGAAATATTTGGATAGGTTGATACACTGTCTATTGGGACTGATTTTTTATTATTTAATTTCATTTATATCTTCGAGATAGTGATAAATTGAATTAATTGAAGTCATTAATTTTGTAAATAGTAAGTGATATCGATTTATTGTGAAATGTTGAGTTGAGAGAATTTTGTTAGTAGTTATTGTAAATAAATTTAGGAAATTATAATTAACTCTTTAATTTAGTTGAGACCTCCATCGATTAACGAACTAGGTTTAGCCTACTGCATTTCGAGAGAGAAAATATAACAATTCTTTGCATGGTATTATTATATATGGTAATTATTGTAATTGCACCAATAAAACCATAACTGAATTTCCAGGAAATATCCCTATAAGATGATATTTTAACTTATTTCAGTTTACAATGTCCAAAAAGTAAATTGAATTATACAAGAAACCATGTAACTTCCATTTAAGACAAAAAAATATGAATTATGTTTATAAAAATACTTACTTCTGATCAATGAAAAAGGAAAGCATGCATAAAGTTGTTTACTTGTTTTGTTGCTGTTGGCAGTCTAGTAATATATTTGAAACAAAAATGATGGATTGTATTTATATATGTATTGGTTCTGCAATCTACATCATCTATGTTAATTGATAGTATGTACTTAAGTGATTTGCTACACATTTTGGTTGGTACAAAAATATTTGTTTATGAGCAGGGAAATTTTAAATTAATCACCGTCACATATTTTGTTACAAATAAATACAATAGAGTACTTTATAATCTTAATAACCTTTGGGGAAGGATTTTATAACTGAAATAACATTATCAAAAAATCTTTATATAAACGTAAGTCAAAACTGAAACACAGTGTAACCTGTAAGGATAGTTTAGCAAGGAGCCAAAATTAAAAACTGATGCACAGCTGACAAGCAATGCATGCAGACTTGTTCTCCAGCCAGATGTTAATATTTGGTTTGCCGGTGTGGTGGGTGCAAAATGTCGCAGAAAGTAAAAGCATATTCTTTAGTTGCTAAATTTAAAATGGCGGTGTTAAGAAAAGAAAGGCAATGTTACAAGAAATCTTTATTATTAAAATCCACATTATGTTAGTGTTATCTTCTACTGGATGTTCATGGGAGCAAGGTGACGATCCCCAGAAGTGCAGGCATCTGTTTCCACTGTCTGTCCCTTCTCACCTTGGAACACCCATTGCTGGGTCTTTGATCTCCATGAACTACAAACACAGACAAGGAAGACTGGATTTACACACGCCAAACATGGTTTTCTACAGCCTGTTGTTTAACACACCCCAACTGTGGCATCACATATGACTTCAGAAATGGATGCTCTCTGGACACAGGGAGTGGAAAGGCTGCTTTACTCCCTACCCCGTGCATCTTCTTCCTTTCTCCCTCAAGACTCTTTACCCTCGTGAATGTCAAGCAGGGTAAATAATCATTTCAAAGCAGGGTGGAGCTTGCGATAAAAACTACAGACTTTGTTTTAAAAAAAAAAAAAAAAACAGTGGAATTTGATCATATTTTTCACCGAGGCTTTCGTTTCCATGTGCCTTGTACTGGTGGCAAAAGCAGCTTCTGCGCGAGAAAATGTTCAATATTCACAAAGGCAAGACATCAATATACTGAAGAATAACTGAGAAAAACAACATTTTATGTTTTGTCGAATTGGAATTGGCAGAAAGTTATCTTCAGTTTGGCATGGCTTGACAGAACGATATGGGGTTGATTGGGATTTACAAAGGCGGTGAACATAATTTGGAAAAGGGTGATAGGAATTGTATACTCGGTAGACGCCAGACGTTGCTGTGGCGGCGTCACTGATGCTGTTGAGGTAGAGCTGAGTCCTCGTAACCTCGGGGTGCTGCGGGCCGATCACCCAGACCACATTCCCGCGTGGATCTTGCAGTAGTTCACATGATGTGGAGGCCTCGTGTTTCCTAAATGAGGGGCTCTTCGGGCAGCCCAATCACTGCTTGATATTGCAAATTAGTATGACGTTGACGTAATTAAAACAGAACTTCCTATGCGTGGATTGTCAGGACCAAACCACACGCCCATAAATGCTACTCGCGGTACTTTGGTTAGGTTGCAGCACACATACAAATCAATATTTACCATTGAAATTCACAGAAACTTGCATCAGGAAATGACGGGTTTTAAGGGGCCCGTGTACTGAAAAGCCTTGTGGCAATCGAATAAACGCAGTCATCAGTTCATGCGGTTTATTACAAACTTGAACATTCCCTCCAGGAGAATAGCTTATACACTTGCTCGCTTTGAACCTGCGGCGAAGGCTGTACAGTACAAAAGGAAGCCCTAGGCTTACATAAAGGTTTCGTGTGCTGGTTAAGTTCAAAACTCCCAAGGCGATGCAATTCCTGGGGAGGCGAGGGGGAGTATCCCGGACGGCTAAAACGATGCTTGAACATATGACCGGTAATGAAAGTTGATGTCCGGGTGGCAAAAGCGAGAACGCAGTTTCACACGTGCCTTCCCCTCTGGGTGCGACTTGCTGACTGTTTTCCCGCCGTGGCGCGAGGGCTGGCGGTGGCGGGCCCACGTGCCACAGAGGGATCTACTTACATGCACGGATGCACAAATATACCGTTACATGTTATATTTGAAAATATTGCACAAAACAACACAAATCAATCATTATTCTACAGCTTACCTTGTGGTTGAAATGACATGGGGTGAACGTAACATCGGTGGTGATAAAATAAACATTTGTGACATAAAACAATAATACTTTAAAAACAATAACATTGGGCATAAAGGTGTTTAAACATATTGCACTCATTTGCATGTCACGTGTCTTTATTATGTGACCAGAAATGTATTTGTGGAAATGCTACGACCCTTTTTACGTACCACAGGTGGCTGTGTATTCTTACGCCTACTCTGCCGGGCTAGTGGGCGAACGTGGCGCTACATTCCCTGCACTACACTGCATTACACTGCTCTTGCCCACTCCTGCACCCACACTACACTACACTGCTCGCCAGTGATCAGTCATCGAGAGAGTGTGTGCGCTGCGCTTGGGAGCGGCCGGCGTGACAAATTGCTTAGAAGTGAGGGCGACACACGTCAAGTTACTGCATCGACAGAAGATACAATTCGGTCAATATCTGCAAATTTGGCATCTCTAGCTTATTTTAAATTTTCAAAAAATAATTCCAGGCGAGAAGACGGACTATCACCACTTTGATTCAACATGGTATTGGACAAAGTTATCAAACAATGGGAAACACAGGTCAAAGGAGTACAGTTAGGGAGAACACATGATACCAAAACAATCATAAGATGTCTGGTATTTCGGATGACATACTCAACAACAATAGACAAGAAGTACAGGAAGCACTGGAACATTTACAGTAAATCGCTGCCAAAACAGGCCTACAAATTCCGTATGAGAAACTGCGTACAGAGAAAAACAAAACAACGACATACAAACAATACACACAAAATATGGAAACATAAAAAGAGACGAGAAATTCACATATCTAGGTGAATACATACAAATAGGATGATCGAACAAGGCATCAAACGTGGAAATATCAGAAAAATTTCAAAGGGCATACAGACTCACATGGGCCATTATAACAAAAGAAATATATCAAGACAGGCCAAACTTAGACATTACAACACAATTGTACTGCCAGAAGCACTGTATGCATCAGAAACGACCACGATTGGGGCTTTAGGCATCACAGAAGTTGAAAAATCTTTAGAAAAAATTTTGGAGCAATACATAAAGAAGGTATATGGATTTAAAAACCAACCAAAGAACTATATGGACATACATATCGACTCACAGACATGGTCAGAAGATGCAGAACGCAATCTTACGGACATTAATAGTGAATGAACAAAACTAGACTCATAAAGAGGATCTTTGATGTTGTGAATGGCTCAATCAGGAAAATCATTTGGTTCCATGAAATAGAAGAGGACCTAAATTTTGCAGGGATCAGTAAGGAAATGACAGGAAAAAAGGGGACAGTTCAGGAACCAAATTATGAACACGAAATTCAAAATACAGAAGAAAACAAGAACAGAGTGGACAGAACAAAGGAAACAGGAACATAGTGAATATATGAAGAGGTTTTGGGAACAGAAAAGGAAGAAGACAAGTAAAAACTGAATAATAATGAATAATTTAAGAATAAACACTGTCTTCAAGGGCAATAATGACTAACAATAATAATAATAATTCCCAAAGTGCCCTGCTCTATACCTAATAAGTTATCTACCTTACCCAGCAGTACAAATGTAATGACTGTACTATGAACCCGTATTTATGTCACATGGTTGATTTTGCCAAAATTTGACAGAATTAATTTTAAGATGTAATTATGAGTTATTAGGTCAGCCGTTATGCCAGTACTACTGTGCAAGGCCAATAGCTAGTAAGGTATAAAGCAGGATACTTTGGGAATTTTCTTTTTTGTAAACATAAACAATCTAGAGGGAGGAAGGTTCGCCTTAAGGGAAGACAAGGACCAGAGACTCTGCCATCGTCATGACAGCAACAGAGCAGAGGGAAGCAAAATTCAATACAGTATCCAAATACACAAGTGTAATTTTGTAATATTGATGCTGACCAGGATTTTTGTCACGGATTCTCCAGGATTAGTTTTCTCCTGGTTGAGGAAGGCACCCTTGTGCTTGAGGTGTTGGGGAAGTACTGCACCCTAATTATCCGAGCTTGATAACCTGTGTATAGTACTAGAAAGATTGGATGAAGCAATGGATCATGAGTCCTATATCCCCTTCACCAAGGTGATCCAAGGCTACTTAGTGAAGCTTGAGAACCTGCCACCCCTAAATTTAAACTAATTTACCTACGCTGAAAATTTTCCCATCCCTCCTGCCTTCCTCAAATACAGGGAAGGGGTATGTGCCTTAATGGATGGTGCATAGGCTCAGCTACTGGCCAGGTAGTTCCACTAACTAGCACTCGATCTGTTGGGCCACTGGAACAAAATCCTGATTTTCACAAGTGAATGAATTCAAGAGTATGGAAATAACAATTTTAGCATACTCACTTGTGGCATGAAAATTCAGCTTGTACCACAGTCTATCGGAAAAGCCTCGCCCAAGATTCTCTTACATGCCTCATTCATTGAGGCAAGACTTGGAGCAATGGTTGAATATCTACATACTGGAGGAGATGTGGAGAGCTTTCCACGTGAAGAAGAGTCAACAGAGTGAGTTCTAATGGCTCTAGTACTGACCTGGACAAGCAATAGAGGTTGAATATTGCCTCAGTCAGACCACGGGTGCCTTCAAGCGCAAGGGTATTTCAGGAGATGAAAGGGAGCAGATGATGTGCTGTCGAACCAGTTGTGCTTGGAACTGGTCAACTACAGCATATTGAATACTCTGCCGCACTGATCGGGCATAGCTCATCTTTCGGGATCCTTCTGCATGATACATTTTACTCCAAAAGGTCAGATACAGCCATCTAAGAGTAACCATAACTAAGCAGCATGGGAATAGCCTTATGCCGAGTTCTAATATGACTAAATTTGACTGTTTGCCTATAAAAAGGAAGGAAGCCAGAGTAGCTTTCGTCACACTTGCAAGGGGTGATGCTTCATCTCTTGATGTAAGACTTAGTCACAAAACAAATGCACTTACCTGTACTGAGGTAAGCTTGCGTGGCAGAGAACACAAACTCTCCTGTGGCAGAGAACACAAACTTTCCCTCAGAACACCATTGCCCACTTATGTAAGGAAAATAGCTAAAGCATATATTTTACATTTGTAAGTACTTGATAAGTTGTTATACTGCTGTTGGGCCACATCCTTTTAGGTTGCTCAAGAAGAGTAAAAAGAAGACACCACATCATAGCAATTAGACAGTTATCAGGCCGCAGAACCTGGCAGAATATACCAGAAATAAGATACTGTTATTGAAAGTGCTAAACTACCAAAATAGGTCATGAGCAGTCATGAGCATCTCTGAGAACGTATGCATGAGGTTTAAGCTTTTTCCCCTCTCCCATAAAAATAACCCCTACACGTAGTATCAAAATAAAAATTTCAGAGCACATTATAAATCCCTTTTATCACAGCTGAGCTACATTCATATAACTTTGCTTTCAGAACACAAATATGATGTTATTGAACATGACTACATTGAAACAGCTCAACAAATCAAGGATGGGCTTTATTAGGATACTTTTCCGCGAGTATTTAGTGCATAGCAGAATATGGTACATCCCTAGTTCAGCCATTCTAGCAAAACATGCTAAGCATCATCTAGCTGCAACTCTGTGTCCAAGAACACCTGATCACTGCCTGTGCACTGGAGGGAAAGTCTAGCAGGTCTAAAAGTGGTTTACAATTGAAAAATAGCTTTATGTGTATGGAAGAACTTGCAACTAGTGTACAGCAGATGTGAATTCACACTAAAATTAAGAAGTTTGTGTGTGTGAGAGAGAGAAAGAGGATAAGTGTGTGCAACTGCATGTGTCCGCCCCCCCCCCCCCCCCCCCATTTTTTCTAAACTCTCTGTTTTGTTTTTTTTAACCCCTTAAATTTTGAAATATATAGCTGCACATATTTTCTAAAAGTTAAATTTCTGTGGAAGTGAACAACCAGAGCTTGACAGGTGTTTCTGCCAGTACAGTTGTAGTATATATTTACAATTATAGTAATTATTTAGTTCGCAATAAAAAGTCACAATAGGAAGTGTCTCAGAATATGTCAGCCCTGAAGAATGATACGACATAATGCTGATTGTGTTATGTAATGTTTGGTGGTTAGTTATTATCAACAATTATTTCAGCATCATAAACTTTAATGCCGTAATCAATTGTGGAGCAACAAAACACCTTATAACTGCATTTTCTTTAATAACTGAAATCTAAATATCCAGTGTTATTGCTAACTTGAAAATAGTTGAATCTTTCACAAAAGAGTTTAACCAAATGCACAAAAGTTTTTTCTAGATACGTTTTTATAGTTAGATACGCATTTTTGTTTTTATTTTTCCAAAGAGAGTACTTAAGCGATAGACTTCACATTTTATATAACAAAATCCACAATTATAGGCAAAAGTAGGTTAGTGTAAAATATTTACTTTCATATTTACATATGGTAATAGCATATTAAATGAAGGAAGAGTGCACCTTTAACAAAATATTCCAGAATATCCATTTTTAAAAAAAAATTGCTATTTCTATTCCATAAAAATTTAAGTCTGTAGTAATATATTTTACTGACACTAGATGCCTGGAAAGTAGGCATGTCCCTTGTTGGGTGCCTTTAATTGAATCCTGATTCCTAACACATTAATTTGGGCTATCTCCTATCGGAGTGCCGAACATAAGCACTTGGGTTAATATAATGTTAAAGTCCTCAAGCGGTAAATTCCTGATGCGCCTAAATATAACACAAAAGCCGGGCTAGTGTAGGTTCTGCAAGTTGGGGGCTGAAATCTATCTTTAGGGCTTGTTCGAGTCCGTCCTTGACCAACTAGGGATATGAATTTCTATACCAAATTTAACACTGTAGGTCTTTTGATAGGACGGTTTCGCTTTGACTACTTTGATGGACCTCAACCATCGCGAAATCAGAATATCGAGGAGAATAAATAAGGCAGGGGCTTTATGAAGGTTGAGGTACCCGACCGGTTTATAAAATGGGCCTTGAGGGCTTTCTAGTGAGTAAGAAGTCAGGGGTTGTTTATACTACCCTTCGCCGAGACTGTACCTTTTTGATGGCGTGATACTGCGTGCTCCTCCGGGCTGGTTGGCTGGCTGGCTGGCTGTGGCGCTTGGAGGCTGAACAGTGGCCGGTGCTGGCTGTGGTGAACTAGTGCTAAGGTTGTGGTGAATGTTCTCATTGGTTAGGGGATGTGTCTCCTGTAAGGAGGTTTGGCTGTAATGGATCAGTAAAATAGTTCTTGTCGCTGAAAGGAGGGAGAATGCGCGCCCACTCCTTCCGCCTCATACATCAACATCCCCGACTCATGATCACCCGCCGACAGACATTCTTTCCACTTATTTATTTATTGAGTACGGGAGACATTAATTGCCCTGCGGTATAACCGAATCCGCGGTATACCCGGCCGCGGTATTCCAGGCTTCCTCTGTACTTTGAGTATTGAAAGAACACCTGTTGTTAGTCCGACTACGAGTGTAAACTGAGATTTTTATAGCGATAGTGAAGAGGTTGTCAAGTCTGTTTTGAACACCAACATAATGTATAAGATTTTGGAAAAGGTTGACAAACCGGAGGCAATTTCAGTCATGGATGTGATGGCGATAATGGATTTTTGCGAATGTTAAATGCACAAAATGTTCAAAATATATCAGAATTAAGTACAAAGTTTAATTCCAGTCGAGCACAAAGTGCACAAATTGCTGCACAAGTTACTAAACTCAATTCTAGGTTTGACACTCAAGATGAAAAATTGTATCACTTAGCTCAGCATATTGTCCGTGTAGATAATAGTTTGTTAAGATTGAATGAGCGAGTTGACCAAACTAATACTGTGTTAACAACCCTGGAAAATTCGGTAACTGAATTGAAGGCAAATCAGACAACACACGATTGCGCTATTGTCACACTTCAGAATAATGTCGTCATAGTGCAGACACAATTGGAAGACCGATTAAGTTAATTGAAAGATGTAACAAAAGAAAGTTTTAACTTAATGCAAACGAGTGTAGGAGAGGTACAGGCTCGATTACATTCCATTGAGGTTATTGTACCTAGGATATTAGAGCGAACAAGAACCGAGATCGAAAGTCAATTATGTGGACTGGAAACTCGTATTACTACAGCGGAATCCAGACCAATGACTTCGCCAACTAATGTCGATAATCAAATCCGAGATAATGTAGACCACCAGTTGGTAGATTTTGAGCGACATCTAGAGGCAAAACTTAATCGTACGAATGTTGAATGTGTTAATTTGCAGAAAGACGCCGCAAACAAACATAAGGAATTGCATAATAAAATATTGGAATTATATAAACGTTTGAACCAGCTAACTACTAGCGACGCCTCAACGACAGTTTTCAGCCGAGATGTTCCGCATTCACCTGTTCCTACAAATAGGAAAAATAGTGAACAGAGTACAAGTAGTAATGCTATTCAATCTAGTATTGTTGCCACATTAAATTTAACAACTGCGACGTTGCACCATCCCGCCAAGCAATTGAGCGAGGGACTGCCGACATTTTC
Source organism: Dryococelus australis (assembly GCA_029891345.1). Classification (NCBI taxonomy): domain Eukaryota; kingdom Metazoa; phylum Arthropoda; class Insecta; order Phasmatodea; family Phasmatidae; genus Dryococelus; species Dryococelus australis. Next base: position 232,014,427 of record CM056996.1, on the reverse strand, counting down.
TGGATGAAGCAATGAAAATCCGATAATCTACCTTAAGAAATTGGAAGATTACGCAAAATTGTTTAATCTTAGCGAATCGGAAACCTTGTTATGTTTAGGGTTGAGCTTAAAGTCGACCGTATTCTACTGGTGGGAGGTCGAGAAAGGAAGAGTCCACATATTTTCCCAGTTTAGACAAAATTTGCTGAAAGAATACTGCAATGCCTGTATTCAGAGAAATTTGCGAGCGCGTCTTCATTTGGAGAAGTTCGATCCAAAGAAGAATAATTCACTGGAACAACATCACGGAGAAATGTTTGAACGAACGCGACATTTGGATGCTCCAATATGCGACTAGGAGTTCGCGGAATTTGTAATTGCTCAATTACCCCTTAAATAGCAAGATCGATGGGCGGACAGGGCATTTACAAATTTAAATGAATTCAGGTATCAGATTTTAGAGAAAGATCAGAATGAGAGACAAAGAGCAAACGCTATGCGAGAATCGGATAATGTATGCGCCTCCATTATACCAAAGTCCAGGTCAACGACCACATCAATCAAACCACTTTGGTAATAATCCACATGTTAGTGCAATCGAAGTGATAGCAGAAGGTGAAACATCTCAGTCGTTACAAACCGATTGTGTATCAGATGGAAGATCGAATCGATTTAATTACAATCGTCAAGGTAAATGGTTTTCGCCCGGATACCGAAAAATATCCAAACGTAAGCAACACAGAGATGGGCCTACATTAGACACTCCACAACCGAATGCCTATGTACATCCAGATGGTAATGTGTATGAACTTCGAGCTCAGGAAAACAACGGAGTAGAACGGCGACCGAACTCGCCTACAAATTGTAGTACAAACACTCTAGGAAGTGTGAGTTGGTCTGTTACACCGTCACGAACATGGACAGCCGGTAATAGTCAATTTCTAGGTAATGTAACTGCAAATGGTTACAATCTTAATAATTGACCGCTGTGGGCTTATTTTCAGCAGCCGATTGTTCCTGATTCTACTTCTGCTAATGTTAATTATTTCACACAGAACAATTCCCCACAACGACTGGGATATGTCCAATGAAACTAAGGGCTGAATCCCCTCGCACCTGCTTTTCCTCCTCCAGCAGTACCGCATAATGTAAGTCAAGCACAAATGTCAAACTCCGTATCTACTGGAAGCAGTAAGGTAAACTAGACAGGGTTGGTGATGAGCGTCTCCAAGCACTGACCCGGACTGTTCCCATGGAGACAAATTTAGTGTACGACATGGATCAAGGTTATGTTGCGAATGATAAAATTAATGAAGCTGATATTTGTAAATCAGTCAACAATTCTACTAGCATATTGACTCTGATAATGGACGAATCAGACAGAGATTTTTTATTTCGCCAAGATGAAGAAGTTTTACCAAATTCCAGGATATCTTTGTCCAGAACTAAATTTAAACGTCTGCGATATTATGGTTTCGATGCTACTCGATAGTGGGGTGGAAGTTAACTGTATCAGTGAGGACTTGTTCAGAGAAATAGAACTATGTAATGCAAAATTACCAATTTTACGTGTTCCTTGTTTGAAGATTGTGGGAGTTACGTCACGATCCAGTCCTGCTGTAAACAAACAAACGGTTTTATCTATCAATGGGTTAAGTAAACCTAAATTGGCAAATGTTCTAGTGGTTAAGGGATTAGTGAATCCGCTCATACTGGGTACAGATTTCTTAACATTGTATGGTATAATTTTGAACTTCGGTGGTTGGTTAATTACTTCGCCAGAAGCTAAGTGTAATTTGCCAGTACCAGACAGATGGAGTACATCTGACAATTCAACAGATTTGATACATAAAGAAGTAAATGCACTATAGATATTGCGAGAACCGACGTCTAGTGTAAATGCGTCGCTAAACGCGAATATTTCCAAAGCAGTATCTGTAGTAGGTACTTTAAATCATTCGCAGAAAACACAGCTGTATAAAATGCTTATGCAACATCAAGAATGCATGTCAGAAATTCCTGGGGAAATAACCTCTATGAAGTAAGTATTAATGTTTCAGATTCTAATGTTTTCCAAAGCAAATCATATCCAACACCGGCGAAATACCTGCCTCAATCGGAAGCATTTCTGAAATTAATGTTTGAATGGAATGTAATTAGTCGAGAGGCAAGTCCGTATGCTAATCCAATTTTATGTGTTCGTAAGAAATATGATACCACAAGGTTATGTCTTGATGCCAGGAACCTAAACGAAATCACTGTTAAAGACCAAGAGGGTCCTATTCAGACTCGAGATATTCTATGCTTATATCAAGATGTACACTACCTCACTACCCTTGATATAACGTGTGTTTATTGGAAGCTACCCCTTAGTTCTGAATCTCAAAAGTATACTGCATTTCTGTAAAGAAACAGACAGTATGTTTTCACAGTGATGCCGTTTGGTTTATGTAACGCTATGGCAGAATTCACTCGTTGCTTAGATAAGACATTTGGAGAGGAACGCCGTAGTTTCGCTCGAGCCTGTGTGGATGCCATCGTGATTACATCAAACACATTTGATGAACATATAGATTATGTGCACATTGTGCTATCGAAGCTACAAAAAGCTGGAATGGCAGTGAAAATCCGTAAGTCGCTTTTTTGTTGCTACGAACTACCATTTTTAGGTCACATTTTGACTAGAGAAGGAATACTTACAGCACCAGATAAATTACAAGCCATCATTTCCTGTTCCGACAAACATAAAACAACTTCGTGCATTCTTAGGAGTGCTGGGATTTTATAGGAATTGCTCCGATAAAGTTTCCAAAGTAGCTGTACCATTGTTTACACTGCTGAAGAAAGGTGCAGAATGGAATTGGACAGATCTACATCAAGACGCATTTGTAAAACTAAAGGAGATATTTTTGTCAGATCACGTAATTTACCATTCGATGGATGGGAAAGAGTTTTTGCTTTACACCGGTGCATCAGCCTACGCGTTTGGAGTGAAACTCGCGCAGAAAGATGATAGAGATATAGAACGAACAGTAGCCATGGCTAGCCATACATTAAACCATGCGGAACGCAACTACACAGTTATGGAACGAGAAGCACTTGCGATTGTCTGGGCACTTCAAAATTCCGAGATCTGCTTTTGGGTGAGAAGATTAGATTACTCACAGATCACCAAGCTTTAACCTGATTGTGCACCAGAAGAGCTTTTGAAGATTGTTTAACCAGGTGGCTGTCGTATTTACAAGAGTACCAGATATAAATCCAATATATTAAAGCATCTGACAACGATACAACTGATTACTGAAGTCGTATTTCAGGTGCGAGTGATGATTGGATACCTCCATCTATGAAAACAAAAGAATTCCTCGTGGCACATGTGTACCTGCAGGAGTTAATATCAAGTAAACGTCTGAAGAAAGTTCTCAAGCCACTAAATGAATTTGCAAGAACCAGATAGATATTGTCAGATAATTAAGGAACAACTGAAAACATTAAGACCTGAATCAGGGTTTCAGAGACAGTATTGTTTGTCAAGTGAAGGTGTGCTATTTTTCCGAAGAGAGAATAGAGACCAATTCGAAGAAGAATGAAAGCCTATTATTCCTGCAAATATTCGAAATTTAGTAGCTGTTTAAACACACAATGCACTGGGCAATATTGGTTCGAATAAGCTTTATGCAAGTCTACGACGTATTTTATTCTGAACTAATATGCTAGCTACAATAAGAGAATGTACTTCCAGTTGCGATCTTTGTCAGAAGGCGAAGCCTCCTCCTGAGAATTTACAAGGAGAAATGAAATCAATTATACCTAGAGAACTGTTGTCTTGTATTCAGTATATATTTTTGGACCCTTGCCTAGGTCTAAAGCTAGTGTTAGATATGTCTTTGTATCGCTGGATCTACTTTCTAAATTCATTAAACTGTATCCCATAGTGCAGGCTAAAACTGCAACATTACTTCAAAAATTTAAGGAATATGTGAAATAAGTTGGTAAGCCGTTCTGCATTTTGACTGATAAAGGAAATCAATGTACCAGTGACTTGTGGCAGAATAGTTTTAAGGCGAATGAACGCTATCCCTACTACCATATCTGTCCATCACCCACAGTCCAATCCCATCGAGCGAAGCATGAGATCTATCGGAACCATATTGCGAATACATTGTCATAATGCACAACAAAGCTAGCGAGATAATATAATGCTAGTATAGTTCGTAATAAACCATACGTCCACATAACCACAGGACATGCACCTATTGAAGTCTTAACAAGTCGACGCATGTTAAATCTTACGGAAGATTTGGATGCTCTCCCAAGACTGGATGTGTACACCATGGAGAAGAATCCAGAAGTGATAAGGCAAGAGCTGCTTGATTTAGTTAAAAGAAGAGTTTACCTCGCCGCAGACACCAGGAAGAAATACTACAAGATGAGCAAGCTGAGGCTGGTTGGTTTACTCAAGGTCCTGCGGTTTCCACCACCATTTCATTTCATTGCTGCTCATTATTCACCTCACTTCATTCTCAACACTGAAATTTTCAGCTGTTAGGCAACTCCTAAATCTCGCAGCATCATTAACAACTTTTTGATTGATGACCAAAGGCTATCATCAAAACTGGAAAATAATTTAATGTTTTTTGATGTGATGTGTGCTGACTGAATACAGCAAGTCTACATTTAAGTAAATATACATCTTATTTCACATTAAATGAAATATACATCTCTCAACTTACTTTTGGTTGGTTCATATTACAGAAAATACCAGGGTGACAGCACTACTTTTGAGCTGAAAAATGAAATTTTCCAGTTCTTTCTTCCCATTTTCGTACATGCAGCACTGACAGTTACTGCTGCAAGCAGCATTGCAGGTTCAGCTGAATAAACTGCTGCTAGCGACAATGCTTTTTTTTAGAGGGGCGTTCATTTGTCAAGTGTCCGCAGTGTAGTTCCGAGATATTGAAACTGAATATATTTTCATGTATGTAGAGGAGAACTTCACATTAAAAATCATAATTGCACAAGTTGGTAGGTAACAACAAATAAATGTTGTAATGTGTGTGTGTGTGTGTGTGTGTGTGTCACTTTGGCAGCAGTTAGTACATGTGCGTATAGCGATATCATTGTGGTGCATGCACCTTTCACCCAATGTAACAATGTATCCTAACCTAATTAAACTACCAAAAGTAATCTAAAAAAATGGTGAGTAAGTTTTCATATATTTTAACCTAACCATAGGGTGGTTACTTTATTATCCCTAAAAGTTTTTTTTTATAGAAATAATATCCTTTTGTAGTTTTTCCTCCCAATGTGAGATTTTTTTAGCATGTTGGGTTGAATTAAAACTTGGCTACTGAACAAGCCCTTGGTCCTAAATTGCATTTTTGTAGATATAGGGAATAAAATTATCCAGAAATGTCTTCTGCCCCCCCCCCTTTTTTTTTGTTCTGAAATATGCTAAAATACTTGATTGTCGAGTGCAGACGCTGCAGTAAAAATTTTTAATTTCTGTTTTTTTACTTATTTACCACAGGTAACTTAACCTTAACCATAATTGTAGATGCAAAAAAACAAAAATGTGCCCAACAATAAGGGATAGGTAAATATAAAACTGCATCAGAACAGAGCACTAATGTAATGTAAAAAGTAGGAATAACTAAAATCGGATTTAAATTTATCTACCAGAAACCATTTTCGATATTGACAAATATGTATAAAGGAGATGAAGTCATATTGAAACAAACCTTTCGGGCCTGGTCAGTGTCAGGAATTTAAATTCAAATGCTAGCAAATAATTATTTATTCGTGACTCAAGAACACTTTGCCTTCCAGAAATTCAGCTAGGCTACTGGTCGCTGTTTTGTTGCACTCATTACTGATACACAACCTGAAATACATTACACATGCAAGTTATAGTTTTTTTAAATATTGATTCAAACTATAGTTCTCCACAAATTCCTGATATATGAGCACTATATCTAAAACACATACTTAATGTCACCCTGAACGAATACTCGGCTGTGGTATCACACACACGCACACAGACACACAATCGATAGTTTTTTCGAGCTAATTATTTGATTGCACTACTAACACAAACCAATAATAACCTAGTGAAACTTCACATGTGAATTGTAATATATATTTATTTATTCAAAATCCTCTTTGTTCAACACGAAATGCTACGAAAGTAACCTTTCTCGCCATGACATTCTAATGTAAACACAATGTTTTGGGTCACTATCAAGATGGCGGCTAGAGCATCCATTGTAAAACCGCCTATCTCCAGCGGCTTCACGTACGTCACAACATGCCATCTCCTGTATACTCCTAACTCCATACCTGTTACTAATACCTGTTGTTCAGAATGCGTGTTAAGTAATGATGGGAAATATAGTTGATTAGAATGAAATAGTTCGTTCCGAACTAGTCACATTTGAGAACAGTTGATTGAGAACCGTTCTTTTGAACTATATAGGTCACAGTCGAACACGTACTGGCGAACTGCAGAGCGCAAGTGTAACCTCGGTCGAACTAGATAGGTCTTTCTCTGTACCTCGGCCCGAGAACTGGATAGGTCTTTCTCGGTTTCCTCTGTCACAGTTCAATTTTCCCTCCCCAGAAGAATCTAAGTAAGCGTGAAACAGAAAGAGAAGCAAATAAGTGATGTTTGTTAATTAATTGCTAAAGAATTAGAGCTTTATTGTGTGTAGTTCCCAACCGATTTGCGTCTCATGTCACTATTGAACTAGGTAAGTCTGCTTTGCGATCCCTACAGTTCGAGGCAGTTCCGAACGAGCTAAAACAAAGTTACCGATAGACAGAGGCAGATTGATAAGAAGTATGCACGTTGCGATGTGACCAGTCAATCGAGGCGGGGGGGTAGGGATAGCCGGAGGGGGGAAAGCTGCAGGAATCGACGAACGATGGAGCATGCGCAGTGGCACACTGTGGCACGCCTGGCGTAGTTACTGGTACTAAGAGAATGACCGATATCACAAGAGACTAGTTCTTTTATGTCGCAATGAACTATGCACCTAGTTATTTTTCAAGGCCAGTTCAAAATGAACTGGTAGTAAGTGAACTACCCATCATTAGTGTTAAGCCGGATTCACATGTACGCCGATCACGCCGAACAGACAGAGCGGAAGGCTAGAACAGCCAATCAGAAGCTGTCCTCGGTTTCCGTGCGAGTCGTGCAGTAAAGTTGAGCTCACACCGATATTTTCTGCTCGCAGAAAGAGCAGACGTCACCGATATTCCCCAAAAGCAACTGGTTCACATATTTTATCATTATCTGTCAAAAAGTATTGTTACTATGCCCTGTCGTCTGTTTTTCACAGTACGAACTTGCAGACGAATTTAGTTCATAGTTGGGTGTTTCCTAACGAAGTGCTTTTTCAAATTAAAAACACAACTTTAGTAGCACAGTTTTTGTTTGCATAAATTACATTTCGTTCAATTATTAACAAATTTCGGTACAAAAGTTCGAAATGCCACTTATTTTCTGTCTTTATGATGTATTCATGGTTGTTGTCACATTTGCACACTATAGCCTGCACTCTTTTCCACTTCAGATAATTTCAACAAAATGGATAATAGTATTTATACCAGATATCAGTTCGAGACAGCCGTACCATCTAGTGGACACTTATCGAAACAGGTTTGTTGATACGAATTTTGAAAAAAAAAACATGTATGAATACATTTAACAGGTATCGAGATACACTGTCCTATCTAGCGAGCACAAAGCGAAACACGTCTCTGGTTGCGTATGAGTACGAGTATCTGACAAAATGAGTATTAGTTAATTTTATAGGTACCGGTATATGCAGTAGAGGCAGCAATGTTATCTAGTGAGTAGTATTGGAAATGAATGAACATGTAGCAAAAATTTTTTTTTTACCTGCGAATTGCGGTGTTTTATTGTATGTGAGTAAATTAAAGTTAAGCCGCACAGATATAGGGATGAGAAATGGAATGTATGTATTTGATCCAAGCTTGTAGTGCATTCATTTAACAGGAAAAAGCATTTGTTTTAGTTATCTATACATATGTATCTTTTGGAAAACCAGTATGTACGTACCTGTTACTTGGTGTACGTACTCATAACAGGTACATGTTACAAGTTTGTACACGTGGTAAAATACCTGTTATGTGAAATACTCCCCACATCTAGGCCGTGTTGTTCCACTCATAGACTAAAGATGAGGTAGACCAATCTCGCTGGCTGCGCACAACCAAACTCCGTGTACCAACATTGAACTGCTTTTCTGCCTACACGTCTAGCAAAAATGGAGTGGATTGGGTTTGAGGTTAGCACACTGTTTAGTAAACAAGTGCTTCTGAGAAGTTTTTATACTACCTCTAATCAATTTACAGTGCTTTTTTATTACATTCAAACTGGTAAAAGTAATTTATTAATATACAGTAATACAGTAAAACAACTATATTACGACCACTTCTCTATTACGACCAAATCCCGAGGAACCGTGAAAAGTTTGGGTCGAAAAGTCGAAAATTTGAGGCACATCTAAAAATAGATACAGTAATCACTCGCCAAACGCTGTATCTTTAACCACAGTTTCAGTTATGCACGCATTAATTGTTGTAGACCTTTTCTCAAACCGCAGTACTAGTTTCTATTATCCATGGTTTTCAGACTATGGAAAACTAGCCCTTACTGATGTTAGTGGTCGCGCATTTCTCAAGCTACCATCATAGACTTTGACATTTGTTGTCCCAGGCAGTATGAAGAAATAAATTACTTAATGCCCGAAGAGGACACTGGTGTATTGTCTATGGTAGTGCGGTCGCCGGGGTGAAGGGAATTGCAGGCCGGGTCAGTAAGGATTCTACATCCTAGTCACATGCCGCCGCCTCTGCCTTACCTTCTCTGTCTTTTTTCGCTTCCATTATCCCTCCTCTTTTGCTGTAAAAACAGCGGCACATTACACAGACCAGTTTCTTAATCAGTGTATGTAAGATAACTTCAAATTTAATTCGATACCCATTGTTTTATGATTATTTCTAAGTTTATGTGCGCCCATGCCTAAGTAATATGCTAATTTTTAATTATGGGCAATTGTTTCTTTCCTTGTGAAGTCAATTTTATGTGTTAAGTGAATAAGGATAAGTGTGTGCATATAAAATGTGTTCTTATGTTACCGGTACCATATTACGGCGAGTGAGGCCATGTGTGTTTATAGGCAACGTCAAAAGTTTTTATGAAAAATTCGGGATGGTTAATATTTAAAGTAGACAGCACTAAATATTTATTTTCCCGTAAACATTGCCAGGCCTCATGGTGACAATGCAGACGCCAACACGCTGTTTACATTTCGTACAAATTCAACACATTTGCTATGCCCACGCCTGGCCGCACAGAGGATCAAGGCACTCGCCCAGCTACATGCATGCGGCAGACTGCAATGTATTCACTGCCAGCCCCAGCATGTGAGTGATTAATTTTTCAATATGTACCTTCATATCTATTATTAATAAATAAGGTGCTTCAAATGTAAGGCATCTCTGACAGTGTTTAGTCTAATATATTCACACAGTTTCAATGGCCATGTCATACTGTGTTTAGCCCTTCTTTTTTATGACAAGGGGTGGTCCAATATGCCTTATTTGGTATCAAATTAATCAGGAGATGTCCAGGTATTAAAAGATACACACGCACATTATATATACGTCTAAAAAAAGATTATTTATTTTTTTATTTAATTTTAAAAGTGGTTTTTTAATGCGCCATGAATTTCATGCAAAAAATGGCAAATTTAGGGGCGTAGGGGATAGGGGTGGGTCAAATCGGCCCAAAATTTCCCAAATGTTCTATTACGACCCTATTCTCGGGAACCGTGAGGGGTCATAACAGAGAGGTTCTACTCTACTGCTTGTCATCCAATAATTAATAATAGACAAACATGTTCATCACTGTTGAATATGTGACTTTGACAGTTGTGTAGGATTGGGGTAGGTCAATGTTGGGTACATGTGCAGAAGATGAATAAGCGGTCTACCCTATCTTTAGTCTATGGTTCCACTATCTCACCTTCTTCCCGAATACCTGGTATTACCCATGTACTGGTCTAATCATTTCACTACCTGTATGTAGTGCATACCCTCCTGATAGTTGGATTATTTCAACTACCTTTTCAAAATATTAAAAACGATTTTAAATTCGTCTAAATATCTAGCATTATAATTGTTCTGCCAGGGAATCATGACACACAGGAGGTTAGGAATAATGAGGTATACCTCCTCGTGCCCTCATGTTCCCTTGGTAGGCCAGTGACAATAGCAATTTTCCGGCAGCTGTTACTGTCACAACTGGGGGGGGGGGGGTTATAAAATAACACATAAAGACCTACAGAGCAGGAGAAATTAATTATAACTTCAAACAAAACTTTGAACATTTTCACGTTGCCCAAAAATTGTAAAAAAAATAATCACATGCATTATGGGCACTGCATATGTGGTTGTTAAATAAGTTCAAAATGAAGTTAAAAAGATCTTTAATATGTAATATCTCGTCCGCAAATACTATTGGGATGCAGTATTGGATACTAATATTAGTCGATAGAAACAGGTGATGCCATCCGCTTCCCCCTATCCCATTTGCCCGCTGTTGCCGGAAGCCACTGCAGCAACCAACGTGCACCAGTTGGAGAGTTCATCACAGTGTTCGAACCACGAAGACCTCAGTTATGAGTATGGCCGCAGAAGCAGAAGACAGAGCTCGTGACATGAGCAGATAGGAAAGTGCAAGTACCGAGCAAGCTACATGCGCCCATGCGCATGTCTCTTAAAAGAAGACCCTGCAAAATTGGGCATAAGTGAAAGAAGGTTTAAGTAAGAAATGCTCAAGGACACCCATCCTCGCAGATCCAAATAACGGAGCCCTACAGTATTTTATTGGCCCTGCGGGCTTTAATTACAGTGTTCTATATTTTCCATCATTTGCCATTTTCACATGTTTCACCCTCATTTCGTTTCACAGAGTGTAACATGTTTATTAAAGGGTTTCCAAGCCAAGAGTAATTGTTTTTGTTAGAGAATTGTAATGTTTCAAGCAATGTGGATATGTTTTCAGATATTTTGTGTTTGTAATAAAATAGTCCGCAGGGCTGGCCTGCCTGCCAAATCTCGTCCGGCATGCCGCGCGGAACAGTAAGACAGTGGTATCTCGAGGAGTGGGGCGAGCTGACCGACAGGGTCGCGTTTCGTGCGCTTGGGCAGCACTTCATTTTTGTTAGCCAATCACTTCACATAAATAGACATTAATTAACCAGAACCTTTGTGTACTTCATATCCGCCCAAGATTCTCCACTCCTCCTTTCCGTGGATTAGGATCGCCTAGGAAGGCTAAGATTCGTGTAGAGTCTTTGTTGCCTTCGGGCCATTGTACAGTGTCACCCTGCCGGCTGGTTAAGCCCAGCAACGTGTATAAGTGGCTTCCTGAAGGAGCCTTAATAAAATCCAATGATTTAACGTAAAATGGAGAGTTCTCATTCAGGTTACCTATGGGCCATAGGGGTGTGGGCCCCCACCTTTCCCGCAAGTCATTAAGAGTTATGTATCAGTGTTGTGTATTATCTTTCAGTGTTTTAACTATGTACAACTAATTACAGGTGTGTGAGCCTCTCTAAGATCTCACTGCGCAGGTTTTCAGTATTGCAATTGTTTTCGTATCAATCACGATGGTAGGAGCACCAGCACGACACCACCCATAGGTCGTCAGCACACATCCTAGAGAGAAGAAGAGTCTGCTCTGCACGAGCTAGTTGGTATTTCGCTTAAAATACCTGGCACCTATAATCTACAAGTAGAAGAGTTGGTAAGAATCTACGGAACATTTACCTGTCCTGCTCCCAACCTTAATGAACACCACTTTGCTCCACTGCCTTGCTGTCAAATGGCTTTCTCTACTTAGGGGTGTCTCCTACCGCCAAAATTTCTTCTTCAAAACTCTGTTGAAATTTTCTCAGAATTTTCCTCAATCTTCTAGTCATAAACTCTCCTTTCCTGCTTTTCCTGATCTACACCAACATAAAGGAGGCGTGAACAACATCTACTGTACACATCTGGAGCTGTGGGATGCTGTTGCGATGCCCCAGGATGCCGGAAAGACGACGCACGTGGCATAAGGCACAAGCGTGAGGAATCCGCAAGGACATCGCCATTACAACCACCACGAGGGAGAAAGCAAAAGGACATGGGATAGTGGCCATCTTGGTGTACCGTGATGTAAGCCAGCTCATGCCACCCAGGCGCCTAACAGACAAATGGTCTGAAATTCCTCCCCCTCCGCCTGCTTCGCGCGCGCTCGAGGAAGACGAAGGAGGAAAAGAAACGAGAGAAGGTAGAAAAGAAAATCGCCTCCCTCTCACGCTACTCGCTCCCGCGCCGAACATCTGTGCGCACCAGGCGTGCGTTGACCCCTGCCTCACGCCACGCCGAGCTGAACAGCCGCGCCGTAACTTCAACCACATCGCGCCGAGCATCACCTGCTCCCGACAGTGCTCCCGCATGACGCATATCGGCGACAACTCTCTCGAGACCCCATAGACTTGTATACAAACACGATGGCTGGCTGGACCAGTAGTGACACCATCAAGTTTCTCTGTCCACAGTGCTTGGGACCACAACCGCAGGACATGATTGCCAAATACGGGCGTGGCACAACCTACCGTATGTGTGCCCGGCAATACAGCACAAGCATCCACGTCGAGAACAGCAGCGAAAGAGAAGAGCGAGTGAATAGTAAACTAAAAACTTTAGAAACAAAATTCAACATTAACTTTTCGGACAAAGTGTAACAAAATTTTCCAGAAATCACGAGAGCGAGTTTGTACAAAAGTAATTTCAGGACAACCAACAGTGTTGTTCCTGATTTATTGACAGGATCCGAAAATGACTTTCAAAAATATTTCGCACGTCAAAATTTTTGCAAACAAAAACAACTCGCAGAAATTGGACAGCAACAAGTTCCGAAACAAACGCTACCACCTACATCACAATGTGGACACGCAGTCAGCATTGGCACAAGTTTTAGCGGCTGCAGCACATTTGTCAAAAGCAGGGAGCAAGCTGTCATGGCTCGCCACGCCAGGTCTTTCTGCCCCACCCACTTCGGCGGCGATAAACACGGCACCATGTGGCCAGACAGCCCAATCGATACCAACCACTGTGCTTGTGCCGTGGCAGTGTGCACCTGCGCACAACAGTGGACCCAATCACACCACACTTCACGACTTCACAACAGACTGTAGGATGCCGGTGCAAACGGCATGCCCGCCTCATCCCTGCAGATACTGCATCACCACATGATACCACTGGCACAGTGGATGCTGGAATCGACCGAGAACAGTTCGGCAGACCACCATCACACAGGACACAGTAACACAGGTTAGCGAGAGTGTGACATCGACGCTACGAATTACAGAGTGTTATGTCCCCATGGACCAAGTGTCATGTGTAGACATCATTCACCCCCATCATCCACCGCATGCGAAACCACACCTCACATCATCACTGCACCATGTGTAGATAGCAAAAGGGAGATGGACCTGACACATTAGTCAGTGACAGAGAGAGTACGGCATTCTGATATCACATGCAAATACAAACATAAACATTCCGCAAGTAGTAATAGCAGGTCAAGGAGAAGCAAATGCATGTGCACGCTAGTTAGCCACATTGTAGCAGTGATTTGTGAACTGAGTGTACCGTTATTCACGTGTAAACAGTGCACAAGTAGCATTGCGAGACAGCAGCGCAAATACCCACCAGTTATGTTTAAGGTAGTTATACCACAGAGACCAAGCATGTTGTAAGCACTATTTTGTTTTTTTTTTTTTTGTTCGTAAGTATGCCTACACAAGGAGAGATTGAAAAGTGGAAACATGTCGATTTATTTTCAAGGGTAAACATTGTACGTTTTTCTTTTATTGTCGCAAGTGTATTTGTCATATTGGAAGTGTAGAAGAAGGTCGAAAAATGTAAACAGCGACTTTGTATTTCGGAAAAGACATTCATCTCAATCAATCATTCACACCTGTTTGTTTAGACTGTCAGTTAACACATCGGAGTCACGTGTGTTTGTTGACATTCGACACACTCGTCATTCAGTCACGCGGCAGGATGTGGGTAGCGAGTCACACCTACCTCCCTCCTCTCATGGCTCCACATCAACTCGTCAATCACATCAGTGCACAGGGCGGGGAAAGGTCATCCTCCTCTCCACCCCTATTCATCATCAGCTCAGGATACGAGCTCCACTTCAATAATCATGCCGAATAAAACAACACAGTGTGCTGCATCGTCATGCTCCACCTAAAAAAAACAGTGCATCCATCACAAAGAGTCATTTTACTATCACCGCAAGTATGGAAAGGAGTTAACTCAAATTTTATAATTAATGCAAGAGAGGAGGAGGTAGTTCATAAAGCAAGTGAGTAAGCAGGAATTCATGACGCACATAGCAAGGAAGTAGGAGAATTCGACCACCAGGCACCATGACGACGAATGCGCCAACGGGCCACCTGGTGAGTGTTTAAACAGGAAGACAATGCACCAGAAGTTCGGGGAAGGACCCGACCTACTGGAATGCAACTACCAGGTCGCAACTGGACACGACTGCAGCAGTGAAGAGAGTGGAGGAGTAAGCAGTAAGGACAGTGAGTGTGGTGGGTTGGCCAGCCCACTACCTTTCCAACGTTCCAAGAGGCGAAGAGCGCCTGTGTGGGAATGTACCACCTGTGGTAGCGCAACAGCGCTCTGGAGAGTGCAGGTTCACACACAGCAGCCAAGGAATGACAGACTGCCAGCACGTAGGGAGGCCTACATGCTGCATCCTCACCGCAGGGAGCATAGGAGATGCTCCTGCTGCGAGTGAGTCGCTGGCTGCAAATCGACTTGCAAGGGTAAAGGGGGGGCATTTGATGCAATCCGCTTCCTCTGGCCCATTTGACCGCCGCCGCGTGAAACCGCTACAGCTACCAGCACTATACCGGACGCTCGTGTGCACCGGATGGAGAATGCACTGCAGCGGTCGAACCATGAAGACCTCAGTTACAATTGCCACCGCAGGGGCCGAAGAGAGCGCTCGTGATGTGAGTGGATAGGAAAGTGGAAGTGCCGAGCAAGCCACCTGCGCCCGCGGACACATGTCTTAAAAGAAGACCCTGCAAAATTGGGCATAAGAGAAAGAAGGTTTGAGTAAGAAATGCTCAAGAACGCCCGTCCACGCAAGTCCAAGTTACGGAGCACTACAATATGTTGATGGCCCTGCAGGCTTTAATTGCAGTGTTTTACGTTTTCCATAATTTGCCATTTTCACATGTTTCACCCTCATTTCGTTTCACAGGGTGTAGCATGATTATTAAAGGGTTTCCATGCCAAGTGTAATTGTTTTTGTAAGAGAATTGTAATGTTTCAAGTAACATGGATATGTTCTCAAGATTTTACGTGTGTAAGAGAATGCATGTCGGCCAGCGCGGCTGGCCGACATGCCATGCAGAACAGTAACTAAGACAGTGGTATCTCGAGGAGTGGGATGTGCTGACCGACAGGGTCGCGTTTCGCGCGCTTGCCCAGCGCTTGATATTTGTTCGCCAATCAATTCACAGCAATAGACATTATTTAACCAGAACCTTTGTGTACTTCGTATGCCCAAGATTCACCACTCCTCCCTTCCCGTGGATTAGGATTGCCCAAGAAGGCTTAAGTTTCATGTAAAGTCTTTGTCGCCTTCGGGTCGTTGTACAGTGTCACCCTGCCAGCGGGTTAAGCCCGGCAACATGTATAAGTTGCTTCCTGGAGGAGCCTTAATAAAACCCAATGATGTGACATATAATGGTGTGCGTTCTCATTTGATTAGCCTACGGGTCATAGGGGTGCGTGCCCCCACCTTTTCTGCAAGTCATTAAGGGTTATGTATCAGTTTTGTGTATTATCTTTCAGTGTTTTATCTATGTACAACTTATTATGGGTGTGTGAGCCGCCCTAAAATCTCACTGCGCAGTTTTTCAGTATCGCAAATTTTTTTTATCAATCGCGGTGGTTGGAGCACTGGGAGGACACCACCCGTAGGTCGTCGGCACACGACCCAGAGAGGAGAGTCTGCTCTGCACGAGCTAGTTGGTATTTCGCTTAAAATACCTGGCACCTATAATCTGCAAGTAGAAGAGTTGGTGAGAATCTACAGAACATTTACCTGTCCCGCTCCCAACCTTAATGGACATCACTTCTCTCCACTGCCTTGCCGTCACAGGTACGACGAAGTGATATCGTAAAGTGTCCAGTAACAAGCAAGTACATGTGATTGTTTCTGCTTCAGTAACAGGCAGTGATTGCAATAGGTAACTGCAGAAACTAGGAACATGGAACAGGTATCGAATGTTCTCGCCCAATACCTGTTGCTGATAACAGGTATTGAAAATACTTCCCACCTCTATGCCATTAATGTCGGAGTTGTTGCGAAGCAGTGAGCAAGATTTTGGTAATTTTTTGTTTTGTGCTATTAGTAGAGTGTTCATTTTGAATGATCGTAAGTGGGTATTTATTTTGGTTTGGTTTTTAATTCCTATACATTAACGGAAAGGGGAAATGTCACAAGTGTTTCTGTATTGTTTCCACTCCAGACGGGAATTTGTAACCTTAGAAATGCTCAACAAACTTAATGGCGTAGATTGGGGGTAATGACTAACAGCAACCCTCTGCGTGTTCGCCATTACTCCACACTGATAAATGAAATTTTCGTCCCAAGTGTTATGTTAAATATTGAAAATAATAGTTTAATATTATGTTTATTAATTAAATTTAAACACACTTATATTTTATTAATAAAAAAATAACTGCACCATACAAACATTGTGAAATGTACCTAACAATATTTACGAACCTTGTAAGTTAAAATCATTATTTTTATATAGCAGAATTATGGCACTCTTCTGTGACATTCTCTCAGGGCCTACATGACAACGAAATATTACGATCTTATATGGGAAAGCTATTACTGTTCGACATGCGCAGAACCTGTTAAACTGACATTCATTAATGCTTTTAATTTAATTGCATCATCACAATTTTGTTATGGTGTAACATAAAAAGCGTGTGCTGAAACGGGAA
Source organism: Dryococelus australis (assembly GCA_029891345.1). Taxonomy (NCBI): domain Eukaryota; kingdom Metazoa; phylum Arthropoda; class Insecta; order Phasmatodea; family Phasmatidae; genus Dryococelus; species Dryococelus australis. The sequence goes on along the minus strand of CM056996.1, from coordinate 231,997,315 downwards.
TCCCAATAGTACGTGTAACGTGTCACATCTCTACCTATTGTAGCTTTAAGTGGCAAAATCTGTTTTTAGAACTTGTAACTTTAAGCAGGGAACCCACTGACCCCTTTACCAGTGACTTTGGCAATTGTACTCGATTTTTTTAATTTCACGCACCAATGCCCTTAGCATCCCAGGTAGTATAATGACCCAGCAGCAATTTGCCTGCACATCACAGCCGCACATTGCCTGCATATGAGCATCTACCAGTAGGCTAAATTTGTATCACATTGTCAGCATTTGAATAGCATGTTGCCAGTATTTTAGTAGCATATTACCAGTTTATATTGCCAGAACATTGAGAACACATGACCAGTACATTGCCAGCACATTGGAAGCATGTGGCAAACATGCTGCATGGTACAACAAACAATATTACTTGTGTGACATTGCTGGCACATAAAGGCAACATGCTGACGATGCTGTGACAAGCTTAGTAGGTATTGTGCAATGTTTTAACATAGTTTCGAACACCATCTGTGCTGTCTTGGAACATTAAACAAAAAATATGCCTGTCCATATCATTTAATGTAAACACAAATTGTAATTTTGCATTTAAAATGTCGTTAAAAGGCAATTATTTTGTAATTATTTATATTTGATTTGTGAAAAACCATGTGTGAGCTTAGATTATCCCTATATTATCTCACTGCAAATGGCAAGAAGCAAGAGTAGAACGACCGATAAGACCAAATTGACAGAGGAAACTAGGCCTATGTCGAATGCTCTTGCTGCTATCCAGAAGGGCAAGAAAATTCGTAATGTTTCAAGATTATTCCAAATTCCGATTGGGACGATCCACAGAAGAATTAAGTCCGGAGATTGTAAAGCTGCGTCTACACTGGAGCGACTTGGGCAAACGACATTGTCGTGCGACCACATTGTGTGAGCTGCGGCAACACCTGGTCACACGACACTGTCGCACGACCACGTTTTCTGACCTCTGTCAGATGACCACCGCCTGTCTATACTAAGCACATCAGACAATGTCACACTATATGTTGACTGCCCTGGCTACACCTGATTGACAGAACTTCAGTTAGCAAGATGTGGGACAATGAGGATGTCCTTGCAACCACGGCGGCATATATTGTTTTCGCTTGTAAACAGAGACGTCCACGGCGGTATTGGGTACGCCCTTCTTTACAGAGGATAAATACACACAGTGGCACTGATCTAATGGCAGACCTAGTATGCGATTACATTGATAAATTAAGTCTAGAATATCGGAGCCATCGTGGGTTCAAAAATTTCTTTCGGATGTCAAGTAGTGATTTTGATTAACTGTTGTGCATAATAGGTCCAAAAATTAAGAATGCTAATACCTCGTATAGACAAGCAATACCAATAAAAGAGATTTATGGCAAGTGGGGATTCGTACTGGTCGTTGGAAATTACATTTTAGATATCCCGTTCAACTATTTCAAAGTGCATACCAGAGTGCGTGAAGCCCTTGTAGAAACACTAAAGGACTACATACATGTAGGCTGTGTTGTGTGTGTTATGTTAATAACTAACAAAATCACTGTACTTGTTTACATAGCAACTAATCTGGTTATTTTGATGTACTACATTCATACGCAGCCACATCAACTTTTACTGCAAACTGTTTATAAGTAGTACAGCATGTTGCATTAAGTTACTAAGGGCATGCCCATGGTTATTATTACCAATGTATATAATTAATTTGACAGTAATGCCAGAAGTTCTATCATTGCTGAAAACATGAAAATGTACCAAGACTATGACAAATATAAAGATGTAATTCATATTTTTTCAGTGTACATACTTGTATTTAATGTAAACATGTTTATTGAGCACAAAGCTATTTGTGGAGATGTGAACGAATTCAGGTGCAAACATTAACTTGTAATGTCTATGTTTTATAAGGCATTGCACATTTATCTCTCATGAAATGTCTTCAAGACCAGAAGTAATGTCAGACAGGCATGTCGTTGAATTCGTGTCGCTTGAGGATGGCACACTGTAAGGAGTCATCATGATACCTGGCTGAAAGGCGTGACATGTATTGCACATGTGGTTGAAGCTGCAGAGTAGTTGTCATATTTTCCAACTGTAGCTTCACATAACACTGTGTTGATAACATGTTGGACGTTATTTCTCGTTTGCTCATTGGTAAGTTTACGTAACTTGTGAGCGATTTGTTCTACAGACAAGTCGTACTCCTATTTTTCTTTTCACCCTTCACATACAGCTTTCGTTATTTTTAATGCTTCCCCAGCCCTGGGATCTGTCATTTTTCGTTTCTACTGAAATTTGAGAGGTTGCCTTGATGTGACGCCGCATTGAGTGTCTTTATCCTGCTGTGACGAAGCATTGCCAGACGAACCCGCTGTAGACACATCCGCAACCTGTCGGGGTGTATCAAGGTGTGTTGCATCAGACTGGGTCCCATGCTCACCATGTTCCTCTATCAGAGTTTAATCTTGTCCTTCAGGAGTATTTTCACTACTACCCTCTTCTTCGGCGACCTGTGGCGCAAGCAATTACATTAACACGTCTATGTGGCACATGCAAACACAACCACTTTAGAAAACAACTACAATATAATCCTAAAGTAACTACAATCAAATACAGTAGAGAACTATACCAGAAACTGGTGAAAACTTATAGCAGCATGCCAATTGGTTCTGAGTACAGACTAGTACATGGGACCCATACCAATACAGCTAGTTGCCTTTGAATATTTATGGTACTTCTAGATGGCGGCACTAAATTAGTGTGTGTTCCATGATAGGCACCCTCAGCTGTCTAGGTATCGCTAGTGTACATGTCGCCACCATCTCCAGTACAAAAGGATAGGCTGCATCTGATATTATCCTCTACTATTTTTGCTACAATCTAGACAATATAAAATGATACCAAGAATACCCTCTTACTTACAGGTACCCAGGAATTGGAACATATTGAAAGGGAGTTCAACATGCGCTGGAACTTTCCACAATGCTGTGGGTCGACTGATGACAAGCATGTCTCTCTTTAAGCACCTTTATTGTCTGGCACAGGATTTTTTTACTACAAAAGATATTTTAGTATCGTCTTCATGGCTGTAGTTGATGCATCTTACAAATTTATGTTTGCAGATATTGATATTGGTTATCAAGGGAGAATATCTTATAGAGGTATTTTCGCAGCAACTTGTTTCTGTAAACAGCTAACAAGCAATTGCCTGAACCTGCCACACTCCTCCCCTTTAGCACGGAGGACCCTTCAAATTCCACCAGTGTTTGTTGCAGATGACGCTTTCCTCCTGTTGAATAACATAATGAAGCCTTTCCCAGGACAACATTATAAGGGAACGAAAGGCTGTATTTATAACTATAGAGTAAGTCGAGCTAGGCGAACAGTGGAAAATGCCTTCGGGATTTCAGCTTTAGTGTTTCGTTTCTTACGAAAACCTTTGCTTTTGGAACCCAGTACCGCCTCATTGCATGTGCTAACAGTGGCACATTTACATAACTTCTTATGACGAAACAGTACTTCGTCAAGGATTTACACATCACCCGGAAATTTCGCTGTAGAGTGCAATGGCAGACATGAAATGATCACTAGGATTTGGAGAAGAGATACAGCGAACCAAACGTCGTTTCTACCTCTTCGCAGGGTTCCTAGGAGCACAGAAGCTGCTATTGAAATACGAGACAAATTTTCACAGTATTTCCTGACATTTTACCACTGTCCGACCTCGAGCGGTTAATACTAGTCTTTATCTACTTATTTAGTAACATTTACACTCCCTATTCTTTATTTAGCCTATTCATTGTTACCTGTAATGTACTTTATTATGCATGTGGTGTGTTCCTGTCTTTAACGAACAGCAAAGTCAGGAAATATGTATATGTTTCGATTCAGGGTCTGCTCCACTCCCTGATGTCTTCACCTTCTTTATTTCCCTTGCAAACTGCCCGACTAAATTCTTTATTTTCCTTTCCACCTCATATTTGGTATATCTAATACCTTTCTGATAGCGGTCAGTGCATCGTACCTAGCATTTTTAACTTTGTAATTCATATTTTTGGAGTCCCACCGTACTTCATATGAACATAAGAGTTCAATTAACTTTGTGTCGTATTTTCTATGGTACACTGCGCATTGCTCTCCATACCGAAAATGTTGGCAGCACGATTATTTAGCACACAAGACACAGCCACAACACTACTTCCCTCGGCATAAGCTCCGCGATCACTGATACAGTAAACGTGGTCGGATGACTCATGGACTTTGTGTCTATACATGTCGCTCGACCAGGTCAACTTGACTTTAGTTTCATCTAGATCGACTCTCGATGGAAAATGGAAACACATGTCACTCGACCTCCTGAGCCATACGACTTGCGTCTACACTATGCTTTGACACGGTCGCATGACAATGTTACGAGATCATGTCGCCTCTGTGTAGAAAGATGGCAGTCATCCGACGGTGGTCACTCGACTTGGTCGTATGACACTGTCGCAGGACCAGTCGTCCCAGTGTAGACGCAGCTTAAGGGTCCTCAGATGGGTAGAAAGCCAGTTTTCACTGAGGAAAAGGAGATTACTGAATTTGGCAAAACTTTTCTATGGCATGTCGACTGATGAACTGAGGCACTTGGCTTTCCAGTATGCTATAGAGAATGGTATCAAGTGCAATTTTAATGCAGCTAGCAGTATGGCTGGCAAGGACCAAATGTGCAGTTTTTTGAAGAGAAACCCACAGCTTAGTTTAAGAAAAAAAAATCAGAACCCACAAGCATCAACTGAATTCTTGGTTTCAACAGATTTAAAGTGCAGCGATTTTTTTTTTCAAACTTGAGCTTAACCATGGATAAATTCAAATTTCCACCACAGCACATTTTTAATGTTGACGAGAGTGGGGTATCTACGGTGCAAAAACCCTACAGAATAATCGGTCCCAAAGGGCAGAAGCAGGTTGGTCCAGCAACAAGTTGGGAAAGGGGAAAGAACATCACCGTCTGCTGTGCTACGAATGCTGTAGGAACCCTATGTACCTCCTATGTTCATTTTTCCCAGGGGAAGAATGAATCCTGCTCTCAGTAGAAGGGGGGGGCTGGATATCTGTATCAGTGCTCAACATCGGGATGGGTGATGGAGGAGCTGTTTCGTGTGTGGCTTGAACACTTTTGTAGCTTTACGAAACCATCATTGAATGACCCATTACTTGTCATCCTAGACGACCACTCCAGTCACACGTCCTTAGCAACTTATGAGTACTGTAAGCAGAAGGGTATCACATTGTTGTCCATACCACCCCATTGGTCACACAGGCTTCAACCCTTGGATATTTCATTCTTTGGGTCATTGAAGGCAGCACTCAACAGAGAATGTGACAAGTTTTTGAAGCACCATTCTGCAGAAAAGATCCTTCCTATTGATGTAGCATCAATTTTCAATGCAGCTTATGTTACTGTCGCAAACATGGATACAGCAGTATCTGGGTTCAAGAAAGCAGAAATTGTTCCCTTAAATGAAAACATTTTTTCAGACGGTTTCTTCGCTGCATCACAGTTGATGCCAATTGTGATGGATGAAGAAAACTCACCTAATAACATCTAAGCAGCACGTGTTGAAGAGGAAATTACTTCCCATGCTCAAAATTACATTCCTGGACCAGTTCAAGACAAACGGATGGTCACAACTGAATCTTGCAGAAGGAGTGACGAAAACGAAGATGCTCTTCGTGCTTTAACAGTAGCAGAAATGTCCCCTTTGCTAGGACCTCCAAAACAGCTACAAGCCAAACGAAGACAGAAGCAGCATTCACACATTATTACTTCAACCCCAATGAAAGCTGTTTACAAAGAAAAAGAAGCGAGAAGGCAGAAGAGTAAAGAAAATTAAGTAAAAGATTGGAAATGAAACAATCATCAGCTGCTGGAAATAAACAAAGAAAAATGTCGCGAAACCTAAACTTTGAATCATCGTCTGAGGAAGATGTAGATGAATCTCAACTGTGTGATGACGAATCAGATGATATTGACCTGATAGCAAACAGTACAGATATCTGCTGCATTTGTGAGGAGTTTGGTCGTAATAATGAAATCTGGTTTAAGTGTGTCGCTTGTCAAAATTGGGCATATAAAGACTGTACAGCATGCGAGCGAAGAGAAGGGTTCTCTTGTGATATGTGTTTGAAAAGTTAAAAAGAAAAGGACCCGGTCGATAAACAATGAAAGAAGTTGTTCATTTAATTGCTTTGATGTAATATGTGCATCATTTGTAAGCTGCCATACTGTTATTTGGATGATTAGTTTAAAGTTTATTTCTTGAAAGCGTTTTAATATTGTTGTGTGATAAGGTTTAACATAATTTACAAAGGGAAAAACTATATAGTTTTCAAGAGACATATGTATTTTTGAATTATAGATTGACTTTCCCAGATAAAAGGTAAATATGTTTGAAAATTCTAATATTTTCACATAGAAAATGTTGTGGGGTAATGGCTAACATGTATTCACCATTACCCCATGGTGTGGGGCAATAGCGAACAATAGTCATTAAAAAATTTTGTTTTTCTAATGTAAAATTACTGTGTAATATGTTCTATAAGCTATACAATTGTTCAGCACTAAATACTGAATAACACAAACACCGAATGAAGCAAATCATCTGTTGAACAACTCAAAATATGCACCCCCCCCCCCCCCCAATGTATGCCATTACCCCAATCTCCCCTAATTTAAGAGCCCCTATACACGCAACGTTAGGCTATTACAGGTTCGAGATATGAGGTGCGATGTTTCAATGGTTTTAATGCAACGTTTGGAGAACTACAGCAAAAAATGTGCGCTTATAGTCCCCTGTGATGAATTCTATCGGAACTCGTTATACAGTTTCGGCTCGTGGTAAGCCGGTTTCTAATAATTTTTTTCAAAGCTTGGTTGTAACCAGGCAATTTCCCATTTTTACAACTTCGAATCTGGAATTCGAAGCTAACTTCACTTCAGTGTCAAGTATATGCTTCTGGATATATAATTTTATTTTCAAAAATGCTGCCTCTTGAGTAAACAGGAATGGCGCATGGAAACCTTATATTTATATAATTTTTGTCATAACTGGTTTCACAGGGGTTTTTCTTCTTCAAAAATGTTGGCTTGACAAGACGTAAATAACAATTTTGAGCACCTCCTTACATTGTTACAAATACATTGTGTTCGTTATTCTCGGAGCACTGACTGAAGATAAGAAAACAGAAATTCCTTCTTTTCTTCCATCAGCGCTCCGAGAATAATGACTGCAGTAAATATCTAACAGCATAAATAAAAATGTATTGAAAATAATTATTTGCATCTTGTCGAGCCGAAAATATCAACGAACCCTTTGGAAAACTGCTTATATCGAAAATCCGGCAAATATACCGCTTTCATGCACCATTCCCCTTAAAAAAATATTATGTTTTAAAATCATGCTAATTTTAAGTCGAACACAATGAAACGCCAGCCTTAGAGGAAAACACGACCTTTAATCACAAAAGAAAACACCTATGCAAATAATAATTCCTCGTTAAAATGTTGTGCGTTACATTTTCAGGCGAAACCATTTACTTTGAAATACAAGTGATGATAGCAACTATTTTGAGTGACACATAATCTTGATAAAATTTCTACATTTGCCAGGCGCAGTTTATTTGCTTTGTACCGTGGCCGGTGTGTGTAGGCAAGCGTGTGCAGCCAAGACACTTATTTTTTTCTTTTACTAAACACCAGCTTCCCCTCTCGACGGCATGTGAAGAGAGGAATGAAGATGTGAGCTGAGAGAGACAGAAGAAGGTGGAAGAGAGAGAGAACGCTAGGTCGCCCACGCTCGTTGCGATAGGTAACCGCTGCCCCTTTCGTCACCATGTAAGGGGAAGTAGCAAGCCAGGCTCACTCGTCGCACCACGCCGCAGTGTCAGACTCACGACAAACCACAAACATGTTGGGAAGGCAGGCAGCATGCCGCAAAGCAGTGAAAAAAGACAGTGCGTGACATTTTTCACATTCAGTTACTAGAAGTTTGCATAAACAACCAGCTTAAAAACGATAGTTGCGGGAAATATTAGGTGAAGGGACCCGAAATTTACTTCGATCGACGCACCCCGCGATAAACGAAACAAACATGTTTAGGTTACATTATTTACACAGTAATTTCGCCGGGACCACAAAAAATTGTTGGTGGATGCGGTTTATCGATACATCGAGAGTCGACTGTATATACGTGATCTAAACTTACTTCTGATAACTGATTCCCTAGTGCCATTGTGTTAACATCTCGTAGAAATGAGCCTACTAAAGTGAAGCCAAAAGACCACACTCACCAAAACTAATACACACACCCATTAGTCTGCCACCCATGCTGTGCCCCAGGGTATAGTACGTCAGAGCCCCAACCATTAGCAGGACCTCCACCAGGTGGCTAGCCAATGAGGCCGACCTGTACTACGCCACCGCTCTCTATGGGGCCGGAAAGGTGTAAGTGTTGGTTCTGGAGGACTGACCCCTGTGGATACCACACCAAAGTGTCATGACGTACAGCCTGAGGGAACGTACCACTCTGTCCACCGCTCTTCACGGGGCTGGATGAAAGGAGTACAGGGTACAACTCTTGCCTATGCGGCTGCGGCCCTTGGCAGAACACAGTAGGGACTTGCGTCACCTGCTTCACTTCCGTGAGGTGGTGATATGTACCTTCTCCTATGCCGTATACCTGAAAGGGTGGTGCCCAGAGGAAGTCTAGAAGGGCAGCTTACACATCCAGAAATATCCTAAATTGTGATCAAATTCCTTCTCCTGCACTTGGTAGTACACCCCTACAGGGCAGAGTTCACACCACCCTCAATGGAGAGGCCTGACCTCCGTCCACTCCAAACACTCTCCTCCCCCCTCCCCTCACCAATCCTTGGCAAGACAGCCACCACCTCTGGGTTTGGCCAGCCCGTGGTTCGGGGGGCCAGCAAACGACAGGGGAAGCAGCCGACACACGACACAGAACCACATCCAACAGGATAAACCAATTTGCTAAGGGCCAACCTGTTTTCCGGGCTGTGACAACGGCGCTTGATTTTGTTCCTGTCAGACAGGCCACACACCCTGTTCTATGTACTGGCCGAGCACCGGCCAAACAGTAGAGGTTGCACGTAATTCTCTTTCTTTTCTTGTGATACTGGCGTCACAAACCAAAGCCATAATATTGACCATGGTGACCATTACTCAGCCTCAGCTCGTTACATAACCAATGGTTCACATACCACCTATCCTAGGCCGTCGTGCATCAATGGCTAAGGGTGTTTAACGTCGAGACATATTATGCATCTCTACACCAAGATGCAAGTGAGCAATAACGGCAGTTATGGCACACTCATCTTTCGCTGCCCTCCCTCAACAATGAACTGGTGTGCAGTCTTTCCTTTGGAAACTTGCCTGCACAATACTTTAGCATTGACTTTATTATTCCTGTATAGTAAGTTTCAAAAAATAGATACAGAAAAGGAAATAAATAACAGAAACTAGTCGTCAGACACGAAAAGTTTCAGAAATGCAGTTCGTAAGCAGAAATTTTAAAAACTCTGCAGACTGTTAGCCACTTATATAAGTTGTAAATTTAAGCGTTAGCTGGGAAATTAATGGTGAATCAGTGTGACCATGCAACTGGTTAAAAAAAAAATACAATATTACTGAAACACAGGACTGAAAAGGAGGAAAAACAAAGCTGATGCATGTCCGATTAGATTGACTGAACACGTTAGTCAAGGATCTTATCCGCTACACCAAAAGTGGCTCAGGTAGCTGGGATGGGACAAGCGGTTCTTGTACACTCTTACTTTTAGTTGCGTATTCTAGATAGCTACGCCCTTAGGTGGAACGAATTATGTCGATACCGGAATGGATGTTCTACAGACGAGCTTCTTTAGACCAGAAGATGTGGTTGTCCCAGTCTAGGCACACTTCAGTCCGATCAGAAGTCAGGTGACACTTGGTGGGAATGCGGACACACAGTGGAATTTTAATGAACACAACTGGAGCAGAAGCGACTGTTCCTCGTCTGAGTTTGGCGGCATGGTCCCATTCCACTTGTCTATCCTGCGTAGGATGGGGTGATGTTATCTTCGGCTTGAGTAGAGGGTGTTGGGCTTTGCTGAAGCGGCGAGAGCGTCTATTCCCCCGTGTACAAAGATTACTGGGTTAGGTAGCCGCGTGTGTCGGGTGTCCCACCGGCCTACTTTTCATAATGTGTGCCATTCACAAAACCAGCATAACGCTAGTGGATATTACAAGGTAATCGTACATAAAACCTGAAAGAAAAATTATTGAAAAGAATGGCACGTCAAAACGAGGGGATTAAACCAAGAGTATTTATAATATGTGCAACCCTTACTCGCGGAACTTGCTGCAGTGAATTAAGAAAGAAAATGAAAATCTTTCCAGGGAACCTTTGAGTATATCAGCAAGCTAAATAGTTACGTGTGACATATTGCGAAGTGGCCAACCACAGGCCCTTCAATACCTGGGGTTGACTGGCTAGACAAATACAAAGCGAGTACACTACATGCATGATTAACGTGGAAAATTGTGCGAACATTGGTCACTAGATACAATACATATAACTTAAAAACGGAAGTTAAAATATCTCGCACCATATTAAGGGAGCTTTAACGATCAGTGTGTTACTCAGTAGGTGTACAAGATATTGCAAACAAGTACACACACACTAAAAGCATGTACATAAAAATACTCTCCTACAAAACAGCATTATTTCTTGTACGCGATCTTAACACATACCCTTTGAAAACGTAATCTCATATTTAAAAGTGTGACTACACATCAATTCATATTTAGTGATTAAAAAAAAAAAAAAAAAAAAAAAAAAAAACTAGCCCAGTTATCCTTTGCAGGAGTCCATCTTATATCGTAGGTCTAACATCTAGTATGCACACTGTGCATCTTCATTGGAATGTTCAAGGTAAGTTCCTAAGGAATGTTCACTTTTGTCCTGCTGAATACACACTCTTACATGACTGTATTCTTCGGGTAAGTGATCTTCACATAAACACTTTCAAAACGTATAGTGACATATATAGGTCTACCTACACATCAAGTCAGATTTACAGATTATGAAAATATAAAAAGCTAAAATGTCATTCTTATGTCAGTCTCTCTTAATCACTGGCACTGTGGTGAGCGTCTATTCGTAATGCTTCTTACTTAAGTGGGCTGTCGGCCACTGGAACACTTGAACCATGAGGTGTAAAATGTCTATCCAAAAGTTACTGACGTACAACTTTTTACGGTTGTATATAAAACGTTAAGTATCATGTAGTCGAGTGATTAATTACTGGCTCATTTACCTTGGTTCTTTTCACTGGAATTGTACTGGATACTTTTAATTTAGCCTAAATATGATTGTTCTGCTTACCTCACTGTCTTTTGCTTGTGGCTAAATTAAATATAGTGCACGTGACGGGTCTATAACGAGTCCTTTTGTCACGTGCATGTAGTAGTGGTTTACGACTACTACACTGTTTTTAAACTTTGCACACTTATTGGCGATCTTCGTTTTCACCCTCATTGCCATTTCCCCTCGGACGAAGGGCAGCATGCTGGGGGTACGGCCACATACACCTGGTTGTGGGTCTCCATGGCGATTCCCTGTACCAGCCATGCTTATGGGCGGATTTGGTGGTACATGGGGCCATCAGGCGTCGTGGAGCAACCTGGGGCGTCGTGGCTTCTACTGCAACGGAGTGGGAGGGCACTCGTTCAAGGGCTGTTGAGGCAGTGCGGAGGAGTGTCAAGCCTTCCACCCTGACTGCATGGGTTCCTACCCGTAGGGCAGGATGTTTCTCTGATGGGGCAGCGCAGGGGAGAAAGGTCTCCACCCCAACTGCGGGCAACACAGCTCGTCGTGGTTACAGGTCGTGAGCGGCATCGACGGTCGTGGTGGTCAGGTCCTGGGGAGAAGCAATGGAAGGGAGATTCACGTCGACATCCACTGCAAGTGATGTGCCTGTTGAGGCGTAGTGGGTGGCAGCGATGTTCTCGTGGGAGCAGCCTCTCGCGTAGCAAGATTTTAGGGCGGAGCACTTTCAATGTGGCAGCTTGATGTCCAGATCTGCGGGTTTTCCTGCATCGCAGGACCTGGGGACGGAGCACGTCTGTTGCAGCTCGACGTGCCGGGTAGCAGAATTCTCTGTGTAACAGGAGGCTGGGACGGAGCACACTTGTCCCAGCTCGATGTCCAAGCTGGCGGGAGTTCCTGCGTGGCAGGTTCTTGAGGCAAACCACTTCCAGCGTGGCAGCTCGATGTCCCGATAAGAGGGTCTAACTGCATGGCAGGTGGTTGAGGCGGAGCACTCTCGTTTGAGCTCGACGTCCCAGGTTCTGGTGGTCTAGTGGCATCTTGTACTTCATCTGGAGACGACCTTACTGAAGTTGGGATGACTCCGACTTTCGGTTCCGTAGTTGTACTAGGTGGAGAGGTGTGTGATTCCTACCTCTCTCACCGAAGGTAGTTCCGATCGATCAATCGATCGATGATGCAGCTTGATCCGCGGGGTGTTTGACGGGGTTCTCTGTCGCGAGGGCTACACTAGGATAACTCGGAGCGGCTAGATCTTGGTTTGGCTGCTATCTTATCGCCGCAGCTGCGTGGCGTCGAGGGAATTGATCTCATGAAGAATGCACCTTGGCGTTGTTCTACATCGGGTTTCCATGGTGCAATGTAACTGGATACCCTGTCAACCACGATGGGCGTTGGTTCGGATCTCGTTGAAGGTCCTGGCTCTGCAACAGGTACTACCCTTTTGGGTGGAGGTTCGTCTTCATCCTCCGATTGACCAGGTATGTCTTCTTCAGCACTGTCGTCCCCAAGTATCAGCATGTCCCCTGGATATGGTCGTATCTGACCTCTGGTGGCCTTGCGAATCTGTCTGCGTATATATTCGGTAGAACCAGCATTTGGGTACAAAGGCCATACGAGGAGTTGTGGTTGGTACGCCTTTAGGAGGCGTAACAGGTGGCGTTCATCCCTTGGGTGTCTTGGTGGAAACTGGTTTATCGAGGCTCGCCTGGACGGCAAAGTTTCACTCGGCTTCTCGAGCTCGATTTACCTATTCATCCAAGGTTGTGGGTCTTGCTGTCAGTAATACGTTCCGGAGATTTGGTAATACCATTCGGCCGATTGAGCGGACGGCGGTAGCTTCATTGACTCCTGGGAATACCAGTCGGAAAATTTGTTCTCTTCTTAGTATGATGATTTATGCTTCCTCGTAGAGTACCTGGGTCTGGCAATAGAACTGTGAGATTCGCCTAGCCAACACCTCCTCTCCTGTGAACTCTGCCGCAATAGTTTCTGAACTGCTTCCAATCCATTAAAAATTCCCCGTACCTTTCCCACCATGTGGGATGAATAATGTCGATACCAGAATGGATGTTCCACAAACGAGCTTCTTTAGACCTGAAGATGTGGTTGTCCTAGTCTAGGCGCACTTCAGTATCGATCAGAAGTTCGGTGACACTTGGTGGGAATGCGGACACAGTGGAAAGTTAATGAACACAACCAGAGCACACGTGACTGCTCGTCTGAGTTCAGCAGCACGGTCCCATTCCACCTGTCTATCCTGCGTAGGATGGGATGATGCTATCCTCGACCTGAGAGTAGGGTGAGCCAGGTGATGCTCCCTGCATTTTCTGCCACTTCTCCTCTCGCAAGGCATAGAGTAACAGCTCTATAGTTCACGCAGCACATCAAGACAGAAATTCTAACAGTGTAACCTAATAGTGACTTGCAGACTCGAGCTCGATAAGAGCCCCCACTGTAGGCGGGCTGATCAGGGACATGGAGCCGTGTGGCTCGCCAAATCCCTACTGATTGTGCATTCACACTAGGATGCCCAGCAACACTGCAGGCCACAGTCACAGCACACTCTCCAGTGCGAATGGTGAGAAGCAACCTGAGACTGTAGCGCACTCTTGTGTGAAGATGTTGCTAGTAGTTGTGGCATCACTGTTTCTCCCCCATTAGCACTGACAGTGCTGATGTGTAGCTGGGAAGCAACAGGTAGCCGTCTAATATGTATGGCTTAATTTGGTTTAATTAAATTCTCGGTTTCCGTCGACAGTTCACAGCGTAATCTACCTTCGACTGTGTATACAAATAAATACCCTATAAATAAAAACACAAAGGTAGAGAGCAATGTGTGTTTATTGAGAGCCCAATAAACACGGGACCTGTTCTACCTCCTACCAAGTCGAGGATAGATGAAGATAACTGCATGGTACCAGGTGTAGGTGATCTGGTTCCAGGTAAAAGGGAAATACTGGTTCTAGACGAAAAATAAAGAGTTAAAGTTAAACTGCTAAATAAAGGTGTCTAGAGGATACAGAGTAAGTTAAAAGAATATGTTCATGTTTGTATGTCGTCGGGTTGACTGGTAGCCGCAAGGGAGTACTAGAAGGTTGGTAACTTCTCCGAATATCCCGAGCACTGGCAGTGCTGTGGGAGGTTGCTAGAGATGCTAAAGAATGACTGCCGAGACTGGCAGCATTCAGACTTATATATTGGAAGTTTGCATAGACTGCCGGTGCAAGGTGCGGGGGAGGCGTGACATCCTCCGACCCTGGGTGGCTTGAGAATCCTCCTCCTCAGCGATTCTGCTTCGTGCCTCGTCTGGTGTGCTCGGCCTTACCCGAGGTTTGGGCGGCTTGCTGGTTTTGAACGCAATGAGAAGGGGAGGGGGAGGCGACATGCCAGCCAGGTTACGTATCTTCCAGGTGAGAAGGAAGTGCCTGTAAGTTCCCATTGCCTGTAGGGTAGGCAACGTGTTGTTCATGCCTGTAGAGATGGGAGAGTGCTCTAGGCGATGAGTCGTAATCGCATTTGAATAGATGTAGAAGCAGCATGCATCAATACTGATTATCATGCCAGCCTTCTCTCTGCCAACCCTCTCCGTTTCAGTTTGCCCAGCAGCGGTCACAGTATTTCCCTCCTTGCTTCCACTATAACACTTGTTCCTGTTATCTCGCAGAACAAAGTTATCCCACTAACCCATTAGATGGGCATCTTACTCCTGCACTAAAAAAAAAGACGAGTATGGCAACTACCTGTGTGCAACAACAAACATACAACATCCATGACAACAGTGGTAGTTCAGCTACTCTTTCTCTGATACTGCTTCGGACACTCTCCAACGTATGACATTGCGTTAGTTAAGTGATGCTGACATTATAAGTCATTTTATCAAGACCTGTTTGCTGTAGAGCTGAAACTTCAGCCAATTCACTATATTTATTTTTCAATTTAAGCATTATTTTTTAAGTGGACAACATTGAAAGTGAGCTTTCATATACATTGCATTTTTATCCACTTCCTTAGTTATTTCATAATTTTTCTAAATAGTTTGAGCACTATACTTTCTGTTACTTGCACTCATGTAATTTAAAATATAAGAAACAATAAAAACCAAAGAGCCAGACAAAAATCTAGGTACTTATTTTTTTGACAGGAACTTCTGAATTCTCATGCTTTACTTTTTCCCAGATATGTAAAGGTTGAGAAAAAAAAGTGATGGGTAAATGAGGCAAGTAAGAGCAGAAAGATGGCTGAAGTTCTTTGTCTGTAGACATGGGTGGGTGGTAGGGAGGCTGACAGTTTAGTTGATTGTTCCATGTTGCCCGCTGCCAAGTCGACCAATATGCATTGCCCGCTGACAAGTCGACCAATATGCATAGGCAAGGTAGCTGCATGCAGCAGAATGCCTCGCTGCCTGATGCCCGTATGAAAAGTGGAATTTACGATGATAGTTATTTTGTGAGAAAACATAGAATTTAACTATGGTAGGATTCATATATAACAATAATTTACAAAACATTTTTAAGAAAATGTTTTAATTACTTATGTTGACATGTGATGCTTATACCACTATTAAATACGATCATGACTCATCGTTCATTACATTGGTTCTGTCCTGGTAGTCATTGGAACAACTGCCCCAGCAAGCCAGCCGGGTCAGCGGTACCACCATCCAAATCTGACCAGACATCAGCCCCTCAGCTGCTAGGACTATAGAAAGACAGACCCCCTCTAGTAAGTCGGGAAACGCCGTCGCCAGGGTGCAAAGCGGGCCTCCATCACCGGACCACAAGGGCCCAGAATCCAGGGCCTGAACGAGGATCCAAACCTGCCCATAGCTCCCCACTTCGAAGTAGAAATAAATGGAGATCAAGTCTTGGAGGTGCTTGATTCCGCTGCCACAGCAAACTTCATTAGGAGCTATGTACTCACATCAGAACAATTCACCAGCACGGGCCTGCAAAACAAACCTGTCAGAATATCTCAACCTAACGTAACCTTACAGGTAGATGGTCGCACCACGGTACAGGTGAATATACATTGGCTCGCAGCTCCCTTCGAATTTATAGTGTCATCCAAACTATCAGAAGCAGTTATACTCGGTTGCCCATGGCTTAGGCAACATCAGTGCATTATTGACCATGGACAACTCCAGACCCACATTGACGAAAGGATTACAGTGAATTAGGACCACAGCCCAGAGGGCATTATATCCCTACCCATCGAACCTACGAGGGTGAATCATGAACTCAACGAATCCGAGTTTAACCAATTGCAGCAGGTACTAAACGAACACGCCAATGCTTTCGGACATGGGGGGGTTTGAGTCAGACTCGATCCATCCAAACACAAGATCTGGACCATGACTAACACACCTGTTTATAATCGACCATATTGAGTATCTGCCCACCAGCGCAACCTGATAATGGACCAAGTAAACGAAATGAAGGACCAGGGAATCGTAGAACTCTCAAATTCACCCTACAACTACCCTGTGGTTCAAGTACTCAAGAAGGACGGAAAGCTGTGCTTCTGCGTTAATTATAATGGCCCAAACAAAATAACGCACCCTATTGCTCCCCCATCCATCAACCTCACCCATACCTTGCAGGACATTGGCAAAACCACGATCTTCAGCACCTTGGAAATGGAATCCGGATACTGGCAAATTGCAGTACACCCCAATAGCAGGAAATATACTGCATTTACAACCCCAGAGGGTTAAACCCTACAATTCCGAGTGATGCCGTTCGGGTTAAAGAATACCCCAGCCGCCTTCCAACGCCTAATGTCTGCAGAGGTATTGACCAGGTATATTGGAAAGTTTTGCTTTGCATACCTCGACGACGTAATCGTATACTCAAACAGCTGGGAGGAGCACCTCGAGCATCTGCAGCAGGTACTGGAATGCTTGGACCAACACAGGATGACTTGCAAGCTCTCCAAAAGTTATTTCTGCAAGTCCTCCATCGATTACCTGGGACATGTTGTGTCACCCGAGAGAAACTTCCCGTAGAAAAATTCCATACGAGCCATTGAAGACACCGACGAACCGGCAAACAAACGATAGCTACAATGGTATGTGGGTCTGAGCAACTGGCTACGCGACTTCGTGCCGAACATTGCGCAACTCATGGCACCATTACATCCACTACTGGAAAAAGACACATTGGCGCTGGGGACCGGAGCAACAGCAAGCCTTCCATGACCTGAAAACAAGCTTCGGCAACATACGGCAGCTACACTGGCCCAAAGAAGATCAATCATTAATCCTACAAACCAACGGGTGCAGAACAGATTGAGAGCCATCCTCTACCAGCTGGGCAGCGATAACCAACCCCATGTGAAAGCATATGCCTCCACCCGCTTCAGTGAAACGGAGCAACGTTATGTTTCTACAGATACTATCTAGAAGGCCAGCACTTCATCTAGCGAACAGACTCAAAAGTCCTCCAATGGCTATACGAGTCATGGAACAACAAAGCCAAGCTCAGTCGGTGGGCTATGCTTCTCACCGAATTCGACTGAGGTACAGCACTGCCCAGGCAAAATGAACTACCTGCCCAACACCCTGTCCCGCTTTCCTACATTGGAGGAGAGCGCCGAGGAAGAGGAAGGGAACATACGCCCCGCCCTCAAGTAGAACGAAGCCCCGATGAGTAGATCCATCTCCTCCAATTACAAATTACCCAGCATCAAATCACGATAAGCCAATAGGAGGATCCCGATGTACACCGGCTCCTGCAAGAGCATCCACAGTGCTTCGAAACTCGGGATGATGTTTGGATGCGAAGAGGTCAGCCTAATGCTTGGTGGAAAATCTGAGTACCGCAGCAACTACGAGCAGACATTTGCCACCACCACCACGACCACCCCCAGGCCGGACATCCAGGGACCCAAGAAACTCTGCTAGACATTGAGATTCACTATAGTTAGGATGGAATAAGCCGCGACGTTCAACAGTACGTCAGCAACTGTGTGACATGTTGCCGCGGCAAGGCCTACCCCGTCCTTCCTCCCACTGCACAACCAAGGAGACCCAAGATGGTGTGGACACATAAAGCCGCCGATCTAATGGGGACCATACAAAAGGAGCATCAAGGGGAAACCGCTATCTCCTAGTCATCACCGATCAGTTCTCCAGGTGGGTGGAAGCCTTCCCTCTGTCCAGCCAGGAAACAACCCCCATAGTCAGCAAAATGGAAGCAGAGATTTTCACACATTGGGGATACCCGAAGGCGATCCTGAGTGACAACGGCACTCAGTTCACGAGTAGCCAATGACAGTCAGCATGCCAGGGATGGGGAGTCGAAACGTGGGCGACACCACCCTAACACCCCCATGTCAACCCCACTGAACAGAGGAATCAAGAGATCAAGAAATGCCTCTGTATCAATGTGGGAAACAACCACAGACACTGGAACAAACATATTTCCACTACAGCATCAAACTAACAAAGCGGTGGGTACCAGTCCAAGTACACTCCTCCTGGGACAGACCCTCCACCGACCCGGTGACTGGCAATGGGACAGTGAACCCACCACCATGCCTCAGTCCGAGGATGTCTGACTAGCCACATTGGCTCAAACTACCGCTGCCCAAAAATCCCAGGATGAGCATATCCGTAAAAAGTACCCACAGCCCAAGACGGGGGTACGCGATTTCAGCCTGGGGGAAACTGTGTTACTCAGAACACATCTCCTCAGTAAAGCCAGCAATCAGTTTAGTGCTGGCCTCGCTGACAAATGGGATGGGCCTTACCAGATTGTCGGAAAGAAGGACAACATATACTGGATTGAAGACACTAGGGGGGAGAATACGTCCCTATCCGGGGGACATGCCCCAAGCTGAGCATGCCGACGACGTAGGGGAAACACCAGGGGACCCAGACAGTGACGATGAACCACAATCCCGAAGAGCTGCTCCAGAACTCGAACCAGAGCTCACGAGGCTCACCCGAAATGAGACCTACCCACTCTGAACAAGCATTCAGCTATGTGCCACCATGGAAGCCAGACAGGGAAGTACGCAGAGGAGCAGAATAGCATAAGATCACTGCCCTCCACACCACGCAGCTACATGGATAGTTGCAGCACGACACACCAAAGCTCCCAGCTGCTCCAAAGTGTCATGGCGGAGCCCACAAGATCGTGAAGGCCACCAGACACCCCGCTGGTCTAGTCGCATAAGCAAAAGGTCAGAAACACCATCTGTGAGGAGGATATAGCCACCCCGGACGCCTACCCCCGCACCTAGTAAAACTCCCCAGCCTGATATCAAGGCCATTCCAACTACTACGAAAACGATCTCGAATTATGACAGGGAAGTGACTATCAACGCCACTAGACCATTGGACAACGAACTCATCAAGAGCTCACAACCCATCTGCACCATTGAGGATGAGACCCAATCTGCCACCGATATAGACAGTCGATGCCTTCGACAACCCAACACATGGTGCAACTCCAGCAGTTGAGGTCGAGATCCCTCTCCCTCACACTGCCTTGTCATAGGACCCGAATGCCAAGACCGTTGATGCCTCCAACTACCCGGCCCTACGACGAGACCACCAGCAGTCGAAGCTGAGCGCAGGGTCCTGCAGCTCTCTCATGCGGCCACAGAAGGCAGAGAGAACGTCGATGCCTACCCCTTCACACCACCTGGTGCACCACCCGCAGCTGAGGTTGAGACTACTCTCCCTACCGCTACCTCGCCCGATGAGACTACTCTCCCTACCGCTACCTCGCCCGAGGACCTGGATGTCGAGACCGTCGATGCCTCCAACTACCCGGCCCCACTGCGAGATGCACCTCCCGTAGCTAAGGTTGAACGCAGTGATCTGCAGCTTCCTGGTGCTACCACTACAGGCGCCAGGACCGTCGACACCTCCCAATAGCAACACCCGCAGTGAAGGTCAAGATCCCTCTCCATCCCACTGCCTCATTATGGGCGTTGAGAACATTGATTGATACCTCCAACTACCTGGCCCCACGACGGGATGCTCACGTCGACAAGGTGGAGAGCGGTCTCCCACCGCAACACCCTTGCGCTACAACAGAAGAGAAACGTCCTACCCTACAGGTAGGACACCTTTGCAGTCGGGTGGAGGACCTGGGATCATTCCCCTGCACTGCCACTACGTCCCTAGTAGCAGTGTCCTCACCTTCTGTTCCGGCTGAAGCAGACACCACGACACCACATGCCGATCCTCGATGCCTAATGCCACATCGTGCCGCCAACGCCAACTCTACGCCTGGTCAGTATCAAGAATCACTGTGGCGACCCACGTCAAGGTACACGTGGCCGTACCCACTACATGCCGAGCTACACCCAAGAGGAAGGCCAGCTAAATCCACACCCACGGAAACCAAGTGAAAGTGCGATGAAAAACAGTGTACACACGTAATCGTAAACTACTATGTAACACAGAACCGGACTCATTACACACCTGCAAAGTGTAATTTAAACTAGCCGCCAGTCAAAGACAGTGAAATCGAGGAATATTCACAAATTAGGCAAGATTTAAAGTGAGTGTGTAACACGGTAAGTGCCTACCCAAGCTGTCAGTAAGCAAGGAAAGCAAAGGAGCCGGTGAGTGAGACTAAATAAACAGTTATTCGACACTCGACTATGTGTGAACAGGACTTGTGAAAACAGCAGTCATTACACTGTCAGTAATAGAAAAATAACAGTATAAAATAGAGGTTTTTCTCTCCTCGCCAGTGATAAAGGCTCCGAATAATTGATGGCAGACAGCCCGCGTAATTACGTAGAATTACTTAGAGACGCTCACCAAAGTGCCGGTAATTTCTACGATTGTATCACGTTAGACATTCACCACAGTGCGTGTGATAGGACAAGACAGGGACTTCCATAGTTAACATGTTAGATTTAACCTTCATTCACAGGACTATTAGCAAATTTTAGGTTTTTATAATAATTTTGTAGTGACCAACGTGCACCAATTGCCCGCATTTTCATGCATGTTCTTGAAGTGTATTCGCATTGTTCATTTAGCCGGTCAACCCCGGTGGTGAATGGCCTAAGGTTACCGAATTCTCAACCTGTCACATGTAACTAACCGTTTAACTTGCTGTGTGACCCACAGGTTACCCCTGAAAGATTTTAGTTTTCTTTCTTAAATCACCACAGCAAGCTTCAGGATAGTTAATGATGTTTCCCCGCCTTCTGTGAGTAAGGCTTGAACATACTTATTTACTCCCTTTCGTCTTTCGCGTGTAGTCTTTTTTATGTGCTTTTTAACTCAGATTCTTGTTGTATATTATCTTGATCCACAGCACTATGCGGAGTTTTTGTCGGCAACATGCAAAAATCAAGCAGGTCGGTGGGACACCCGATAAACAGCGTCACTCCTGACACTAATCTGCTCAACAGGGTGGCAAACACATTTACGACGAGTCAACACTCCACATCGCCTGGGCGAGGGGCAGAGAGAGGAAACCCGTCCACAAGAGAGAGACAGAGCTACAGTCTCAGCGTCCCACACACCACGACTTCTCCAGCTGGCCCCAGAGCACAGAATGAGCACAATTACAGTGGTCAAGCAACCCAACATTAAGGGTCCCTCCTACCTGATGAAATTTTTTTTTCCTCCCGACTTTTTTCACTACTCCTACCTAGACCTTCCAGATGAGAGGCCTACACCTTTCTCCACCAAACTTTAACGACAAGACTTCAGCGCAACAGAGGAGGACGAATTGATGCGTGCCACATACAACTATTAAATACAATTATGACTCATTGTTCATCACGTCAACTATTCCTACTTCAACCCACATGAGAGTCGATACCGGAAACCTCGACATGAAGCGCCACCTAAATCATACCGGGCGGCCGAACACGTGGTTTCAAGGTTGTGTAGCCCAGCGAGCACGCTGACTCCCCCATCCCCCGCGCTGAGTGCCTACAAGCTGTCAGCCACCTCGGAGCGCAGCCGAGCGCCACCAAAGATCCACGAAGCAGAGTTCTGACGGGAGGGTTCTCACCTCCCATGCCAGCCTCACAGCAGAGGGACGTCGCACGCCCTCCCCACAACTCGTCATCGCACCCTACAGTTCTGACTATATAAGTCAGTGCGCAGCTGGGCTCTGGAGTCATTTGTCTTGCTATTCTCTTGAGTTCACCCCGAGCACACTAGTGTTGGGGCCTCCAGCGAATAACAAGTCTTCAGCAGACCCCAGCAGCTGCTCTTTGCCACGACAACAGTCTTCGACAACCACCAGTAGCTTCCACCATTATCATCACCCACCAGTAACTTCCACCATTATCGTCACCAGAGGCTTAAAATAAAGACAACAGCGACCAGCTACCGGAAGCTTTGTCTGCAACATAAACACAAACACACCTTGCTACTACTGCAAAGGAACTTTAACTTCTTTTTCTCTCTTCCATACACCAGTTATTTAGACAATTTTAATTCAGTAGTAATTTACTAAGTTTCCAAGTTCAACCTTCCCTCTAGCCTAGGACCAACACCTGGCTAACGTAGGTTACTTTCAGTACTCCGTCTGCTTGATAAGAGAAAGTACGGGTTACTGTGTTTATTGAGTCCTCAATAAACACAGCTTTGTTCTCTAGCAATAAGTTTTCATTTCTAGAGTAACATCTACTTCGCCAGCTAGGAATAATTAGCACTGTGCACTACCGACAGAAACCGGGTACGTTTAAATTCAAACTAGATTTGACTGAAGACCCCCTTCTGGAGTCCTCCAGTCATGTAACATACCCATTAGACGGCCACCTGTTGTTTCCTCACCCGAGCACCTCGGTGCTGGATGGAAAGAACAGAGGAGCCACAACCACTAGGAATACTTCCACCCAAGGGGAGACAGCAAGCCTCGGTTGCATCCCCTACCAGAGCACCTAGGAGCTAGAGGAGGGGTATCTGCTTGGGTGTTGCGGTCTGGTCTTGGATGGATATCATATCCAGTAGAAGCAATGGTGGCACACATGGCTCAATGTCTCTGATCTGCCCGCTAAAGTGGGGGATCTCTTGAGGCACCGAGCTCATGCTGCCAAGCAGCTACTGGACTTAGATTATCATAGGAAAGTTTCTCGTCCGTAGTGCACGACGTGTATTGTTCAGCGGTGAACCATGCTCTATGCCTTATAAGATAAGGAACGGCCGAAGGCGTAGGAAGCAAAAGATAGCTCATCTTGCTGCCAAGCACCGGTATACCTTAGCCCCTCCGACAAAGGAAAGACAGACAGAACGGGATGGCGCCGCCTCACTAAGACTACGAGCAATCCTGATTGCTCCAGTGGTGCGCTACATATATTTTCCACTGCACGTCCTTACAAGCCTAGACTACCATCCTGTTCTGAGGGGTATAATGTACGGAACGGAAGCTAGGTTTGAAATCGCCAACACTAGATAGGTTTTGGAGCCAAGAGTCAGAGGACTGGAACCAACAGTACTGTGTGAGCCGGCACAGTACAACCCACCCAAAACAACCCGCTTCGCTCAGCCACCAACCCAACTTCACCAACCGGCCGAAGATCTTAGTTGTAAGTCAGGTAACACTAGCACCTCCCGTCTGCTTCCGACACGACCACCCTCCACACGAAATCAACCCCAGACTTTGTGCCAACTCATAAACCAACACAACCCAGCAAACTCTCTAGCCAGAATCATTGTTGAAATGCGCATTGGTCTAGCGCAATAGAACCACGACAATTTTGCAGAACAGTCCATAACCAGGCACGCGTCAATGTATTATGCAACATACTGAATTAACCTAACTTCAAAGCATATGAAATCCCATTCTTATGTTGGGGGCTGGCAACATCTTTGATTTTCATAGAACTTTTAATTGGGAAAGATTTGAATTATGTAAATAGGTTTTACTGTACTAACCTAAAAATCAAATTTGATGGTAAGTATTTGCACTGTTCAATTGTATATTAGTACCAAGAAAACAAATCAACATTAAAAATCTGACACCCTTTTCTGCATTCAGTTTCTGATTATGTAATAAAGCACTTTGTTCACAAATTCCTGATGTGTCTGGCAACAAACCTTACTTAATGTCTCAAGAAAGTATGTATAGTATAACTATTACTAGTAGAATCCCATGAAATTTCTATCCTTAGTAGTCAACTTGGTGATTCGCAAAGGACATAAAACTATACATACACCCATTAAAACAAATATTCCGTACTTACAAAATCAGGTAATTGAAAAATAACTTATATTTAGTAAACCGATTCATTTGTTTTAAGCAAGTAACATTTAAACCAAATCACAAATTACTACATTGCACATGATATAAATCAGATCAAACTTAAGGATGACTACATCTTACACATTACTGTAACCATGCTGTGCACCGCTATCAATGTACTTATTTTATTACAACACAAAAAATTTAATTTACAGCATTTGAAACTGAAAAATTTATTTATCCTATTCTGTTAATATACAAGCAGAACCAATAAATTAAAACAGTAATTATTTTACAGGATGAAAGATAAGTCATGTTATTTGGTTTATATCTTGCATATTCCTGACCAGCTATCATAAGATGGGATGATAGAAGTAATTTTACTGATGGATGGAAGCAGCTAACTGGTTATGGCTGAGGAATTCAGCTTGTAACATAAAAGAAAGCCAACAACCCAATGCGCCATCGTGAAGTAAGTTGGAATAATTCAAGAAGATTGAAGACTGCTGATTTGAATTTTGTAAATATAGTAAAACCCCTCTGTTATGACCCCATTTATTACGACCACCTCTCTATTATGACCCAATCCCGAGGAACCATGAAAAGTTTAGGTCAAAAAAGTTGAAAATTTGAGGGTCATCTAAAAATACAGTAATCCCTAGCCAACCTCTGTCTCTTCAAACGCGGTTTCAGTTATGCATGGATTTGTTTTTGTAGACCTATTCTTCAACCGCTATTTGGCAATTTGTTGTTCCAAGCAGCATGAAGCAATAAAACTTAAAGTCAGAAGGGAAAGTGGTATTTGGGGGGGAGGGGTAATGAGAAGGGGGTTTGCAGACCCGGTTGAGAATTCTTTGTCTAGTCACATACTGTACCGTACTGCTGCCTCTGCCTTACCCCTCCCACTCATTTTTTACTTCTGTCAACCCTCCTCAACCCATACCTACGTACGGTGATAATTTCTTTTATGGTGAGCAATGCATTTTGGAGAGTTAGGCCGTGTGCGTGTATATGCCACGTCAGAATTTTTTCATGAAAAATTGGTGTTAATAAATATTTCAAGTAGGCAGCACTAAATTTTTGTATTCCTGTAAACATTGCTGGGCCTCATTGTAACAGTACAGAGACCAACACACCGCCTAAATTTCGTAGAAATTCAACACGACGTGAATAGCATCTATCAGCATGATTTCCCAACACCAGCAGTAATGATGGCAATGACGCTGGCTAGCCGCCGCCCACGAGCAATCTTGTAGCGATCGATCGACAGCTGCACGAGGCAGTCGGCCCCAGTATGAGCAACAGCTGAGCGGCATTCAGGCAGCCTGACACGAGCGATATGTTCGTGCCAGGGTCGCCTACTTCACAGTCCAGCCAGAGGATCTAGGCCCGAGCTGCTGCGCCCGGCTGCGCTGCAGAGGATCTAAGCGCTCGCCCAGCTGCGTACACACGACAATGTATTCACTACTAGCCACAGCACACGAGCGATTTAATATAAATAATATATCTCCATATCTATTATCAATAAATAAAGTGCGGTATAATATATATATATATATATATATATATATATATAT
This sequence comes from Dryococelus australis, assembly GCA_029891345.1. Classification (NCBI taxonomy): domain Eukaryota; kingdom Metazoa; phylum Arthropoda; class Insecta; order Phasmatodea; family Phasmatidae; genus Dryococelus; species Dryococelus australis. The sequence goes on along the minus strand of CM056996.1, from coordinate 231,971,176 downwards.
ATGTATTTATATTTACTTTAAAAAGTAGTTTTTTATGTGCTAGAGACAATTGAACATGAACTTCATGCAAAAAATGGCAAGTTTGGTGGCATAGGGGTTAGGGATGGGTCAAAATCGGCCCAGAATGTCCAAATTTTTTATTACCATCCCCCCCTCTATTAAAACCCTATTATCGGGAACTGTGAGGGGTCATAATAGAGAGGTTCTACTGGTGCAAAAGTACATCATACAAGACCCACTGTTACTGTATTCCAGCCTCTGATGATTATAACAATAAGCAAAATAGGCAGTATTGAAGTACTATACCTGCCTCACTAGACGTATATGTCTAAAACACGGGGGCCAGTAAAGTGTGGCACATGGGGAACAAGATGCCAGGCCTTTTTTTACCTAAGGTAATCTCAGTACTGAAAGTGGCAACAAAATGCTTTAATAGAGTGCATTCCCTAGCATCTTGAATGAATAAGCATGTGTCACCCCTTTACGGTCACTGTGCTCAGTAACAGTTAAACAGTTTCCAGGAAGGTGGGTAGGTCAATGAAGTGCAACTGAAAGGCTACCACAGCTGTCAAACCTAATAGCATTGGGGTTTTATTAGTGGACACATTTAAAGGCCACTGTGTGCACTAGAAAACTATTAACATTGACTACCTTAACAGAGGATTATAGAAGCTATTACACAATCAAAACTTTAGGGAAACACTATGTGTATCTAAAGGGAAGAAAAAACTTTATATAAACATAGGTCTGGAAACACTTTATTCCTTTACAGTTTTGACGTTTTATGTTTGCCTTCTACTTCACCCAAAATTTGATATTTCTGGAAAACTTTGTTAAAATCAAGAAATATTACTTTTTTTCTGAATACATATAATCGCGCAGAGAACAATATGGTAGTCATAATAAATAGCCATAAAAACATTTTTAAATACTTCTTATCGTGATTCATTTTTAAACTAGACACTTGTAAGTACTTGTAACATTTTACACTTCATGGAATTAGTTATAAATTAAATTTGTGGTACGACAGTAGGATACAATTTGTAACATTCTCAGTGATGCAAGAATAACTGTGAAAAGTATTTTACAGTACAAACAATGTTTCTTCCAAATATTAAATTACACAATGGAGTATTCAAAATATAAATTAATTAAACAATTTGTAAGCAAAGCATAAATAAAATTAAATGCCAATTAATTTGTACAATGTGCATACTTCAAAAGTTGAAATTGATTTAAACATAGCATTATTTTAAAAAATTAATTTAGCAAATATTTACAATTAGGATGAAAAATAAATTGAAACAAAATCTTTTAGTCAATAAAAATTTGTGCACGGCCCTGATTGTTCTACTACATTTTTTGGTATTTTGTTATCACATTTGAAAGCATGAGACAAAACTGTTACATTCACAATACAATAATAACTCATGCCTATTGCTACACTGCAGTACAAAAAATATCAAAGAGTTGACGTGCAACACATAAAAAACATTTGAACTTACATAAAAATACTAACAATGACTGCTACTTTGTCCCAACATGCTAGCAGCAACAAACTGCAACCATTAGTACAAAACATCTCTAACTGACGAAACAATGCAGCATCCATCACTCACCAGTGCAATTCTTACAAGCAGACAGTAAGTTCATTCTTGTGCAAGCACTGAAGTAAAACTAAGCTGTATACATCTTAAGTACACAACTCAAAAATGACCACACAGGTATTAGAATGTGACATGAAAGAGGGCTGCATCACAGAGAGAGGTTGCACTGGATTACATAATTGTGTTGATGAAAAAGCACTTTCGAATACAACCTTCCAAATAAATACTGATGGCCTAAGCTTTTGTAGCAGCAGTTAAAAAAAAAAAAAAAAACAATCGCCAACGTGAAAATAAGTTAAAATACGGTTAAGGCAAAAGATTACGATGTTAGATCAGAGCACTTGTCTTTCATTGTGTGCAAACTGTCATGTGTCACGGCACCTGCACATTAGCTGCCCACACTAGCTCTTACTAACAGTCTTGGAGGATTACTGGGCCAGCTACATGCTCAAAACGTCTTCCGGTGGATTGCTCGCTGACCTTCCTCATCGTACTCGCGCTTTGAAACCCACATCTTCTTGAATGTGTCCAGTGATGCAAGAATGGAACCTCCAATCCAAGTGGAGTATAATCGTTCCTGGGGAGCTGATATCTGCAATACACACATCCACACTTCAGGTAAACAACAACAGTTTTATGTATTTTGGAACTGCCTCTCAGGAACACAGCCAACAAAATATGAAACCCTTCCTGAACTCAAGTGAAACATTCTGACATGACTAAATTTTATTGTTTTCCACTTTCAAGCCATTTCCTTTTGTAAAATATTTCTGTGTTCATACTGTGCATGTGCACCACATATCTTTACTACATAGACTGCTTGACACTACAGCACAATTAATCACTTCAATGAAGAAAATAAATACGCAATTATTACAAATAAATATTCATTAAAAAGAGAGGAAAAAACAGTACTTTCTGAAATAGGAAAATTAAAATTACATCCTGTAAACATAAAATAATGTGTGGTTAGTACATACAGTACTAGTTACTTGAAGTTTCCTTTGAAAAAATTACACCACTTACCCTTAACACACAACACTGAATTAAATATATTCAGAAAATATTTATCTCTTGAAATAAATTAATACTTAAATAACATATCCTCTTCATTTTTCTTGCAATAAGCTCTTGGAAATGTACTTTACACTTGGTAAAACGCACTGCTCAATGTTAATAACATTTATGGCAACAAGGGGAGAAAAAGTTTATACTTCTGGAGTATATATTATTCTTAACACTATTGATTTTAATAAATATTTTATAAAAAAAAAATATTTTTGTTTTATGTAGGTTATGTTTAAAAATGGTCTTCACTGGAAAAATAATGTGCTTTAACAAGACAAAGCCCAATTTGGGATGGAAAATGTTAAAAAATCAATACCTTTCTGTAAAAACAGTGAACAAACATTTAATTAATTCCATTTGGGAAGACACCAGGTAAAATAATCTTCATTGTATTGAAAGTTAATGTAAATTTTAGATTTTAAAGTGAAATATTTTTAAACAGTTAACATAAGTCTTGGGCAGGAATTGAAAGTTGTTTGTTAACGTAAAAGATACATTAATGTGAAGTATGTTTTATTGTAATTTTACTAATCATCTTGTCTACAAAATAATACATGGAGTGATATTTCATATGTGGCTCACTTGGACCAATGTTAGAAAGACAATGTTTGATTATAATACGTGCAGGGATCAAAAATATATATGCTTTTAATGGTTCAACAACATGCAAATGCCAGCAGGCACAAAAAGATCACAACAGTAAAAATGTTAAATTGTAAAAAATGGGTTACTGAGGAACTTATTTAAAAAAAACTCACCTCAGATTGTGTAGTTGTACTGAAAAATACTACACATACCATGGCATATTGTGTGTTTGTATTTGTATGGGCGCATGCCAGAGGTGGCATAATCATGGAGCAAGGGGGAGAAAGTGCTCCACCTAAAATTGGTTTAATGGAGCAATGTGCTCTCCCTAAATCTGCAGTGAATTATAACTATGAAAATATGCTATTAGAATTTCTGAGCAAGTGTTTTGGTGTCATTGTAATGCAAGGAATTTGCTACTATTAAGCTGATTTTCTTGGCACCATTTGTACTTCAATGTGTTTGCTACTATTTAGTGGGACCTGTTTAACTAGTAATATTTTCAGGTCTGTGTCTGGCTTCTATTTAGAGGAGAGGGTGCCGAGATGCCGGCTGTTAAATAAGAATATATTCACCACTGTGCACACATGCCGAGAGGGAAAAGGGCGGACATGTTATGAACATCAGAAAGACAGAACTTCAGAATTTTAACAGCCAACCTCCTGTGGCGCAGTTGGTTGGTGTCACCGATCTGGGGTGTGGAAGGCTCTGGGTTTGACTCCTGGGCAAAGCATGGGGGTTAATTTCAGTTGGGTTATAAGTTAGTCTGTAAGCCATCCACTACTATGCTTTCAAGCATAAAACTGGGGTACGTTAAAAAGCCCTTTAAGATTACAAAATCAGAATTCTAACTAAATACAGCAAGCCAAGGTCCTGGCGTGTGAAGACATGCAACCCATATTACAGTTTCAGCTGAAGTCTCCTTTAAGGTACGTGTCTTATCACCACAAAAAACAACACTGATGCCAGTCAGAAAATATGATGGTCATTCAAAAATTTCCATAACAACCTAAGTTGAAAAATGCTAAAAATTACCAACTTATCAAACGAAAAACATTAGCAGAATAATAGCACTCAACAAACACCACAAAAATATATTTTAACAATTGGATATAAATAAAACCAAATAAAAAATCTAGAAATTGTAGCACCCATACTGTGTGATCACTGGTCAGCTACATTTAACAATACTTAGTTTACTTTTGCTACCTTTCCCTACCCTTCCACGACCCCTCTAAAACGGCTGGAGGAAATCAACAGCTCAAGGTCAAAGCCTTGTTGACAGCAATGTCAAATTTTTCCCTTTACAATCTCTTCCAGGAGTGACCAAGAGTGTGGGGCCTGCTGAAGAAGTCAAGTGGAGACGTTATGCTTATTTTAGTAATTCATAATTTATTGGTTTTTAACAAGAAGTTACTGATATAACTAATGAGCCTACTTTCTTCTACATGGATGCAAATAATCTTGAATGAAGTCTTGTACCATAAGCTAGCGAGTAAGTAACTATGTTGCGGAGATAGAATTCGGAGCATCAACTTTGGATCTAATCAGTCTGAAGTTTTAGTAGATAGAGGATACTATCATAAAATACTTACAAGACCATCATTTTCAAAATAAATAGTGTATGAGCCACTTAATTAAGTTTAAATGGCCTACCATGGCTCTACTGGTGTGAATAATTAGGTGGAAATTGGTTGAGGCTGATTGGTTCCTGAGGTACAACATAAAAACTTAATTTTTTCATTTAGTGCTACCATACAAAATTGTCTAAAATAGAGGCTTTGTATGAAGTGTTACTAATAGACACTGGCAGCATACAAAGTTTGATAGAATTTAGTTAAATTGTTTAACATAAGTAATAAATTTATACGGCAGACATTCTGAAAATCAGTGTCTGACCCCACTTTATTATGTTAGTTAACATGCTATGTTAGTTATGTTAGTTAACTTCTATAGCACCAACTGTGAGTGAATTTTGGTGGAAAATAGTTGAATGGTTTCGGAAATATGGCAAAACGTTCCTTTTTCTTACCACGCACTATTTTACAAGAAAGCTGGCAAAAGAAGGGCTCCATCAGCATAATTGATGTATATAATGAATATTGTTAAAATACAAAATTTGGCTGAATTTTGTTGAAATGTTTAATAAATATTACATACTAATATAAATTATTTGCTATTAAAAAAATGACCTGTCACATCTAAAACATTTAAGTTTACATGCCCTACCATAGCACTACTTGCATGTGAAATTTGGAGGGTATCATTGAGTAAATATTGGGATGGAGTACTCAACAGTCTGTGCAGGACAAAAAACTTGAAGCAAAATTGAAAAGTGGAGGGAAACGAGATTGTAGGCAAAACAATTATTTTGCCTATTACCACAACATTAAAGTTTACTTTGAAAGTGCTAATATTTTGTGGTTTTGCAGTGTTATCATGAACAAGGAATATTCCTGCATTATTATTTTCATGAATCATGCACCAACAAGTGTGTTATGTTTAATTACGTTATATAGTATTTGATAATTTCAGTTGGTGGTGCGTAAGTTGGTGTTTATGCTTATATGCCGGTGAGGCAGTTGTTTACAGAGATTTAGGCTGGTTTGCATGTGAAGAGTACTGATGTGCGCGCTAGCCGGGTGGAAAAGTGGTTAGGACGCTGACCACCCTCGCGGATCTTACGAGGGAGAGGGGAGTCAAACCCCAGTTGAGTCGGAATGTAATACTATCCCTCCCGGAAAGTTTCACCCTCCTTACGACTAGGATTGTCAAGAGATGGGATGCCAGCTGTCCCAAATATGGGTGATGTGCTCAGTTGGAGATTAATAGAGAATGGGTGTGGTGGTGATTGATCTGGCAAAATGTACAGGATTAACCTGCCATGGCCTCCTTGGATGTCAAGCGGGGATAAAATTAGCAGGGGATCATTCTCCGCATGGCTTGGGAACTACTTTGGCAGGGAGTCAAACCCTGATTGTCTTCCCGGAGGGAAATCTTACCATACAGAAGTTGGGATACTCTTCTATGTTTGGGTGTCGAAACTGAATTAATTTCCCAATGATAACCTTACAGTGCTGGCATGAACGGGGGTTTCCTGAGCTAGGGGTTTGTGAGCTTCTATGCTAGGAGTTGACCCATGTACTTTTGATTGCTGAGTGGGAATATCTTGTCTCTGACTCCTCGTCCGGTGGACACCAGCCTAACCAACGTTTCTGAGGGGTCTCTTGGGTAGTGTGTGATATGTCATAATGTACCGGTAAGTTTTCAGGCTCGCTGGGTAATAGTGTGGCTAGGTTTGATTTGACAATTAATTGAGTTATGAATGACTGCTTAGTTAAGGCATGCCTTTCGCGTCGCCTCTGACAGCTACCTGCACCACCATGCTTATTTACTATCTATCTGGCTGCAGACGAGCAGTCCTAGGTGGAGCGAGTTCTTCAGTCGCTTCCGAGCACCTGCCGTAACATGGGTAAACCTAGGTATCAAGTCTTTATGCCTCGTACCAGTGGCGGGTGCACTGGAAACCCAGAAGCAGCTGTATGCCCCAGCGGGCTTGTATTCCAGTCACTCTCAGGCTCCTTCTCCTGAGGAGTTCAGTGCACCTCACAACCGTCTAATGACGTGAGAAAGAAAAGAATTATTGCACAGCTGAATTTACCACTATTATGAAATATTTCATCATCCTGTAATTGATGATAAAACAAAATTAACAAAGTATCAACGAATAAGGGTTCTAAAATTAAAATTACTGTAGTCAACACAAAAGGGTTTAAATTGCACGTAATTTTTATTACGTCTAATAGAAAAATATTGGAAAGTTCCGGCTGACTGATACACTCTATAAGGAAGTTGACTGAGGTAAAGGGTAGTGGGTACAGGTGTTGGGATTCACAATTGAAGAGGTGAGCTGTCCCTGGGCGGTCAGCTATAGGGATGAGCCTTGTTCAAGCTGAGGTTGGAGTGCTGGTGGCTTTCTGCAAGCTGCTGGATGGAGAGAGCACTGCTGATCCCAAGCAGTGGGTAGGAAGTTCGAGCCCTGCCTCGGACTAAGGAGAGGACAGATAGGAGAGAGAGAGACTTCGTAGACTGGGGGTGAGCTCGCGAACCTTGTCAGCCGACGAGCCCCGGCATCTCTGCTAGACCATGGTGCTGGACTTCTATTTCTATAAAAATTGCCCTGTATCAGTGATTCTCCGGGAGCGGGGGGTAGCATAGCCTTCCAACACAGGGGCAGGTTTATCGGGTGCAGTACCGCAGTTCGTTTTCTTATCACCCCTGGTTGAGGCGTAGACATTTTCATGCGTCTCGAGGCTGCCGAGCCATGGCGTTACAAGGCCACAGGGGTGCTGTAATCTCGGGGTTGTTTGTAACTTCTTCGGTAGTTAACGCAGCATAGTGAAAATTCATATAAATATTATTTTATTCATTGGGGTGGCGCTTGCATGCTAATTTCCAGGCGGGCGTAGAATTCCATAATTAAATGCGTTAATTTAGTCTGCTGTTCAATGCATGGTGTCTCCTTGCTCGACTAGTAAAAAATCATTTCAGCCACTGAATTCGACTTTTCCCGAGCATACGGTGCTCATAGATGGGGTGGCGTCGTCCGTAGAGCACATCTCTCTGTGGCGCAGCATGTTGGCATGTATCAATACATAATGTTAAAATGTTTCTAGTATATACAGAATGAGTTAAGACTGAGTGTGTTAATTGCAGGAGGTAATTCTTTACAAGAAACAAAGCAGAAATGTATTTGGGTATTTTTTGATTAAGTGAGAGTTGTGGCTGATACGCACAACTGAAAATCTAATTTCTGATTATATTTCATAAAATATTTCTGATTCCATTTGAGACTAAGCAACATAAGATTGAATAGTTTTATAGGAAAGAAAGGTGGTAATATAATCTCCCCTTCGGTATGTACTTGGGGTTCATCACCACTGAAATGCAAAACATGTATACGTATGGTATGTTAATATCAATGCGGCAAGCAGTAAAAAAGGTAGTCTTGTCAGCACTCCCTAAGGCTAACCATTTTCACAATATCAGCATTTGTATGTTTAAAGGTGAGCATAAGAATGCCTGTGGGATATAAAAACTGAAATGCAGTGTAGCCAAAGAACCAGGCATTGTCCAGACAAGCAGGCATGGAACTACCATTTTACTCATTTGGTACTTTGTCAAAAAGTTACTACAAAGGCATAGAGTTTCTGTAAGCAATGCGAATATAGTCAGTGATAAAATGGATTACAATTGTTGCATCATCACATTACTAATTACTATTGACAAAATGTCTGTAATAGGTATGTTGTAATGAAAGCACGCGTCCATAATTTAGTTATTGGTATCTAACTGCAGTCACTGCAATAATGTTTATCGACAGAGATAATATTGACATTTACTAAGTTAGATATCACAACACCATAAAGTTAAGTGCACTGTCTTGACACGGGATGCTTCCTGCACATTATTACTTCAACTCCACATGATCACATGCAAGTGATGTGCACCTGAGGGAGTCGAACCCCAACCGACCACCTCCAAGGCCAGGACCCGTGTAATCAAAGGACATCACGTCATCACCCCCAGCCCTTGTAAACCCGCTCAGAAGCTGCAGCCGGCATGCAAGAGTTTGCCCCTAAGTGAGCGACGGATATCGCCTGAACTCACACCAAACCTCCCTGTAGCCACCCCACCAAGAGATGGCAGCAGCTGCGCCACTGGGCACAAACCCAAAGGGATGATGGCCGAAAATTACTGAGGAGCTAGAGGCATGAAGGAATTATCCAGCCGGCAGGAATATATCATCATGTGTCTGGCAGAAATGCCAGATAATCAAGTAGCTCGCCTTAGTTCCCGTCGTGCTAAGGCCCTCTATCTCACAGCCACAGTCCTCCTGAGGACAATCCAAGTCATTCCAGTCTTCTACCAGTTCTTCAAGCTGACAATGCCTTCTCTACCAGAGCAGCCAAAGAACCGATGCTACCCCTGACAATTGCTGTCAAGAGTCACTACACCCGACACGTACACCATACGTGGAGCCCCAAGCCCCTTCAGGACTACAAGCCACAATTAGGTTTCAGTTCATAGCTACTTAACTGTCAGCTCTCGTCCGCTCTTCAAGCCAGACTCCTCAAGCTGACAGGCCTCCTCTTCAACCTAGAGTAGGACTGCGGGCAGCCCCTTACAAAGACTGCACACATAATAAAATTGACGACCAACCATACTGTGGACCAGGTATGTAAAGGTACCTGGTGCGCATGTATGGTAGAGCCCCAACCACTATAAAGGCACACGATGGAGCATCTGGGCCAACTAACTCAGTTAACCCATTCCCTCCAGAGTAAATAAAATTGCTGGTGGGGGTGGCAGAACTGAGGAGGCTTGACCCAGGTATTTCTGGCGTACACTCTAGTTAGGGATTTGTACCTGCTGCCTTCTACAGGATGAACAGAAACACCTTTCCTGTTCATGACGTTCACTCACTGAAGAAGGGGCAGGAGGAATGCATGGAGGACAGCTGCTATTGTTGCATCTCGCCACCACTAAAAAATCAACCAGCTCCAACCCTCAGCTGTATATCCCTACGGTAGAGAGCAGAAGCCACCTGACAGTAAGTGGAACCTCACTCCGCTACTCTCCCCACCAACCTTTTTGGCCTACTGATTAGGGTTCCTGGAGCTGCCCATCCCACCAATGAATTACTCCGCCAGGAGTACATCCTCCCCCTGGGAGTGGTTCCATTTGACCAACAGGCCACCAGTGAGACTCCAGCACCAGCCAACCATATGCCAACCAACCAGCCGGCACCTCGATCACCTACAAGTGACAGCTGAGCCAGCCTGCTCAGCCGCCATCTCCAGCCGGAAGACACCAAGTCCGAGCCCGTGACTGCCAAAGGGAAGCAACACTATTGGTGAGCCAGCCCATCCCCGTGTGACCAATGCCTGGAGGCATCTCCTAGCCCTCACCCTCGCCCTCCAGTAGGCACCTCACGCACTCGGGACCAGTGCAAGGCCACGAGACAGACGCCTTCGCAGTAGAGTATGCCTCCTACCTGCGCAACTGATTTGCACAGAAACAAAAACGTGCTCTACTCTTGACGTGACGTCCCTCTCCCTTGGCCCTCACGAGTCAATATTATTACATCAAGTGTTACAGCATTATGGTGCAAACATATAGCAGTAATAGAACATGAAACATTTACAGCTGAGGGATTGGGTAGTAGGAGTCAGACGCTGGCCCGCCGCCATGTTGGAATTTCCCTTTTCCCTTCAAAATTAACTAAATTCCCCTTTTCCTTAAAAATTTTCCTTTTTCCCCTAAAATTTCCACAACAAATTAATAATTTTTCCCAGAGCAGAATACAAGGATCTGTGACCCAGGTGACCGGGATAAGTGACCCAGGTGACCAGGATTAACAATCCCGAGGTCAGAAGAGCTGGATCCATGACCTTTGACCCAAAAATCCAAAAACTCCCATAAATTCCTTAACATTTATAAAAAATATATAAAAATTTATTAATAAAAAATTATTTTAATATTGTTAAAAAAATTAATTTAAAGAAAAACTAAAATTTCCAGAGGTCACCCTGTCCCAATTACCCATTTTACTATCTTGGTAGGTGCAGCCGGCAACCATGTTGGTCGTGCAGTTCACCATCATGGTAGGCATCTGCCATCTTGCTAGGTGCAGTCTTCCATGTTGGTTTTTTTCGATCATCATTTGTTTTAGAGTTTGTGTCTCACATTCATTCGACTACCATATTAGATTTCCTGTTTTCATCACCTAGGAGGCGCTTGTCTATTAATTCACCCACCAGGCGACAGCTATACGTGCTTATGTTGTTAAAGTATAGATGGTACTGTCTGAACCCTCCACATTGGATTGTATTTTCTAACACATAGGTGGTGTTAATTTCTCGATTATGCTGCCTTATATCGGCCTGTACCAAATGATGACATTGACCATTCCTGCAAAGTACTTAATTTTCATATTTAATATTTTCGTTTTGTCAACATAAGTATTTTTATTTTAAATTATTTTTATAGCGGAGAGGTTTTTAAAATAAATACAATACAGCATTTTTTTAACACAAAATTTATTGTACACATAATAAAATATACATATTCAGCGAAAAAAATCAATAACATATCTTCTTCTGTGTTCACCGCTCGATGTCTGCCTTGACATACACGCTTCCGTTATGTTGTTTCAGCACCTTCTCGAACTTGAAGCTGGTGATGCTCGAAGATGAATAAACAGTTATAGTGTGCGAACAGTTATATTCTCAGCTGCACTCACGACACTATTTTGACGGTCTGGTCTCTGCAATTGTAGATAACAAACCAGTTGTAAAGTATCAGGCAGAATGCGTATGTGTTGGCAGGAATATTTTCATATGTAGTGAATTTGATCCTGCAGTCGATCACGTTGGCGGTAATAGACTTGTCGTGTTTACTCACATTGAATTCCATGAGCGGAACCAAACTCTTGACAGTATCAGGGCTCAATATCCAGGATTAGGTGTGCTCATAATATGCACTTTGGAATTGAGCGTAAATCTGATATGCCAGCAGGTACTGTTCATTTTCAAAGTTCATGTTCATGTCAACGTACGGGTAGCTGTCGCTATTAAAAAAAAATCTTCACATTTTATAATTAACATGTGTCAAACTGCAAACTGCTCACTCTTACATTGTGCTGTCTTCCGGTATGTAGTCCACTGATGATGTACCTCGGTTTCTCAGAAGCAAAGCTAGATTTCACCAACCAGTTGATGTGCTGGCTTGCTGGCAATCCAGGGTATATCTTGAGAGTACACGACCGGAAAGCCACATTGATATTTTTACTATGTTTCACATTCTGCAACATTTTTATGCATTCTGCAGTGCTCAACTGCACATGAGGCAGCATCCATTCAATAGACTGTAGCTTCAGTTCCACTGTCTCCAGGTTTTCTCCCGTACCCACTATGGTGTCCACATGTGTGTTGGCTAGGAGCAGCACCAGTTCCTGCTTTGAATTTAAGATAATTTGTTTGTAGTCTTCGGCGAATCCAATATCATGGAGAGCGGAGCAAATAATTTGAACCTGCCTTCTGCATAAATGGGAACAGTGTAATCATCAATTCCTCAACCTGCCATCTTGGATGCAGACAGCTCATTCGGTGTGAGCGAAAGGTAATTCTTGATAGTTGAAGTTATGCCTACATCTAGCAACTGGTGCACCTTGAAACAGTTGAGAAAGTACTTGATGCAATCAATCAAGTGGAGAATTACATTGCTCGTTCTTTTCATTGATGCCAGGTTGGACCCATCTTCTTTCATAAAAGTCCCTCTGATTTGTAGGAAAGACTGGAAAGCAAGAGTGCAGATATCTTGGTGTTGGACCGCTATCCGAACTTCCGATAGTAATGTGTACGGCCCAATCAGGAAAGGCTGATACGCATGAAGTTCCATTTTCGTTATGCTGTCTTCGAAAATGGTTGGCTCTTCGATGTTTAGGAAATCTTCCATGGCGATTGACGTCGTAGCTGAGACTGTAGGGAAAAGTTTTCCTTGTAGACTTGTGACGTACTGAATGCAAGTTTTGCATGACACTATTTTATAGCTTCTGGTAAACATAAATCTTATTCCCATCTTCGTAATGCAGGCGTAGGGTGATTTATTCGTTTTGAAAAGTTCACCAGCTCTCCACACTGTTCGACGTGGCACGACAACCTCGTGTGCTCTCTTCATGATGGCTAGAACCTAAATGATGCTTTGCGGTGCAACAACCAGTTTGAAACCTGGAAGGATCATAGGGGAAAATTCGTGCAGCATATTGCTTGGCCTGCCATTGAGGTACGCGCCACTTGCCAAATTGCAATTTATTCGTATAACGTTGACCGGCAAGATGTTTGCGAGCTGCAATGACACATGTATTTTGTCAGCTTCGTAGATGCGTGGCTCGAACCCCAGCATCTGTCTGATAGTATCCGGTTTTGTAAAGTCTATATCATTGCTGCATCTGATAACACTCTTCAGAGTATTGGGATTCCCAAGTTGTTCCAATTCTGTGTCGGTGGACAGTGAATTTTCAATGTACCTTACAATGTCATCTATTTCATAAGAGCCTATGGGCAGCAACACCTCATGGGAAACATTACCACTTTTTAAGAGGAACAGTTTACAGATGTTCGGTATCACATTGTAGGTTTGAAAATCGACAAGGTCTAAACTCAATTCCCCTTCTGGGTCGAGTGGCGGAAAATGTAGTGCATGCAGTTTGGAGCTATGGCCCATCAAGGTAAGCGCTATTGACATGACTGTTTCCTCACGGTGTATAGCCATTTAATACAATTACTCGTTCGAGCGAACCAGGAAGCAAAGACATAAATATCCACAGTTACCCATGTTAGGCAGCTGCTCCATTTCAAAATTGTACGTTAGTTTGGTGACCACAGTTAACCAATGGTCGTGGACAATGCTCACAGCTCCGGAGAGCCCTACCACCAGAAGGCCTCAACTTCTTCAGACGCCTCCAGTTGCCGTCATCCAGAGGCTTCTGCCTCTTCAGCTTGTGCCAACTGCTCCAAGGTGTCACCAACGAATACCAGACGGCATAACAGAATCTGCCCACTATTTCCTCAATTTCTTCCTCCCTCAACACCAATCAGGTAGTGAAGGTCATGGCAACATCGTCCCTTCCGAATTCCCCCTTAAGGCTCGGATAAAGAATCTTTAGTGAAAGACACAGGTCCCTTCTGGACCACCCCCCTCCCTTCCCCTTTAAATTCAGTTAGGAATGATCCTGGCCATTTAAATTATATAAGTATTATTCGTTACACATATTAAATATAATTTCTCTATTTAGTCAGGATGCTAATGTCTCTTTTATTACATGTAAATAAACATAATTTATACCAGTGCAAGTAAATGTTTCCTTCTTTAGCTTTGATTACCCCCGTTGTTGTTGACCTTGAGAATTATTATGTCAATTGGATTTAATGTATCACGTGAGGTAAAACCGGTTAACGCATACTCGCCAAAAAGGCAGTACACACACACCTTAAGAGGCAACCCCGAGGTTGGTCAACAGACCAATTTCGGCAGAGCCCAAAGCACTAGGAATACTGTTCCATCCTTGGAATTGAGTTGAATTGGCGACATCCTACTCTGACTTAACAGAGAGAGAACTACCATCTTAACTTGACCCTCTGTGGAATCTCACCTAGGAGTAACGCCTGCTTGCAGGAGCTTCCAATACTCTGTAACCATCGCTGGGCTGGAGAACGGTCTTCCATAGGAGACACAATGGAGGTTACGTGGCAAGACGTGCTCTTAGAAGTACACGTTAGCCCACTTATTTACCCGGCTTCCCCTTAAGGGATTCATAATTGATTAATCTCTGGCTCACATAAACGGCCTTATGCCACGACCACGTAAGTGGCCAAAAGCATAAACTGAAGTTAGTGTTAAGGAAACTTGAACAGATTAACACCACCACTTTTCCTGATACAGAAAATACATTATTCACACCTCCCATCTGATTAGGGAGTCAAATCTCTTTTGAACACTTATTGGTAGTACATAGTGATATCACAGTCATGGGACTCAATCCCGACCTCCTACCAGATTCGTAAACTGCCATTCCTCCACACCAACCTTGGGAACCTACTAGCAGTACCAGCTCCGCTCCGCCATAGCGGATAACGTCAGCCGCTGTTCAGCCACCGGTCGCACCCCAGCAACCAATAGTGCAGAGGAGGGTGCCAGCGCCGCGTGGACAGCAGGTAAGCTGAGAGACTTGTGTACGATTCCTGTCGAAGTTAGGGTTGCTATTACACTGACCTTTCTACGTTGATGACATCCGAACAGAATAGATACCAAGGTTCCAAATCTCACTCACCGCTCGTACCAGGATGAGCACAGTGCCTAACCCTTTCTACGTACAACTGATATTGTGTCATTGTACCAGGTGGCTTAAAATACTTCAAATATTTCATCCAAAAAAGCAACCTTTATACCTGTTAACATTTAAATAAAAATTCTAATTTTATCACTTATCATTTGTAATTTTCCTGTGTGAATCTGTAAATAGAATGCCAGCATTTCCTTTCAGTTGTAATGCTACAAAACTTCCTGCCATTTTCAGTTTCTCCTTTGTTACTCGTTGAAATAATGTGTAATATTTCACTTAAAAATGTGTGTGATTTTGGGACACAAACAAATAAATAAGGCAATTAAAATTTATTTATTTACAGTCTTCAATAATTAATTCATTAAAATCACGTCCTTTGAATTTTCCGTACACTTATGCCTGTTGTGAGTTATGCTGCGCTCAGGTTTGGTGCTTACACATTTGATGATAAAGGTGTTGAATAGGTCCTTTTAGTATATTAGTTTTTTTCAGAAGATGTATGTCTATTGAAATAAATTAATATAAATCCCTCTATCTCCCTGCAAGAAGTTACTGAAAATGAACTTTACGCTTGGTAATACAAGTCACTCGATGTTCAAACAATTTCTGGCAACAAGAAGACGTCAAGTATGTGCTTCTGGGCATATCATTTTATTTATAAGATGGTGCCCATTCAGTTAAACTAATATTTTGTTTAAAAATCATGTTGAGTTTATGATAGATATGATTCAACACCAACATTACATGAAAAAAGAATATTTAAAAACAAAAATTTTTTTTTGCATAAAAATGATTTCTTGTTAAAATATATTATGTGACATTTTCAAATGAAACAATTTGCTTTGAAATACTACAGTGATAATAAGTGCAACTATTTTGTGTGATGGATAATCCTGATCAAATTTCTATGATCAGATTACAGTCGCATACTCCTGACTGCATGACTTTGTTAGAGGTCAGACTTGGCGGAGCACTTGTCCACTCCGTGGTGTGGTGCATTTGAGAGGAAAACCATGCATTGTTATTGAAATCACATGGTTAGTTTTATTTAATGCTTCATGTACTTTACCGGCTGCCCTCTCGCCAGGCGTGCTCAGGGAGGAAGCAAGCATGTGCAGCTGAGAGAGGCTTTTTTGCTACATAAGAGCTTTCCCTCTCGAAGGCATGTAAGGAAAAGAAGAAAGGTGCAGCTGAGAGTGACAGTGAGAGAGGATGCAAGGATATCATGCCGGTTGCTAGATAACAGATTTCCCTTTCGTTAAGCATGTACAGGGAGGGAGCACTGCCAGACTTGCCGACTCTGTCAGCTGAACTGGGGAGCACAGCACCACAGTAATGGTAAATGCTGCTATAACCTCCAGTTTAGTACTAACAATGTTCCGCTCGCCAAGCCATCAACCTGAAGACAGTAGATCAGGCTTCCAATCTTGCCTATTCTCCACACCATATTCTCCACCATCAGGTTGTGCCTACCCCTAACTGGCCACCCACTATCTACCTATCAGGTCTACCACACCCCCCTTATGCCTTACCATAGGGCTGGGAGAGGAAAGACTGCCAAGTTGTGACTGGCTCAGGGTAGGGTACTGAAGAGTAGCAGTTTTGACAACCCGGTTAACACCTAGAAGAAAGAGGAGGCTGCATGCCAGAGAGGGTCTGCATCCAGTTCGTCAAGCACCCAAATGAACCTCATCCGGCACGTACCTCGTGCATATCTCCACTGCCCCCATTGCCGCCAAAGAAGACACCTACCTTTGTTTGGCCAGCCAACGTTACTAGGGTAGTCAGGGCCCTTAATGTTACACCTTCTTATACCCCAACTACGGTACCCACTCGCCCATCGCTCACAAGCACAACACCCAAAGTACACCGCTCAATCATAGAAGTGGCCAAGCTTAACAAAGTAGGCACCATGTAAAACCCTGTGCAAGCTGTGACCAGTGCTTCACCGTCATCCAAGGGGGGTGGGGGGGAGTACTTCAGCTTCACCTTCCAACTGCCATTCCGACTATGGGTAAGCGACAAGGTGACAATGTAGGCACAGTTGTTTACTGCCGACTCTCCCCAGGGGAAATGACTGATGGGAATGTTAACAACACATCACTTTTTTTTTGTCATGCCTTTACTTCCCTCTTAAGTGTGGGACCATGGGAAAAAATTGGTGTATAAGATGAGAATTGAGGAATATCATACTTGCGACTACACAAGTTTCCCATATCTTCTGCTTCTTTTATTACTTTCAGTTTTTCACTCACTGTAAATGACTGCAACCTCACTTCCTTAGAACTGTTCACTACTGACAGATTTATATATAACACATGCACAAAACAACTGAAACTAAACTGGTAAATGACGCTGTTGTTTTTTTTCCTATTAGCTGATAACTTCAGTACATGGCATTTTAACTGCCCCAGATGTCAAGCCACATGTATGTATGCTACCCTTGCCTGACATAGACACACTGTTGCCAAGTCTCCCATGCTGACCATCCCATGTGTGATGCACACCCACGTACAACGCACACTTCATTTTTGGCAGTTCTAATTTTTGGGAAAAAAAAATTCTGCTTGTTACATTATTATTTGTTTTAAAAATTGATGTAGGAGTCAATAAGGTTTGATTTCCGTGAAATAACATGGCCCCACATGCACTGGTCGGGTTGGGGGAGGGGAGGATGGTCAGCTAACCTCCCCTCCAACAGCCAACTGTACGAAGGATCAATAACCTTGCCAAGCACTACAACCACACCCACGTACTGCTTGCATGTTCAGTATTATTATTTGTACATACATAAATACATATTGTAAACCATTGCAGTGGACATTTTGATATATATGTAGATACTGTTATCTTCTTAATACTGTAGAAAATGAGATTTTTACAATATTCTATTCAAATCAAATACACATGTCGCTTTAAAACACTTCAACATGCAAAAATTATTTTATCCTTATTTTACTAGTACTGTATATGGTATATGTTATTAAAATGAAGAAACTTTCTATAATTTATTTTGTATACCGTAATAGTGATTACCTGGTGTTTTTTTTATTTATTAAGTAAACATAGCAGACTTGTGTAAAGGATGTAAAAATTAAATGAAATCATGTGGCCATGTTTATATTGACGTAGGGACAGAAAGATATGCACACAGAAGAAAGAAGAAACTACAAATAGTTTTCAAAAGTGCTCACTTTACAGTATACAGTCTATATACAGTGTGACATGCTGGCTCTCTTTCCACTCATTTGAATGAAATTGCAAGTACATATAAAAGGTGCTGGTCGGCAACACTCATTCACAAAATCAAGCTATAAAAGTTAAATCGGAGTCCAACAAAACTAAGCATAGTATGTCGTAAACAAACAGCAATCAAAAACCAATAGATATCCAAGTCGTAGTAACACAAGCAAAGTCAGAAAGCAAGTAAGAGCACAATGGCAGGACAAACACGTGACTGTAGCCTGTAGCAACGTCATGCATGGACAGACACATTCTGCAACCTAAGAGGTAGTGGGTGGAGTAAATACGTATTGGTGAGCGCTGACAGTCTAGTGGGATGGTATTTATTTTTAGATGTGTGCTAAGTCCAGTATAACACTCGCCAAAAGAAACATAATCTGCAGCAACCCGAAAAAGGGTAACAAATTTAGTTTTTGGCAGACTTCCCTTAAATTTTTTACTTTTTTTCACTGTTTATAAAGAACAAGTAAACATAGAAAGATGGTAGCTATAAATGGGGTCAATATAGAAGGACTACTGAAACTTCACCACACCACAATATAAGAGTTCTGTACTAGTACCAACAATCTTAATGGATATTTTAAATTAACCAATTGTATAAAGTTAAAACTCTTAAACATATGCATAACACAATAAATATCTTATAAAATACTTACCCTAATCTTTATGTCTTTGGGAGCCATCTTCCTTATTTCTGACAAAAGCCGATCTCCAAAGCCCTGAATCAGAAAAGTTACCCACAGTGCAATTAAAATAGATTTACATATTTTTTAAACTGCAATACATTAATTTAATATTAACATTAGTTGTTACCAATACTTTCTGCAGGTTCAAATGCCCAGGGAGGAACGAGTGTGCAAAGTTTCCGAAACCCAAAATTGAACCAGTCTTCAAGTTTGTGAACAATTTTTTATAATTACTGTGTTGTTATCAACAATTCATGAATCAATTTTTGAAACCATATACAGTAAAGCTCTACCCATTATTTTTCAGTGGACTGAAAAATTTACATTCAGTGGCTGTGGATCTGATATGTAGATAAACAAAAACTAGGAAAGTCAAATTCAATTCCACTACTCCTCGATACCCGTGATTGTTACACAAACATATAATTGAGAATCAAAAGACTAAAAATGTAATTATTAAAAACCTATTACAATTGCCTAACCCAATACTAATGAAATGATTTATTACCGTGTGGCTAGCACAGGGACATCAAGGAAAACCTGGAAGAGTACAGAAATTTAAATATAATAGTTATAAATGTATTTAATAAGAAAATGAATATTTTAGTTTATTCCTCATTTCTAGGAAGATTTACAAGCTTGGAGACAATTTTGTTGGTGTACGTGTAATTGTAACTAATATACATATTTTCTTGGGTGAATTTTTTTTTGTTGACACAGCAAGCATTGGCATAGTGGAAAATACAAGGTGCAATCATAAGATTTTCCAAATTAAATATTTACTGTAGTAATAGTGTTAACACTTGTAGCGATTCTCAATGAATTGGTACATTGTATTGTGTCTTGTCTTTGAATTGTGACTTTGTTTCTGTCCCTGAGAAAGCTAGTCTTCAACCTCTGTGTCCTTCCATGTGCCACCTTTGTATATACCCTTTTCAATATCTTATAAATATTAGTTACTACATAGGAATGCATTCATAAAAAATGCACACATAAAAAATTTGATTTTTTTACGAAATATAGAAATTTATTTATTTTGCCACTTATGTTTATCAGATATATGAAAAGGATACCTGGAAATGTCAGGGAATTTGTTATAAGGATACTGGTAGCCACCTTATATTACTGTATTCATGTGTGTGATTAATGCAATATGTAATGCTAATTTCATTACTCAAATTAGGGGATGCGAATACGACTAGAAAATAAAATTCACTCAAATGTTTTACATAACCTATATACAAACAAAAACCAGCAAATAATGTTAAATATGTTGACACTGAGCAATTTGGAATCATCAATGGTTAAAGGCCTGAAAATTTCACAATCACAAAAAAATGTGATTCATGTAAAAAGCGAAAAAATATAATTTTTTTGCATTTCAAGTTACATTCTGTTGTATTCTGCAAATTCTTAATATTTCTATAACACAGAGCTTATTCCTACAGGGAATTTGTGTTTCTACAGATCTGAATGCTACAACAGAGTTAATAGGTTCATTTTGTAAGTAATTTAATTACCACGCATGCAAACTGAAATGTTTACGTTTCTTCCATTACATCTTTTTAAGGTAGGTAGGTAGGTAGGTCGTAATGTTTAGTCAACAGCGAGGTCATTAGAGACAGAGCAAGCTACTCAGAAAAGCAGGAACATGTAAGGAATCTGCAATGGCCCGTAGTAAGGACCCATCCCAGCATTTGCCTGGATTAATTTTTTGGAAACCATAGGAAACCGAAATTGGACAGCCGGACCGGGATTCAAATCCAGGTCCTCCCGAATGTGAGTCCAAAGTTTAACCACTGTGCCACCTTACTTGGTTCTGCTTAATGCCATAGAGAACATACAAAAAAGGTGAATCCCTTTGAGTGAACAATTCACTAAACAGCACTGCACAAGTATATTCGTCGATTAGGGTACATTACTGATAAAGTGTTCACGTCTACTGTGTACTATACAATCTATGGATGCAGTAGTTGCTGAACAGTTATTTCCAACAAAGAATCGTGATGTTTTAGTAAACATTTTTCTTTTCACGTGCAGGAGTCGAAAAGTGTTTTAATATGCTTTTAGTAACTTATATTAGAAAATTTCAATTGCCTGTATATCTTATTCTTCTAGCTAATTTGGTTTTTACAACAAGTATTCTCAATCACTGTGTGGTAAATTATGTTTGAAATTCCTAAAAACACAGTAAATGCAAAATAGCAGGCAGAAAACTTGTAATGATGATTTTAATCACGACTGATGTGTAAATATTGAAACACTGCAGTTTCATGTGAGTGACTAGATACATCAAAATATGCCGAAAGTGAAATGAAAACATTTCAAACAGACAAAAGATCAGCAGCAGGTGTAGTGAAAAAAAATCCAGAATTTTGTTGCTGAAAATTTTAACAGTGCAAATATATTAAGGTACGTTTCTCTTAATTCTTTTGTTTGTATTATGCAATTATACATTGTTAAAAAAAACCAGCACTTCCATAATTGCTTTTAAAATGTTTCTACATTAATCTCATCACAAAATGAGAAAAATATGTGCCCCTGCCAGTGTCGTGTGATTTGTTCAAGGTTTCTAGATGTATCAGAATAAAAAAAAAATCGGAAAGGAAAAAATGTGGAATTGTTTTCAGTGTTAATGAGGAAACGAGTGGTTTTGCCTTTAAAAAAAGTGGCAGTATATTTCTCTATGTAAGATAAGAGTTGTTTTTTATTCCTACTGTGGCACTTATACTATTTTTAGAACAATTTTCACCAACAAATAAAAAAAAATTATACTAACAACAGTAATGCATGTTTGTAATGTTACATGATGCCTCATTATTAAATTACTGGTAAATATTTTCTTTGACGCATGATGTATTCCTGCACATTTATGACATGCACTCTACTAAAAGACTTTGCCCCATCTTGGAGCGCAATAATCCTAATGGAGCAAGTCAAGCATTACCAGCAGTACTTAGTGAGACACATGCCTACAGGGTACTTTGGCATGGTCAAAGCTACTACCGACACATGTGCCTAGATTGTACTGCTCACCCAGATTTGCCCAGAAGCCATCACATCAACATCGCTCTCTGAAGAATGTACTGTCCACTGAGATGCCGGCTCCCTCCAACGAAGGTCGCGCCAGTTCCACAATGCGCCACTGGAGGGCAACACGCATTTTACTTGAGCATCACAGCCTCCAGAACGTCCCACATAGGATATAAGAAATGTCAACATCTCTATCACAGGAGATAAGAAATGAAAGGCACCCCTTTTGAAGCAAGAATATTCAACCCCAGAGAAGCAAGGCTAGCTTCCCCCTTGCCCTTCTGATGCCCTACAAGCTCCAGAATTTAGTATAAAAGGACCAGCAGAACCAAGCCTTAGGGCAATCATTGCACTTCCACTGCTGTAATGACCGGAGGTATCAGCCAAGGGTAAGAGCTCGCAAACCCTCCTCCTCCACTTGCCAAGGCCAGGTACTGTCTCCAGGGTGTGCCAGCCACCAGACCCCAGAAACCCCCCCCCCCCCCCCCGCAACTGTTATGGCCCCGGGATCTCTTCATGCCGGCAGTCAACATCAACCAGAGATCTGCAACGTCTTCGGCATCCTATAGTTAGGGACCCCTTAATTTCGCGAATGGCTTTTCACAAAATTTTTATATAAGCAAGTAGGTCTATTTCTGAACAATTGGGATTATTTTGGTGGTGTCACTTACTGTTTTTTCTTCGTGAAATATTACGAAATTGGTTATTTTTCTAGTTCTACACGAAATTGCCCGAAATTCTGCTTTTTCACGAAATTTCACACGAAATATCACATTTTCAATCATCATTTTTAAGAGTTGCACGACATTTCTCTTTCAATTTCAAGGTGAAACTCCACAGAAAACCAGACAGTTTTACAGAACGAGAATCTTTTCACTTCCCTGTTTGGTTAATATAAATGCCATCCGGTTTTAATGCCTGTGGTTTTTGAAAACCAGGTCATTATCATAATAAACACTTCACTCTCATTTTTGTGTTGTGAATCCTAATGTTTATGGTGCAAATTCCTTAACCATTTCAATATGTAGTCAAGATTGGGAAGACCACACAATCGATGTATCAAAGTAACACAGAAGAAGCGATATCGCTAACGAGCATCTATTCCTATGGTACATCGCTATGTTTCGGAAATAAACTGATCTCTGCAACTTTCTAAAATAAACTTCTATTGTTTACATTTAGTCCTTTTTCACTTTTCGTCGCATTATTAATGTAACCTCGTTGGTAGTATACAAATGTGATAAATAGAAAAATTTCCGAATACTTATTTTAAAAATTGTAATAAAATTTTCCGTCGCCATGAATTGCTGGCCGCACATTTATACAGCAAAGGCACACAGTATGCTCCATAGATTCGTATATCTATGGTATTACGAAATTGTTTTTTTTTTTTTGGTTACTTTTTCATGTAAACATGTTTTTTTTTTTTAATTATCCAGGTTATGTGAGGGTGAATTGTAGCTGGCGCATTTTTATTTTTTGATGAAGTAATATATTGGTTGAAGTTCTGTTTATTTTATTCATGGGGCGTAGAATTTTAGCTTGTCACATTTATCATTTTTCGCGAGACGAGGTTGTTTTGCGCCTCTTACGAGAAAGTAGCAATTATAACTGCTCATTGTTTTGATGATGCAGTGGAAAATTTTGCTCGTATGGAAATAACATTCAAATTACTACGATTCAAAAGTTATGATGTCACCGAAAGAACAAAATGTGATAAATATGATACATTTATTCATACCGGTGCAGGAATTACACAGTAAACAATTTTATGATAGTTGAAAATCGTTGGGATTTTTTATTAACTACATTAAAATCAGTGACACCAGTATGTATCCAGTCAGTAATGTAGACACTGAAAAGAGTTTTTCAGTGTCTGGGAATATAATGACTGTGCTTGCATTTTCCGATTAAGTGTTTGCTATTTTATTTTTGTGTAGCCAAAATTTGTTGCAATATGAAATATGTGCGAGTGCTTGCATTTTTTGACCAAAAATATAAAATTTTCTTTTTGTGCTATTACCAAACCATTTTTTTTCCTCAGCTAAATTTTTGATGAAATGAATAAAACATTGACGAAAGATTCACCAAAATGGGCCAAAAAATTGACGAAATCTATAAAAAATTTTCACCACAAACATATTTTGAACCTCACTATACGTTTCACCTTGAACATCCTATATTGTGTACCAAAGCGAGGAGGGCAAGCTTTCTATTTTCCTGCATTTATTTGCTTAGTTTCACAAATTTACTATGTGTAAAGTGTTACTAATTTTTTTTACCGCTTTATTAATCATTTTGAAGTTTTTACACAGCTTCAAGTTTTTTACACCAATTTTTTACACCACTTCAACCAGTTTTTTGCACCGATATTTGTAGTTTTTATTTTCCATTTTTCAGGGTCCCTACCTATAGCACCGCAGAACCAGCATCTCCAGGATGCTGACACCATCCAGAAGGTCCTACCGACATAGCTTTTGCCAACTTCCCCTCCCTCCTTGGTTAACAACCACAGGTAATGGGTCATGATGACGTGCCCTTCATACGACCCCTTTTTACTCACCTTCTTGTGAAGCCACTTACAATTACTCTTCTGATAATTGACTCCCCCAGTCTAGGTTCCTTCAGAACACACCGCCATAGTCCGATAGGCTGAATTCAATTCTTAATTAATCTTTCATACCAGATTAATTCGTCCACATAATAATTAGATTTTGCATCCATGTCACCTTCGCCTGGTGATTAAGAACAGGGTTAACTTCCATTAATTATTTTATATTTCTTTAGTACTAGGAGAGTGCGGAACCATGTGTTTAAATATGTTATTAAACAAAAATGTATTATTTTTATAACGTAGCAGCCAAACCAGATGAACCCAGCCGTGTAGCAGAACCGGAGGAACCCAGTCCTACAGGCGAGGTGCAGATGGGTACTGAACCCCTACCCTCGCCCAACCAGGATGAAAATGCCAGGCCAGACAAAAGTGCTGAACCCTAGAGGCGAGAGTTACCCTCGCGCACCTGTCCCACCAACCTTCAAAAACAAGGCTGCAGGAACTGAGACATCCTGTACCCAGAGGGATTCGGGTCCTTCAATTCTACCTCACTCGCCAATGGACCTAAAATACATTGTTCATTACTCAGGTACACTGGGATCTCATCTTCAAATCGCCTTTCGCATTCTGACCCAATGAATACTGAAATAACTACATTAAGCCTAAGGTATGTTTAATAACACAATACCAATCCAAGTTACTCGTTATACCTTTATCACAAAATTACGGAGGGGTTGCTTAATACTAGCAACGAATAAGTCAATACGGTTGAATTAAAGTTATTTATTAACGTCTCTAATACTGGTTTGGTTACACACTGGGACTCACAATAGTTTCATTCACACAGGCGTAAAATATGCATATAGGCGACGGCCTTAATAATCAGAACAGTTAATGTTAACAATTTGCAATTATTGCTCACCAAAATTACATGGATAAAACAGTCATGTAATAAATGCTTGGCCCTTTGTAAAATTATTGTTGATTTGCACATAAAGGTCGTTGCCGCTTGGGTCCATGGCACCTGCTAGCACAACAGCTGCATGGCAGACGCAACAAATTCTTACGGTGCTACAGCCCACGATTCCTTTAGGCTCCTAAACAGAAGGCACCATACCTGGGAAATGCAGCACGATGCCGTAGGGCAAAGAGATGCCCTGAACACATAATACTCGGGAAATCAGCCCAGCAGAAAACTTACTGTGGGCTTGCCGGCCCGCAACAGTGACGGTGTAGAATGGGATGCTCGGAATAGTTGATTTTGCGGCAGCGCCATGGTACAAACAAGTCAGTTGGCAGAACGAGCGGCACGCAAACATAAAATGTGTTCATACTGCCGTTAGGGTGTCACCTAGCAGGAATAAATCATATTCAAATACTTTTATTTTAATTCCACTTGCACCGCTCACTAGCACCTTGGCCTTAAACACATACACACTCCAGCCAGCTCATTTTTTCTGACCTAGCACAGCACTCAGGACTGTGTGTACCGCTAGCTCGGACACAACCGATCCATGCCAGGGCTGAGCAACGACTCTTGTTCACATAACCAGCCTACCACTTCGCAAGGCCCGATTGCTGTGCGCCAAGCGGCAACTTCATAACATAATTCAAAATACAAAGGCAATAAAAATGGCACTCTACTAAAACTAACAACTATAAAATATACACATGAATAGATGCAATATAATAAAATATACCATAAGCATATAAATATAGACTTAGGCAATATAATTTTATTAATTTATATTACACTGTATAGACCTGTCTATAACAAAATGGCAAAGAATATTTAAAAGCTAGTTCTCACACTAGGCACCAGATCAGCAGAGCATTACCAACTTCAGCATTTAACAACCAAACTGAGACTGTGGCTACCTAGTAATCACAGAACAGAGACACTAGTGGATGCCGACCCATAAATTCACATGGCCTTACCCTACACATGCAGCTTTGTGATCACGGAGACACACCAATAAGTAACCACAATATACATTTGTGTGTGTGCACGCGCGTGTGTGCATGTGTGTGTGTGTGATATTAATCTGGGGTTCACCGAAACAAAAGGACATCATAGCAACATAGTGATAAAGAAACAGTGCGTCTGTAAAAGTGACGTGCTGACCAGAACAGTGAAACAGTGCATAATGTAATAAGGATCAAGCCAGTTGCTAACGAGTGCACCAACCACAATGACAGTTTCCAGCAGCATGCCTGGGAAACAAACTGTAAGTAGTTCAACAACCATATACGCAAGAAAGACACAGCAGATGCCAAACAGGTTGGGAAAAGACTGTAAATATCACCCAACAGAAAATTGTGTATATAGTAAACTGTGACTATGTTTTAATTCAGTATTATGTTGTTTTGAAGTGATATATTTTCTAGCTAATGTAGGTGACCTACACGTAATTATAAGTAGGTTAATTTTTTTTTAATTGTTTGAAGTGTAACTCACCTTGTGAACAGGTTTGTGTAATTAGTAAAAGGGAAAAATATCCCCCTCAGGTTATAACACAATATCACACACAACATGTTCCTGCTGTGCAACACATAAGAGAGGCCAGAGAGCAGCCAGCTTAAAACAGCCTTCAGCACCACGGCAGGGGACAAAATAAACACGCCCATGTGAGTTTGGGCTAGGTCCCTTTATTTCCCTGAGTGGTAAACAATACTTGTCACATGTAAAATTGTGTCTTATTGGAGGAAACATACCGTAATTTGTCCTATGTAAAGACCCACAGCCCTCAGCTGTTCAGTGTGAGCAACACACTTTCTTTTCCTGGCCTTGAAGGGCTGGTTCATTCACCAGACTCCCCACCATATGACACACTCACCTGGGGAGGTCGCGATAACTGGCTGCAAAACCAGTGCCCTCAAGAGAAAGACAGAGAGCGCAGCATAACCTGGCAAGATGCACGCCGTGCAGCTGCCCATACTACCACAGAGGCACAGAAGAGCGGCCATGCCAGACGCCACCCAACTACATAATGAGGTTTGTCTGACTACACCCCTTCACCCAGAATCACCGAGATTATTCTCTGTCACAACAGAAAAGGGGAAGGGAGGGGGGCGAATTGACGCATGACACTTCCTATATATTTCAATTGTTGACCACACATCACAACGTGCGCATCACGTACCCCCGAGGGAGTCAAACCTTGACTGGCCGCCTTCCAGACCAGTAACCATGTAATGTTAAGAAGTCACGTCACTGTCCTTGCCACCTGTAACCTGCTGAGAAGCAGCCACAGGCATATAAGAGTTTGCCCCTAAGCAAGCGGCAGACACCGCCTGCAACAACACCAAACCTCCCTGCCACCACCCCACCAAGCGATGGCAGCTGCAGCGCTTCCCAGCCTGCACCCGAAGAGGTGGCATCAGAAGAAAACAAGGCATGCAAGAACCCTCCAGCCGAAGGGAGCATAACGCAGTGCACCCGACAGTAACACCAGTTGTTTATATAGCTCGCTTCAGCACAAGTCATACTCAGGGTCTACTACACAGCTATAGTCCTCCTAAGGACTCTCCAGGACCTACCAGTCTTCTTCCAGTTTTTCAGTCGGTGATGTCAACCCCACCGCAGTAGCGGAAGACTTTTCGCTACCCCTGACACTTGCCATTAGTCACCACACCTGACACGTACACCACACTTGGTGGCCCAGGCCCCTTCAAGACTACAAGCCACAATTAGGGTTCAATTGTTTTCACAACTACTTAATTGTCAGCTCTCGTCCACTCATCAATTCAGGCTCAAGCCGACAGGCTCCTTCACCTGTCTTGCTCTTGTACAAAGTCTGTTGAACACCTAGTGTGTGTAGAGGTAGGCGGTAGTATGGGTCACCGTGTTCCTACTGAAGATTGATGCATAGTTACACTATTTATTTTTTTGCTGTAACTTTGTATCATCACATGCACGTCACGTGCTCCAGAAGAGATACGAAACCCAACTGGCAGCCACCTAGACCAGTATTCAGCCGCCTTAGACACGGTGGATGCCTGGAGAGTGGAATGCACCCCAAGAAAGAAAGTAATATAAATGGCCCCCACCTAACAGAATACAGTGAGAAGGGAGACTAGTTGACAATGCAAGGGAATTTCCCCTAAGCGAGCTGCAGATACCACTCACACACCAGGCAACTACCCTGTTTCCAGACTTCCCCAAGAGGTCAATACGCATTCAGTACAGCCCACAAAGGGAGGAGCCACCCTGCCAGAGTCGCATGACAGCCAAAGGAACCAGAGACACCCACTGGCCAGGTGTATAAAGGGCCCTGCACCGCCACAGAACATCAGCTGATACCAGCAGCTCACCTTAGCACCAGTCGTGCTAAGGCTCTCTGATCTGTCTGCTCCCCTACGCCTCGTGAGAAAATGGCCACCTATCACCCGTAACCAACGCCGGACTACTTCAGCATGCGCTGCAGCCCTGAAAAGTTGCCCCCCCCCCCCCTCCTACTTGACACTCGCAGTCAACACACAACACCCCATATCTCCCTTGAGTCCCTTCAGGACAACCAGCTTTAGTTCGGATACAGTTGTTGTGATGACTTACATAGTTCGTTGCTTTAGCTCTTCAAGCACCCTCTTCAGGCAGGCGTTTCAAGCCGACAGGCCTCTTCACCTGTCTTTTTCTTTCACCTTCCGTAAGTTGATTGGTGCATTTATTTAAAGCACGAGAGTATAGGCCACAATGCTCTATTCTGGATGGAATAAAACACGTATATAGTCTAACTGCAGTCTGTTCCTTCCTGAGTGAACTGTACGTAGTCCTTCCTGGTGTTACCCCGCAAAGCAGCAGCAGGGAACCGCGGTTCGTGATCTGATTTTCCGATTCCAGAGTAGGACTGTGACCTGTCCCCAAAAAAGGACTTGACATGTCACCCGAAATACATTAGACAGCCATGCATACTGTGGTTCAGGTACGCAAAGGTACATAGTGCACATGTACGGTACATCTCCGACTACTAGCAAGACACAATACAAAGAGGCTAGATTACCCTTGTCAGTTAACCCACTCCATCCACCATGCATACACCAACCGGAAGGTATGCCAAGTCTGACGAGAGGGGAGCTATCCCTTCTGGGTTACACTTAGCTAGGGATATCGTTGCCTGCAACCCCAGTGTGGACGCAAACAGTAGCATCTTTTCCTTGTAAATGCAGTTCACGCACAGAAAGGGAAGTAAGTGGAAGGACAGAAGGGCAGCAGCTAACCTCGCTGAGAAACAGACATAGCTTAACCAACATTTTCCAGCCTTTAGCTGCTTAACCCACTGGGAATGAACTCACGCAACCCGACAACTGTTGACGCCTCATCTCCCCATTCTTCCAATTAATTTGTTTGGCCCCTTGAAAATATCCCTGGAGCTACTCACCCTGTCCTTCAGTACCTCCGCCTGGGCCTACCCCTGGCGCTGGGCGTCGAACCCGCCGCCGATGCCGTATCACCACAGTCAGCCGCAGACAGCGGGCCGAACGCCTACTTGCCTCTGCAGAGCCAGCCACTCGCCAGAAATACCCAGAAAATGCTTGCCAGAAATATCCAGAAAATGCCGCTGCAGCCAAGCAGCATGGTCGGGAGACCACACTCAGGACCTCCACCGGTGAACACCTGGCCCACGGCAGTAAGCCACATCATAGGTAAACCAACGGCCCTGCCAAAGTCAACCACTCTCAAGACCAGTCTAGCCAAGCTAGACTTTGTGCAGAGCAGGCAGCCTACCTGCCCAAACCCATTTTAGGGCACAATAAATGCCAAGCACCAGATCATCTAGACCTCACATTAAGGTCTGCCCCCAAGCCTTAGTGTCTGACTTGACACGGAAATATAAATCTAGTAGACGCAAAGCACTCCAACCCTTCAGGCTATCATGCATCACTATTCTCAAGAAATTAAAAACATATTCTAGTTAACTTCTGTTTTTCCTTGACCTGTAGTGAACGTGTACATTTTCCCCAACCTGGTAAGCGGCACCCTCTAATGGAGCAGCAGGGGACCGCAAATTGACAACAGTTTCCGATGTAGAGTAGGACTGTGGGCAGCCCTTTACCAGGACTGTACGTACATCTCACACAGAAAGAGATAGATGGCCATCTATATTGTGGACCAAGTATGTAACGGTACCTAGTGCGCAAGTACGGTAGAGTCTGAACCACTAGAAAGACGCGAAGCATCTAGGCCAACTAAGTCAGCTAACCCATTCCCTCCAGTGTATAAACTCGCTGGAGAGGATGCCAGATGACAAGGCTTGATCCAGGTACTTCTTGAGTTCACTTTATCTAGGGGTTTGTTGCCTGCCGCACTCTACACGATAAACATTAGCAACTTTCCTGTCCATGACATTTGCTCACTGATGAGGGAGCAGGAGGAACACCTGGAGGACAGCTGTTATCCTTGCATCTTGCCACTCCCTCAGTAAACAACCTACACCAGCCATCAGCTGCAAGTCCCCAAGAGAGAGCGTAGAAGCTGCCCGACAAATAGTGAAGTCTTACTCTGCTGCCTCCCTGCCCACCTCGTTAGCCTCCCGGTTAGGGTTCTCGGAGCTGCTCACCCCACCATTGAACTACTTTGCCAGGGGTACATGTGATGCACCATGGGCATTGTCATTCAACCTGCTCTAGCATCACCACAGCTGCAGCCCCCTCCCAAGAAGAGCCGTTACATGGCTCACGCCACAGCACACCTTGAAGCCCAGGGTTGGCTTGCCCAGATGATGCCTCTTGCTGCATCGCAACCTGCTTCACACCATGCTGCTGCTCTCTTATCCCTCCAGTTTACTTCGGGCGCATGAGGGGGAGTAGCTGCCAGCTTCAGCCGCCTTTGGCCATCTCCGCCAGCTCACAGTTGCCGCTCTTCAATCTCTCTGTCTCTACCACTACGTCCATACCTCTGCGCTGGCCCTGTTCACCGCATATAAATAAGGCTCGCAGTCCTCAGTTCGAGGTTGTCTTACGTCAGTCATCCGCAGAACATCACTCTGCCCAAGAGTCAACCGACTTCTTCAAGTCGTCACTGCCATTCACAGCACTGTTGAGAGTTCTGCTCTGCATGAAACCATCACGCTGCTCATCAAAGCCGCCGTGCTTCCAGCTACATTGCAGCTTGCTCTAGTGACACAAGTCCCGAGTTCCGCTGACTAGCCCCCATCCCCCTGGCTTCAGCATCTTCCAAGACTAGGTAACATACCAGTTGGCAACCTAGGATCAGCCCTTCAGACCGTACTCAGTGTACAGGCTGGTTTGTGTGTGTTTAACAAGCAATCAATAAACAAGCATAAATCATCTTGCTTGCATTGTCACTCCCAGCACTCTATCTTTTCTTCACCTTGCTCCCCCTAACCACTGTTTCCATCATCAATTCTAATAACACTCTTGCAGGGATAGTCACGAGCCGGAACCTCGTTCCCAACCTCACCCTTTGGGAACTGTCTTGATGCAGAACTTGGGAAACCTGTCTTCCTGGGTAACACCAGAGCAATTGTCACTGTAAAATATGTCCAGCATGTGCCTAGGTCCGCCAGCAACGTCTCACTCACCAGGTTACTTGCTGGAGAATGATAGGCCAACTCTCACCAAGTGATACTTGGATTCACCAGCAATGTCCTGCTCACCAAGTACTCATGAAAACGGACGCCCTAAAACTTAATACTGTAACCCCCAGTTTGGTACTTGGTCTGCCAGCAATATCCCGCTCACCAAGCCACTAGAATGAAGGACAGTAATTCAGGTTGTTTATCCTATCCAACAGCCAGCACCTTACTCTCCATTAGGCAGTGTGTACCCCTTTTTGGACACGCACTATCTGCCCATTTGTTGTATCACCCCCCCCCCCCCTTATGACTCAGCATAGGGCTGGGTGGGGTAAAGCAGTCAAGCAGGGGCTAGCTCTGGGTCGAGTACTGGAGAGTAGAGATTCAGGAGTCAGCCAGGTATACACCTGGAAGGAGGAGGAGGGCTGCTCGCCACAGAGAGTCAGATACCAGTTCATCCAAACAATCACAGAGTCTCTTTTGGAACATGCCCTGTGCCAGTCCCTGCTGCAGCTGACACCACCAAAGTAGCCAACCTCCTTTCTATGGCCAGCCAGCACCGACAGAGTAGTCAGACGACTGGGCATTATACCAGGGTACACCCTTATGCATCTGCCAACCCGACTAGCTCGAACCAGCACACCTCCCAATGTCCAGCCCCACGTGATTGAAGTGACCAAACCCTACACCACAGGCTGCAAGAACAACCCCGTAAGAGTGGCAACCATTGCTTCTCAGTCGCCCCGAGGGTTGGGGGGAAAGAGCCTTGGCACCTCCCACCAGCAACCAGACTCAGTAAGGGTACATGTCATACTCTCCCCTTCTGAGTGGTCCCGTTCGACCCGGAGGACACCAGCGAGCCGCCAGCTAGTCAGCCAACAACCCTGGTTACCTGCAGGTGTCAGCCGAACCAGCCTGCCTATCCGTCCACTTCAACTGGAGCCAAAGTCATCCAGCCAGTGACAGCCAAAAGGAAGTGACACCAGTGGTAAGCTAGCCCAAACCCTTGTGTCCAACATCCAGAGGCATCACCTTGTTAACAATGATTTTGTTCCAAGTAGGCATCCAACGCATCCTACATTATATACGGGACCAGTGCAAGGCCGATGGGTCATACTAAAGATGCCTCCGCAGTACAGTCCGCCCCCAACCTGCGCATCTGACCTAGCACAGAATTAAAAACACCCTGCTCTTGCTGTGATGTCCCTCTTCCTAAGTCGTCATGCGTCAAACTTAATGTTTGCAAGAGTTTTCATGGTAAAAGAAGCTCGCACTAGATACACTTAGACAAGCAAATTCATAAATGTTTTACGAATACGGGAATTATTACAAAATTTTGCGAATAAGCGTAATTTCTCAGTATTTCACATTATACGTTATTTCGTAATTTGCGAATATTTATAGGCCCTAATAATTGCATGTGCATTATACACCAGTAAAAAAAATCAAAGAAAGATTCAATATTTGTTAACTGTCGGGAGATACTTGAAGGATCGTAAAATGTAGCAGAAATGTCTGTAATACCTCTTATTTGTCTCTCTCGTCATCATTCCTCTCCCTCCTTTATCTCTCGACGACCCCTCCACCCCACCCCTGCAACACACACTGCAAGTGATCACTATTTTTGTACTTTTCTGAATCCTTGTTGCCAATGCGTTACCAGTATTTCACTTCAGCAATACACGGGCAAAAAGGCATGCAAAGAAAATAGAAACTGCACAGCAGCTCGATGATTTGACGTAGCAGAAACTAACAACAGTGGGTAGTGGAAACAATGGAAAAATTTCTATTTATGCCTGAACTAAGTTGGAAGGAGGGAAGGGGCAGCACTACTTTCTTTTTTGAAGCATGCCATTCACAAGCATGCCATTCCATAAAATAGAAAGAAAAATAGAAAGCAGCCCAGCCCACTCCAGCGGTTACCATAAAAGAGAAGGCAAATAAAAAAAAAAGGGAAGCCACCCAACCCAGCTACTGGCATTCTTTTAATGGCCTTCATGTTACTGCGGTACAGCACACCACACGCAAATCTAATGAAAGAAAAATTCCTCATATACTTAGCAGGACATCATAAATTGTTGATGCAATTACATTCAAGAAATATAATTTTTCCTGAAAGTATATACAAAAGTAAATACAGTATTTTTAATTTTTCAGAAATAGTCCTTGCATTGTACCTTTGCTTACTTTCACTTGATGAGTGATGCATTAGTACAAACTCTGCATTCATCATCCTCTACCCCTGCACTTCGAAGGGCCTGTGGACAATGAAGTATGTAAGTCCATGCACAGCCCCTAGAACTTCAGTTCGTCTTGCTCCTTCCCCAGCACTGAACTGTGCCAGAAGGAACCAACTAATCACTATTTCCACAACGCTTAATGCCGAAAGAAGCCACCAGGTCCTCACGACCGATTAGAAGCTCTTCAGCGACAGCAAGAACGTCTTCCAGACCTTCTGGTAACTCTTCAGAAACAGCTCCTGAAAATGTCGTCAGTCCTCTTGCCTTACCTACTGGTAACGGCAATGTCACCGCCACTACCCCTATGGTAGTCAATGACAACGGTCCCTCCAGGACACCTTACGCTCATATTATCTGTTGGTAACTGCAACTATTACTCACTACTATCACTTCTGGTAGTGGTCTTCAACAGACTCTTTTGAACAACGGGTTAGATAATTTAGGGCCAGTTAACCATTAACTACCTAGCCAAATCACTTTTTTCTAGTTCAGGACCAGGTCTCCTTCACCTGAATTCATGTAGAATAACTTCAGTTCAACTCTGAAATAATTAGGAGGTAGTACGGACCACTGTATAAACCCTACCTGGAATATATACGTATTCGCACTTAATGCTAAGTATCATTTCATTCAGTAACTGTGTTTTCCTACGTATCCACTAGTCCTCCAGAGTGAAGCTGGAGGAGACTACCAATTTCGTACCACACACTCATTAGATGGCCACCCTTGCTGTGCCCCAGGGTATAGCACGGTAGAGCCTCCACCACTAGGAAGACCTTCTTAATGCGGGTCACCAGCCAGACAAGCCTATACTCCATCCACCACGCTGAACTGTTCCAGAGGAGTAAGAGTTTGGTTCTGGATGACTGACCATTTCAGGAAACTACACCCAAATCTCTTCAACGAGCAGCTAGAGGAAACCCAATGCTCTGTATCCACCACGCTTAACAGTGCAGGACGAAGGAACACAGGGTACGACTCTTGCCTGTTCGACTTCTTCCTTTGTTATACACACAACTTGGGACTTCACCATCTGCATCACCTTGTCGAGACAAGTTGTAGTTCCTTTCCTAGATGCTCTATACTCAGAGGAAGGGTATTCGGCAGAAAGAGAGAATTGGCAGCTATTATCTCCAAACCTAAGCAAAGTTGTAACCATCCCATAACTGCACTTCACAGCATAACCCCACGGGAACTAATTCTTGCCGCCTGCAAGCTAGAGAGACCTCACCTCCCAGCTCCTCCCACACCGTTATTTCCGACCATCGGACAACCACTGGTAGCAGCCATCTGCCGGGGCGAGGAAATCCCGTACAGAATCGCGAACCCCTGGTTCAGGGGCTATCAGGCAACCTACAGCCGCAGCCCATACCGGGCTACCTCCAGCATCACTGGTGCACCATGTCCCAAAGCCAGCAGCAGTGGCCACCAGCTGACACTGCAGCTGGATCAGCAGCCACCCTGGGCCACCGTTCAACAGGTATACCTGTGGAAGTGTGCCGCACCATCCGCCGGGCTGTGACAGTAGTGCCAGACTTCGTTTCTAGTAGGCAGGTCGCATGCCCTACGCTCTACATGGGTCGTGTGCCTGTCCACAGGCACTAAACTTTCAAATCACTATTCTTGTGTGACTGGCTACACTATTAAAACTTTAAATTGACCACAGTGTCTAGCTCACAGCCTAAGACCGCCACATAAGAAGGGTTTTCGTTGCACACCACAAAGGCAGTCGTGCGTCACACTCAAATTAATTCAAATGTAAAAAAAAACACCATAAAAAGAACAACCCATCACATGAAAATCTATTTTTGACACAAACTTCTGTACCCCTATTCTTTCATTATTCCTGTAAACATCATTTTTGGTTTAAAAAAAGGGGGAGAATAAACGAGACAGGAAAGGGCAACTGTGAGAGTTCTTAGTCTGCGGACTGACAGAGGGGGAACGAGTCACAACTGTTGTTCAACACAGCCGCTGTCTACACACAAAGCAGCCAGCAGCGGCCTGATGCACTTAAGGCAGCAGCTTGCAATGCTTAGTTTCTTACACAGCAAGAATATAAACAATGCATTGTTTTTAAATTATCTGAATTTTACATTCACTTTGAGGAAATTATATTTTGAATTACATATTGTGACGCATTTCAAACTAACCAAACTCCAAAGCATGTAAAATCCCATTCTTATATTTGAGGGTTAACAACATCAATTTGCATACAATTTTGAATTGCCAGAATTCAAACTAACACGGTCTTACTGTAATACAGTGCTCGAGGAGAGAATAATACAATCATGTGGCTATAATAAATGCAACAAATTAATTTTCTACCCATTTCCCTCGAATTTGCTATTTTTTCAACCAAATTTTTAAGGTTCCTGAGAAAAGGGTTGTTACCTCGAAAGGGTCGCTGTTCCTGGGGTCCCAAAATCAAGAGTTGACCGGACTACCCCGTTAAGAAATTTACAAAAACTTAGTTCATTTATAATTTTTTTGTAAAATGTAAATTGTTATGTTACGTTTTAGAAAAAAAAACTAAACACAAAAATTTGTACGGTTTCTTAACGAATAAATATTCCATTCCAAATGTTGCGTAGAACACTTTCTGTTTGAAACTGTCACCTTTAAAACTGATGCATTGAAAAGGAATTTATTTAACATTGTTTACTCATTTAAACTCCATGGTTGCAAGCTTGGTAGGCAGTATGCCCTTAATTTTTTTGAGCCAAAACCAGGCTAAGGGTGGAAGTTTGTCTTTGTCTTGCACCAGTAAGGGCTAGCATTCGTGCGGAAAGGAGGATACAAACCAGTAGTTTATCTATAACATGTTTTGGACCAAGAGTTGCAGGTGCTAAAATACATGCTATGTTATTAGTGGTGATCAGAGATAAGAAAGAAAAAGAAACTTGTACACCGCTAGCTTCAAATGAATATCAATCTCTCCCCTCCTTGTGAGGAAAGAAGACAAGGTCAAGTAAGGGGAAGGGCGACACATAATGCTCCTTCTCCACTTTCA
Organism: Dryococelus australis; assembly: GCA_029891345.1. Taxonomy (NCBI): domain Eukaryota; kingdom Metazoa; phylum Arthropoda; class Insecta; order Phasmatodea; family Phasmatidae; genus Dryococelus; species Dryococelus australis. Next base: position 231,933,707 of record CM056996.1, on the reverse strand, counting down.
TTCTGTGCAGGCTGAAGGAGAAGGCAGGAAACCAAAAAAATACTCTCAAACAGCAGCAGGCAGTAGAAATCTGCGGACAGAACTTTACAGCTGCTGCCGGCCACCTTACATGACTGCTGGATAGGCACACAGTTAGAAATGCAGCAACTAGCTGCACAAACTAGCTTCCAGAATTGCCATGTTGCTGAGCTGCTGCTTATCTACCCTTCCCAGCTATATACTGATTTGGCTGAAAAAATATTGCTGAAGAGAAGAACACTTAATGATTTGTGCTTTTACTCCCAATTAGCATACTAATAAAGAAGCATTAAATTCATAGGCAAACTTTTTTTCAGTTTACTAATTCTGAATATTGAGGGAGGGCCTTACACTCGGGTGCAATAAGGGGGGGGAGCTTACATTTGAGTAAATACGGTAGTGTAGCTGGCTGTTTTGCCCAATCACAATTGTTGTCCCCTGTCAGCTTGGAAAAAAATGGAATATATGAGATGAGAGATGAGATGAGGTGTGGCTGAAGAAGAAAAGGCATGCAGTGGTATTGGAAATGGGAGTACCCTGAGAAAATCCACCAGATATCAACAATGTCTGCTACATTTCCCATGGTTAGCAATGGAGGGAGCCAACTACTCATAGCACAGCCACAGAGTTCTTCACCCTCCCCAACACCTCCCAACACCTACAAACACCTCATAAGAATTTAATCTAAATTGATTGAAAGAAAAACAGTTTAGCCCCAAAATCCATGCATGGGAGTTACCTTGAAAAGTGTGGAACCACCAGACAGGACAATGTTCTGGTACAGCACTTTACGCAGATCTAGATCAGACTTCTGAATGGCAAAAATCAACACCTCGTGAAGACCTTCGTACTCTTCCCCAATTAGATCCGGTCGAAACAAGACCTCTGGTGCTCGGAAACGTGCCGGACCAATCTGAAAATAAAGGTACAGATACAAATTGATATTTCTGTTAGTTTATCCAATAATTTCAGTGCATGTGTGCAATTCAATTCATCAAGTACATAATTAACACATTTTTTTCATGACAATTACGTACATCACACCTGTTAAATCACCCCTTATTTGACACATGACACTTTGTCAGATTCTACTACAAACTCGACTTCGCCTCATCTGAATGTGCTGCTAATTCATTAAGGCAGGGTTACAACAGTATTAAGGGTTGGTCACGTGCCTACAGGACAAGCCCTTGCAATGAGGTGCATTATTACAGACATGTCCGTCCAGCTTTTACTGTTCGCTCCAATCTTAAATCAGACGTCACGTCAACCTCCCAGAAGTGAGATTTTACTATCGGCCGAGCAGTCAAGCCCGCCGCCCAAGATCACACAGTTCTAAGGCACGCAAAGGGATGGCTCTACAAATATCAAGAGCTGACATGTGCAGCACCAACAAAAACCAAGCAGTAGATGATGCTAGCAGATGACTTCAGCAGATAGCTCGAGGGACGGTGTTTGCAACCCCCTGCACCCCCCGCCAACTGTGCCAGAGGAAGCCAACTTATCTTGCTTCTTCCACCATGCTGAATAGGGCCGGAAGAAGTCACCAGGTCCTCGCGACCCACCAGAAGCTATTCAGTGGCTGCAACAACGCCTTCAAGACCTTCTGGTAACTCTTTGCCACCAGCTCCCGAAAACGATGTCAACCTTCTTGCCTTACCTGCTCGTAACAACAATTGCTCCAACACTACCCCTCTGGTAGTGGTTGTCGATGGTCCCTTCAGGATGCACAACGCTCACCTTACCTGCTGGTAACAGCAATCACTCACCACTACCACTTCCAGTAGTGGTAGTCAATGGTCCCTTCTGGACAATAGTGAGTTTAGTTAGGGCAAGTTTCATAGCTACCTAGCTGGATCACCTCTTCTAGTTCAGGACCCGGTATTCTTCACTTGAATTCATGTATAACTTCCGTTCAACTCTGGAATAGTTAAGAGGTGGTACGGGGGCCACCGTGTATATTCTACCTGGAATATATTCGTTTTCAGCACTTACTTCTAAGTAATATTTCATTGAGTTACTGTGTTAGCCCTATGTAGTGATTAGTCTTTCAGAGTGAAGCAGGAAGAGACCAGAACATTTGCAACACACACCCATTAGATGGCTACCCGTGCTGTGCCCCAGGGATATAATACATTAGAGCATCTACCACTAGCAAGACCCCCCTAAGGCTGCTAGCCAGCCAAACCAGCCTATACTCCGTCCACCACATTGAACTGTGTTGGAGGAAGTAAGAGTTTGGTTCTGGAAGACTGACCCCTTTTGGATACCACACCTAAGTCTCATTGACGAGCAGCATGAGGAAATCCAACGCTCCATCCACCACGTTTCACAGTGCCGGACGAAGGAGCACCGGGTACAACTCTTCCCTGTTTGGCTTCGGCTTTGGTCTTACAAACCACTCGGAAAGTACGCCACCTGCTACACCTTGTCGAGGCCAGTAGTAGTTCCTTTCCCTTATACCCTATACTCATAGGATGCATATTTGGCAGAAAGTGAGCACGGCAGCTACTAACTCCAAGACTAAACATAACTGCACTTCGCAGCCTAACCCCACGGGAACGAGCTCTTGCTGCCCGCAAGCTAGAGAGGCCTCACCTCCCAGCTCCATCCCCACACTTATTTCCAGCACTTATCAAGATCGCCTGAGAACTGCATCCAATAGTCGTAGCCATCCAACGGGGCTAGCACATCGATCGCATACGGAATCGCCAAACCCTGGTTTGGGAGCTACCAGACCAACAGCCAAAGCCCAGCCCGAGCTACCTCCAGCATCACCGCTGCACAATGTCCCGGAGCCAGCAGCAGCGGCCACCTGCCATCACCGTAACTGGATCAGTAGCCACCCTGGGCTACCATCCGGACAGATAAACTCGTGGCAGTGTACCGCCCCATCTGCCGGACCATAACAGTGTTACCAGATTTTGTACCGAGTAGGCAGGCCACACGCCCCACTCCGTACATGGGCTGTGTGCCAGTCCACCGGTACTAAGTTACTGACCTCGCTATCTAGTGTGACCAACTACGTGAATAAAACTGTAACTGACAGCGGTGACCCATTTCAGCCAAAGGCCATTGTGCATCAAGGGTTTCTGTGGCACCCAATGTGAGGCACCAGCTACAATAGTTCAGAGTAGGGAGCGGAATAACGCCAGCTGACCCCGAGATCTAGTGACATAGCAGGAGTCTTAAAATCTCAATTAAAGCAGACTTCGGGGAGTCCAGAAACACCCCGTGGCCCTCAACAGCACAAACAATTTAACCCCAATGTTGGGCTCAGAACAGAGTCTCGCCAACAATTTTGAAGCCAACATGGCTGACGCTACTCTCGACTGCTGCCATGTAACCACATGTCCTGGCACAGGGGCCCATGTGATTACATGTTTACATTGTCACAACTGCTTCTACTACACATGCTTAGAGTGGGCGGACTAACCTCCGAACACAGACGTGTTGGAATACCCGTGTAACAAGTGCCAAACTCGCTAGACTGCTTACTGCAATTGGTTAACCTGCACTGGGCAGGGGATTCACACGGTACGGTGTATAGTCTGCACCCAGAACTACCATCATGAATGCAAATGAATGGTCTGACGAGCGCATCATGAGGCTGGACCTAATGTATCATTGCAAAGTTTGCAGGCGTTTACCAACAATCGAATTCTGGCCATTGTGAGAGCCCTGTCATGGCCCTGGGCAGCACATCGACAACTCAAGGGGAAAGTGCTCGAATGGTAGTCTAGGTATAGGGAATTTGTCGCAGAGTGGGGGCAGCTGTGTACTCGCCTCAGCGAGGAAATCGTAGCTCGTCTGACCACCTCCAGAGACTAAACAAATCATACAAGGAGAGCGGCCCACCGAAGGCTCCACATATGGAAGTTGAAATCAATGGAAATAAATACCTCGCCCTCCTTGATTCCACAGCCACAGGCAACTTTGTCCGAAGTGATATGATAAACTTGGAACAAAGGGCATCACTCTGCCCACAAACTCACCTTGTCATGATGGCAAAACACGACGAGACCCTGAAAGTCGATGGTCAAATGACTTCAACCGTGGGTATTTACCATCACATGCACCCAGCAGAATTCGTGGTGTTCCCAGATATTGCAGAAGCTGTGATTCTAGGGCATCCGTGGTTAAGACAACAACAATGAGTGATGGACCACGGAAATCAGCAAGTGTGTATCGGGGATAAGAACAGAATCTCCATCAACTGGGAACATAGCCCCGAAGCTGTTATTCCAGCTCCCATAATTCACGATGATATACACCAACACCTAGAACCACATAAATTTGCCGAGCTCCGGCAAATACTCGATGACCATGCAGACGTCTTCAGTCAAGCAAAATTGCTATGCCAGACGCGTAGCATCCAGCATGAAATTTGGTCAAACACCGATGTTCCACTGTTTATCCACGTCACCTCCACCTGGATAAACGTGCGATAAGCTCCCTTAAGCTCTTGACAAAAAATGTAGGAGGTAGTACAACACCACACTGTTTACTTCCTGTCAAACGGAATAAACAGACATTCTACTAACTCGAGGGTATCCTTTCCCGTAGCTCTAGTACCTCTCCTTGTGAACCTCATGCCGTTCAAGGGATTGAAGGTGGCCAGGAAACTTACACACCTACAGAGTACTAACATGCACATTGGATGACCACCCATTCTGTGCTCCACGGAGTCCAGAACAATAGAACCCCGACATTAGATACTCTCAATTAAGGCCAGCTTGCCTACTCAGCGGTTACTCTCCCCACCACGCCAGTAGGCGCCAGAGGTTAGTGCTCTCTGAGACTAGGAAGACTGTTCCTTTCTGAGACCCTCACCCACATGCAGGGACTCTCAACCAGCGAGGCATGACTCTCAGTGCTCACCGTGTTCTGACGCCAAGTGCTGAGATAGGGATTCCGCCTACGGTCATTAGACATGGCCTCACACTAGGGTGGGACAACACGTCACCTTCAATCACTTCACGGACGTAGAGTGTACGACTCTGTCCAGATGCCCTATTTCCCACTGGAGTGGTATCAGAGAGAAAGTCAGACAGTACTAATTGCCTCTGGGTGCTTGCAAGAGCTTACCCCCTCATCATATCCACGATCAGACAGCTCTCCCCCAAGGATCAAGCCCAGGCATTGAACCATCTCCCGATTCTAGTCTCACCAGAGATTCCTAAGAACCTCTTTAAGGACCCCATCTGTTCAAGAAAACACATCCCTCGTTAGCAGCCTATATCAGTGGACAGGAACAGTCCTTGGGGCTTGCCAATGCTTACTTCAGGGGATCAGAACCAAAAGAACTTAATCAGCCGACCAGCACAACCTTTGAACCATTTCCCACGAGAGCTAAAATAGCCCGGGAGCCATCTACTCCATGCCTAAGCCAGAGAATCTGTGCAAATGTTACCTTCAACATTATCAGATTTCTGAAGTAAGTTCGCCAACAGACGCAGGAAGTAAACTTCGAAAACAAGTGAATTATCTTGGCGAAGTCCGCTGGATAAAGATCCAAGCCGCCACTGGCCTCATCCAAGCCATATCACCAAAATAACTCCTACGCCACCAGCTCCAACGAACCACCTCAGCGACAAGCCTGCAGCGCCGGACCTCATAGCAGCCGCCGTCGAGATGCCGCCTTCTCAAGGCAGCCGTTCAGCTAGTACCAGCGGCCACAATCTCCCCAGATCATGCGGCCACCCAAGCAGCAGAGTCGTCCCTCAATGCATACGCCACCAGCTTAGAGTTACCGGAAACACCCCGCGCTGCAGCCATCTCCCAGATCCAACTCCAAGGACGTGAAGGAGGACCACTGATAGGCACTGTCGAGACGGAGGTTATTACCAAACCTCTGACTCAGGTGTCTCCAGTTGGAGGAGCCAGCAAAGAGGTCCCTCCACTGTTCCACACAACTGGTGTGGTCGACGCATCGCCTGACAGCACTGCAATTCTGATGGCAACGCTTCCTGGGCGAGAGATGGTCATCACCGAGACGCCAGTCTCATCTGCTGCCCAGGCTGTTTTCACGGACACACCTCCTGGACAAGTGCGACTATGTGCTCATAACTCAGTGTGCATCTAGTGAAATGTTGGCTCGGTTGGCAGCAGCCACTTGCCATGGTGTGTTGGGGCAGTTAAAGTCTGTGAGAAAATCGCCAAATTTTTTTAAACATTTTATTCCAACACGTAGCGCACCTTATTTGCGATTGCCTTGCATTGCCAACCATACCATTAACTGTATTGAATGGTCATAATATTTTTATATTAGTTTTACGAGTGAATGGTGTGTAGCATGTCGCTTTGTATTACAGTTTGGTTACCACTTTAGTAGTAAATTTGGCCAGTATTAATTTTTGGCACGTGCTATACAGTATGTGAAATACAGTGCAAACTATCCAAGTGTACCAATTGCTCAATAAAATAACTTTGGAGTAAAACCTGAATATATAGTGCGCGCTATTGGTTTACAATTGGAACCCTCTGCCTGTCATATTTTGCGGTTCAAGCATTGGTGTAGAACTTTTGGTCAATTGCATGAGTAATGACACTTTGCAACATTTAAACTAGATAACAACAATTATTCCTTATAATGAGTTCGCTATCTACTCCTAAGATTTGTTTGAAGGTTTAGGGTTTAGTATGCAAAGTGAGGTAGCTTTGAGTACCCTGAAACCCGTTGGAGTACAGGGCGGCTCACAAGGGAGAACTCTGGTTGTTTTCATGACCAACCTTACCATCCCGACAAGGGAAACACATGGCCGTTCTCACAGCCCCAAGTGAAACTACAGCCGGAGGGGTAGCACAAGATGGTCAGGCAATAAGTCTACCCCCAGACGGACTCTCAGACTTCACCCAGAGGGGTAGCACAAGCTGATCGGACATCAAGTATGCCCTAGACGGTCAACGGTCAAGGGAAGAAGAAGAGCCACAATGAACCTACCGTTGAGCCAGTGATCCTGTCCTTGACCTCAGCTCCGGCATCTGTATCCATGGATGTGGTCGCATATGCTGAACCACCACCACCACCACCCACGATGCAGCCAGTCGCAGTCATGGAACAAGAGACTGAGGAGGGAGAGGCCACGCAGTCTCCATACTCCTCCTGAGGACGGCGATGGTGCCACCCGACACCGGGACCAAACAGGCCTCTATCATTGGACAAAGAGAAGTGCCGCCCAACAGAGCTGTTGAGCCAGAGGTCCTATTTTTGACCTCAACTCCAGCTCCCAAGGACCAAGAGACAGAGGGGGGAGGCCACGCAGTCTTAACACTCATCCCAACGAAGGCGATACAGTCTCGATACTACCCCTGATGGCAACGCAGACCAGCGATCAGCATGACAGCCACTCCAGAATGGCCAACCTACCACATCATGTGCAGCCACCCCGCGCCTGCCAGGCCAGTTCGGTAGCAGGCCGTTATCGAGTGACTCCCTGGAGACTACCTGTATGCTTCACCTAGCTGAATCAACAGTATGCACTGCCACATAAGTGAGGGCGACCACTGAAGATGAAGCGAAACCAAAACAGTGAGTGTTAGTGCCATGCACCCATAAACTTATAAGTTTAATAGTCATCACGTTATCCCATTCTAAATTAATTGACACATATTGTCTATGTACGTCGACAATGATCACTATAGTTACGTAATTGTAGACATTATTCTGGACGCTTAACTTGCGCGATACTCGCATCAAGAAAGTTTCTTTAGGCAAACTTGCCTTTTTGCAGCCATATCAGCTGCCCTTATTTCTCTAATTATGTAACTTGACAGTATAGTTATGGCCCTTTAATTGCCATGAACTTTGTAAATATTACGTGAACACTTTGAAACATTTGAAAAGTGCTGTGTATTGTAGAGTGAGTGATAAGACAAAGACGTGTGTAAAAACACTAAGATGCCAATATAATTCTTCTTGAAAAAAAAATGGACAGAAACGTAATAACTTCGGAGTATGTTGACACTGAGAGACTTTAAATACTTCAACATACTTTGCTTTACATAGAGTCATCTCAAAAAAACTTAAATATTTTCTTTGCATTGTGTAGACACAATATGCACGTTCTCTACATTTTAAAAGTAAACTTTAAAGTCAATTTTAAATAATGTAAATAATATTGCATTTTTATAATTTATTCTTGTATTGTGTAGAATTACTTCAAGAAATCTCAAGCAAAACTGATTGTGAAAATTTAATCCACGCTTTCTTTAATTATCACATGTTGAATAGTGTAGAATCACATCAAGAAACGAAACCTTAAAAAGAAATTGAAAACAAACAAAACGATTGTGATGAAAACTGCAAATTTAAATATTGCAGTGCCTTATGTTTTGAAGTGATCTCTTCATGTTCTGTTTTTCTATGTTAATGTACAGAAGAGCTCCGCACATAACTATTGATAGTTAACTTCACTGCCACAACACACGTTTTGCCAATGTTAGCAGTTAGTTGGCTGAGTCTGGAAACACTCAACTAGACTATTTTCCTTACTTTACTTTGTACACAACTTATATCCCTGCTGTGCGACACGTAGAAGACTAGGTAGAGGTTGTTTTTTACTTCCGCACAGGCGGCCACAGCAGGATAGGTAGCTGACACAGCCGAACTAGTTGGGCTTTGGACAATTTTTATTATTTAATTTAATATTAATTGCAATAATAACAATCATAATATTATTCCCCATGGGTCGAATACTATTCCGCATGTCACTCGCCATGTATTTGCTTTCCCCTTCCACAGGAACAATTGTGTAAATATTTTTACTGTCAGTAACCACGCCTTAATGTCTCTTGTAGGACGGCACGCATTAACGAAAGAGGCTCGCGCACAACCGTATCGAGTTCTGTTTCGCAACATGATCTTAGTCAACCTATGCAAAGAGCTTACAAATAAAAAAAGATGCAGAATCGCTTTCGCAGTATGGCACAGTTGCAGACCGAGGAGGAAGAGAGAGAGAATGTAATTTCACCATGTATCTTAGAGAGACACAGATGTCTTGACCGCCTAGCACTCGAAGAAACAAAATAAGTCACGCACCGCTTCGGCCGCCCGGCCGTCCCTGCAAGCCAGCTGACTTCTCCATGCCGCCCAAGGTCAAGAGCACAGCAAGAGTGCAGAGCAGAGAAAGTGCACAGAGCAGAGGCCACTACAGAAGCAAAAGCAGGGCAGAAAAAATTGTTCTCAAGAGGACAGTGCTAAATTCTCTCAAAAGAATTTCTTTCTCGACCCATGCCACATTCAAATGAGCTTCACCACAACCGAAAGGAAAACCAATTGTTCTTGAGGGGACAGTACACCATTCCTTCAAAGGAATTTGTTCTTTGCCTCGCTCCTTTAAGGATGAGCTTCGCCGCAGCAGAGAGGGGGCAAGTCGATGCATGATGTCTTTGCAACAATGCAACAAACAAGTTGGCCTCATCAGTGAGCAAACTTTGCCACCTGATTTGCAACTGAGTTTTTATTATTGACCACGCATAAAGAGACGTTAAGAATATTTACTGTCTGCCCTGGCAAGAACGGATGTTACAGCCGAAGATTGTATTGTTCAACAGCCACAGAGATTTATTGCAATTGTAATTGCACGTGCATGTGTAATTGTTATGACACTTGTAATTATTATGACAATTGTTTAGTTTTTTTATGTAGACCCTGGAACAATGACTAGAGGTCATTGACCTTGAATTTTTTTTTATTGGAGAATGATGCAATAACCAGTAGACAGCAGGTGTTGCACAATCAATCACACATCTTCTCGGGTTGGCTGCCTGGGCGAGACTAAGGTCTTGCTCCGACGGGAGCTGGTTTACAAGTAAGGTGGACAGGGTGGAGAGGGAATGCATTTCCTCACACTTGCTGTTTCGGCAGTTGTCGCTGGAGCAACTGCACTTGGCGTAATGCCAATTGCAATAGTAATGACAATTCTTATGACAATTGTAAATTTTTTTGAACTGTCACTTGGGACTACAGATGATGTAATGTCATCACTCGCTGACTGCTGGAGCTAGACTAGTACACTTGGTGACTGCAGTGAGTGGTGGGTGGAAATGCATGACGTAATCAGACTTGCGTAACACAATAGTCAAATTGCGCAATGAACGATTGCTAAGTACGCAATTAGCAAGTAAGCATATGTCTATGAAAAAATAGCAAGTGTTTATCAAGCAATTAGCAAATACATACATATACATCCTCTCTCCACAAGAGCTAGCCTTTGACTGGCAAGATTGTGTACGTATATGTATCAGGGTAATACCAAACAATTGTTATCTCATCTACCTATTATTCGCATTTGCTCCACTGATCTCGCACATATGTTCTACGCCATCTAGGATTTTTTATTATATAAAGATGAATATTTTTGAAAAATCATTCAGTCCATCAGAGTGAGAGTTCGAGTGAACGTCCTATCTCTGATGCCACCATCAACTGTTACTTTAACTCAGGATGCTGAACCAATACGGCAGAGCAGCGTACGTCTGATCACCAACCAGCACGTGCTTATTGTACCAGAATACGGATTGTCGCCTGCACAGTTAGCGCAGCTAACATCACCTTAGACAACGACCAGTTGAACAAGCTCCATAGTCAACTCAGTCTCCCTGGGGCTATCTTGCTTCTGTTCGTAACGACCATCATCTGCATTGTCAGGCAAGCTACCGTAATTGCAGTCAAAAGGTACCTAATGGAGCCCACACGATGCTGTAACCAGTGCAGTGCAGGCTGTAGCCCAATTTACAGGGCTATTTTGGCATTTGGAAAATGCAAATCCCTATTATTATTGGATTTTGAAATGGAACTAATCCATTTACGAAAAGAATTCAATACCCTTTACCCAGGCATGAGATAAAACACATTTATAACTTTATCCCTGAAAATTTGCATACAGATCCTGATATTATACAATATTTGGAATGTCAGGATTGTCCGTGAGGTATCCCTGCATTCACCAACGATAAAAATACAGCCGCACATCTGTAGAGACTGCATGTTGCCAAGGATGCACCCATTACTAGAAACTGTAGGTTACACTAACGAAAGTGATAACTCAAGTGATTCCGGACTGAGCGAGTCATAAAAACCAACCTACTGTATGATAAGAAATTAGGAAAAAAAGTAATTGTTATGTAAGTAGTAGAGATGATAAGTATGACATTCAGTAATGCACAACTAGTCAGGAGTATCACATTATAGTATGTTTAATCTAAAATGTATGCGTGTGTTGAGGCATTCCAAGACTATCGAAGAAACACTATGAGAGTCAAGCAAGTAGCTATCGATAACGATATTAAAATACTTACTTTCTCGCCCCTGCACACATGGCATCCGCTCTCACCTAAATTTAAGGCCATCTACAGACAGCAGACTTACGAAACACATGGACTTCATTGGGATGTTGGTGAATTAGCGTACCAAGACAAATTTCAAATTGTGGATGACGTTATCATTGAAGATTATCCCATGTACGTCCTTGGCAAGCAACAGAAATGTATGATGAAATCACTAACAAATGCGGAGCGACCTAGCAAGAAGGCCACCTCATCGCCGCAGTGAGTTCCAGAGCCTCAAGTTAGCTGCCACCAACCCTATATGTTGCATAATTGACCGTGCAATGTTTCATACAAGTCAATACCTTTGAGTTGTGCAATTCCCTAATCATTCACTTAAGCTCAGTTTACTGCTAAGATGATGAGGGGGAAGATGTGCCTACAATCCTTGATTGCGCAACTCACATCAAGTGCAGCTTGTAAATAGCCTGTAAAAGTTGTAAATAACTATATGCCCCCCGAAGCCTTGCCACTCGCCATGCCACATTTGTCCAAGGGAAAAAAGATATCACATGTGTAAAATCAGTGTGACGTCAGTGTTGTATCTACCCAGAAAGAAGGATCAAAGATTCCACAGGTTTGTGTGTTGGAACGTAAAATTTTGATACTTTAAAACACCACACACCATAGTTATGTCAAGTAGTGTCAAACCTATGATAATTCTTGCAATGTATAGAAGCAAACCCTTTTGCTATCAAAGCAGCCCTCGTATTGTAGGCGTACTAATCTAATGTTTCTTGTTTACGAATATACTGGGCAAGCGTATTAACGCTTCTTTTTTGTAAATAATGTGTTGAAACAATAAAAGGAACCTAGAGACTGGCAGAAAAAAAAATGGTTGCGAGAAGAAAGAGAGTAATTGTTGTAAATATGTTTCAATGCCATGTTTTTCTCATTCTAAGTCTTTCCTAATTTGATGTAGGTGATGACTTACACATTTTGTTGTGAGACCTCCTTAGAAGTGGGCTGAGTTTGGAAGCGCTCAGTTTACTACACCTCTTAGTTTGCTTTCGAATGAACACTTAATTTGCCTGCTGGGTGACACTAGGGAGCCTGGGTAGAGCTCAGATTACTTCTGTGTAGACGGCCACAGCAAGGTATTACACACAACTGAGAAGTGCAGTTTAAAAAGTGGCAAAGTATATTGTGCTGATACTATAATCTGTAAAACAAATCCCACTCGAGCCGAAACTATTTGGCGTGCAATAATGTTGCTTGCTACAGCTCAGCTGTGTTTTTAACTGTGAATAATAAAACAAAGTAGTCTGTGAATGCAGGCTTCAATGAAAGAAGCCGCGGCATATCGCTCTGTTTCCCTTACGCAAATTAAAAACACTGATGGGAAAAAGATAGGCAAAACAAGAAAATGCACTGTAATTTGAGATGCAAACAAATAAAAGACTACGAAAGCCGCCTGGCACCGTCTGGATTCCACTCCTTTTCTTTTTTTCCTAGAAGTGAAGAGTGAGATAGGATTAGTTTGCGTGTATCTGAGAGACACAGTATGTCTGCTATTGATGCAATTTGTAAGAAATGGTATAAAAGAGAGTTTAGCAGCCACCTGCAAGTTTTAACGACCTTCCCCGCTCAGCTAATTCTTCGAAGCAAGGTTAAGGTTAGACACAAGGAAGGTGGTATGCAGAGCCAGAATACAGAGAGTAGAAGTGCAACCAGGAGAAAAATAAATTGCTGTTGAGGACAGTCCTACGTTCTCTGTAAGGAATTTCCTTTTCAACCCGCACATTCCTCTGAGGTGATTGGCCGAGAGGAAGGTTGATTTGATCAGAGAGAATTTGCTTCTGCCTCGTGCTGCTAGGCTGCATTAGTCGAGAGGAATAGCTATTGTTCTGTAAGGGTACTTCGGTATCCAACGCAGGGAATCTATTCCATCTCTCCACAGGATCGGACTAGTATTGTCCTGTGCAGAAGAAGTTAGTCTAGAGGAGTATCGGTGACCTGTGGAAGCAAGACAGTGCCTTTCACATGCACCACAATCCTCCCTCCCCCAAAGAGGACCAATCCACTCCATCCTGCTGAAGTGTGACTACTGAGCAGAATCCTTAATTGTCCTGGAAGAATTTCCTTCCATCTATCCTCAGGGATGAACTCTAATCTCATCCTGTTCAGACAGGACTCATCGAGAGAGACTTATTGCCTTTGATGACACTACCCCAAGTCTCCGGAGGAAATATTGTCTCATCTCCCTCAAGGATGAGCTTCCATCATAGCGGAGAGGGGGCGAATTGACGCAAGACGCTTTTTGCAACAATGGTGATTAAACAACTAGAGTTCATTCCTTTTGCATAACTTTTGCTTTTTGAGTCTACAAGTTAGCATTGCCATTATCTTGTCATGAGAGTTTGTACTGTTTACCGTTTAGGATGGACGTTCTAGACAGGGGAGATTTGTTTTATTCACCAGCCCACTGTAACTATGAATCTAGAGCAGCGAGTACTTTTATCCTTCACTAGATAGCACCTCTAGTAGGATCCTTTATTTGTTCTTTTTCACTCTCAAGCCGGCAGTAACGCCAGAAAGTTATGATTAAACCACCCCTCGCTCTACGGCCACCCCTCGCCTACGAAACACCAGTCAACCAGCTCTAAGTAGCTGCCAGAATTTAATATAAAAGGAGTGACGCCACTCGACTCGGGACCAGTCTTCAGTCGTCCAGAACCTGTTGCTAAGACACTGACTAGCCTGCTCCTTCAGCCTTCCCTTCCGTATAGCTTCGCTACAGCCACCACACTGGCCATCAGAATTACTAGCTTTTCCTCATTTATCTTACATCCTTCACTGTGCTTCCGTGCCAGAAGGATATTCCAAATTCCTTAAGGCCCCCCGGGGACTTTCCCCGACACATTCTTGCTTAGTTCAACCTAGCACTGTACCAGTATATGCCATTCCATCGTCTGTAATCTAGACACTGCGGCCCCCTCTGGACAACAATAGGAATCAGCTGTAGCTAGTTTAAGTTGTTTTCATGAAACTAGTCTACCTAATCCCACATTGTTAATACAGTACTAGTCGCCTCTACCTGCATTTCACGTAGCTATCGTCCCAGGAGATGCTCTTGCTGATGTTAGGAGGTAGTACATCATCACTCTGGTTATGTCTAGAGCTGGACGGGATAGATAATTTGGGCTGTGAATAATTTCCCGTGGGAAACGGGATGGGATCGGGATTTTTTGGTACACTAGAAAATTAACAAAAATGTAGGTACAAATAAAAACTTCAGTTTAATGTACAACCAAAATGTTTTTTCAATACTTTAGAACAAACCTTGCATTTTGCTGACCCACTGACATTTTTTGTAAAAATGCAAAATAGGCTCTTTGAATCTCACCAGTATTTTTATATCCATATTGCTTCTAACAAACTACGTAAACAAACTGTAGATTGAGTAAATAATACATTTAAAAAAAATTATAAATAATATTATGTACCACATTAACGTGTCATAGATATAGGTTAACGCACCACAAATCACACAATAATTCAAAACTACAAGTTTATTGATTTAAAAAATCTCTGAATGAAAATTTAATTGTGTTACATCATGCAATTACACATGAGTGATTTGATTACCAAAATAAAAACACAACTGGTACTGTTCATTACGACTATCATTAGGCGACATTCCGTCACGTGATGTTCTGGCCAATAACGCATCACCTTAGATGAAGATGTGTCAGGTTCGGCAACTGTTCTGCCGTGTAACGTTAAAAGAAGCACGTGGCCGTAAAACTGCACTATCTTTTACAATTTTTATGAGTTTCTGTGAAAATGCAATTGCATTCACACCAATTTAAATGTGATTGTGCATGTATGCGTTTGGTATGCCTTTCGGCCCGTGATGGAATTATTTGGTAGCGTTTATAAGAAGTTTGCAAAATTAAACAAAATTACAAGTGCGTGAAAAGTAAAAGACTGATTTCATAACCATCTCAATTCTTAGACCATGTCCGAATTCAGGTATATACTTGCGTACTTGCATCCTTGCATATTTCACTTACCATTGACACCAAAATTGATGAATTCAGACAGGCAGTCTTGTTGGCTTCGGTGCCAGTTAACCACTTTAAATGTTCTTGTATCCCAAATAAGAATTTGATAATTGCGGAAGGCTTTAGGGGTTAAATAAAGTATTAAATAATATTTAAATTTGAATTACATTAATAATTACTGTCTTGCATTATTGTATGTAAGTGCAGTTTGGATATTCCGCAAGTATACGAGAAGTATACAATTTAGTTTCCTTGTATACTTGCAGTTCGGACAGCACTTACGACCTCACTTCCGGGGACAGGTACGCACAAGTATGTACTTCAGGCGAATTCGGACACAGCCTTAAACAATACAGGCTTAAAATTCCAAACGATACTTTCTTAATGCTTGTGAGCAGTGTGCATTAATTCAGCTGCTAAAATATGTGTATAGGAAAGTGTTTATTCGTGCACAACTGAACGCCATTATATATATATATATATCAATAAGAAGTACTGTTGTTTAAAAATATATAGTGCCTACGTCACATTTCTAAACCAAGTAGTTATAAAGTGAAGGACAGCAGAAGAAATACCATTTACGAAACAGAAATACAATTTATTATGTGGAAGGAGCAGTTATATATATTAGGAAGGCACATGAAATTTGTTAACATACGATGGCCAGTGGCAAACTTCATATGCATTATAGTTGTATGAAACCATTAATAATCATAGGTACATTGAGATGCATTTATTTATTATTTACTAATGCTGGCAAGATTAGGGCCTTGAAGGCCCACTCTTACATGTCTGTTGTAGACCAGAGAAATATTACGAAAATAACCTAAATACTTTTTATCCTAAAAAATTTAAAAGAAAATTATTTCCTGCCCGACCTTTCAGGAAAATATATTTCCTGAATTTTTCCGGAAAAGTCAGGATCCCACCCAGTTCTAGATATTTCCCTTATAAGGAAATAAAATGTGTGTTTTTGCTGCAATCCTGGGTACCACACTTCGTGCAGACTTGCACCATCCCATTTGACTTCGTGGACGTAACATCAACACAGGTGATCCCGGGAAATTACTCCAAGCTAAAACACATTGTTGCCCCCCTCCCCCCATATGTATTTAGCATGGCCACCCATTCTAGCTACACTGTAGTTAGAACAGTAGAGCCCACACAGGTACACTGCCCTCGGACCAGCTTGTTGGTTTGGTGCTCACGTTCTTTTCCACTGCATCTAAATGCCAAGAAAAGGAGGTGTTCCCTAAACTAAAAGACTCGGCCACGGCCACACCCACACAGTGACCCTCGACGACGAGACATGACTTGCAACACGCACTGCAATTCTGCGCCAGGTGATGGAATAGGGTGACAGCACAGTCGACGGCCCACACGTGGTCCGGCACGCTGTAATCAACACAAGGACACCTGCCTTACCTTACTGACATGAAGGGTATGATTTCCCCATGAACTACTTCAAGCGCCGTGGTTAGAAGGAGAGGGTAAAAACTACCTTACTGGCCTCTGGGCATCTGCAGGAGCTAACCTCTGCCTTGATCACTTCACTAGCTAAACTCAACCCCAGAGAGCAGGCAGAGGCACTGCGACACCTGCACGAGCCAGTTGAACCAGAAGTACCAGAATCTGTTTCCTGAGCTCGTACGAGTCAGTTCACTTGCTGCCCACCTTAACCAGCCACAGCAGCGACCTACGGAGTCCATCGCGTACCTTGTTCCATCGGTACTAGCGCCTGCACTTCATCCTTCAGACCCACGCTACTCCATCAGAACACCTATTACTCAAGGGCCCACTGCCGGCCCATCCAGTAGTCAAATATGTCGTCCAGGTATACCGACCCAGGCAGGAGGCCTCAAACGCAAGATTAGACTGTCGGAACCAGACTTTGCGCCCTGCCGCAAAGCTACCAGGCCAGTCCTGCACAACGGGCAAGCCCCAGTTCCCCACCAGGACTTGAACTCCGCATACAGGATGAGCCCGACTCAGCATCCGAACAAAAACTTGTCTACCTGCATGCAAGTCCTTACCCCACTAGATCCATGCATCAGACAATAATTAGATACTGACAATTATTTTACACTGAAATGCAGTTTGGACTAATTTGTGGGCATTCTGTTGAGTTGAGGTTATGTTTTCATAATTCACTAGCCATGTGTGTGGCATACGTCAAATAAAAGCTTTTGTTGATATTAGTAAGCCCACATAGTCTTTTGTTTTTTGGGCAAATAATAATTACGTATTCTTTTGTTTTTTGGGCAAAGTAATTTATGTTGCCCGAAAAGCACTTTTCTTCAAAGTTGGAAGTAAAAAATGTAATTTTGAATACGAAGCTGAATATTGAAAACATTCTATTCAAATTTGAATTTTCAAAGCTTTGCTCACCCCTAATAATTATAACTGTAACAATCTTCATAGAAACAAACAATAACTGAAATATCAGGAATAAATATTCTCTTCCTATATTTTGAAGAATACTACTTAAATTGTATTAGAAGTAACAAACAAAAGGGTCCAATTATGCATTTAATAAGAATTGGGTGAAGCAACACTAAACCACACTAAACAGTAAAACTGAACATAAATTTATTCTAAAGGGTTTCACACTGTGTGTGAGAACAAAGGTTATAAAGAAACTATAATTAATGCTGCTAACAATGCTTCTAGATTCGAATGAGAACTTAAAAAAAATTGTGCCCATTCTCCATTAAAGAGACTATCTGAAAATAAGGAGACAATGACAGAAGGTCACGCTGTCTAGAGTAAACCTATCTGAAGCTTTGAGAATTCATCTAGAATCCACGCTTTGATCTGTATGATGAAAAGTAACACGGAATGACAAACTTAAAAAACAATGGGCTGTATCTACAAATCACACCTAAAAATCGAGATTACTGTGTGATGGCATATTTACAACAGACTGGAAAAAATAAGCCCCAACAAATAAAGCTTCTCTTACCTCAAGAGTACTGCCATCTGGCAGTGCGTATTGAAATTTTTCAGTTTCAACAGTTTCTTCTTTTTGAGGGTTGTTAGCCAGATAGCATGCCTTCTCCTTGATTGTACGAACAATCTCAAACTCAGATGTTGTACGAAAGTTGACACCTTCTTTCCGCAACAGAAGCCTGTGAGAAAATCACCAATTTGGGCATTATTCCTAAATTTATTTTAGAAATTCACATGTGTTATACGCTATTCATGGTACAGTGATCACTTTTGAAAGTTCTATAATTTGGAATAATAGTCAATAAATATATTTTATTTTAGCCTTACACATTAACTTCAGAGTGTGGTGGAATATACACACTGTGTTTATTATTTACATGGCAAAATATATTCAAAAAGGTGGTTAAAGGAAAAAAAATTGGCTGTAAGGAAAAAGTACCTGGTACCTAAAAAATGTTCACTTTACCATGAACAGTCTATAGTAGCATTTACTCAAATAAAAGTTAAACAGAATTGTGATTTTATCATTAAACCAATCTGTGCAATCTTCTATAAAGTTTTGTTGTCTCTCCCCTTGTCATTGATGATGTTTACATTAACATGCTCAGCTGACAGTCAATTTGCCCAATAAGTAGGAACTGGAAAATTTCACCATCACAAAATGTTTGTGAATTTGCATGAAATCTGGAGGAAAATTTGAAGAAGACTGGTTCATATGAAAAACCATGTTTTGAATATAGTATTTCCTCGAACATAAGACTTATTTCCTCAAATACAACACTTATTTCCTCATATACAAGGCTTATTTCCTTAAACAAAATACTTATTTCCTCAAACACCAGACTTATTTCTTCACAAACATCGCACATATTATTCGAACATTAGACATATTTCCTCAAATATCTGACATTTCCTTCACTGTAGGATATTTCCCCCTAAGACACATGACGTCTGTGATTGATGGGGAGACGTCACACGGTAGGGCTAGTTTTAGGCGTGTCGGTCAGAGACATGGCTAGCTATCAAGATTGACTTAGGGTTTGTTCACTGGAGCCCAGCCGGTATACAACCTAGGGCATTTGGTTTGGCGACTTGGTACAAAGTCTGGAGTGTGCCAAATGAACTTACGTATTATCAGCCTGCACACCGCAACTGGTTTACCTTTGATGGGCATCGCCCGGGGTATATCCTGGTTCTGCCTCAGCTGGGGTTGGCTCCTGCTAGAGTTCGTGCCCAGGCT
This sequence comes from Dryococelus australis, assembly GCA_029891345.1. Classification (NCBI taxonomy): domain Eukaryota; kingdom Metazoa; phylum Arthropoda; class Insecta; order Phasmatodea; family Phasmatidae; genus Dryococelus; species Dryococelus australis. The sequence continues at coordinate 231,914,165 of CM056996.1, read as the reverse complement.
CGGGGCAAAGGTGGTGCTGCAGTGGGTGATGCAGGCTCGGCTGAGGTGGCACCATGGGTTTGCAAAACCCAGGGGTACATTGAGTCCTTGATTGAGGGTGTCAATGACAGGATGTGGTTCTCTAGCGGTCTTGAATTGGGGCTGAAATAAGGAGGGGGAGGGAGATGGGAGGTGAGGCCTCTTAACTGGCAGGCGACTTGAGCTTATTCCCAGGGGGTTATGCTGAAAAGTGCAGTTGAGGCTGGGTTGCAGCCCAAGTTAGGCTTGGAGTTGGTAGCTGCCATTCTAATATGCAATCCGGTACAACTCCTGCAGGTGTAAGGCATTTAGATAGGTTTTGGCCATTGAATAATATTGATTCTTATGGGCAAGTCCAACCTCAACTAAAACAGTAATTCACGTGAGACACATGGTCTACTTAGAATTGACAGAGCTTCAACAGAACCTTCACACCTCATGCTCCCATCTTTTACTGTTCGCCAGCATCTCGCCAAGAAGCCTTCCCGTCAACGCCCCTCTCCGAAAAGTGCCCAGTTCAAATTTGCTGCACCCACAGGGCAGCCACGATATTCAAACATCGCACCGCTGCAATGGTAGCAGGCCTTTCAGCGGAGAGGCACAGCCTCTCCAATCACACAAGGGCAAGATATATCATAGCCTTCATGCCAAGCGCCAGCACCGCTAAGATAAGGATCCAGGAATCCATGTGTGTGACGTGGGACGCTCCACCCCCAACAGGCGAGATTAAACCCCCTGCACCCTTCTGAGTGCCCCCAAGCTGGAAAAATTACTATTAAAGTAATTCCAGTATGGACTCAGTGCAGTCTCCTACACCTCTCACCACTGCGAAGGAGGTGACCAGGACAGAACAAGTGGTTGTTGACGAATCTACCAGTTCTGGAGGACCAGCATCTTTCCAGAGGCCTTCCACTTCTTTGGCCTCCGCCAGCAGCTCCAGAGGATCGTCAACCCCTACCAGAGGGTCCTGCTGACGTCGTCCCTAAACCATCCTCAACCTCTTCCCACCACTTGACTCATCAGGTACTGTTGGTCACAGAGACGACGTCCCCTCCTCGGAACCCCCCAAGATCCTAGCCAGGCCGTCTTCTTTGCCCTTCTGGTAAAGAGTCCCCCTTTAATATCTAGGTCCTTTCACGACATGTAACATTAAATTCAAATAGGTTTAAATAAATTTTGGTTTTCCGAAATTAATTTTCCTTCACCTAATTAAGTATACTATATTACATCTTATTGTTTCACCAGGTTGCCTTCGCCTGGCATAACATAAAATCAAAGTAAGAAATGAATTTATTTAAAAAATTTTAATTTTTATATATTTTCATTTAGGAGAGTGTGGAGATCAAGTGTCTAATTTTACATTCGATAAAATGTAAATATTTCAAATGAGATATCCGTGGTTTATTATTCTCATTATATTAGTTTTGGTAAACCCAGTGTTTTAGACCTTTAAGATGTTCAGTATTATTTATAAGAATTTGAAGTGCTTAATTTTGTGTTTGGGTAGAACTGGTTGCGCGTATTACAGCCACCAAGGCCGGTACACCACAACTTAAAGAGGCAAACTGAGATCTGCCGGCAAAATATATTGCATATATTGCTGGTAAATCTTCGGGAGGGCCCAACAGCATTAGGTACACCATTCTACTTGTGGAATTGAGTGTCTTGGATAGTTCCTTACTCTGAATCTGCTGGAGAATGGCCCAGTCTGGGCGAGGTGATTGTATTAGTCACTGGACCTACAGTCGAAAACTCACCTAGATCTGTTGGCATGAACATGTAAATTCCGAAGCTCTGTTTCACCGCTGGCGATGGCCGATAATTCCATCCACCGACGGTAGTACGGCCGGACACGGAAAGCCATAGTGCGATTGCACAATGCGAACCCAACTGAACCAGCTGTACACAGCTAGGGCATATTCTTTCACCAGCTCTGCCTAAATTCATTATTCATTTTGCTTCTTTTTTTCATTTGCCCTCATTACTTAGCTAAAATGGATGGATGTAAACATAAATTAAGATTTATATTAAAATAACTTCAGCGCGATATATCAAGCCTGCCTATTCCATCTGTAGAGGAGAAGAACCCCGTGTTCTTACCACCTACCAGATCTGCAGAATGTCTAGGATTAGAACATTTACTGATCATACAATTCGACCACACTCTCGGCCTAGACCCAACCTTATTACCTGAAACGTGCACATCTATTCCTCCCCATCTGCCACAAGAGACTCTCGTATGCCCCGCTCCTCCGCAATCAGAGTCCACCACTGTCCAACCAGCCTGCAAGGAGAAGCGCATCACTGCCGAGCACTTCCCAGGTAAAACATTGGAAATTTGTGCCTCCTATATCACTTGATTTTGTCCCTACCAGAAAACCAACTCTACCAACTTTGTACATGGGATCCTTGCCCAAAAGCACTTAAGTTTCTTAGGTATGATCCTCGCGAATACTGAAGGCCTCCTCTCAGAATAAACCCAGATCCACTTACTGCAAAACCATCAGTGTAAAATTGGTCATAGGGGTTGAACTCCCCCGTTTGCAGCCAGAGAAGAACACCCGCAAAACCCCACTTTACTAACCTCACTCCAACATGGGTAACCCACCATAAAGGCCAGACACTATAAAGGGTTTGTGTTTGACTCCCGATGACAGCAGGTTTAACCTCTGTACCACTCCTTGTAAAGTTGATTTGGATTTTGAGGTTTCAATCTTCATTATTAACCGCGTGTTAATCTCTATTAAACACAGAGAGGAACGTCTCACACTCTTTCCAGCGACAGTTCAGAATGGTGGATGAGTGAATGGACTGACTGACTAACTGCTTTGTGGTTGTGACCTAATGGTTGGGGCTCTACCGTACTGCACACCAGGTGCACAGTATGGGTGGCCATCTAATGTGTATTGTTTTGACGCACATGCACCTGGTTAAGGGAGCCCACAGTCCTAAACTAGGTTGGGAATGCTGTGGTCTCCTGCTTTTCCCTGGTGGGCTGATGTCAACAGAAGTTGGAGTTACAGTCACCCTTAGCAATGAGTACTTGGAAGTTAATAGAAGACGTGTTTGCCATACTAACTCCTAATTTTACCAAGAATTGTAACGGAAGTTAACCTAACCAAACCAGGTGAAGGGGACCTGGGTCTGCTAGGCAGCTATGACACTGGCTAACCCTAGCTAACTCGATACTTGTCCAGAAGGTACTCGTGTAACACTAACAGAAGGGTAGTGTGTGTAGAAAAGGAGTGTTGGCTTCTTCAGGGGGCTTCTGGTGAAGGTCTTGAAGAGTGTCTGGTAGGTCGCGAAGACGTTGGTGTTAGCAGAGAGCTTCAGCACTGGAAGTGGTGGAGCAAGCTGAGGAGAATGAACTGTCATTCTGCAGCTGTGCACAAACATATATTCCACCTGCCTGCGGGCGCTCTGAAGTGTGGGGGTGGCAGGGTAAACTACTCCTCCCATGGGTAGAGCTGCACTCTCTGGTGCCATCTCTCAGTCCGTGGTGAAAGTAGATGTCTCTATCATGCGAGGTTGCATCTGTGGCGTGAGCTTAGGCACTACTAACCTGACGTGCTAGACTGGCGTCTATCACACGAGAGGGTTTGGCATGATGTCTGATAAGGCGAACTAACTTGGCAGCCTTTGTCTGTGAGTGCCCCCACATCTAGGGGCATGCTGGTGAACTCTGGATGCAAGTTGTTTGAGCTCACACTCCACCTGGGTCATGTGATTCCATGTGTAGATGAGGTGAAGTCATGTTTATATTTATTTATCAAAGAGCATCACTTGTCACCTCAAATATCGAACTTTTTCCCTTCGAATATAGTACTTTTCTCCTCGGATATCATACTTTTCTCCTCGAATATTGTACTTTTCCATCTAGAATATTGTACTTTTCCCTCTAGAATACTATACTTTTTAACGTAGAATTAAGTACTTTTTCCTCAGAATATAATAATTTTTCCTCTAGAATATACAGTAAAATCAATGTAATCAGAATAATACCTTTTACTAGTTATTAATGACCACCTCCACATGATATTATATATATTTGTTATAAATTGACATTGGTCTACCTAGCCTAACCTTACCTAACGTAACCTAACCTAACCTACGATAATGTAGCTTATCATAATACATAATGTCCTATTATTTTAGATTCTGAAACGGAGAGACAGGAAGTATTTAATTAATGGGAGGAATAGAAGACTAACTTTTCAGAAAACGGTGTATGCTTGGTTGACTTTGGAATCTAATGAATACGTTTCTGCAAAAGTATACGAAGTAGATGAATGTGCTACTCCAGTTAACTCTTTGTCCATCTGATCGCCATTAATTTTACAATCTGAAATAATAGTAAAACTTAGAATTAATTTGATGTTGGAACTTATTTACTTTATGCAACAAAAGTGAACTCCCATACTTTTTTCAAAGTAAATTGAACCAAATTATTTGTCCTAGCTACTACAAAAATTTTTGCCTACTTCCATACAAATATAATTTTTTACAAAAAGGACTGCGCAAGGCGATATACTAATAAATATCACGTGGAGGTGGTTATTAATAACTAGTAAATAAATGCACAACACAAACCAACACTTCACAAATTGACATTATCCATACTAAATTATAAAGAGGTAATGTGAGTTTGTGTGTGTCTGGTAATCTCAGAAACTACATAGGAGATTTTTATAATTCTTTCACTATTAGAAAGCTACATTCTTTCAGATGGTCATAGACTATGTTTAATAATAATTTTAAAAAAAGTCCTTAAGAAATTTCAAAATTTGTAAACCAAGTCGGAGAAATAAGAGCTACTCGACTGCTTTCTAAGCATGCCCTACAAAAATACAGGGCCGATACTTAAAAATCTTTTACTATTAGAAAGCTACATTCTTCCAGATGGACAGACGTATATATCAAGTAGGGCCACAGAGGCCCAGCGAGTAGAGTATGCCAAGTGGGGTCATGGTGGCCCAGTGGCTAGAGCTATCCCAATTAGGGCCGCAGTGGCTCAGTGGATAGAAAAACATCAAGTGGGGCCACAGAGTCCCAGTGGCTAGAACAATCTCAAGTGAGGCTACAGAGGGCCAGTGGATAGAGTAATGCCAAGTAGGGGCCGCAGTGTCCCAGTGGCTAGAGTGATACCAAATGGGGCCACAGTGGCCCAGAGGCTAGTGCGATCCCAAGTAGGGCAGCAGTGGCTAGAAATATATCAAATGGGGCAACAGAGGTCCAGTAGCTGGAGCGATCCCAAGTGAGGCCACGGAGGCCCGATAGCTGGACCGATCCCAAGAGGGGCCACAGTGGCCGTGTAGCTGGAGCGATCCCAAGATAGGCCACAGTGGCGGTGTGGCTAGAGCAATCCCAAGTGGGACCGCAGTGGCTCAATGGATAGAAAAATCTGAAGTGGGGCTGCAGTGGCTCAGCGGATAGAAATATATCAAGTGGGAACACATAGGTTCAGTGGGTAGAGTAATGCAAAGTGGGGCCGCAGTGGCCCAGTGGCTAGAACACTCAGGTGGGCAGTGGCTAGAGCGATCCCATGTGGGGACCCAGTGGCTCAGTAGATAGAAATATATCAAGTGGGGCCGTAGTCAGTGGATCTTAATATTATCTTAATACTATACATTCGCAAGTAGTCGCAAATTGTCGCAGGTATTCACAAGTTGTCACAGGTAGTCAGTCGCAAGTAGTTACTGGTAGTCACAGGTAGTCATGGGTGATCATGAGTAGTCGCGGGTAGTCCACATATTATATATATATACACACACACATAGGTATGTATGTATTTTAATAACTCCTTAAAACCTAATCGAAATGAAGCCGGGCTGATTGTTATTTCATAAAAAAATGATGTACATATAGGCATTTGTTAAACTTCAATCGCCATTCTTTATATTAAAACTAACCTAACATTTATCTCTATTTCACAGGATACTTAGTCTACTAACCTAACAATAATTCTCTCAATACAGATCTTCCATTAGCCACCTCCACACAAAACCGTTAGCTTATTTGTGAGTGCTACAATGTCCTGAAAGTTGATTTGGTGGCCAATCTTCAAAATCGGAGTCGATACTACAGCCAATATTTCTTTCTAACCCTGGGCTGTGATTCCTCCAACAAATCTGCTAAGCTCATAGGTGAACTGCAGCTACTTGACAAAACACTAATCACTTCTGGTTTGTCAAAACTTTTCATGTTTTATAGTGGGTCTTCTCTCACTCTCCCAAAAAGGTCTATCTGCCTCAATTATTGTAACTCTATTTACAAACCAATCCTTATCAGGTGGGGGGTCATTAGAAACAAACCAAATACGTTTTTTCCATGACACAAATTTCCCTAAACCAGTCTTAACAGACATTGCTTCACATTATCTCTTATTAAAACTATCACAATGATAATCATGTTTATATTCTTCAAAAAGTATTACATCATAATATCTTTCATCTAGATCTTGGAAAGCAAATTTACAGACATCTGAATAAAAGATTTGCGCTCCCTGCCAAATTCTGTTACAGCAACTTGTCTTACCCATACTAGATGGCCCCACAAATATAGCTGCTCTTTTTTGTGACAATGGCCAGACAGCAACCAATTGTTATGCCATTTAAGTACAGAGTTATACCAGCACATAAATGTTGTGTCTGCTATCTCTATATGTGTAGGTGGATGAAGGTTGTTAACACTAATCACGTAGCATATTACACACTCTTTTGATCAGTGATATTTTTTTTATTACAGCAATATTTCTAATTCACCGCTAGAGACATGTAATGTGTGACGTCATCGGCCCGCATAGCTTCACGTGGCCAGGATATGCCGATGTCAGAACCGCCGGAAGTGAATCGTGAAGGACATTACGCAGAGACTTCCACGCCATTTCATTGCCGTAATTTTTAAAAATGTTCTGAAGTGATAATTTTAAAAATACCAGAATTTTTAGAATTGTGGACACTGATTTTGCCGATATTTTCTGGTTTAAGGATTTTTAACGGAGTCAATTTGTATCAATAAATTTGTAAGAACATCCTTGATACAATGTAACTAATAAAGTCATCGATCGCTGGTAATAAAACCATGCAGCCACTAAATTTGGTATTATTTTGGAAATTTATTGAAAACAAAACTTTCAAGCTAAGTAATGTTATCAAATTGTATGAACATCTTTGATAAATGCAAAAGGTAAAATTAGTGATCGCTTGTGATAAAACCATGCTGCCAGTAAATTATGTATAGTTTTTAAAATTTGTAAAAACAAACTTCTAAGATAAGTACAGTTTTATAAATTGTTAAGGGTAACAAATAACATCATCAATGGCTTTGATAAAACCATACAGCCAGTAAATCTTTCTTACAAAAAATAAAAATATAATTGTACTATGAAAGAATCCTTCCAAGCAAAGTAATGTTTTATACAATTGCTTGATTTTGGCTGTTTAGTCAGGAAAGAGATCATTTTTCTCTCTCATAAGGAAAGTAATTCAATAATAAAAGATAAAATAATTATGCAAAATATTTGTCTAGATGCATTTCAGAGTTTTTGTAAGAATTGTTGTAACATAAAAAGTAACTTTGAAGTGTGAAAGTGTGACAAAGATACAAGGAAACTTTTTCTGTAATATTAAAGGAAATATCTCAATTATTTAACATATACCATATAAAATATTTGATATATTGTATTAAAGGATTCTATTTTAAAAAGGTGCTTAGTTTTTATGTATGTGTGTTGGAGAAGAAGAGAAAATTATAGAGATATCTATATTTCGTATATCACTTTTGAAAGAGAGAAAAAACAAATAATATTTACAATAACAGAACGTATAAAGTATTTCATGCGTTTTGCTGTTGGGATTTTGGGGTATGCTCTTGACACCTTGTTTTTGAAGGATTTTGAATTATTCCAAATTTGCTATTCATCTGTTTTGTGATGATGGGCTGGTTTATGTGCCTCTTTTGCCACGCTCTATAGCCAGTGTGTCGCAACCTCTCCCAGTGTACCTCGCACCAACCACGGGATTGCAGGTGACCGGGAAAGCTACTAACCAGAGCCAATAAACTGCCAGAATACCCACAAGCACTAGCATTGGTCAACCTTTCAGCATACCACGGTAGGTGGAACGGTAGAGCCCACACACAGGTACACTGTCTCCAGACCAGCTTGTCAGATTCGGTGCTCGCCCTCTCCACTGCGTTTCGGCAGTTGAGGGGATGTTCCCTGAGTTGGGAAGACTCCGGTGGGGCAAACAACCATGTCTAGGGACTGTCAACGATGACACCTGACTCCCAATATTCACTGTGTTTAGGTGCAGATCACTGAGATAGGGTGTCTGTTCAGTCGGCAGACACTTCACATGGTTCTACACGTAGTAGAATTACATGTACCCTGCAACCTTTCTTGGACATAAAAATGCATTTTGTTTCCACCTGCTTACAGGAGCTTACACCCTCCCTCATCGCTGCTCTTAACCAGATCTCACAGAAGGGTCAAGCACAAGCACTGTGCCACTTACTGATTCCCGTCACACCCAAGATCCCCAAGGATCTATTTGAGGCACTAACACACATGAGTAAGGAGACTCACCCCTGGGTCGCTGAACACCTCAACCAACCGGATCAACCCTCAATAATACCCACTGTTATTTCAGACTAGAACCAGCTACTCCATCCTCAAGTACGTTTGAACGCCAGAAATCAACACCAATATGCCTGTGGTCCATGCACGCCATGTAGAGACAAGTATGACCAAACCACCATTCCAGGTTAAGCGTCACCCAGGTATCCCGCCAGAGTAACATACTGAAACGTAAGATCTCACTGCTCAAACTCGACTTTGTGCCCTGCCGCAAAGCTACCAGGCCAGTCCTCTACACTGGATGTGCACCAGTGCCCCGGAGAGACTGAAGTGTAAACCAGTAAACACTGCCAGGAAGGGTGCACCTGGCTTAGCACCCTACAAAACCATTCCCCTTTGACGACGTGCTCATTAGTCAGCTAAGGCATCATGCGTCAAGAAGAAGGGTACAAGAGTTTTTCTGGTGCCCAATATGGAGCATTTTACTGCTATAGTTTCGACTAGGCAGTACAAACAAGTCAGCCTGACTCAGCAGAGAACCACGCGAACTTTGGGGAGTCCGAATAATACCCAGTGGCGCCCAAAATGCATGAAATGTCAGTAGCGGACATGAGTGAGCCCGAGCTCAGCTGCACAGCTGCATCCGCAACTGAATCCAGCTTCTGTTCGAAGGAGAACTACCCCGGCTCCGGAAACCCCAAAATATAGTGCGCCTACTGTAAACAATGGTTTCAGTATGTCTGCGTAAGCTGGGCAAATGAACCCCACTTCACTGATGGCCTAGACTACCAGTGCAACAATTGCAGAATGAGGCAGACGGCTTTCTGTAATTGGATAACATGCACAGGGCACGGGACTCACACAAGTGTGATGTATCCTGTGTGCGATAGGCTGGCCGGATGAATGAATTATCAAACCAGGCGTGGTATACCAATGTGAAGTTTGTAGACGTGCAGCCGAATACAAACCACACAAGCCAGGACTGGCCTCCCATCACAGCACCGCTCGCTGCACGAAAGAGACCACATTGCCGGAGTTTGCGGGATAATCTTACGAGGACCCACTAGTGTTCCTGGCAGAATGTGAACAGCAATTTCGGAAACATCAAGTGCCCGCGAAACAATGGGTCTCACAAGCACAGGCCAAACTAAAGGGTAAAGCCCTTGACTGGTGCCTGAAATACAGAAAATTCATTTCGGAGTGGAGCCAACTCAGTAACAGACTTACACAATAGTTTAATGGCGAAGAGGTACTGGCGTGCCTCACTACGGAGTTTTACAGCCACACCCAGACACCAAACGAGGAAGTCAAAATCTTTGTCCACCATAAGATCTAAATGTAACACAGAATTTTCCCAGACAGAGATGAATGAAGAAGTCTGCAAGCTCCGAAACCCACCACCATAGAAGAACTTGTCGGAAGGGCATGTGAAAAGAAGAGGAATACCTGTGAGCAAGATGAGATTGACCACCGACAGTGGGGTAGGGAAAAGGGGAAGCAAGAGTGACAGATCCCGTGCCCTCCCCTACTCCCCCCCAGTGAATGACTCATTGCCCCGTTTATCTGCTACAAAGAACAAGAGGGAGCGGGGAGAAGGGAAGTAGACAAGGTCATGTCCGGCCCCTCCCAGCACCACGCTGCAACCACCTAAATGCTGGTTTTTCCCTGAGTGGCATTTTAACCACAATTGTCCTAACAAGCCAGCCGGCTGGAGATTGTAAAAGGACAGCCCTTCCCAGCAGCACATTAAGGGCAAAATAGCAGTCGAACATGAAATGAAGCTCCCAGCATTGACAGTGAACTCTCTGGCCCTGCCACGGAAGTCAAAGAAACCACTGCAGCTACTGAAATTAAAAATTGTGAAAACCAACTGGCCCCTAATCGACCTATAAAGAAGACCCAAAGCTAAGCCAGACGTATCAGATGCTGTAAGAGGCAACTTCATAAACAAGAGACGCACGCCAAGGCACCCATTACCTCTGATATGCTGGACAACGTAGAAGAACCCGCAAACCACATTCCTCATGAGAAAGCATGGACATCGCAGTCTACGGAGCCAAATGAAGAAAAGAAACACTACAAAGGGGCTGTTTATTCCATGCCAACACAAATAGAATTTCCCAAACCCAGAGCCAAGGAATCAGAACAGACGCTACCTCCGACACCTTCTGAGTTCCACCGATAGTTTGCCAACCAACACGGGAAGTGGATACCTAGCACGTCTGAAGTATCTTGGCAGAGCCCACTAGATCAACAACTGACACACCTCCAGCCTCATCAGAATGCAGCCACCAAGAGAACATCAGCAGTGATGTTCTCTTGGGATAGCTGCCACCGCTGACATGCCACCTCCGACAAGAGAGGCACCTACCAGAACTACCAGTACTCTCAAGATCGGACCCCAGGCATCCGTTCCGGTGGTATCTACTGCTGCTATCATCCCGGATTGCGCTGCCACCCTGACAGCTGATTCGATGCTCAACGCAGAGGCTGCTGCTTTTGAGTTCCCAGCGCTAACCCATGCCGCCACTGACTCCCAGGCCAAACACCACGGACAAGAGGACGTATCGAGGCACCTGCCTCACATAACCTATCGGTTGTTTCCACCCCCCCCCCCTCCCCAGTTTGTTTGCAGGTTTCCAGAGCCACCTGATACTGCAGCTGTCCCGATGGCCACTCTTCCTGGATGAGAAGAGGACCACAATGAGATACTCGTCTTACCAACTACCAAGGTCGCCCACCAAGCCGCACCTTCCAGACGAGGGGAACTCTAGGTCGTGTCCGCAACCACCAATCTGCTGTACATTCACAGGTCACCAGTACCACTCAACGCCACAGCGGTCCCAATGGCTACTCTTCTTGGATGGGAGGAGGACCTCGCAGATACGCCCAATGCCACTGCAGCCCAGGCCAGACCAATAACTGCCCTTTCTGGACGAGGGGAGGACCACGACGAGGCGCCTGCCTCACTTGTGACTCAGTGTTACACAACCACCATGTTATCCCGTCAAGGGAATCAAACTGTCATTTTGATAACCCCATTGAGTCTACAGTCGGAGGGGCGTCAAGTCTACCCAGACGGATGCCCAATCTACAACCAGAGAGACTCAACTTGTGAACCCAATGTTCAGCCTGCCCCAGATGGTGTGCGGACAAGCAACGAAGGAGAGCCACAGCAAACCTGTCACTGAGCTGGCAGCCCAGTCTATGGTTCCAGCTCTGGCACCCGCATCTCAGGGGGTGGGTGCACTACCTGAACGACTACCTCCGCCGATGATGCAGCCCACTACAGTACCAGTTCCTGCAAACAAACGGGTAGGAGACGCTGTCCCTAACCTGCTCCTGATGGCAATGGAGAGCTCCATGCAGTGCAACAGCCACTCCACAATGGCCGAACTTCAACTATGGGTACAGACCCAATGCGCCTACCTGGCCAGCTTGGCAACAGGCTGTTAACGTAAATCACCATGGAGAGTACCTGCCTGTTTCACCTGGGCAAACCCGCCTTATGCACCACCATGTGAGGCAGTCAATACAAGATGGCAGGAACATTGAATCAGCGAGTGAAAGTGCAATGCACCCAAAACTTAGAAAGTGATAGTCACTAATTAGCTATCTTAGCCAGTTTGATTGACACTAATAGTTTGTGTACGTGATCAAAAGTCAGTGTTGTTACGTAATTACAGACATTATTCTGGACGCTTAACTAAGCGCAATGCTTACATCAAGATAGTTCTGAGGCACCTGCCTTTTTGCAGCTGTATCAGTTGTTCCATACTCCCTAATTACGTAACCTGACAAATTATGACTGGCTCGTTAACAGCCATATAAACTGTGTAAGTATTACGTGAACACTTGGACACGTCAAATCAGTGCCACGTATATAGCAAGCGTGAATAAGAAGACACCAATGTGTAAAAACATTTGTGACGCAGGAGTAATTCTTGTTGAACAGAGACAGAAATACAACAAATTGTAGTATGGAGACATTTCTGAAAGACTAAAATTTTCAACATACTTTGGTTTATATAGAATCACAATGAAGAATTTCTATATTCTGAAATTTTAAAGTCACTCTAAATATCACAATTTGCACATAATTTCTTGCATTGTGTTGAGTCACTCAAGAAACATCGAGCCGCTTCTATAAATGAATCCAGCTATATCTATACACACATGTTAATTTGTGTAGAGTAATAACCTCAAGAAACGTACCTTAAAAAGACATTATTAAAGCAAAATGAAAAGATTGCACCCAAACATTGTAAATATTTTTTTGTGCATATGTTGTTTGAAATGTTTCTTCCTGTTCTATATTTTGTTATTTGTAGTGGTGTTCACACAACATTGTTGTAGATAAGGCCACTGCCACCACACTCGTTTGCACATGCTTAGCAGACAGTTGAGTCTAGAAGCGCCCGGTTGACTTGACCATATTGCACACGTTGTTTGCCTGCTGTGCGACACGTAGAAGACTAGGGTAGAAGCCACTCTTGATAATTTACACAGGCGGCCACAGCAGAGCCTAGCTGCCTAACAAGTGAGGCATCTGGTAATCTTTTATTTTTGATTTAATGTGACGCGTATAGCTTAGACTAGTCAATGTAACTTTGACATGTGGTAGCTCTTGAACCCAATTATTGATTCTGAGTGGACTTTCTGCCAGGGACTAACATTGGTCGGGTTGGTTGACGACTCAGCACAAAATCAGCTGTGGGTGGTACCATAATATGTCTGACTACAACCTTTGCCTATTGATGTAGGGCTGACTTTCCAGGGTACTCACACACCGGTTTCCTGGGCTCTGGTGTATAGGCAGGTCAACTGGGACCAGCAGTCGCCTGGGTGGTGCTGGCTGATGAGTTTCCATACAGAGAAGTATGGTGTTTTTTACTCGACTCTGCAGTTGCGCTGCTTCCAAAGTAGGAGTTGGAAATGCCAAACCTGGTGTCACTTCCAGTGACTAGGGATGAACTGCAGGATGACTCTCGATGCCAAGCCTAGTGTACATAGGGAAATAAACAGGGATGCTGGCTGAAGACGAAGGCCACTCCACGTGACGGGCGGTCTGAGCTCGTTTCCGTGGGGTGTCTCCGCCAGGTGCAGAGGGACTAGTACTTCTAGCTGGCGCAAGCAGTTGATGGCACCCTAGTTAAGTGTAGAGCCCAACAGCAGTTGACAGCACAAACCCTGTGCTCCTACATTTCAGCACCTTGGCGCACAAACCTAGAGTGGTGGGTCGCATGGGCCACCTTCCTACTACTGTCAGGGTGTGGTCCAGCAACAGTCGGGAACTCCAGTCCCAGGAAAAATACCCCTGCCAGCACCGGCAGCGCTCTGGAAGTGATGCAACCTGAGGTGGCTGTCCTGCTCCTGTTGGATGAGTACCTTGTGGTTGGGGGTCTACTTTTCTATACACCGTAGTGCACAGAACAGCGGACCATCGAAAGTGGTGTGTGTTGCTGATGTACAGATACCTGAAGGGGATCTGCAGTCCTACACTATGGATTGTACAGTTATAAAAACCAGTTTGCTTGCTTGTTCCGTCTAAGGGTTGAGTACCTAGTTGTCAGAGGGGATTTACCTCTATAACAGATTCACTCTTGGGATAGCATTAAAATGTATTTACTACAAATAATAAATACCGGTGACACGTACTCTTACTACTAAGCAAAGTGCTAACAGAAGTAAGCTACGCTTGACAGGTGGAGGTGACCCGCTCCTAGGCTACTCAAGTTTAGAATGACTTTGACGGATACGAAAATAACTCAGACGTAGTTACTCTACCCTGGGGTTGTCTATACGAGACTTAATAAAAAGGGGACCACTACCAAAAGGGCAGTGGGTGTAATAGCCACTCACCAACAAGTAGCGGCTGCTGTTGAACCAGGAGGATCAACATCGAAAGTGTGGAGTGAAGTCGAGTGGGCTTCTGGTGTTTAAGAGCTTATGGAAGCTGGCGATGGTTGAAGCCTCTGGAGTTTCTGGTAGGAAGTGGTAGAAGCCTCTGGTCATTGGTGGCAGCAGCCACTGATGGTTACTGAATATCTATAAGACCTGGTAGTGGTAGTCAGTAGAGAGCTGCAGCACAAAAGTGTTGAGGCGAGCTACTGGAGATGAGAACTGGCTTCTTCGGCCGTGCACAGACTTACATACTGTGCTCGACTGGCACATGCCTGGACTGGAGTGGGTGGCGTAACGTTGCTCTGTGAAGTCTCCCTGGAGTGAGTGGGGTGGGAGAATCTACCCTTGTGCTCGGCTATATGGCCTCGGGCGCTCGGGCCTCTTAGGAAAGCTTCACTGGTGTGACAACACTCTGTCTGCCAGGTGCATCAGGGAGGCTGACATGTTACTGTGGCCAATGAAAACATTGATTATTTCACTTGTGAATAACATGTTGGGTTTGACACTTCTCGGGTTATGTAAATACTACGTGAGTGGTGTGAGAAAGTTGGGTCTGGAACATCAGGAAATACCATGTGTCTGTAACTGTCTCTCCATGCGAAACAATCCTATAGCCATCTATGGTTGTGGTTCCTGGTATAATATTAATACATTAGCATACGTCAATTATTTAATTGTTTTTCAACAATTAAATTATTTTATTTCCCCAAGGGTCGATATTCCGCGTGCCACCCACTATGTAATTGTTTAATCCCTTTTTCACAGCCTCACTGTGCTAAATATAATGATTTTAAGTATCCAAGCCATAACGCTCATTTTGTAGGACGGCACGCTTTAATGGAGAGAGATTCTCACAGCACATTAACTCAGGTCCCTTACCACGACACAACCTTACACAAAGTATAAAAATAAACCCACACAAAGAGTTCATGAAAGTAAGAAGATAACAAAACTTCATCACAGCACAGCACAGCGATAACCCAAGACCAAGGAGCAAGAAGAGAGAGAGAGAACGCCAGTTTGCACGCATCAGAGAGAGACACAGAGTTGTCTAGCCAGCAAGTAAACAAAGAAACAAGATAAAAGAGTGTCACTACACATGCTGCTGCCCGGCTATTCCTCCAGCCCAGCTGATACGCCACACCACCAAGGTCAAAAGTATCCTGCCAAGAACTGCCGAAAGCAGAGAGTAGCAACAGCTACAGAAGCAAAACCATGAAAGAAAAAAATTGCTGTTCAGAGAACAATCCTACATTCTCTCAAAGGAATTTTTTTCTCGACCCATGCCATCATTATAGGAGTCTATACACTACCCAGAGAAAAACAAATTTTTCTTGTGGGGACAGTTTGACAATCCTGCCAAAGAATTTGCTTTTTGTCTCCCTTCTTGAGAAAGAGCTTATGTCGCAGCGGAGAGGGGGCGAATCGCCCCATGACGTTTTTGCAACAATGGGAGAAACTACTTAAGCTCGTCAGTAAGCATAGTTGTTTGCCTGATTTCAACTGAGTTTCCAATGTTGACCCACCACGTGATGTAAAGAAATTTTACAGTTTGCCACAGCTAGAATGGATTTTCCAGCCAGCAGAATTTTATTATTCACCGGCCCACCGACACTACGAATTGAAGGCACCGAGTTCCAATACACGCCGCTAGATGGCTACACCAGTATCGCTTTGCCGCACACCCATCTCCAAGCCGGCCGGTGATGTCATACCTCCAAGCAGCTATGCTATCACCACCCCCCTCTCCAGTGATCTCCCCTACCCAGCTGCCATAAGAGCTAGGCCCTGCCATAGTATAAATAGTGGGCTGCGACACTCGCTCAGGACCAGTCTCTGTTTCTCCACCACACCCGTTACTGGAGAACTGATCAGTCTGCACACGATCAGTCTTCAGTCAGCCACCACACTCGTTGCCGAACACTGACCAGCCTGCTCAGTTACAGCTACGTTCCTAGCTCAAACCTTCCTTCCTTCACCACATTCATGCCGAAGGAAAACCCGCTCCTTGGTCTCCACCGCACCTTATCGCAGGAGAAATCATGCTAAACCTGCTTAGTCTTCACCGCATTCGTGCCGAAGAGACCAAACCATCACGTTGTATACACACTTAGGCACTGCAGCCCCCTCTGGGCAACATATGCGTAGGAAGTTAGACCATTTAAGTTATTTTAATACCGCTCATCTACCCCACCTTTGCTAGCCTAGAACCAGGGTGCCGCTACCTAGAAAACGTAGGTATAAGTTTCCCTAAGCTCTTACCAGCGTTAGGACGATGTGCGACCCCACTTGTTTATTTCCTATAAGAAGTAATAAACAAAATTTACCTGACTCAAGGGTACCCCTTTCCTGTAGATGTAGAACCTCTCCCATTGTACCTCACTCCAACCAGGGGATTGCAGGTGACCGGGAGAGCTACTCACCCAAGCCAATAAACTGCCAGAATACCCACAAGCACTAGCGTCGGCCAACCTTTCTGCATACCATGGTAGGCGGAACAGTAGAGTCCACACACCGGTACTCTATAT
This sequence comes from Dryococelus australis, assembly GCA_029891345.1. NCBI lineage: Eukaryota > Metazoa > Arthropoda > Insecta > Phasmatodea > Phasmatidae > Dryococelus > Dryococelus australis. The sequence goes on along the minus strand of CM056996.1, from coordinate 231,897,140 downwards.
CAAAATCAACTTGTCAGATTCGGTGCTCACCCTCTCCACCGTGTTTTGGTGCCAGAGAGGATGTCCCCTGAGTTGGGAAGACTCAACTGGGACATAAACCCACGTGCAGGGACTGTCAACGACGAAGTGTGAATTCCAATTTTCACCGCATTTAGGCGCTGTGATAGGGTCTGTCTGTACGGGCAAACAAGATTTCAGGCATACCAACATTTTACTGCAAGTGATAGGTTTTCACGTGGCCTGATGATCCGGCTGGGACACATTTCAAATTTTTCACATGTTTTGTGCAACTTACTTATTGTCTCACTTAGTGCCACCTGAGTTTGCTCTACTTAAGGCACATACCAATAATTCTAGGCTGTTCACAGTAAAATGAGCACTTTTGAAAGCCCTGCTAAAATTCTACTTTCTTACCCATTATGTATCCTTCCACCACATGTATACAAACATTGCCATGTGATTGCAATATGTTAATAATCTCAATGTTTACATTTTAGGACTGCTAAATGTGACACATATTATATATAAAACATGTAACATATGATGTATATAACACATATATATAATGTATGTAACACATATATATAATGTATATAACACATTATATATATAATGTATACATATGCATATGTATGTATGCATATATATATACATTATATATATAATGTATACATATGCATATGTATGTATGCATATATATATACATTATATATATAATGTATACATATGCATATGTATGTATGCATATATATATACATTATATATATAATGTATACATATGCATATGTATGTATGCATATATATATACATTATATATATAATGTATACATATGCATATGTATGTATGCATATATATATACATTATATATATAATGTATACATATGCATATGTATGTATGCATATATATATACATTATATATATAATGTATACATATGCATATGTATGTATGCATATATATATACATTATATATATAATGTATACATATGCATATGTATGTATGCATATATATACATTATATATATAATGTATACATATGCATATGTATGTATGCATATATATATACATTATATATATAATGTATACATATGCATATGTATGCATATATATATATATATATATATATATATATTTGTTTGGGTCATCTCACAGCTCTGATAGACAAAAACTTTACACAACAAACAATTGAAAAATGAACGCCCTAGCGATGAAGTCATGGAAACTGTAAAAAAGCAAACATTAAACTTTGGTGGTGAACAACGACCAATATAACACGTTAAAAAAAGGACACATTAGTTAAGCCGAACAATAATTTGGAAGGGTAGCCAAATCCAGATTTTGAAATAGACTAGCACTACTGCACACACAAGGTACAACACCACGTGTCAAGCAAATTACCAAACATTTAAAAACTGTACCGCAAACTTAACGTTTCCCATAACTCACCATTTTCTAAGTGCCCCATCGCTCTGTAGAGTGACAAGTAAAACGTCAGCTCTAAAACATGGTAGCTGTGTTTAGCCTCAGCTGACTGAAGTTAAGTGCAACTAAGCCATCAGGAAAAAATATACATCATGCAGGCATAAGGTAGCGGCGTAACGTAGCAAATGTCTGAAGCATATAAAGTAGACAGAGCGAGGCCGTGCAAGGACTTAAATAAAAAATGACAAATCAAAAAATAATATCGCGGAAAGGGGAAGGCAGGGAGGCAAGGAAAGACGAGGGGATCTGAGCCAAGCAAACAGTACATCACTGCACAGAAGTAGATGGTGCTAATAAACTTGACGTGATGGCGCAAGAGTGGCAGTATATAAAAATATGTAATATATAAAAAAGAAAAATATATGAAATATGTATATGTACATATTAAGGATAGTTTTATATGCACCTTTATAAATGGAGATAAATATATTTCAACATAGGCCTATTACGTATATATAAAATTATAATAATTTACACAAAATATAAACATATCAACAAATGCATTTGTGTATACATAAATTTTTTTATTGACATTGTTACTCGGTGTTTGTACCCTTCTAAAATCCTCCAAAAAAGAACTGAACATTTATACTGTGAATTGATGTGGTTACAGAAGTGTATACCAGGCTTGTAACTGGCACCACCTTCATTCGTACCAAATAATTCTAAAAATAATATATATTATTTATATCCAAGTGAAATGCAGATCCGGCGATGGCCACATTTCTGGTGTCTCTTGTGGCCCAAATGGGTGTGACATTTCATTTTTGTCAAACACACACAGACCTCAAGAAACCAATTTTACAGGTAAAGTGCATGGACTCTCATCATTGTTGTGGTTCCTTCATTGTAATGACTGCAGCAAAACTGAAAACTTAAATTTAAAAAGTATTAAAATAAAATTACTATACTTACAAAAATGGTGCATGCGTGCACACACAAAGCTGAAATAAATGTCTCATTATTAATGTAAAACCAATACATATCCATATATGACAGCAAAATGATAATGTAAAGGACAAATTATAAAAGTAATACTTACAGGCAAGTTACTGTGCATAGCAATAGGCACTTGGTTTAACTTTCCTTGGTACTATAGCTGTGCTGCAATAAACAGCCTATTAGAAGCCCCAACGCTTATACTATGTTATCAATTGAGAAACTTATTTACAAATTAAGAAAGTGTGTATTTTGACTTAATTCCTCCGGAAGATATTTTCTTTTGTTTATTTATGGATAATCACAATCACGGAAGGTTTGTAACATTTTTAGGTAATGTTTAAAGTAAAAATTGAAATGTAAATAATTTACCATTTTAAAAATGTCTAAGACCAATTGGAAATATTTATTTTTAAAAAATCCCACTTCTAACTCTATGTACAGACCTTCATTTCTTCGGTACAAATGTAGCAACATAAACAAACTAATATTATTATCGTTATATCAATTGTAACCAGGCCACTGTGCTTTTGTTTTTTGTATGTGCTTATCGCTATAACTGTGAATGTGTTTGGTATGTCAATTGTAGCCCGGCCTTTATTGAAAGCTAGCTCATACAGCTTCTTTAGAAATACTTAATTTAACAGAAACACTGCGTAATGTAATTTAACCTTCACAAAACATGCACTTGCAAGTAAACAAGAGCTGTGGGATTCTGGGGTGTTGACTATGACGTGTAATTTACAGTTACATTAAATTTCTATAACTACAAGATTTTTGCGGCCACAGTAGCAGATATTACAAACAATTATGCCTACTCAACAACGCATACTATCTTCTTTGATATTTATCCAAAGGTAGCAAGTTGTCTTGTCGAACATCCATTTCGAAATTTAAACATGGAATTGTTCTATAGGCCTAACTGTTGACAATTAATTATAAATACTTTCTAATCCTTACTACGGCAACCATTACCAAATAAAACAATTAGGCCTACACTTGCATCACGAAAGGAGGTCAGCAACAAGTTTCAAGATTTTATAGTTTATATGTTGGAACACCTTTGGTGGAAGATCAAACTACGACGTTTATGTTATGTTAACAATAGTAAAACTTAACACTGTAACGTGGGATGAATAACTACATGAACACAAGTTCGAGGTTAGGCCTACATTACAAAATAACAGTGATTTCAAAACATGTCAAATTAATGCATAATTATTGACAGGCACATTTGCACTTGTTATGAAGGCAGATTTAAGAAAGTTTACATGGCTGGGCATAAATAGATACGTACAGATGTATTTGAGGATAGGCCTACATTACAAAACTACAGTGATATAAAAACGTGTAAAATTAACGTATAATTATTGACTACCAAATTTGCACTTGATATAATGACAGATTTGAAAGAAATGTTAAACAGATGGGTGTTGGTAGATAGGTACAGATAACTTTTAATATTATTTGTCAAACTTAGGATATAACATGTACTTCGCAAACTCACATGAATATATTAATGTTGCATTTCTGCTGTCGTTCATTTACTTTATAATTGTTATTTAACTTTCTGTTTATAATATAACGTTTCTAACTGTTGATTTAAACGTGTTCTTTTTCACTTTTTTTTTTACTGGGGATAAGCGGCGAGTACACGTCGTAAAAACACATTTACATTTACCTCCGGACAGTTGCAGTTGAAATTTTCATCATTCCTGCAACTCGTTCGATCACCTTGCACGGTTTCATCTCTCCTCGACAAATTAAAGAATAAATACTTTCGGCGAGATTTATAATGTCCTCCTGATGCTGAATATTTGTACGTACTTTGCTGGAACTCTTAACTTTACACAAAATCACTACAACACAATTAAACACTATATGACCCATAATAAAACAATGCTGATTGCAGATAAGCTGAAAAATAAATGAGAAATATTAAAACACAACAACTTCCAGTTTCCAAATTTGTAGTTTACCTCACAAGCAAAGCCAAGCAACAAGCATGAAGGAACCACAAACAACGGACCATTACTTTTGACCGTTACGCAGATCACGTGACACAATATAATTATAAGTTACAGTAAATACACTATCTTTACGCCAATAACTACTTTTAAAGTGTATAAAATAAACTTCAAATGGCTTAAGTAGCCATAAATTTTAACATTACACTTGCAATACCGCGGTATTTCGTAGAACTACTTTTCACATTTCACTGCCAACATAACTGAGTGTGTTCATTCCCAGCCTGTGTGGTGACACACATGGTTATACATACGCAGTTGCGGGCGATGGTTTTCTTTCAATGGTTGATTTCTAGAGTGTTCACTTTAATGCGAACTACCTTTATTAACAGTTTGAGACAGAATACGCTGTGCAATACAGAAAGGAACTGGGAGATTTGTTTAGATCGAGTTAGCCTGACTGTGGATCCCTTTCAGGTATCTGTACATCAAAAAACATACATATTAGACGGCTACCTGTTTTCTTCCCACACACACATTAGCACTAAGTCAGTGGTCGTGGGGAGAAACAGTGACACCACAAATACTAGAAACACCTTCACACCGTGAGGCACGACAAGACTCAGGTTGCTTCTCACCATTCGCATTAAGCGAGTGTGCAGTGACCGTAGCCTGAAGTTTTGTCATTCATCCTAGTGCAAACGCACAACCAGTAGAGGCTTGGCGGCCCCCACGGCTCCACGTCCCTGATCAGCCCGCATAATGTGGGGGATCAGTGGGGACTCTTATCGAGCTCGTGCTGGCAAGTCACTATTGGGTTACACTGTTAACCTTCCTGTCTAAGTGCATTGCATAGACTATAGAACTGTTTGCCCTATGCCTCACGAGAAGAGGAGTGGTAGAAAACGTAGGGAACAATTCCTGGTTCACTCTACTCTCAAACCGTAGATCGCATTACCCCATCCTACACAGGAAAGGCCGGCGGAATGAGACCGCGCTGCTCAACTCAGTCAACAAGCAGTTGCGCCTGCTTTGGTTGTAATCCCAAACAGCATCTCCAGCAGTAACCAGGACGACTGTGTTCTTCAATCGCCAACACCCCTTGCCCAATACCGCCTATCTAAAAAAAATCACCCCGCTTTTGGTATAGAGGACAAAATCCTCGACCATCGTGCCTGTTAGTCTAACTGGGCATGAATCACAACTAATGATTGATTATACAAACATTCTCAAATCGATTAAGCACAAACTACGGCCACTGATTGCTCAAACCACTTACGCCTTTTGCTTCAGTGTCAATCTTACACAGTTATTCTGCTCCTTTTTTTACGTAGAAATTATTAATTTCACAATTAAAAATAACTGAAATGAATTTTCTGAAAACTTTGAAACTCCACACCTTGTGAAAAACAACTGTCCCTAGCTATGGTTAAAGCTAACTGCCTCTGCTGATGAGCATTAAGAATCAAGGTAGTCAGTCACTCGATTCTTAACTTTATCATAATGCAACAGAATCTGTGGTATCAAGGAATAAAAGAATAAAATTTGACACCCCTAAAAACAAACACAAGTGGCCTTAAAAAATGAAAATCTCTACAGCTACAATATTCATGCAAACAACAAAGCATACATTACTTGAGGTATCGGGAAACATCTCGGCCTGCAATGTCGACTCGCATGATACTGTGAGGCAAGGCAAAACCCTCGTAAATTGGAACTGCATGAGTCACACCATCACCTGCATCTAGCACAACACCTGTCGTCCTTCCTGTCGCATACCTGAAATTATTTTAACAAAAACACATATTTTGCTCCTCAGGTGAATTAATAAAACAGTAAATTAACTCTTGGTTATAATGCAACCTTAAACTAAAACACACAAATTACCTACACTATTTGTGATGATTATATGAAGAGACAGAATCTCATCTCGACTAGCCAAAAACAAAAGATGTAAAATTTCGACTGAAACCACATTCTATGCACAATTCACAGCTTAGCTTCTACAAATAATAAAATATCTAAATGAATTTTGAGTGAGAAAGTTATTTTCACACATGACCAAACAATATCATCTGTTGAAGTTATGTATAAAGATGCTACGGTTGACAAAAATAAGCAAAAAATAAACAAAATATTTCATCTTACACTTAAGTTATAAAATTCCATGTTTTCTCAAATATGTGATTGTATACTTTCTGGGGCCAAAATACACTATGATTCTGAGTGGTATATAATAATCTGTCACAATGTATTCTATTCCAACTTAAGAATAAAATGTTTTTGTACATGTAAAACCCCTTCTGAAAAAATCTCTGTCCCTAGCTGCAAATGTTTTAGTGGACACACTGACTGGCATACTCCAGCAAATTTGTTAACAATGTAGGAAAAGAAGTTCCATGTCTTAGATAAAATGAATTCAATCAATTGATGGATATGGGGTTTACTTTGACGCATGACAGCTGTGAGAAAGTAACAATAGAGGCTCGTCACGGCCTAAGTGATTTTGGTTGGTGTGAGAGCATGCACACCAGGGTGAGTTTAGACTATACTTCGCTTTAATAAGTGTGGAACAGTGTCTTGGCACAAAATCAGGAATGACAAGTACTACCTTGTGTCTTGTCGGGACCACTTTCCTTTGTATACATAGGCGATTGGTGGCCTTGCACTTGCAGTTGATAGTTCCAGAGAGCTGCGGCAGGAATTGTTTGCCGATCATATTGGGCTGAGATCAATCTTCACCCGTGTCTGCTGCAGATGTGTTCCACTTCTTGTTTTCACTGCTGCGCCGGTAAAGTGCCATCATCCTTTTCATGAAATGTTTTTGCGCAGCATGTGTGCCCATAAGTTCTCGGAGCTGTCACTGACGGGGACATTTTCAAGTTAGCAGCTGTGTGATTGTAGGTCCCGCACGGGGAAGAGAGGAGGACTGGTGCTGCGAACAGCAGAGATAAGTGTAGGACCCTCAGGGATTAAGAGGGCTAACTTGTGCTAAGCCCATGTTTGTGAGCAGCTGCACGTGTGCCAAGTGCTAGGATTGGCTGAAGGCCAGATGATGTCACCTGAGGCCAGATGATTGGCGTGATTGATGGAAGCCAGCTGTGGAGCGGTGGTGTTTTTAAAGAGTAGTGGTAGGATAGAGATGGCATGGATGAGTCTAAGAGAGAAGTCACTCGGGGGAATCAGAAGTGAGACAGTCAGCGAGTCTGGAGTCAGTCGTCAGTTGGAGCAAAGTGGTTTGGTGAACTCTGACCCGGAGGAGGCTGAGGAAGTTCTCTATGATGTAGTTGACAAAGCTAAGTCACCCTTTTGTTTTAGTAGTATGTAGTTAAATTCAGTTTGGTTCTTGGAGATTTTCATTATGACGACATAAATGTTCCTTCGTGAAGACATAACAATTGATGTATTGCAGTAGGAAGCACAGATAACTAGAAATATCTCAGTTTGACATGCGCTGATATTGATGTAGTAATTTTAGGTGATAGCAGCTGAGAGTTTTCTTTTTAAAGGTTTTGTGGCAGTAAAAGGTTTGTTGCCTATTAATCTGGTGATGAAGTTAAATAAGAGCCATAATTTGCAATTTTATTTTAATGATGAGAATTAAGGCAGTTTCATTTATATGACAGTTAATTTTAGTCAGTTGGTTAGGGCAGTAAAGTCCCTTGGAAAGGTGTCGAGAGCATTTGATGAGTTTACCTTTTGTTCTGTACATTTCTGAATGCGATGTTTGGACCACGTAAAGGAGCATTGTCCTGCAAGTTGTAAAGTTGTGTGTCCGCCTTTGAGTTATGTAATTTTCTAACATTTAACTTTTTGACAGTTTCAGATTTGAATAGTTTGTATAAAGAATTTAGAAACTACTTGCTTTTAATGTGGCCTTAAATGATCATTTGAAGTTGTGTGAGAAGCCAAGATATTTTGATAATTAATTGATGAAACGGCGTATAATTTTTATAGTTTTGGTAAACAGCCTACCTAATTTTGTAAGCTGATGAAGCAAAAAGCTGTGTGTTCCATTTATCTCTGATGATTGTAAAGAACTGATCATTGAAAAGATAGAACTATGAAGGCATGTGTCCGAGGATAAGACATTTTTTAAAGTTCGGTTCGAGTTCAGTTTGAGTTCGAAGAACTATAGCATAGTTCAATTCGAGTTCGGTTTGTGTACAAATTTAAAGGTTCGGTTCAGGTTAGGTTCGATAAAAATATTCTGGATTAAGTTCTAGTTCAGTTCGGTTCCAAAATCGGAGTTCTTCCCATCTCTACTTAAGAGCATTGAAGGTTGTGTTTTTTTTTCAGTTATCCCATCCCTCCCTTTGTTTGACTAGTGTGCTTCCTTTTGTTTGCCCCAGTTTCCACTTTGTAACAGTATTCTCAAGGTGGATGAAAAAGTGTTTATTTTGGTCGGGAAATAAACACAGTGGTATGTACTACCTCCTATAAAACAAGAGGTAACAGAGGCTGAACTACAGAAAACAGGTGATGGCGACTGGTTCTAATATGACAAGGTAGGAAAGCTAAGTGGCTATAAGAACAACTCGACTTAACTAATACCATGTGTTGACCTGAAGGGAGCTGAATTTCCTTAAGGGACGAAGTATTAGTGTTTGACAACTTTAAATGTTGGGGGCTTCTGAAGGAACTCTGTTAAGTGTAGAAGCATCTTCAAAGGCAGTGGCTAGAGTCGAGAAGCATTGGGAGACCTGGGTGGCAGAAGAGATCCCCAGCACAAGGTGGTGGAGTGAGCTTACTGCTGATGGTTCCTTTGGCACCAGGAGTGTGGTGAAGGTACAGGATAGACTGGTGTAGCAAGGGCCATGCACCAATATTTATAATGTTCTGGCTGCCCTTGTTGCAGGCCGGTCGAAACTCCAGCTGCTGTGGCGTGGTGTGGGTGAATTATACTACTAGTGCCATCCCTCGACGTGCTATAGTACAAGGTGGTGGCCCAGCCAGTCACTCGTGTATCATCTCCGTTGGGTAGACATTATAAGTTCTTGCCGTCTGAAAGATTATACCGTTGATCAAACTCCGTTGGGGTGTGGCAGGAAGCTTCGCACTGATGAGGTGAAGATTTATTATAGGATTAAAGACATCACACATCTATTTTATGTCTGTTTTGTGCATATAAGAATAAATGAATCAATATTTGTATCACGTTCAAATTCCTAACAATTTAACAATTCCACACTTACATTTTATCAGCACATGAATTAAGTTTTCAAATGCATGCAATATAACATTGATATGTGTCCGATTAGACTGACTGGACATGGTAGTTCCAGATTTTACTCACTAGACCAAAAGCAACTTAGGTAGCAGGGATGAGGCGAAGAGTGTTGGCTGGTTCTGATACACTCTCAGCTCTAGTTAAGTAGTTGAGGTAAGTTTAGTCTTAAACGGGGTGAATGCCTGCACGAATGTTCCAATGTTATGCTTCTTTCATCCAGAAGACCAAGTTGTCCCAACCTGGGCGAACTTCCACTCCAGTTAAGAAGCCGTAGACAACAGGGTGATACTTGTAGCTGGTACGAACACACTGTGAAAACTCAATATTACCGGTGCAGGCGTGACAGCTTGACGTCCGAGTTCGGTAGCACGGACCCGTTCCGCATGTCTATCCTGCGTAGGATAGGGTGATACTATCCTCGGCCAGGCAGCAGGATGAGCCAGGTGTTGCTCTCTACGTCTTCTACCACTCCTCTCATGATGCATAGGGTAACAGTTCTATAAATCACGCAGTGCACTGAAACGGAAATACTAACAGTGTATCCCAATACTGACTTGTTGGCCGGCTCAATAAGTCCCCAATGATCCCCCACCATAGGCGGACTGATCAGGGACATTGAGCCAGAGTCGCGCCAAGCCTCTACTGGTTGTGCATCCACCCAGAATACTCAGCAGCACTGCAGGTCACCGTCACCACGCACTAATAGTGCAAGTGGTGCGGGGTCGTGCCTCCTGGTGTGAAGGTGTTACTAGTGGTTGGTGCGTTACTGTTTCTTCCCCACAAGCACTAATAGTGCTGTGTGTTTGATTGGAAGAAACAAGTAGCCGTCTAATGTGAATGACTTAGTTCGATTTAATAACTTCCCTGGATTCCGTTGGCAGTGAACAGCGTAATCTTCCTCCAACTGTGAATACAGATATATACCCTGGAAATAAAAGTAGCAAAGTAGAAAACAATGTGTGATTATTGAAAGTTCAATAAACACGTGACCTGTGATACCTCCTACAAAGTCGAGGATAACTGAAGGTAACTGCGTGGTTCCAGGTGTAGGTGACCTGGTTCTCAATAAACGGGAAAAGCTGATTCTAGACGAAAGTAAAAGTTACAGTTAAACTACTAATTAAAGGTGTCTAGAGGAGACAAATGAAGTTAAAAGAAGAAAGTTTGTGTTTGTATATTGCCGGGTTGACTGGTTGTCGACGTACGTAGTTGGTTGCTGCGAAGGCGTACTTGCAGGCTTCGAACTTCTCTAGAGCTCCCGAGCACTAAGAGTGCTGTGGGCGGTGCAAGAGATGTGAAAGAATGACTCCAGAGCTCGGCTGTGGCCTGACTTATATAGTGGTAGCTTGTAGGCTGCCAGCGCGAGTAGCGGGGGAGGCATGGCGTCCTCCGGCCCTGGATGGTGTGAGAATTATCTCGTCAGCGTTTCTGGCTTCATGACTCACCGGGTCTGCTCGGTCGTGCCCGAGGTCTGGGCAGCTTGTAGACGTCGAGTGCGGGGAGGGGAGGGGGCACATGCCTTATAGGATGCGTGCCTTCCAGGTGAGAAGGAAACACAGAAGTTCCCGTTGCCTGTAGGGGCAGGCAACGTGTTGCTCACATCTATAGAGATGGAAGCAGTACTGCTAGGCGATGAGTCTGAGTCGTATTATAATAGGTGTAGAAGCGGCACACATCAACATTTACACATGGTGTAAAGATATGAAATATGCAGAAAAGAAAATCCTACACAGAGCTATCTAAAGTATTCAATAACCACAAACAGCCTATTCACTGGAACCAAAAAAAAATCAGAAACCAATATGTAGCCAATTTGCAATGAGACACATTAAAGTTCTGTTGCTACTGGTCATAAGTACACAGAACATTTGTCAGTCTGGAGAAACCCTCCAAGGAAATTTGTGGCGTCAGATCGCAGCTGAAAGAAACTGGCAACTTTACAACTACACTGAACAATGCTGGTAGACCACAGCATCACAAGATTATTGAAGTGAAAGAGAGAATTCTGCATTCTATAGAACAATCACTAGGTAGTTCTAAATGGAGAGTAGCTGCATGTAATTTATCACAAACAAACTTGTGAAGTGCAGTAAATAACCCATTATATTACTCCTTCCAATTGCAACCTGTGCAGGAATAGTGTGAAGCCTTTCACAAGAAAGACCAAAAAAATTTGACAGGGAAAAATGGAAGTTGACAAAATAAACAGTAGCTGCTGTGCAACAATGCCCCATATTCAAAATTCCTTACACATATGATGGCAACTGCTGGAGTAACATTAACCAGAACTTGCACTGTCAGTTACCACACCAAGTAGATGGGCCATCAATAATCCTGAGAGGCCCTTTCACAACACTGATTATCAGCATTTGGACATCATGGCAGACATTTCACTGGGGCCATGTAAAACTGGAAGCAACTGCCTACCCTTTACGCAGACCATTCTTTGACAAATGGAGGATGTTTCAGAGGCCAAAACAGCTTAAAACATAGCTGAATTGAGACAACCATTTGGAAGAGTACCATGTTTGTATGTATTTCATGCGACAGTTTTGATGCAACAGCTTGGGATAGTGCCACAACAATCACCCAATATCACACTATACGATTTCTTGCGCTGGCATAAAAAGGGAACTGAGCACATACAATGGCACAACAACAAAACATCTGTGAATGTAATAATGGCATGATGCGTGATGCTCTTTGATAAGTAAATATAAACATGACTTCGCCTCATTTGTACATGGAATCACATAACCCAGGCGGGGTGTGAGCTCAAACAACTTGCATCCTGAGTATACCAGTATGCCCCTACACACAGGGCACTCAAGGACAAGGGCAGCAAAGTTAGTTAGTTCGTGTTATTATCAGACCACACCAACCCCTCTCGGGTAATAAAAGCCAACCTAGTGCGCCAGTTGAGTGCCTAAGCTCATGCAGCAGATACAACCCCACATGACCGAGATGCCTGCTTTCACCACGGACCAAGAGAGCCCATAGAGCCCACACGCAGGTGGAATATATGTCCGTGCACAGCCACAGAAAAGCAATTCATTCTCCGCAGCTTGCTCCACCACCTCGTGTGCTGCATCTCTCTGCAGACACCGACGTCCTCCAGTAGGACCACCACTACTTACCAGACATCTTTAAAACCTTCACCAGAACCCCTGAAGAAATCTTCATCCCCTTTTATCACTCACTTCCCTTCTGGTAGTGACACCAGAGTCCCTTCTGGACAACAACATCGAGCCAGTTAGGGTCAGTTAGTCTTAGTATTACACCTACTTAGCTGCATCTGTTCTTGTCTAGTTTAGACCCTGGTCCCCTTCACCTGGTATTCTCGTAGTCTACTTCTGTTACAGTTTCTTGTTAGTTAGGAATTAGTACAGGCCACAGTGTCTATTCCTCATGGGAATACATACGTTTTATATCTAACCTCAGAGTATTCATTGCTAAGGGTGACTGTAACTCCAATTTCCGTATACGTTGGCCCACCAGGGAAGAGCACAAGACCACTGCATTCCCAACCTATTTTCCGAAAATAGTGTAGGAGTGTGGGCTCCTTTAACTGGGTGCACGTACATATGTCAAAACAATACACATTAGACAGCCACCCATACTGTGCACCTGGTGTGCAGTATGGTAGCACTCCAACCATTAGGTCACAACCAAAAGGCGGTTAGTCAGTCAGTCCAGTCCATTTCCTTATCCAGAGCGCTGAACTGTCACTGGGAAAAGTGAGAGACTGGGTCTAGAGGTTTGGCCCATTTGGTCCACACCCACTTCGTTGTCGGACTCCCGGGGTAAACCCACCACTCTAACCACCACACTGAGCTGTCACCAGTTAGAGTACTAAGGTATGACTCTGGTTGGCTCGGCCTCAGCTTGGCTAAACAATTAGTTAGGGTACATCGTCACCTGCTCCTTTCTTGCGGGGCCAACCGTAGAACTTATATACATACTTTATACCTGCAGGAGTGGTACCAGATTGCGTATTATAAAGGCAGCTACCAACCCCAAGCTTAACTTGGGCTGTAACCTAGCCTCAACTGCACTTTGCAGCATAACCCCCTGGGAACGAACTCATGCCGCCCGACAGTTAGAGAGGCTTTATCTCCCAGCTCCCTCCCCATCCTTATTTCAGCCCCAATTCAAGACTGCCGGAAAACCACATCCAGTCATCGTCGTCGTCGCCCTCCACCAAGGACTCAATGTACCATTGGGTAACGCAAACCCATGGTGCCACCTCAGCCGAGCCAGCAGCCCTCCTCAGTCCTCTACCTGCATCACCCACCACAGCACCACCTTCCCCTCAAGCCTGGCCACGAAATACAGCAGGAACTTACCCCAGCTGAAACAGAGCCAGGAGCTACCTTGGGCGACGCCTATCAAAGGTAAACCAGTTGCGGTGTACCGACCGATAATACGTAAGGTAATTCGGCAAACTCCAGTCTTTGTACCAAGCCGCCAAACAACATGCCCTAGGTTGCATACCAGCCAGGCTCCAGTGAACAAACCCTAAGTCAATCTTGACAGCCAGCCATGTCTCTGACCAACACACACAAAACTAGTCCTACTGTGATGCCCCCATCAATCACAGACTTCATGCATCAAGAGTTTTTGTGGCACCCAACATGGGGCCACAGAGCTTAATTAACTAGTGTAATCATGCAGAACTAGACCAGCATGACCCCGAGATCCAGTTAAGCTAGCCGGACATCCAACCGAAAACCAGCCAGATTTCGGAGATTCAGAAACACCCCCTTGACGCTCAATTGTAACTTGTCGAGATGTCAGATACGGAAGCTAGTATAGGCAATCAAGGAGATGCAACAAACACCATCACTGAGGACACTACCGAACAACCTGAAAGGTGCAATATAACCACTTTCCCTGGTGCACACTGCCAACACAGCTTCCATTACCTCTGTTTGGGATGGACAGATGAGCCTAGGTACACAGACGGGCTAGAGTTCAGATGTAATGACTGCCAAAAATGCCAGACTGCATATTACACCTGGCTTAATTGCGCCGGGCAAGGAATTAATATGGTGCAATGCATTGTCTGTGCGCAGACTTATCATATATGCATAGGCTGATCATATGAGCAAATCATGAGACCGGGCCTCTTGTATACGTGTGAGGTTTGCTGATGTGTGAAGGAATACCGACTTGATAATCCTGGCATTCGCCATAGCATAACAACCAGAATAGCGAAAGGCCGCAATTTCTGGATTTTGCAGGAAAACCAGACGAAGACCCGATAATGTTTACCCTACAATGTGGAAAGGAACTGTATTATAAAGAGGTTCCAATTAAGCAATTGGTTGGGAGGACCCAGAAGCAATCAAGGGGAAAAGCCCTCAAATGGTGGGATAAATAAGGTGAGTTTATCACTGAGTGGGGGCAGCTGTGATAACACCTTGCCACTCAGTTTTCAGGTGAAGAAGTAATAGCCCACTTAACAACCAAATTTCAAGGCGGAACCCAGGCAACCGAGGAAAAGGCTGAGATTTTCGTCAGGCGAAAAGTGCAGATGTATAAAATAATTTTCCCCAAGGAAAATGAAGAAAGCTGCGTGTGCCACATTACATGCTTGCTATTACCCAAATTGAGGAATTTACTACAAATTCCGAAACCGCAAACAGTCGAGGAGCTAGTGGAATGGGCGCGTGAAACAGAAAGAAACTACAAGACACAAGCCCTGCTAGACAAGAGACATGGCAGTAAAAGCCAGGAGACTGATAAGCAGCCCGAGTGAAGGGGAACCCTCCTCTTCCCCTCCCCACACCGTGGTACTGGTTCTGTCCGGAACGGCACTTTAAACGGGATTGCCAGTCAAGCAGGCAAGCCGAGGGTGGTCAGGGGAAGGGGAAACAAGGGTGCCTGACCCCTCTGCAGAGATAAACAGAGGTTAAAGGACACAACCATGCGGAAATCGCCGCAGCCAGGGTGCGAAGCGCCCCCCCCCCCCCCCAAGAACCATAGGCCCGTCTTCCTCCAAAGACTAGCTGAAGAAAGTGACCCATCCAAAGCTCCGCACATAGAGGTGGAAATCCATGGACACAGGATATTCAACCTACTAGAGTCCGCTGGTACTGGGAACTTTATAAGAAGTGCCTTGCTCACCTCTGCACAACGAACTTCACTTCGCCCACAAAACCTGTTGGTGCATATGGCACAACACAAGACTACTCTGATAGTAGGGGTATACTGTCAAGACCAGTCAACCGAAATCGTAGTCTCGCAGAATATTACTGAGGCGGTAATATTAGGTCAGCCAAGGCTACATCAACAACAGTGTGTCATGGATCACGGCCAGCAAAAAATCTATAATGGCAATAAAAACTGTGTGACAGTCAACTGGGCACACGGCCCAGATGCGGCAACCTCCCCCCCCCCCCCCCCCCCAATTGTACCCAAAGAATTTAACCATCAACTCACGGAACCACAATTCGCCCAGATTCGTCAAATATTGGAGGATCATGTTGGAGCTTTCGGGCAAAAGGGTTCGCTACGCCACACGTGTAGCATCCAGCATGAGATTTGGCCCACCACCAATACGCCCATCTACAACCGACCATATTGCGTGTCTGCCACAAGGCAACACCTGATCATGGAACATGCGACAGCTATGAAAGAAAAGAGGATTGTGGAACCGTCTAACTCGACCTACAATTCCCGAGTAGTTTTGGTCCCTAATATAAGATGGGCAACTGAGATTTTGTGCCAACTACAAGGACTTGAATGATGTGACACATCCTATAGCACCACCGGCAATCAACCTTATGCAGACTCTCTGAAATAAAGGGAAGCAAAAAACTTCAGTACCCTAGACATGCAATCAAAGTACTGGCAGATTTCAGTGCACTCAGAGCATCAAAAGTATACAGCTTTCACCACCCCAGAAGACGAAACCTTCTAGTTCCGGGTAATGCCCTTTGGATTAAAAATGTCCCCGCCACCTTCCGGAGACTAGGTAATGTCAGCAGAGGTCCTAATGGGCTTCATCTGCCAATTTTGTTTTGCCTACCTATTGTGTACTCAAAGTCCTGGGAAGAACACTGCGGACACCTTCAGAGAGTACTTGATAGGCTAGAATTCCATGGCATAATCTGTCTAAGAGCCATTTTCAGAAAACCAACACACATGATGCTTACTGATCCAAACTGAAATGACTTTGCTTCATCTGTGTGTAATTTCCCTAGCGCACAGGACGTGGTCCGAACAAGTGTAATTTCTACCAGAATGCCTACAGGTTATTACCCTTATTGTGGGAAATAATACAGACATGTCAGAGTTATACTATTCATCACAGCAGTCAGTAAGCTATGCGACGCCACCCCCTCAAGAAAATGTCAAGTATGAGTGAGCCAGTGGCCAAGTTACCGCAGCTACTCTCGAGCGGTCAAGTAGTTCAAGGGCACACCAACGGATAGCATCACCCGTGCTCCAGCAAGCAATGGAGGCCATGCAGACAACCCTCGGCCATGCCTACAGACAAATGCCTGTCGCACCCCCATCACACTGCCCAGGTGAAGGGCTGGCCAGCGGTATATGTACCTGTGCCCCGGCCGAAGATTGTCAGTTGTATGTTGGCTCTTCTTAGAGCCACAACAGCCCTCACAGCTCATTCCTCCACCACCTCGCGCGTTGAAACTCTCTGACTGCTCTTCGTCGCCTAAACAACCCAGAAGCTCTTCAGCTCCATTGTAAACATCTACCAGAGATTCCAAAGAATCACCCCCGGCCATCCCTGAAGAAGTGGTCAACCCTCCCTAGCCAACTGCCCTTGGTAACAGCTACCCCACGCCCTTTGGGAAGTGAGCCCCCAAAATTCCTTCAGGACACAGCACAGAGTAGATAGAGAAAGTTAATAGCTACCTAGTAGAGACTACCCACTCCCTAGTCTAGAACCAGATCCTCTTCACTTGGAATCTGCATAACTTATACTTCCACCAATTCAAGGTAGTTAGGAGGTAGTACAGGCCACCGTGTTTATTCCTACCCAGAATAACACATGTTTCTCACCTACTTTGACTATCATTTCCCCAGGTGACTGCAGAATCCTAGTAGACGCCACGCCCGCCACAGTGGAGCATGAAGACCGGGTTTTATACCAACCAATTTTACTGCCTAGTGTAGAACTGCGGGCTCCCCTCAGGGACTCGTACGTCCAAAACCACACATACGCTCGATGGCCACCCTTTCGGTGCACCCAGTGCATCGAACGGCAGAGCCCCAACCACTAATCATACACCCCTAAGGAGACTAAGACATCCACGCCAGTTTGTACTCCATACACCGCACCACATGAGTTGCCGGAGGGAGTGTTTGACCAGTACTGGAGGGCCTGACCACCTTAGGACTTACAACCGCAGTTGTTGGAGGACTCAGAGAAAACGCGACCTCCAACCACCACACCACGTGTGTTGCCAGTTGGGTAACAGTACAGCTCTGCGTCGACCCAGCCGCCGCTGCAGCAGAAAACACTTAGATAGGGTGCAGTATCACCTGCTGCCCCACTCATTCTGCAAGCCGTAGCATCCCTCAAAGCCTTACACCAAAAAGGGTGGTAAGGATTTGCACAAGAGAAAGGCCACTGCAACCTATAAAACTACGTGGGGCTGCACGCCAACTGATAAGGCATTCTGCCAAGATAAAGGTTGGGACCGAGCTCAAGCCACCCATAAGTTGGTGGAGTTTCACCTCCCAGCTCCCTCCCCCAGTATCTTTGCAGCTCTCGTGAAGATACCGGGGACCCCGCACCCAGTTGTTGCCACCTTCCGACGTGGAGAAGACATCCCATTGGGACTAACTTGCCCACGGTTCCGAGGAGGCCGCAGCACCAGCCCAACCCAGACCTATGCCAGAAGCTCCAGCCACAGTTAACACCTGGGAAGCCACTGGCTCCTTCAATGCCTCCAGAAGTTACAGCCAGCGTGCTCGATCAGCACTGCCATCGAGATGCTCAAGTAACGGTGCAGGTAACCAGGTGACTTCTAGTAACCCCACCCGGCACGTAGCCAAGCCAGGAAACGACTTTGTACCAAGCCGACCGGCGACTCAACCCTCACTGTACACTGATCAGGCAGCTACTGGCCAAAACGATTGAACTAGCCAGTTAACTTCTTGTGTGACTGGTCTGCACATAAGAGACTAACTCTTCCCGTTACTCAGTTACAAACTGCATCCAATAGCATCACGCATTACACCATAGAAACCTGGACCACATAATCACCACTGAAGGGAACTACCCATAGGCAAATTCAATACACGCTATAGAGGTAGCAGAAGAGCCAATAAATAAGAAACAACTACATCACTTCTTGGGTCTATTCAACTGGTTGCGTGACTATGTACTAAATATTGCCTGCCAAATGGCACCCCTCGCCCCCTACTAGAGAAGGAAAGACAGTCGTGGGGGGGAACCACAGGCCCCAAGAGGAGAGCCCCCTCAAATTACAGAAGCCTGCCTAAACCGTCTGCGGGGGGGGGGGGGGTCCTATACCAGGAGGACCCCACGGAACGACCCCAGGTCATTGCATATGCCAGCATCCATTTTAACGCCACTGAACACCGAAATATCATATTAACGAACAAGAGTGCCTTGCTGTGATCTGGGCAGTGAGGAAATACTGATATCATCTAGATGGAAAGCACTCCATGCTCCACACAAACCGCAAGGCCCTCCAATGGCAGTCAAGAAACACCAAGGCTAAGTTAAGAAGATGGGAAATGTTCCTAACGGAGTTTGACTTTGAGGAATAGCACTGCCCAGTCAAGTCTAATGATCTGCTGGACACCTTATCATACCAACTAGACCTCAATACAGGGGAGGAGGGGCGAAAGAAGATAAAGAATGGGAGAGAATGACCCCTCCTTCTGCCCCTACAATAAAAAGAAGAAGTCTCAAGGAACACATCCGGCTCCTCCAGCTGCAACTCAGCCAATATCAAATCAGCTACCACCAACAGAAAGACCCACACACCCAGCATCTCCTCCAGAACCAACCCCAATGATTTGAACTTCGATATGACATCGTCTGGTCTCGGAGTTGACAACCTGGGGCCCCGTGGAAGATCTGGATACCACGAAACCTGAGGGTGGACTTATGCCGCCATCACCATGACCACCCACAAGTCGGTCATCCAGGCATCAATGAAACACGTCGAGACATACGAGAATTCTACACATGGGACGGGATAAGCCGGGATGTGCGACAGTATGTCAATAACTGTGAGCCGTGCTATAGTGGTAAAGCCTACTCCGTGCCCCAACTCGCATGAAAATCCATTTGGCCACATACTGCCTGGACCCACTTGGCAGCCGATTTAATGTGGCCGTATCCCAGAAGTATGAAAGGAAACTGATACCCACTGGTAGTCACAAACCAGCTTTCCTGCTAGGTGGAAACATTTCCCCTACCCAGCTAAGAGACCCAGAACATCACCATAAAATTTTTAATGGAGATATTACCCCACTTGGGGTTCCTGCAAGCCATATTAACAGATAATGGCACCCAAATTACCAGCCACAGGTGGTAGACTGCAAATGCATGGGGCAGAGACATGGATTACCCTTCCATACCACCCACAAGCTAGGTAATCCCATTGAGCGGAGAAACCAGGAGCTGAAGAAGAGCCTCTGCCTTAGTGTGAGTGAAGATAACCATTACTGGGATAAACATCTGCCCAACATTCTCTTCACTCTCAGGAGAAGAAACAATGAGGCAGTGAATACCAGCCCAGCCAGCTCCTTTTGGAATGAAATCTCCGCCGCCCAGGTGACTGGCAGTGGGAACAAGCTCCCACAGAGATGCCGCAACCGGAGGACATCAGTTTGGAAGCCCTGGCCCAGAATAGAGGGCACGCGCTACCCAAGAACATTTCATAGCCCACAGGTATCCATAACCTAAGAAAGAGGTAAGAAGTTACCAGATAGGTGAAGCAGTGCTCCTCCACGGCCACCCACTCAGCATGGCTGGTAGGACATTCAGTGCCGGACTCGCCACCAAGTGGGAAGGCCCCTAAAAGATTGTGGGAAGACAAGAGAATGTGTACTGGGTGAAGGACAACTGAGGATGAATCCATAAAGCCACCACAAGGACAGGTTCGCCCTTGCCCAGCCGGTGTTCAGGACATCGAAAAAATGTAAACCACGGACGACGATGAAGAAGAGGGCAGATGGAAGATGAGCCCCCCCCCCCCCCCCCCGCCCACCCTCGCCACCTATACGTGCTGAACTTCCACTGCCAACCCTCCGGGACCCAGGACCCGACCCGACCAGACCAGACCACAAGAGGAAGAAGTGCTCAACCAACTCCCACGAAGGAGGAACCACAAGTACTTCGGAGAATAGCATCCATTAGGACGCTGCCCTCCAGCCTTACAGACATTGGAAGGCGAGTGGCCGCCAGGTTCAGCCGCATGACCCCGATTGTGTCTGAGCTCTCGTGGCAGATCCCCTTAGAAAGGAAGCCCCGACGACGACAATAACCCAGCCCCATCCAGGCCGAAGAGCCCCTGCTTCAGACAGCCAACTTTGCCGCGTCCACCCAGGACATGGCACACCAGCAGGTCTCGATGCCAGATGGTGGCGAGGTCATCTATGCACCGTCTTCCAGCCGGGAGGTGAAGCTCAGCCATGCTGACGAGGCAGTGGTGTTCGAAAAGCCCCTGCCTAAGACAGCAACATCGCCCACATCCACCACGAAGGAACATAGAAACCACCCAGGCCTTGACGCCGGATGGCAGCGAGGTCACCACAGTATGACCTCCTGAACATGAGGAAATGCCTATCAACGTCGACGAGGCAGGGGTGTCTGAAGAGCCCCTGCCCCAGATGGCCAACGTCACCGCCTCATCCACCCAGGAACATGAGGCCACCCAAGAGGTCTCAAAGCCGGATGGCGGCAAGATCTGCATGAGTTCTACTTCAGTAAGGATGTGCCAAGCAGTGCTGAGGATGCAGGGAATGCCGAAAAATCCCTGCTTCCGACGGTGACCCAGATGTCGCCTCTCCAGGAGGAGAGAGCCTCTGATCATTTCCTGGTGCCTGGTGACCCCAAGTTGACCACTGCCAGAGACGTGAACACAGAGCCCAACAGTCAGCCCACAAGAGAGATGCCCCCCACACCAGCCGCAGGGCCTCTAACCAGGATGTTACTGTGAGTCACCATGGCGACCCACTTCCAAGTTTACATGGCCGTACTCACAGCATGCGGCCATGAGGAAGCGAGGTCATCCGTGCAAATCCAAGACTCCAACCAGAGACAGTCAGTAAGAGGAGTGCATGAGTTGTCAAATACTCAACAGTGACAGTGTATAAACACAAGTATTAAAACAGCTGTTATCAATGAGTGACATTATTCAAAGCCAGTAAGTGCCAATATAAGACCGAATGTGTAATGCAGCAGAGTATAATAAAGCCATAGCTTATTAACAGTGACATACGCGAGTCAGTGCTACGTTAAATGCAAACAAACCAGTGCAATCAACCCAGCAGCTGTAATAGCTCCAAAACAGTGCAAGTATCCAGTGACAGTGTATATAAGCCAGTTGTGCTAGAATTGCACAATGAAATAGACATCATAGCTAGTAACAGTGAAACATAAATTCTCCTGGTAAGCACAATCTTCCTCATAGGTGAAGAATGAATTCAGGAGAACACCTGTAGTGTTTACTCAAGGACTTTCTAACGAAACCAAAATTTAAAAATTGGTTGTAAATACTTTGAAATTCTAGTGTCTCTCTTTGACGATAATATGTTTTTTTTTTCCGTAAGTGGTCCGTATATAAATTGATTAGTATTATTCATTCCAACCGTAATTGTGTTGTAAATATTAGGTAGATACAGGCTGCCTAGATAATGGAAGGTCTAGAGCTGGAAATGTTAGACCTTTGTCACATGTAAAAATTACCTGCCCTGCCGACCCATAGAAGACTACAGAGCAGAGCGACTTTAAAAAGCCTTCAGCACCACCGCAGGTAAACCAGCAGAAGTGACACACCCCTCATGAGTGGGACTTGTATATACATTAGTGTTCAATTTTTTTTGTGCCCGCCTGTAAATTGGCTTTCTTCAAGGTAAAATCTGTTAAATGATTTTTGTACATAAACACAGCCCTCAGCTGACTTGTGAGCGGCACGCTGATTAAGTAACAAACTAGGGGAAACAATCATTCACCTATGACACCAGGCCATTATTGGGTTACAGTAGTCCTCCCAGGGGGTAGAACTAGAGCTGGGTGGGATCCAGACTTATCTGAAAAATTCGGGAAATATATTTTCCCAAAAGGTCGGGTGGGAAATAGTTTTCCCGTAAATTTTTCACGATAAAAATCATTTAGGCTGTTTTGCTTATTATGTCTGTGTTCTACAACACTCATGTAAGAGAGAGCCTATACGGCCCTAATCTTGCCAGCATTAGTACATAATAAATAAATGCAAGTTAACGTACCTAAGAGTATTAATGGTTTCATATAAATATAATGCATATGAAGTTTGCCACCGGCCATCGTATGTACACAAACTTCTATTTTAATCTAGATAAGGTTACGCGTGTTTCACCATGTTTAATCGCAGTCAAGAATATCTCGTTAAAATTATCTCGATATTCTGACTTAATGGCGATTTTCTCTTGATAAACATTAGAGATTTTGCTTTGAGCTTGAACAGAAAAATCATTTTGAGAAAATCATAGCAAGTCGTGAAGGTATTTTGGTCATAAGGAAATAGCACAGCAGAAATTTTTCATCCCAGGAAAAACACATTTTGTTAGTTAGTAACAGAACCTATCAATATCATTGGAAATAAACAAAATAAAGGAACAATCACTACAGGACAGCAGGCAACTTGAAGGCGGTGTGGGATAACCTAAAAAAAAACATATGCCAAAAACCTATGTAGATTAACGTGTCCATGCTAAAGGGTCCAATGTGTTCTGTCCTCCAAATAGCCACCCATGATCACTGTATACTGCCACCAGTAAAGCCAGTGGAATATCATTCCAATAAAGATTCAGTTGTCAATAAATACAGCTCAGATGAATAACCCTGCAAATGCTTCAGATAACTATGCCTCGACTGGGTCTGATGGTGGGAGGACAGTCTCTGCCAACCATGTGAGAAACCGTAAGGCAACATCTCCCTGGACTAGTAGATGATGACCAGCAACGCACTCAAACAAAAAAGCTGAAGTAAGTGCCCAGCATACAGCCAAAAATTTAGTTAATTGAGTTAGCAAAAAAAGTTTGCAATTGAAGAAAACAAGGCAAAGAAAGACATTTGCCAACTAAAGTTACATCAGGAACAAGAAAGAACTAAACAGGAGACGCTTCAAACAGGGCTCTTAAATTGCCAGATCCTAAAACTAAAGACAGAATTAAGTAACTAATATGTTATCTGTTGTTTAGTTCAAGACATCTGTTTTTTTGAGTACATTCAAAGACCTATTACATTAAAAACGCTACTGGTGTTAATCACGTTCTTGATTTGAATTAGGCCTATGAAAGTAACTTTTTTATTTTATGTTTATACCTAATGTTAATGCAGAACAGTTCAGTAAAGGAAAATAATAGAACAATATAGTCTGTCTGAAAATCATGTGTTTGACGTGTGGTGAAAGTGTACTTTAACCTCTTCATCCTAAAGTTCAAAATAATTTATTCTTTCACGTAAACATCGTGGATGACAACCAATAAAATCCTCATCGCTTTCCTCAAAAATTACATTGTAAATTACCTGAGTCATTTTTTCTTTATTCTCGATAAAATAAGTTTTCCCTCTCGTCACCTTCCCAAAGTATTTGTTAATGTTTCACAGTTTAATCCTGATAATACGACTTAAGCCACCAAAATAGGCGGGTTAATATTTTATCTAGATATTCAGAGAAAATTGAGATTAATGTGCATGGTGAAACATAAAATATAGATAATCGAGATTATTTGACAGTTAATTTCGATAAACTATCATTATCTCACGTGGTGAAACCGGCCCTAAGAAAGTAACATTTGGAATTTTAAACCCATTTTGTTTAAGAATCAAGATAGTTATGAAATGAGTTTTATTTTCACACACTCTTAACTTTGTCTATTTTCACAAACTTCTTAGAAACACTACTAAATAATTCCATCGCAGGTCGAACGGAACATCAAACGTTTACATGTCAAATCACATTTAAATTGGTGGGGATGCAACTGCATTTCCACATAAGCTCATAAAAATCAGAATGATTGTGCATTTCTATGGCCACATGCTTCTTGTTCTTGTAGGTTACACTGCTGAACGCGACGTAGAATGTCGCCCAATGATAGTCGTCGTTAGGAACAGTGTTGCTCGTGTTTTAATTTAGCTAATCACCCGTATGTGAGACTGAATGATATAACACAATAAAATTTTCATTCTGATATTTTTTATCAATAAACTTGTAGATATAAATGAAAGTTTAAATACGGTTTAATTTGTAATGCGGTAACCTGTACCTATGACACATTAATTTGGTACTAAACATTATTTTATTTTACGTTTGTTTTTAATGTTTTATTTACTTACACTACAGATTGTTTACGTATTTTGTTAGAAGCAAGCAATATGGATGTAAAAAATAGTGGTGAGAAATTCGAACCATTTATGTATTTTTAGGAAAAAATGCCAGACAATGTGTCAGAAAAATGCAAGGCTTGCTCTAAAGTATTGAAAACACATTTTGATAATACATTAATCTGAAGTTTTTATTTGTACATTTTGTTAATTTTCTAGTGTATCGACAAATTCCTGATCCAGTCCCGTTTCTAGCAAGAAATTATTTTTCCCACCCGAAATTTTCCCAACCCCTAATTATCTATCCTGCCCAGCTTTAGGTAGAACCTATTAGCCGGTCACTCGCCCAGCCAGCTGGAGCACTAAAGAGAGACAGTGCTACATCACGCTAACAGCGAAAGTGATACGCCACGCACCACAATCCAGTGAGTGCGCACAGAAGAGGAGCACTACCGAGGCCAACCCAACTTTCTTGCAAGTAACAGTTCTACATCACTCCCATCAAATTTTTTTTCTCACCCAGATGAATCTCCGTCAGAACAGAGAGGGGGCCAATAAACACGTGATGATGCTCTTTGATAAATAAATATAAAAACGACTTTTCCTCATCTGCACATGGAATCACTTAAACCAGGTAGTGTGTGAACCTCAATGTGCATCCAGTCTACCAGCCCCTAGGAGCGGGGGCACTCATGGTCAAAGGTAGCCAAGTTATTTCGCCTTATTATCAGATGTCACGCCAACCCTTCTCGGGTGATAGATGCCAGCCTACCGCACCAGCTAAGAGCCTAAGCTCAAGCCTCAGATGCAAGCCCACATGACAGAGATGTCTATTTTTGCCACGGACCAAGAGATGGCCGCAGAGAGCGCAGCTCCGCCCACACGGGGAGGAACTCACCCCGCCACCCCGCACCTCAGAGAGCCCGTGGGCTGATGGAATATTGTCCGTACACAGTCACACAATGGCAGTTCACTCTCCACAGCTCGCTCTACCACCTCGTGTGCTGGAGCTCTTTGCAGACACCAATGTCCTCCACTAGGACCATCGCTACTTACCAGACATCTTCAAGACCTTCAACAGCAACCCCAAAGAAGTCTTCATCCCCTTTAACTACCCTTCTGGTAATGACACCAGAGTCCCTTCTAGAAATAGCATCGAGTTAGTTAGGGTCAGTTAGTATTCTAGCTACCTAGCCACATCTGCTCTTGTCTAGTTTACACGTAGTCTACTTCCGTTACAGTTTCTTGTTAATTAGAAGTTAGTATGGGCCCCCGTGTCTATTTCTTATGGGAATAAACATATTTTCTATCTAGCCTCAGAGTACTCATTGTTAAGGGTGACTGTAATGCCAACTTCCGTAGACGTCAGCCCACCAGGGAAGAGCATGAGATCACTGCATTCCCACCTATTTTCCAAACCTAGCGTACGTCAAACAATAGACAACACCCAAACTTATCAGCCTGGTGTTATTTTTCAGAAAAATGCAAAAACTGCAGCATTTTTTTTTTATTTTAAACAATTTTAAGAAAACTTTCTTTCTCATTACCACATTCTTTATCACTCTGTAAGCAGCAGCTTACATTTATTGTAAATGAACTAAAGTGTAACAAAAACTACAAACATTAAACAAAGGTGACAATGCAAAAGTACTCACTGGGCAGTACTCATTTAAATACATACACACACACATGCACACGTGCACATGAGCACACACATGCACACACACATGCACATAAATGCCGGCTGAACACATTTTCCAAGGGGCCGTGGTGGAGTAACGGTTAGAGTACCCACCCCCACCTAGACAAACTGAGTTCACTCTCTGGTGGGGTCGCTCCTGGATTTTCGCATGTGGGAATCGTGCCGGACGATGCCGCTGGTCAGTGGGTTTACTCGTGGCTCTCCCATTTCCCCCGTCCTTGCATTCCAGTGCTACTCCATAATCACCTCACTTCACCCTCATTGGCTCTCAAGACCTCAATGTTAGGAGCCACACAAATATCTTGCTTCAAACACTATGCTTTTCATGCAGATGTGCAGTTGCAATGTTTCACTGACTAGGACGGCTTCATTAGATACCAAATGGGCACACTGCAGTCTGTTGAGCGGTGATTGGCGAACAGTGAATCTAGATGCCAGGAGGCAAACTAGGGTGAGGCTGGAAATTTAAAATGTGGCAGAGGAGTTGTGATGATATATCACAGGAAAAGCAATAAATAATGGTGAAAATACATAGAAAAGTAAAATAGTTTAACAGTGAGGACAGACCACCCACCACTGCTCAACAGTTTGTAGTGTTCCACCACTCGCAGCTCGAAGAAGCTGGCATAGCCAGCGAAACCTCACATCCACATGGAAAACATGTTTGCCCAACTTTTGTGTGTCTATCCACAAGTACCACCCTGTGAGTACTTGTGCAATCTGCATCCTTTTTCTAATGTAATCAGTAGCCTAGCAGCCTACTAAAGCCCAAAACTACAAACACATCAAGACTATTTATTAATTATTGTACCAAACATAGTGTACTCACAAGCTAAGAACTGCCTGTATTGAAACAAACAGAGCTGGAACATTGAATGATTCAAAGAACACCTCAGCTGCTTTCTCCTTGTTCCTTCGAGGATTTAGGGGAGCCTCTGTTAGCAGAACAGGATGCTGTAAAAACCATTATTACAATAGAGCACAAAAATGTTTAAACTATATTATTCACTTACAAATACCAACTAAAATATATTTCACTTTCTTAACCAAATATTTTAGGGAAGTCTGTCTCAGCTATGAAGGTAAGATTTGACAGTTTGATTAAAGTAGCACTAACGTTTACTTTTCCTTTATGTATCCTTCCACCATTGGCTGATATCAAGTACCAGTAGTATTGATTACTATAATTTATCAGCTGATAAACTTTTCATTGTCCTGCCTAAGTATAAATTAACTGCTAAATCAATTTTAAGATGTTTATAGATAAAATTTTGTCTCAAAAATCATTACGTTATGGAAGTGAAAATAGAAAAGCATGCATATAATAAAATAAATGTTAGTAAATTATAATGTGTCAGTAAAAAGTACAAAAGGAAATAAGTTTAATTCAGGCATAACTCAATAATGTATGTGTATGCAGACCTAGAAATGCCATTTTTTGCAGTATTTTTCCAATGGTGACCAATCTTTCTGCAATATAATTTTTACACTAACCATTTTGCAAGGCGACAAGCCTACTTAGTCACATCTGTAGCCTGTAGGTAATATAAAACTGCAGTAAGCACACATATTTATAATACAAAGTTCTGCCGCTTTGTTTTATTTATTACAAATAGTGAATCTGCTTAAACGTCCTTGAGACTATTGTGTTTATCATGCAATAGCAGTTTGGACATAGCATCATACATGTCAAGTCTGAAAATACTACAATTTAGGGGAAATTGTCACACAGCACACTTCCATTCATAATAATAACGTATTTTGCAACTAAAAGTGGTGTCAAACTCAATACTGCATTGGCCAACATGCTGCACTGTAGGTCATGTTAAAGTTTGCCCACGTAATGAGGTCAAGTATAAATGAATCATGGCACTGAATGCACCTTGGTAACAATCTATAATATTAACATATCATAAATATAATTTGCTCTAAAAATTATTCCCAAACAAAACAATGTGTTGTTACTAAAATTTATTTTTGCCAACTGGCAACTGCAGCAGGGTATGTGAGATGGTAGACACACATGACACAAAATGGTGAAACATTCCATAGGCTCACAGATTACAAGAAAAGTAGAAATTATTAGGAAGCAGAATATCTGCAAATAGAAATATGTTAGTACTTCAATTTGATGCTACTCGCTCCCTGTGATACACAAGCTGATTTGTAGGGTTTGTGTTATCTCTCCGGAGCAGACTACGGGTATTTTGGGTGTCAAGGGTTTAAAAATCTCAGGTAATGCTTCTTCACATTTTCTTTGCTCTATCTCACTCTGCGGCATTAAGGGTGATGCATCGTCAGGGGTAATTCGGATGCTTATTTTACTGTCTTACCAGGGTGGCCGTCTTCCTCTGCAGCAGGAGAGGGGTAGGAGGTGTCAATGTTCTTACCAGGGGAAAGGTGGGTCTGCAACTGTTGGCGGTTTTGATGTAGGTGGTGTATCGAGACTGTGGTCCCTCCCGTTCCAGTTCCCCCCTCCCCAAAAGAAAAGGGGGAAGCAGTAATTACCAAAATATCAGCCAAATGGAATGGACACCATTAGTTGTGACATCATGCCAAGCCACTGGTTCCAATCAACTGTTTGTTTACTTTGAATAACCTTACGAGTGCCATATTAAATAGTTCGTTGTTCTGAATTTTTCTTATATTTTGGTTATTTTTGCATTTGTGAAATGTGAATTTGGGGTAAACACGTCTTAAAACTATAATCTATTGTTGATTTATTCGGCGACTGAAGAAAATTAATATTAATGGGTGAACATGTGAATGAGGGGCCATGCAAGTCCAGAGGCGCACAATCCCAAAAGTAATAGTGTTTAGTGTACTCCTATATACCGTGGATGCATATGTGAAAGTTAAATATTGCATCATGGTGTGTATAATGGTATGTTCTCCATGTAAGTTTGTAAACAAACAATTGCAGTGCGTTTAATTTTTGCATATACAGTTGTGATAACTAACCTGCCATGCATTTAAGGACTAGCCTGTAAGATGCGGACTCATTAGAGGTCCATGCACTTTTATAAAACTGCATACATATATTTTTCTAATTGCTGATTTAGTATTTCAGTTTAAGAGTTTATGGAATTCATTTAACTTATTAATATCTAAGGCTGTGAAAGTTAAGTGTAAAGTGAAGGTAAACAAAATGTGAATAACTGATCCAAGCATTACTTTTAGCTTTCCTCGTAGTAAAATTGCTGTTTGTCAATCATTAATTGTTAATCACCTTGTAAACCAATACAAGATTACATATAAAAAACTTCACTCATCATTTCTTTCTCCCCAAGCCAGCAGAGTTGCAGTGACAAGAAATCCTCTGTTTATCAATACAAGAATATACAACCAAATCATTTCTCATATTTTTAATAGCTAATGTAGCCATCTTAATTGAGTTATCTATGGTTTCCAAAATTCACTCCAGGCAATTTCTGGAGTGACTCATTAATAAAGGCAATGACCAATTCCTTCCTTGAATTCCCTTCATTATGTTCTTAGTGTACCATTCTCTAATGAACCTGCTGTCAACAAGATATAAAGATAGTAAATAAATAATAGAGTCAGTTTTAAATTCTAATTTTGAGGACAACTAATTGGACATAAGCTTATAATTTAAATACTGATGATGAAACACAGGCATTTAGAATGAAGTGTGCCTCGTGAAACAGCGAGTACTCTTGCTACTACACCACCATTGCCTCCATCACCTTAGGAAGGGAGGAGTTAAGAGGTTTAGGTGGTTTCTAACAACCAAGGTGTTGAAAAGCCAATGAGGGTGCAAAATGGTGGATATGGAGCAGTGCTGAAATGTAAGGGCAGGAAAAACAGGAAAACATTGATAAAACATGCCAGCCAGCATCATCATTCAGCAAATTTCTTACTTGCGAAATTCTGTAAGTAACCTCACAGGGAAACAAAACATGGATCACTTTGGTGGAAAGGCAAGTGTCGTATCACTAAGCCCACCTCAAGCCCTCTTAGGAAGGGAGGAGAAGCATTATTTCGGCACTTATGTCTTCCCCCACCTCATTTCTCCAATTATATTTTGATAACGTCAATTAGAAAGTTGAATTTAGAAAAAATTATTGTAACAATTAAAATAATTCTCTACAAGCTTATCACAGATCTGGTTTTTGGATGGGAGGGACAGTATTTTGCACATGTGCAATTTATTTTTTCTATAATAACTTACATATTTCTTTCTTAGGTACCAGTACATACTGGCTGTTGTCAAATATTATAAATAGGTTGCAATGTATCTACAGACGTGTATACATAAAGAGATGGGATATACCGACCAAAATAACGAAAAGAAAATTGTAGAGAAGCCATGTATTTTTGGAAGTGGCATTTGAAAACTTTCACAGTAGAGCTACTTAATTTTAAAACATACGTAAGTACTTTGACAAACTGATGATACTGTTTATAATAGTGACATCATCACCATCCACAGTTTCGACTATTCGCCAGGTCTGCAGTAGTGACACATGAAAAAAATAATACATTGTTTTGGATGTGCACTGTTGTAGCAAAGTTTACGTTGCAGAAAACTAGAATTACACATACAAACACACCTCACACAAAATCAAACAGGAATAGTTATCACCAGGTACATGAACCCATATAATTCCACAGAAGAAAACATTTAGTTGCAAGAAGACCACTGTGTTTGTCTGTTTTTGTTGTCTCCATCATTAGTTTTCTGTTTTATTATTTTGTCGCTTACTGACTGAATTCCTTCTACGGAGTTCTCTCTGTGTTCTTCACTTAGGCCTACTTGTTGGCAACTTTTCTTGATTGGTTTTCTGTGTCTGTATGTTCGAATGTATAATTATAGTTCCCGCGACATGACCTCCGCTACAATGGCATATATAATATTCAGGTAGGCCTAAACATATTAGAAAGCACATGGAATTTCTGCTTCATGGAAATGTGTTTACAAGAATAGTAATTCTAATTATTTAGAATAGAGCAAACAAATATTGCAAACCAAAATAAAGTATCTTAACTCAGTGTTTCGTTAAATAATCAAACATAATAGAATCACATTAAGGTACGGAAAACATGCCAAAAATGCAACATTTTGCATGTGTAATGACCTCCACTTTAATAATCCTCCCAAGTAGGCAGTGATTGGCCTTATTCATATCTTGGAAATGACAGTTACAAACACTGGATTTATCAGCTGGTTATCACAGTTTGCACCAATAAATTAACTTTTCAAACTACTTCAATAAGTAGTCTTGTAGTAGTTGAGGAAAAAACATTTTACTTGTCAACTGCAAATTATATTGGTGATACACGTGTCAAGAAAATGAATGTAAACAATCATGGGTTGAATTACTTGGGGTAAAAATGTATGTTTCCAAACAATACACATTTGTAAAGGTGAAAATTAATGTTATCAAGTACTACTTAAATATCTTGTTTCTGACACATGTAATTCGTTTCTGAAAATGATTTCTACAGATAAAATATACGAGACTGCACAACACCATTGGGTAAGGTTATGAGCCTCCTTACTTTTAACTTAAATAAAAAAGTAAACACAACAGACACCCCAAGATTGGCTCTATCTAAGTTTTCTATATTTTAAATACCTTTGGAAAACTATGAAATATACACATTTGTCGTTTACTGTAATGATTACAGCCTACCGCAAAATACATCACCATCTAAACACAAGGGTGAACGAAAACATGTTTGGAACAAGCAGTGTTGTGCAACATCACACTAATGGTCTCCATTTAACTAATAAATACGCCAGTTAGGTTATTGGTTATGCAACATTGTTTTATTAGTCGTAAAACAGACACACTGCCCAAGTCTGTACCCAGCAGGTTAGGGGCCTTGAGGGCGGAATCAAATACCAATGTTTGTAGGGGCGTAAACCCACTGATAATCTTGATCATTAAGGACGCAAGGCATCAGAAACACAAATTCTCAAGACGTCACTTGAGCGACAAACGCCAGCAATTAGCTGACTGCGGCTCCTCCTGGGGTTGCTCCAGTGGTAGGTTGAGGTTAGGTCTTCTGGGTGGCCGTTCACTGGCTCTCAGCTCAGTCTCGGTGTGGCAGTCGTAGCTGGTGGCTTCCTTCAGTGCTTGAACCCTTTGGTGGTGTGGTGGTCTCAGCTGACACCTTCCTTCAGGGCTGGATCTCTTCGGTGGAGTGGGGGTCTCAGCTGGCAGCTTACTTCTGACTCTTTGGTACTCATAGCGGAATTAGAGCATGGACTCCAGTAGGCAACCTCTCCTTTGAGGTCGCCAGCATCAACCAACATTTTGACGGCGTATTGCTGTATATCTCTTTGCATCGAGCTCCACACTCTGCCACCATGAGTGCTGAGTACAAGGCCTTTCTTATTCCGCAACTGCATGGCCACATATGCTCGCTGCCGGGCCGTCCGGCCTCATGGCAATGTGCATTGCAGGGCTACTAGGTTATGGGCAGGTTACGTTGACGCCCACTCAGACGCAGAACACATGGACTCGGACTCGTGTGCTATTCTCTCGTCGGGAGTACTGGTTTGCGATGGTGGGGGTATGATAGCGGCACTTTAGAATAAAAGCAAGACGCGGCACACATAAATTCCCCCCACACCTTCCCAGTTGGTGCAATGCTGACAAACCAGTCATTGCATCTGCTATCAGATGCGCTTCTGTCTTGCTCGTCTTTTGCAATTTTCTTTGTGTGCGCCTCATGCTTGCTTCTAGTGCAATGCTCCTTCTGTGTGCGCTGCGCAGCCCGCTGGTAATAATCTCCTCTTCTAGTTCTGACAAACTGCAGTCGCTCGCCGCTCAAGGTCATTTGCCTCACACCACAGTTTATTCACGCATACCAACCTGGCTACTAATTGGACCATTACCCCTCACCTCTGCGAGAACAAATATTACACTGAAGGAATCATTATTACAATACACTTTTTTCACTAATACAACATCGCAAGCCATACAAACACTTGGGGATATAAATCGAAACTTCAGTCTACTGGGCGGTTAAATACTTAATTCTCTCAGTCCATCGCACTTGGGGTTGACACAAAAGTTATACAGACTTGTCATAGGGCCTAATTCTGCCGTAGACAGCATGTTACTGGAAAAGTTTAACCTCATTTCAGACTTACACGCTGGTATCCTACATTAGTCTACACATCATTTAAACTTGCTAGGCTGGGTAACTGTCTCTGGCATGATTACATACTTAAACCTTTGTATTAATACTTGCCCTAAGTGCTATATCTAGATCACAGTAATTATATTCTTGAGCCGCCTTGTGGTGCCCTTGTCCTCGTTAAAGAAGAAAGTTGCCGGCACTCTTGGAAACAGACAATCTCTGCGGCAATCTGATACCCCTTTTTTCCCCACCTGCTCCCTCTCCTACCTTCCCCTTCCCCTCTTGCATTATGATTTTTTTCAGGTGTGTTTCAAAAACTAGAAATGCTTGTCTACTCCATTTTCTCCTTCTTGTCTTGGCTAGTCTTCATTCTGTCCGGTTACGCGTCATGTTACAATCAGGGTGGCCACTCTATTGAAAATATAAAATTTCAGGGTTTTTCCAGGTTATCCTAAGGATTTTCCAGATTTTACAATCACACTTAAAAAACCAATTTTCTACAGTGTCCCATCTTTTACAATGCAGTGTATATAGAAATACGTACAAGTTAACATTAAAAAGATAATATAAATGCAATATAACCTCCCTAGAAAAAAAAGAATTTATTTACACATTCAGTAAGTTACTACTTATACATTCTTTCCTTGAAAAACTGCAACAAATGCAATTCATGAGCCCAATTTAAAAAATTGAATTACATCTACATTATTTAGAAAGATTTATCCTTGAAAAACTGTAATAAAGGCAATATATACCCTGGACAAAAAAATTCAAATTTATATGCACATTATATATATATATATATATATATATATATAGACACACACACACAGAGCTGTCTTCCAACTAGGCGGTGCGCCGTGTGCTGCTTATCTGCAGGCCAACTGTGCACAGCTTGCTATACGCTGCGTGCCTGTCAGCAGTGATTACAAGCAGGGAAGCCATAAGTTGAGGTATTTTCATGCATCGCCGACTATTGACTACAGTTCCTACTTCCTTTTATCCCCATATGTGAGTGGAATGACTGTCGGGCGCACACATTTGGGTGTGTGCACATTCAGATTTGCATAGGCCACGTAACATTACTACGTTAATGACGATTTTTAGGATTTTGATTTTGGATTTCGACTTACCGCACTGAGTTTGGAATTGAAAGTATCAATTATTGGCTATATTTGTACGCAATTTTATTGCATTACGGTTTTTTGTCTCCCCTAGTCTTTATTTTTGGTTTTATGCTTCAATTTGACAATTTGCTTACGTTTAGGGAGTTAGACTTTAGACGACTCCTGATAAGACAAAGTGAGTGGTAG
Organism: Dryococelus australis; assembly: GCA_029891345.1. Classification (NCBI taxonomy): domain Eukaryota; kingdom Metazoa; phylum Arthropoda; class Insecta; order Phasmatodea; family Phasmatidae; genus Dryococelus; species Dryococelus australis. The sequence goes on along the minus strand of CM056996.1, from coordinate 231,861,850 downwards.
CTAGTGTAAAACCGTAACAATTCTGGAGAAATATGAAATAATAAAAGGAAAGTACTGGTTGCGCAGCACGGCGGAAAATATCTGGACCATCGTCATTGACCCCAATATTAATGGGTGTCTCCATGGTACATAAACAATCATCAACAACTCTTAAAATGAATTTGCGCATACCAATTACAGTACGCCGCAATCGTAAAAATGTTACGGCCTGCTAAAAAGCAGTGACACTCGAGCCTAAATTACATCACACAGTTTTAACTTTTTTCGGCGATAACGAGAGGCTCTATTTATATACATCTAGGGTATAATTTATTCTGAATTCAGCTGCTTATTAAAACATGATTTACCATCTGGTTCTCACGAGAAGCAACTGCAACTGAACGTGAAGCTCACTAAATTAGACATGTTGCGCAGAGTTAGAACTTTTCTAGGCAATAACATTATGTAATTATACCTCTTTATTCTAAAAACGTGTCATTAAAATAAATTTATATAATTTAAATCAATTGCCCAGTTTACTAAACAGCAACAGAAAATGAACCTAGCACAAAGCGCATTTTGTTTACAGTAATGAGACTTGTTAATAATACTTCTGGGATATCTTTCGTTTTTAAAATATCTACATTTTATATTTAATTAATATATAATTGAGATAATGGTAGTTTTTCTACCATAGATGACTAAATGCGGACTTATTCTGTTTGGTAAAAAGTCATGACACTTATTAGTGTTTTAACATCGAGACAAAGGGGATGGTAAAATACACTTTCACCTGGCCCTGTCATTTTATTTGGAAGACATTGGCAGATTAAATTAAATTAGTAACGTGGGCATCATTCCCGTCTCTGACTACTATACGACACCGATAATGAAGGAGAGAAGTATCGTTACAAGCAACATGGGAGGCATGCGATGATTGCAGGGAAGCTACGAACAGTCTAGCAGCAGTCAGCAGTCGCGAGGTGTTGCCGACTTGTAGCTTTCTAGCTTCCTAATGTGCAGGTGGGTGGCAATTAAAGCTCTGCTGTAAATTTCTACTGTTAAATAAAAATAAGGGTATGTTAACCGTTAGTTTAAATGTTTAAATCAAGTGAAACATTTGGGACGATTAACACACACACAGCAGTAAAAAATACTACAAGCAATTGTTACTTACATTTGCTGCAAGAAGAAATAGTTGCGGTTTGGTTCGAATGTGCAGAAAAGAATGCAGTAACTTGCAAGTTTCTCGAGTTATCAGCAAGCATTTTTTGATGCAGTTTATATTTTGCGTGGCTTAGAAATGCTCCCCTGCCCATTGTATCTATTTCAAAACTTTTAACACACATTTTGCACAGCGCACTGCCTTTATCTTTAGTGTCTTCTGATGCCCATGGAAATTCTGATTCGTAACGAGATGAAAATCTAGTCGACATGATCACTTCATCATGCAGAAAATTACACACAAACACTGAAAAAAAAGTGAGCGGTGTGACCTAGACGTTGAAAGAGGTAAGATGAGATACGCCTGCCGACATTCTTCCCCTCCAGAGTGACGCATCGTTCGGCGTGGGAAACTGCTATGATGGGTGGACAGGAACTGGGCGTGGGAAACTACTCCAGCTGGACAAAATGTTGATCAATGTTGACAAATGATTGTTCACGTAAAACTACACCGACCTACCATCACAGTATTCTGCGATGAAACTCGAAATGCCCGAAAAGAGGGGGGGAAAAATTCCCCACATGTTGGACAAAATTCCAGTCTATTTCCAGGTTTTCCCCGGGTCCTTTTCAATTCCATACCTTTTCCTGGTTTTCCGGTTCAGTGGCCGCCTTGCGCAATGCTGGGGGCATACCTGAGTAGGGATTATTTTGACGCGTGACGGGCAGCAAGTAACAATAGAAGGCAGCTCCAATGATTTCGGCAGAGAGATGGTGTCTCTTAAGGGGGTTCAGTTCTGCCGAAGCATGCAAAATCTGGCTGTACTAGCATAATTCTGCGCATTACAGGTACGGTGGAGGTAAGGCTACCTGGACAATGTTTCAATATGGCGACTGGATTCTGCGGTGCAGGTATGATAGATGTGGTTGGTATAGTGGGAATCTCCTGTGGCCAGTATACTGATGCAGGGCATAGTATAACTGGAGTCAGGTGAGCAATTACAGGAGTAGGAGGTAGTTCAGGCCATCTGAAGTACTCAAGTACACACTCCGGGCCAGCAGCTTGGTCTTCATACCTCGAAAGCTTGTTAAGTTGGTAGGTAGAGGCGACCGATTCAACAAGGAAATGTGTTCAGAGAATTACAGTGGAATCTCTTGCATTGTTGGCGTGAGTGTTATAGCACAATGTCACGGTATCGCTGACAGGTATTTGGGAAACTAAGCAGGTACGGGACAGGATATTTAGTCTTGAGAAAGACTGGGAAAGGATCCACTGTAGCCATAGGGTAGATGCGGGGGTGTGTAGGACTGTGGGGTACGTAGCGGAATATCTCCTAACTGATGTAAATCACCCCTTCCCCAAGATTTGCTGATTTGTACCGTAGACAGGGGTATGTTCTGAGCAGCGTGTGCTGGAACGACGGTAACAATACAAAACTTAACGTAGTAAAAGTCGAAGTGCCAGAGCAACGCGTGCTGGATGCTGTCAACTTAAACTGGCAAACTGAGCAGATCCAGCAGTGAGCACTGGGATAGAATACTAGTAAATTTAATTAGAACCAAGCAACCCGTGCCGATTCCAAAAAACTGCTGTTCAGCCAAGCTTAAATGCAGGCTGGTCAGTTCTGAGTAACGAGTGCTGGAAAAGAAGACTGGTGTACAATCTAATCAGATCCTGCGCAATGCATGCTAGGATTGAAGACTGGTCAATCTTAATCAGTGTCTGAGCAACGCGTGCTGGAGAACTGAAGACTGGCCTAGAGACTCTGGCCGTCTCAGCTTATATACTACTCGTAGGCCAGTGCCCAACTCTCATTGGCGAAAGTCACTAGGGCGAGGGGTGGTTGCTGAGTGAAGGATGCGAATGCATGACTTGCCTCTGTGACATCACCGACCGGCTGTAAGATGATGCAAAACAAAAGACAAGCTATATTACTACTAGTGCGATCTAGCGGTTAGTAAATTAACTTTCTTGTCATCCTAGCAAAATTACGGTGGACCGGTGAATAATAAAAGCTGCGAGGCCCACAGTACAATCTCACTTCCTGACGTAATAATTTTAACCTTCAAACTCCATGCAAGGGACCTGAGAGATTGAACTGAAGTTGTTAAAAATTAATATCTCAAAAAGGATTATGCGCCATTTCGCCCCTCTTCGCTGTGACTGAAGCTCATCCTTGAGGTCTGGAAAGTCTAGTATTCGCAGAGTACTAGCACGTTCATCTGGCTTTCATCTGAGAAGATGAGAGCTGGAAGAGAATTTAGCGAGAAAAGCTACACTGTTTCGCTCAGCAGTCTTGACTACAGAGGAATGCAGGAGCCTACCATCTGGGTCTGGAGGAAGTGTACCGGAACTTGCAGGCAAGCCTGTCTTTCGATTCACCGGCACTTCACCAACTAGCAATCTACAAGGCAGCCACGGCCAGAGAACCCACTCCTTGGAGAGGTAGAACATGTCTCCTCAACTAGTCTCTGTATCAGTGGCTCTACCTGACATCCTTGTGCCGAAGCAGAACATATTACCTTTCCTGCGATTATAAAGGCAGAGAGATGAGAATAGTGTTACACCTAACTTTTGCTAGCTGGATAGTCTGATGCGAAAGCGCATTTCTGGATCTAATCAATGTTCCTCTAGAGCCATCACCTTCAGAGGGGTGGGTGAAAAAGCAAAATTCCTTTGCAGGAAGGTGGTGCTGTTCCTTCAAAAGCAATTTTCTCTCCTTCGCTTCTGTACTGCACACTGCTCTGTGCATGCAACTTGTGGTCGCTCCCCTCTCACGTGAACTTGACCTTGGTAACTAACAGCTGGGGAGGTGGAGTGAAGGTCATTCACATCACATGTAGTATCTACCTGTTACAGGCCAGACGAAAAAGAATCACAAGAATAAAAAAGGGATACACTCACTGACTCGCTCAGATACATAGTCTACTCCTAGCACGTTCTCATTCCACTATGAGGATAAAAAATGACTACGATCACTCTTTTTCCAAGCTGGCATCAGGCACATGCCGCTGCGTTCTATATTTTACATTTCAAATTGAGTGACGCGTTTTTGTTTATTTTTCGGGGTCCCAGCGGTGTCTCATAGCCTCTTTTCATTATCAGTGCATCACATTTAACATTTACTTACAAAACACAGGTGACTCAGGCACGTGATTTGCACACAAAAAATACAAGTGGGTAGGAAAAGCCATTTGACAGGCTATCCTAAGCATCACCATTGTTAAAAACTTCACTCCCTACTCTTTATTATTCCCTGCAGCAATATTGTGGCTGGCTACAAGCAAGATTTGCAAAACCTATTGTCGCACAGCTTGCTTATTTTACGTCATTACTACTTCACATAATCCGCGGGGTGAAAGGTGTACAAGCGGTTTCAGACTTGCATCCTGTTAAGGACTGTTTTTAGAAGAGTGAAGTGGGAGGGGAATATTTATAGAAATAGAGTGCTGTCACCACTACAGTAATAAGATTAAGGCACACATACTTTGCATTATCTTTACAATGAAAAACCTTTTTTTCAGTACAGAAATCAAGTTTGTTTTTCTTCTTGCAGCCGTCTACGTGTTTATCTCAAATAACAAAAAATGATTTTACTTTGCCTTCTCCCAATGGAGTTTGACTGGCAATCAATTACTGGCTTTACTAGAAAGTCTGTATTATTATGTCATTTTAGCTTTTAGCTTTCTTTTGCAATAGTCTCATTTCATTATCACCTAAAAACATACCACTTGAAAACAACTACAATAACTTTATTTACATGGCTCTCTTCTCGCAACCTGCTCTCTTTCGCTGCAACTCCATGGTTGCTACTTAGCCTCTACCACTTGTTTTTATGTTTACTTTAAACATCTCATTCTTTCAGCAAACAAAATAAAAAGAGCTACAATGGTTCAATGCAGAGATTTACCTAGGTTGTGGGAGTTCCTACTGTCTTTACAACCTCTTGATGTGACTCAACACACCAACCTGTTAAAAACATCGCATATGAGAGCTCTTGACGTTTACATCGCACTGTTTACTTTTACGGACTCTGCATGAGCACAAACCCCTACTAAGGACAATTCAACTTTTTCTCACACTGATCACGTAGCACTGGGGAGGACAGCCAAAACAGTCTTGGAGCTGTCCTGTACCAACAGGATGCTGGCGGCCAGCCACATGTGATAGCATACTCTTCGACTCGGCTGAACAAAACAGAGTAATGCTATCATATTAATGAGCAGGAGTGTTTGGCAGTGATTTGGATGGTACAGAAATATAGTTACTATTTAGAAGGGCAACACTTAATATTACATACAGACTCGAAGGTCCTCCAATTGTTGAAAGAGTCACATAATGCTACAGCCAAACTCGGGCGGTGGGACATGTTCCTCACAGAATTCAATTTTGAGGTGCAACACTGCCCGATGCCCTGTCTCGTTACTCAACATTGGAAAAGGACGAAAAAGCAGAGGAAGAAGGGGAAAAATGTCCACTCCCCCTCTTCTCGAACGCAGTCCGGAGGAGAAAATTTGCCTGCTACAACTCCGAATAACCCGCCATCAAATTACAATGAGCCAACAGGAAGACCACAAAATACATCGCCTCCTTTGAGAACAGCCCAACCGATTCAAGGTGAGGGGATGACATCGTGTGGACCCATAAAAGACAACCTACGCTGCGTGGAAAATATGGGTTCCACCACAGTTGCGGCTGGACATCTGTCGTCATAACCATGACCACCCCCAAGCAGGACACCCGAGTACCAAGGAGACTTTGCTAGACATTGGGGCCTGCTATAGCAGGGATGGAATAAGCAGCGACGTCCGGCAGTATGTGAGCAACTGTGTCACATGCTGCAGTGACACGGCATACACTGTGCCTCCGCCTACCGCCAAACCAAGGACGATTGGGGAATCTAGAGTGGGATACGGTGTTGGTGGTAGCAATTCGCATCTACACTTGCACTCCAATACGTTGACTGCCTTATCTCCTACAGGCTCGATTCTAGTCTGGAATCTGATGCCTTACACCCGCAAGCAAAGAAGGTGAGGGCTATCTCTAAAGAACAAGGGCTTAGCATCCTTCCAGCGGATTGAGACTACTGAGTCCATGAGAACAAGCTGCTTTACTGCGACGACTCAACATAACAGCACCATCCTGTCATTCCTACAACACTGTTTGACCCACCTACCAGTAAAATGGAAGGATATCATCCCGTAATACAGAAGATTCTATTCGGCAAGGTGTCCAACTCAACTCTGGTAGCACCTAGTGGCACCACAACGGTAGAGAACCCCAGCACCTCAGACGCACACCAGTCAGCACAACCAGGGCCGAGGGACCTATCCTAGCTAAACCACATCAGGGACAGATGCAACGTCCTGCTCACTTGATCTCACTTCCGCACCCTATGCCAACACCACGCAGTGTGTTCATACCAAGCCACTGCCTACTAGGCCAACATTATATTCTGATCAGGTACCGGTGCCAAGAGACAATTAGACACCTAAAAACATGACTAACCTAGAGTCGAACAAGTCACCCAGGGACGCAAGCAGACAATACGCAGAGTCCATCACGCGACGAACAGAGGTACAGTTTGGCGCCCAATGTCGGGCCACCGCCGTAATTTTGATAAGAATTAGGCAGAACCAAGCCAGCACGACCCCGAGGCAAGCAAACTAGCGGGACTTACATAAAGAAACTTAGACCAGACTTTGTAGAATCGGTAAACACCCCGTAGTGCTTAATACCCCAAGATGTTGGACACTAACGAGATAAATGAGCACACGAGTCACCAAACCCAATGCAGTCCGCCAGAGGGGCAGTAGCACCAGCCCAACCACTGCCTCTGGCGGCCATCCCGCTCTGGAGACATCGGACAGTGGATCTGTCATTACTCCCTCACTGCCTGCCGGTCAGTCCCGGACCGCGGGCAAGGGCGAACCCACACAGCAGTTCCTACCTTGTCAACATCTGCAGCCTCAGCGAACGTGCCAGGCCAGGCCGGTACCGGGTGCCACCCTGAAGGCCGCCCACAAAGTTTGCCTGGCCTACCCAGCCACACGTCGCCCAGAGAAAACGGGAGGAGACCTCTCAAGAAGAAGCAAAGGAAGCCTCATCTCGCAGTGCAACACACCACTGCGAGTGAGTGATGGGCTAGGCTCTTTCCTCTCCTAGATAATGTAGACGTACCATCGACATACACAACAGGGTGTCAAGTGCAGTGCTATGGAAAAAAAAAAAAAACCCTATAGTAGATAGGGGTGACTATGATAGGTGAGATCCTGTGGATGTAAATCTGTAACAGTAATAGCATTAATAGTCTTGAGTAAGCCCAAATACTAATACAAATGTAAAATTTTCTCCAAGATACTTCAGGCTAATCAATCCAAATGACTGTTATGTAATTTGTATATACTCTTTCAAGTAACAAATACAAGTGCAAATAAATGTAACGCTTAAAGAAACCTTGCTTTTGCCTCTTGTTTTGAGTGTTTAAACCGATGATTCTAGCTCATATTGCTACAGGTTAGTGTAAATATTAATATTTGATACTCTTTGTTGAAAAGAACGTTGCTGAGGTCGTTACAATAGGACTGTGAAAAGTCAAGCCAGTGCTTAAGTGGGCATTTTAACAAGGGATATGTAGAAAATCCCAAAGGTTAATGTTTTGAACTAACTAATAGAGATGTTCTTCCCCTGAACTATGTAAATTATGTAAGTTAAGAGAACATGGTAAATATCTCTAAACATTAATGATGCTAGATCTGAAAGACTACGCAAAGCAATGAAGGTAAATAGACGTGTGTTAACAGAGAAGTAAAACCAACAGAACTGTGATTAGTCTGTTTGAATTTTATCAAAGTTTATCAGTTGATGAAACTAACAAAAATTTTGTTAAAGCTTGTTATAAATGCAATGAAAGAGGTGCAAAATTTTCACTAGTAAAGAATGTAAATAAATAATATAAGGCAAGTTCAATAATTATGTCATATATAATGTTCAAGTTATGTTGTATATAAATGATCTTTGTTTTATCGTCAATGCAAAATTCAGCCAATCAGAATTGTAACTAAACCTGTTTATGTATGTCGAACTATCTGTTGATAAAGTCAAACCACGAAAGGACAGTTTAACAAGACATCAAGAACGTGGTATTAAAAGAAAATCTTTTGTCTCAATTTGTCAAAGAATTTGAGTGCAATATTTGTAACAAGTGCTTTCTGTGTTTCTCTTCCGTATATCGATGTAAGATGGTGAAGTACATCTTTTATTTCCCCGTTTTGCCAATACACTTGCATCCCCACTTTAGGGCGCAGACGAGATGACAGAAGCTATCGGCTGGCAAATCCCATAGTTTTTTCTACAACTTGTTCTGCTGTGCGTTAAGATAGGGAGGCCGAAGGCAGGACCTAAATACTCTGCCGCACCAGGCGGCTACAGCAGATAGCTACAATACACACCTTGCAAGTGAGGCCTTGGGCACAATTTTCTTTTGCAAATATATCATTCTATAAATTTTTATATATTTTATATAAAAAAAATCAGCTCCCCTACGGTTGTAACTTATTCCATGTGCCGGCTAATATGTTTTGCTCTCTTCTCAGGGTCGTAAGAATCATGTAGTAAGAAACCAAATCTTACAGCTGTTGATGTAGGTCAGCACACTGTAATCAAGAAGGCCACGCATTAACATAGACACCAGATACCCGCCGCTTCCAGCCCACCAGCCAGCTGTGAAGAAAAGAGGGAAGATAAGTCCAGTATGTAACACAGAGAGAGATGGTTTCGTCTAACCAACTCTGCCACTGCAAGAATACATCCTAGCCAGCCACCTGCCTTGTGTCGCCTGCCAGCACATTATTCAAGTAGTGGGAGCGAGGTGCACAGAGCCAGGGTCCCTATAGAAGCCCAGCGAGAGAGAATTAAATGGTTTATGAGGGGACAGTTCCACATTCCCTCATTGAATTTTTTTCTCTTCTCTACTCATTGCCCAGATGAGTATACGTTGCAGGTGGAGAGGGGGCAAATTACGCAAGAGGTCTTTTATAATTATTAATAAATCACTACTACTCATCAGTGCACTACAACACTAGCAGTTGTCAACGGAGTTGAATAACCACCACCGCCTACAAGTTTGTTCTATCTACCGGGCTGGGATAGACGTCCCAATAATGGAAATTATTTTGCCAGATGAGCCACAGAGACCATGTAAGGGGTCCAGGGCTAGTACAGCAGTGTACCGCAGGATGCTGCCACAAGTATGATGCCTAGATCCCACAACTCTCCACTAAGCTACTTGCACAGAGGATCTAGGTGCTGGGCTTGCAACTTCTAATACCCTCTCCAGATGCCCTACGCCAGTGAAGGAAGGGATGGCTGAGGAGTATACAAGGCGAAGAGCTCCCAGCCTCCGGATGATCAGTTCTGCTTCAGTTCTTGACCTGTCCTCTCCAGGGCTCTCATCGCACACACAAGTGGTGCCGGCCTGCACCAATAGTAAAGACTTCACCACTACCTCATGGGGCCGAAAATCCTCTCCAAACATCTACGAAAGGAAGCACCAGCGGTGTCATCAGCACTTCACACTGATACACGTTCAGTCCCTTATGGACAACATAGTAGAGCTAGTCCCGAGAAAAAAGCTACTTTCGCACGCACCAATTACTGCCTACTCTCTTTAACTTTGCACAGGGCATCTTCCCCTGTTTTATGCTAGGATGTGTACCTTCCGCCAAGCCTGAGTGGATAGGAGGTAGTACTTCAACCATCTCTGTTTATTTTCCGTAACTGCAAAATAAACAAAGATCTTGCCAAACTTCTTGAGTACCACTCCGATCTTCCTACTCTTCACCTTCAACAAATCTGACAGGGACTGCAGGAGACTGGGTTTTGCTCTTTCCGAATTCACACTAACAACAGAACAAAACATCCTTGGAAGGCCACCAATTCTATGCCTCGTGCAGGGAACGGTAGAACCACGACACTAGGATACCGTTCCCTGGAAAGTGGCTTGCCAGCTTGAAGTCACCCCCGCCTCACCGCACAGTAAGTGATGCCGAGGAGGGCAACTTCTTTAGGTCTGGGGAGACCAGTGACTTTGGGACACTCACCTCACCACTACTGAAAGGCCACCCATTCCTTGCACTCAGGTGGAGGGAACGGTAGAGCCAAGACACTAGGTATGCTCCTGGTGGGATAAACTTGCTGACTGGGGTGAACTCCTCTCATTGCACATTTAGCAGTGCCGAGTGGGGTTACACTCCAGTGCAGGGAAAACCAGCCCCATTGGAACAACACCATGCAGTTACTGCAGCCAACACTTTGCAGTTCAAGACTCCCTCACCGTAGGTGAGGGAATCAAGAGTGGGGTGCAGTGTTGGCGTTAGCAATTCACACCTGCACTTGCACTCCAACATGTCTACTGCCTTATCTCCTGCAGGTACGATTCTAGTCTGGAGCCTGATGCCTTACACCCACAGGGGTGGTGTTCAGAAGAAGGCAAAGAAGGTGATGACTATCTCTAAAGCTCCACAAAGGCTTAGCATCCTTCCCTGCGGGTTCAGACTACATAGTCAACGAGAACAAGTTGCTTTGCTGCGATGACTCACCATACCAGCACCACCCATCATTCCTACAGCTCTGTTCGAGCCACCCACCCATAAGGTGGAAGGATATCATCACGTAATACAGGAGATTCTATTCGGCAAGGGGTTCAACTTAATCCTGGTAACACCTAGCGGCACCACTACAGTAGAGAACCCCAGCACTTCGGATGCACACCACACACACCAGTTGAGTGCAACCAGGGCAGAGGGACCTACACTAGCTAAACCACCCCAGGGCCACAAGCACCGTCCCACACGGTTGAACTCAGTCCCGCACCCTAAGCCAATACCACGCAGAGCGGTATTGCCATAGCCAGGCTTCACACCTAGCCAGCAGCCTACTAAGCTAATATTATATTCCGGTCGGGAACCAGCACCAAGAGACACCTAGACACCTAAAGACGTGCCTAGCCTAGCATCGAACAAGTCACCCAGGGACATGGGTAGACAATCTACCATGTCTGTCACGCCTCGATACACAGAAAAATCTACGGAAGAGAAATTAAGAATAAAGAAAGACAGGTGATGGGGCCTGTCAGCTTGAAGAGTTGAGGAGCGAGAGCAACAGTAAGGAAGCAGTAATAACAGCTTGGACCCTAACTGAAACTTGGTTGTTCTGAGGGAATCAGGAGGGGGATAAAATTGGGTGTACAATGTAGGGAGAAATTAAGTCAGAATTTATTATGTCTGTAAGGAATCGTGATTTAACAATATTTACAGGAATACAAAAATTTAGTATAGCCTATACTTGAAATATTAACTATAGTGTATTTCATATAACTTGGGTAAAATCTGTCCGGCAATATAACCAACATGCATGCTATGTAAAATGTAAATGCTTTCATTTGTAAAGTATTGTATCAGCTGATGAACTGCTGTGGGATCCATGTTGTTAAGTTGATGATTTTGATGATGGCTTTAGAAGAAAACAGTACTCACAACTAAAAGTTATCATTAAAAATCTTCGTTATACCTACAACATTTATGGTTTAAATTAAGTTTTTAAAGCAATATTAAATTCCCTTGGCTATTAGTGACTGGACTTTAAAAACATGTTTAGCAATTATGACGAGTATATTGACAAGTACAAACAGTAAACGTTTCCAGCCAATGGCTAGCTATGTTTATGTTTCCAGATTCTAGCCAGTCATGTGAAAGCCGCTGTGCACGTGTATTTTTTCTCATTGTGTTTATTATACGAATATCTTGTCGGTGTTGTTGGAATATTTAAACTGTAATGTTTTTTTATTTGCTTTCTTCCAGTCTTGTTGGTTGTAGGTACTGTTGCAGTGTTTTCTTGAGTGAAATGTAATATTAATTGGCACGTATTTACCGCTTCATAAACCTGCTCGTTCCGCCATTTTCCTTGTCGCTGTCTGCAATGAAGTGACACAAATATAATTTATGTATCTAATTTTAAGTTTGTTGGTTTCAGGAAACGTGCACAGTGTTGATTTTACTGAATGATTCTGTAAATAAATTATTTAATGGAAGGATATTATGTGATGAACAGACATGATTTTAGTGAAGTAAACTTGTAAGGATTGCCATAGAAAAACATGTGTTCAAGAGGTTGTGAATTTTACAAACAGTAAGTTTGCATGTTTTGTAAATGTATTTGTAAAACGTTAATATAATTATTGCAATGCACATGGTCTGTAATATTTGTCATATCATAAATTCAAGGAGTGTACGGTTAACTTTGGTCAAAAAAAAAAGGGGGTATGTGTGTGTATATATATTGCTGCATCTGTACGAATACCAACAACTACGTATGTATCGCATTTTGTTTTTTTTCATTAAAGTTAAAATTTTCTATGTTAAATAATTTAAATGTTATTTCCATACAAGCAAAATTTTCCACTGCTCCATCAAAACAATATGCAACTCAAAATGCCACACACTCGTAAGAACATCGAAATAATACAGTTTCACGACAGATAAACTAAAGCCCCCCACTGCCGCACTGTTTCCTTCTTTCCTTGAAATAAAATTAACAGAACCTCAGACACTTTAACTTGTTAATTACAAAAATAAAAGAGGTTGGAATGCCAACCTAGGTATAATATCCTACATTAATTACTGAACGGAGTTAGCTAACGTTAGTCTTTTAGTGCCTGTCATGACAGGAAACGCCAGGAAAAATGAAAATGCAAGTGTGCATTGAACTCAAACACTTGTTTACAAACGTCTTTTCCTGCAGTGACAAACAGCGGTGGTGGAAGGATACATTGTGGCCATGCTACTTTTCTAGAACTGTAAAAAATTTACCCCACTTACCTGAAATAGACTATATCCCTAATTTTTCATCAAAACTTATGATGCTGCCTATACACGCAAAAATACGTATATCATGGTTGCAAGTGGAGAATTTTCATCTTGCTGTGCTCTTCGTGGCGATAATATTGGGAAAATGTCTTACTTTTTTAATTTTTTAGTATTTCTCATATTTCTGTACAATAATGACAAGCTGGAACCACAAACAAAAGGGAAGGGCATTGCTATCGGGGTATCTGCAATGGTATCGGGGGTATCTGTATCGGAAAACACGGTATCGGAACAACTCTAAAGCTCTCTTTTTGGTAAATGGGAAACAAAAGTTGTTATTCATTAGACTTTTCTATGCGGACCAAAATTAATAACATGTATTATATGTATTTCAGCTTGCTGAAAGAAATGTACCATCTTTATAGCAAGCCTGAACACAAATACTAGTATATTAACCTTGTGTTTAACATGGAAAATGACAATTCATTAAAAAATTATCTCTATGGCAAATGTGTCTCAATAGTGTATACTCATAATGGCATGGATCCACTGCACATAAAATTTACTGCCTTTAATTATTTATTCTTCAGAATTAGCATGAACTATGTCACTGGAGTTTGAAGCATTGAATAAAATTAAGAATATTTTAGTCTGAGCTAACTTTTAACTTATGGAAATAATTTAATTTATTTTAGGAATTAAATATTTGTTGTGCCAAATATTTATAGTGTCCAGAATTACTTACAATTTTAAATTAAACTTGTTCAAAAGATATTGGAAAACTTTACTATTAGGCTTGAGCAATGCAGTAATCACCTCTTCAGAGAAAGTCTGGAGCTGGTCTTTGCTGTAGATGTACTGCCAGATGCGCTCCATATCGTTCCAGTCAGTGACCACTCCATGCTCCATGGGGTAACGGATGCTGAGCAGGCCACGATGCTCCTCTGCTTTGGGACCCACAAACAGATCACCCTCCAGGGCCCCTGCCATGACGCGCACGTGCTTTGGCCGACCAATGCTGCAAAAACAACCATCCTTTGTGAACACTGAACTCAATACTGCGTGTTTCTGGAGTACTGCTTCTGTGTTAAAAATTGTATTTATTATTTTTGTGAACCAGTATTGGCGCCAAGAGGGCAGGTCTATCAGTTTTGTTTTAACGGCATGTTTACATTAAGAGAATTTAGTGTGCTTGAGGATTTTATTCTGTGTTGCTTTCTTTCAGCATAATGATTTATAAGTTAATACCATATGTTGATGTTTCTGATTTCTTCCAATAATTTCTACACGAAAACATTTTAAGAACCGATTTCATCAACTGAAATTTTGCCAGATGAGAACTTTCCAAATATGAGTCCCTGCTATTTAAACATTTATACCATATTGGATGACTATTAAGTTAAAGTTTTCTTTTCCAATAAGTTTTAAGATTAAATTTCAGAAGTTTGACAAAACTTTTATTTTATTGCATAAATCTGCAGGTTGGTGGTATAAATTTCCAGAAACTGCCCTCTCAAGCACCATCAACATTGTCAACACTACTGGAACATACATTTCATTTTGTAATTACAAAATGAAGTTGACTGAAGTTTCAATGTCAAAAGTGGATGTGAGCCAAATGCTCATTTCATTACTGTGATTCATAACCAGCAATTGCAAGTGTAGCAAGTTAATCGTAAACTGGGACAATTTTACAAGTGTTACAACAGTTTACTACCTACTGTGAGCAACCTATTTTTTTTACATTTACCTGGATGCACGTGTCAAATAGTCATCTGCACATTTAGTCAAGAGCAATGTGTATTTCTTTATTTATTATTATGTAAATAAAAAAATTGTGAATGATTTATATTACTATAAAAGGTTACAGAAACTTCTTTAAAAAATTACACCATTCCTTATGTTCTTTAGTTTATGAAACCGACTCGTGAAAAAACATGTGTAAATTGCACTTATACAAATAATGTGTAACAGACAGCACTTCTATATAAAAAAAAAATTTCATGAAATACATATTTCCAAATCATATAATTTATTTATTATCGCCATTTGTATTTTTTTAGGCATTCACATAGTTTTACTAGCTTTCTGTCTACAACTTCACCCGAATGTACTACACTAGGCATCAATTAATTTCCTTTAACAAAAGACCTCTTTGTATACCACATTAGTGATTACGGCCCCAGATACTAGGATTATTAATTGTACTACAATGAGATTAAATTGGGCATCAGTCTAAACATTTTAGCATTAAATCTAAATTTAAAAAACAGCAAAATGTTTTTTCAAGAATTACACATCTGTATACTTCTGCTTGGTTCCTAATTTTGTAGTAAAATCTAAAAACCCTAGTTACTGAATGAAACTTCCTGATATAAAAGGATTATAAAAATAATTATAGTGGAATATTTTTAATTATTTTAGCAGCTATGTCCAAATAACAAGTCGCATAGCAAAAGTAGTTTTTACCAAGTCCACCTTACCACTACTATAACACACAAATAAGAAGGGTAAAAGCCTAACTGTGGTTACTAAGTCCACCTTACCACTACTATAACACACAAATAAGAAGGGTAAAAGCCTAACTGTGGTTACTAAGTCCACCTTACCACTACTATAACACACAAATAAGAAGGGTAAAAGCCTAACTGTGGTTACTAAGTCCACCTTACCACTACTATAACACACAAATAAGAAGGGTAAAAGCCTAACTGTGGTTACTAAGTCCACCTTACCACTACTATAACACACAAATAAGAAAGGGTAAAAGCCTAACTGTGGTTACTAAGTCCACCTTACCACTACTATAACACACAAATAAGAAGGGTAAAAGCCTAACTGTGGTTACTTATTTTTCTATTTCAGTTGACAAAAAAAATCAAAATTGAAATATTATAGTTACAAGTACCATTTTATTTCAGCACCACATATTTTATAACTGGAAAAATTGACAATTACGTTCTCACATAGCATTTGGCTTTAAATAATTATTTTATTTTTAATTATTTATTTATTTATGTATTTGAATGCTTATTGTGCTACCCAACAGTAGAAACCAATTACTGGGTGGCACATACATAAAAGACATTGACAATACAATCACATGGATAATACAATACATTGACAGGAAAATACAAAAAAACAGAGGGGAAAAGAAAAAAACGCAGAGATATGATTGATGATGGATGATGATGATGGATGATTGATGGATGATGATGATTTATGGATGATGATGATAACATATTTATTTTATTTATTTATTGCAAAGCTTAACATGCCACCCAACAGTACAATACCAATGATAGGGAGGCACGTGAACATACAGCACATGACTGCAAAGATATATTTAATATTATAAACCACTGTAATGTTAGAACAAGTCACTGAATAAAATCTTTTTCCTTATAAAAGGTTCAAAGTTAGAAAATTGTTTCTGACATTTTATTACTGAGAAAGTATGAAGTGTTCTATGCGTGTAAGAAGGTACTTTTAAACATATTTTTTATTAACTATATACAAGAAGTATAACTTGGATCTAAAATTTCACCTCTAGTTTTTAAAGACAAAGTTTTGATCTAACTAGGTGTGTAGTATAATCAAAATCGACACCTAATGAGAATCTATTAAATATTAATTTAAATATATTCCTTTGTACATTTTCTAATCTAACTGAATCCGTTTTTGTTACATAATTCCAGATCATAGTACAATATTCTAATCTAGATCTAATTAAAGCATTATAAAGACATAATAGAGAATCAGGAGAGGTGGCTGAAAATGTGATGAATTTTATAAAGCCTAGAGTACGACTAATTTTATTTATTAGGTTTTATATATATAAGAACAAACTATGTAAGAAACCTAGGGATATTATTATATGCAAAACTTTATTTTCATAGTTTGTTCTTTTGATTAACTCTTTATTGATGTGGTATTTATAACAATAGAAATAGTTTCCCTAGAAAAGGTAATACAAAGAGTCTTATTAATACTAAACTGCATAACATTTTCTTCACACCACTTGTATATCGCCAAAATATCTTTCTGTAGCATTACACAGTCATCAGTATCCTTAATACATTTATAAATCTTTAAATCGTCGGCATAAAGAAGTGCACTAGAGTGACTTTATTACGCCAACCATATTGTTATTGTTTATAAATATATTAAAGAGTACGGTGCCAACGTAATTCCTTGCGGAGCACCAGAGCATACTGCATGAAGACTTGATAATGATTTATTGATTTTAACTACAAAGGAACCAAGAAAATAAATCGTAAACCAATTTAGATAAGAGTTATTTAAACCAAACTGTTGTAATTTCTGAATAATGATTTTATGGTGACAGGTGTAAGAGGCTTTTTTAAGGTCAAATATATTAGATCCGTTTGTTTTCTTGTTATGATTTCGGAATAGAGCTCATCTACAAGATTAAATAAATTTTTAGCCGGGGTTTTACCCATTTGAAAACCATGTTAAAAGTCAGATAAAGAGTTTTTTGTTACAAATGATAAGTGCTTAAAGATTATTCTTTAAAAAACCTTGTATAAGCTACTTAATAATGTAATGCGTCTGTAGTTATTTACATCAAACTTGTTCCCTTTTTTGAATATAGCAGCTACCACACCATGTTTCCAGGCATTGGGATATTTGCCACTTAATAGACTATAGTTGAAGATATGTGAAAGTATTGGAGTAAGGACATTAGCACAGTCCTTAATTATAAAATTGGGTTTAGCATCCAATCCAACGGACTTGCAACTTTTTAGACTTTTGATTGCCCAGAGATCTAGTCCTTGAGATTGTAGGTGTATCAATATTTAGATTGTTAATGATTTTGTTTTGTGCAGGGGGAATTAATAATGGTTTGTTGATAGTCTTTTGCAAAATGTTAGCTAGTAGAGAGGGGTCTTGAATCATATTATCAACAGTAAGAGTTAGGGGTTCTGTATAACTATTTTTCATCATTTTAACATAGTTCCAGAATCTATTTTGTTCCATTTTTACATTATTATTTATTTTTGTTTGCTAGGTTATATCCAATATTTTTATTTGCTCTTTAACAAATTTTCTTACTCAGAAAAATGTGCGTAGTTAATTTCAGATTTAGTTTTTTTATAAAGTCTATAAAAATTATTTTTTCTTTTTTATTAAATTAATTAAATATCTTGTAAATCAAACGAGATATCTAAATTTTTTGACTTTAGCTATTGCTATAAAAGAATTTATTAGTTATTGGAGATTACTGGTTAAAAATTCCACCATAGAGTTAACATCGTGCATCTGGTAAAGCGGAGCCCAGTCAAAACTATTAATAGCAACATACAGAGACAGGTAATCACCCATCTGATAGTTTTTATAATACTTATATAATAATTATTATTATTATTTATTTATATTTTTTTGTGTTACCCAACAGTTTGGAAACCTTTAAAAGAGGGGCACAGTTACATACAACATGTAAACTAACTACAGAAAAAAGACTTGGGACAATACAATAAAAAACAGTACACGTTGGACAGAGACAACAAACAAATACAAAACATAAACACATATAGCAAGGAAATATAGGCAAGAAAATTTGACAAAAATATTAAAATACTATTAACATAAAACAACAGTGAATACCTAAAAATGATTTGTATAATGTTCAAATAGATCACTAAATGTAATTTTATTTTTTCCCTATAAATGGACTGTAGTTTAAAAAAATACTTATTATAATAATCTACACATCTCCTAACTAGATCTTTTCTAAGATTTAAGGAGGTGAAAATATGAGAGATTCTATGTTTATAGTTAGGGACCATTACCGCTACTTTCTTTAAAATTTGTTAACATTGCATATGTGATTGAAAAGAATTTACTAAAAATAGTGCATCAATAAAATCTCAGTGTACTTTCAAATTTTGAGTATTCAATTTTAAAAGTTCATTATTATTGTGACGTGCTGCAGCTGGCGCCGACTCTGCTGCCCCGCGCCATAATCGGAGACTCGACTTGCTCTCCCCTCTTCCTGAAGCAATGTGCTCGTGGCTCTCTGCCCCCCTTCTGGGAATCCAGTGAATGCCGACAGCTGCGAGACTTGCTGGCATCACAGACCTCCTCTCGCCCTCTAGAGTTTCCGATACTTTTGGCGACGCAAGAATGTTCTGGTGAGATTGGCTGGCGCCTCAGCCCTCCACGATGCATCACGCAGTTGGGGAAGATTCTAGGTGGCGGCCTAAGACACTATATATATACTGCTGCAACCCAGCGGCCAGCAGTCTGTGATGGAGGCCGTCTGGCGAGTGTGCGCGAGCAAAGAGAAATGTGGACGACGGGAGATTGTAGGGCGACAGCGAGTGAGGTGTTCGTGGCGTAAATGGAAGAGAGGGTGTGAAACAGACGAATGAAGCCTACAGTGCGTGAGGGTGCTTGGAGAACTCTAGAACATTGCAACTGGCGGGACATAGACTGAACTGAGGTGGGACTGAATGGAAGTGTAATACTGATTTTATTGTAAATATTCTAACTGTCAAATATGGATGCATAAATTATAAAATAATTTAATAGGTTAATACACTGTCTATTGGTACTGATCTTTAATTATTTAATTTCATTGATTTCTTTGTCGTAAATATAAATTTTATTAATTGGTGTCAATTGTGAACAGTAAATGATTTCTATTTAATGTGAGAATGTGAGTTCAGAGAATTTTGCTGTAGTCATTGTAAATAAAATAAGGAAATTATAATTAATTATTTTATTTAATTAAGACCTCAATCCCTTAATGAACTTGGTATAGCCTACTTAATTTCTAGAGAGAGAAATTGTAACATTATATATAAAATCTGGACTATTTGGGAATCTAAAATATAAAAGTTTAAATACTTTTTTTGTACATTTTCTATCCTAATTGAGTCAGTGTTAGTAATATTATTCCAAATCACAGAACAGTATTCTAACCTAGACCTAAGTAACGAATAATAAAGACATAACAAAGAGTAAGGTGATATGGGTGAAAAGGAAATATATTTGACTAAACCTAATGTGTGACTAATGTTACATAATAGGCTATCTATATGACAGTGAAAAAATTGAATAAATGTTTTTTAAAAAGTTTAAGATTATTTAAAATTTTATACTATTTGGGAGTTTATTATACAGCCTAATTCCAGTGTTATTAAATGTTTGTAATGTACTTGTTTTATGGACATAATTAAAATGAAAGTGGTTCTTTATACCAGTATTATATTGGTGAATTTAATCATTTGGGTGATGCTTATTTCTATTTTTATATTTGAAAAGTATAGTCATATATGTAAAGACATGGAACTGGGAGTATTTTTAAAATATTAAAAATATTTCTACAGCTGTCAGTTGAGAGTAGCTTTAACATGATGCAAAGCACTCTTTTTTGCACTATAAAGACAGATTGTACATTAGTTTTATTGATTCCCCAAAAAATGATACCATACGTAATGTAGGAGTGCACGTATGCAAAGTACACTGATTTTAAACACTGAAAAGAGACAATAAAAGAGAGTGTCTTTAGCACGTAACAGGAGTTGTTAAGTTTGTTAACATTGTGAGTTACATGTTCTTTAAATTCTAGTTTGTTATCAATTTTAACACCAAGAAAACCTGTTTGATTAACTGTCTTTATTAGTTGAATTTCTCTTGTTATTCTTGGTTCATTTCTTATAGTTATTCATGGTTCATTTCTTATTGTTTTGGAGGTAAGCAACATACAGTTGGTTTTATCTACATTTAATACAAATTTGATAGATAAAGTAAAACCAAGGGGTGAGATTCCACATAACATCATTAGCTACATCATCTAAAGAAGCTGGGTGTAACAAGTATGTTAGTGTCATCTGCAAAAAGAAACAACTGAAAAATCATTAAGTTGAAAAGCTAAATCATTTACACATACAAGAAACAGCAAAGGTCCCAAAACACTACCCTGTGGAACACCTACATTAATATTTTGTGGCTGAGACTGATATATTTCCACAATATTATTGTTATTTTTCTTGGCAATTTCTACTAATTGTCTCCTATTAGCTAAGTATGATTTAACTAAAGCATTGGCAGTTCCCCTTATCCCTAATTTATCTAACTTTTCCAATAGTATTTTATGATCCACTGTATCAAACGTCTTGGATACGTCAAGGAATATTTCCAAAGTGTCAATTGACTTATCATTGCACATTACAATTTTTTTCTATAAACTAACCAATGGCAGATTCAATATTTTTTCCTGCTAAAAAACTGTGTTGAAAACTGTTTAGAAGACTGAATTTAATAAGATATTGTGTTATTTTATTTTTTATGATAAATTCAAAGATTTTTGAAATGGAGCTCAGCAACTATATAGGTCTGTAATTCTCCATTTTATATTTATCTCCCTTTTTAAACAATGGTATGACTTATGCTATTTTCAGGTCATAAGGGAATATACCAGTTAAGAACTATTCATTTATAATATGAACTAATGGCAACAAAAGTGGGTCAAAACATTTTTTAATTATTTGAATGGAAATGTCAAGTCCTGCGAAATTTTTATTTTTAAATTTACTTATACATTCTGTTACTTCCAAAGAGTTTACTGGAAATAAGTACATAGAGGTAACAGTTTAATTTGAATACCACATATGTGTACCTTGACAAGGTATTTTTGGACACAGCTGTTTGGCTATATTATAAAAATAGTTATAATATACATTTCTTTAAAATTGGCACTACAATTGCTTTTTTCCAGAGGGATGGAAAATCACCACTAAAAAGACCACTATTAAAAATATGAATAAGTGGTGAAATCAATATTCTAGCACAGCCTTTAATAATAAATATAGAATATCATCATAACCAATGGCTTTGCTACTTTTTAGCTTTTTGATTAACCAAAGTGCCATACATTGTGTAATAGTAGAAGTATTAATAATTAAATTATTCCCTTGAGGTTTACTTGGGCAATAGTTATGAATAGTTTCTTGTACATACATTTTAGCAAAAAAAAACTACCAAAATATTTGCAAGATCAATGGCATCCTGTATGATTTTATTATTTATTAACACAGTTATATTTCTTTAAAACCTTTCTTCATTGTTTTAACATAACTAGTTGGGAAATGTAGGTTCTGGGACACTGGTATCAGGCATCAGATTCAGATTTGGGGAAGCCGTGATCTTGTTATGTCGCCCGACCGCCATCTTGGATGTCATTTAACTTTTACCCCTGAACTATGTGACCTTTGACATAGACCTTGAAAATACAAAAATCCAAAGTTATCAAAAAATCCACAAAAAACTGTTATTAAAAAATTGATAAAAATATTTAGAAACTGTTTATTAATTTTAAATTTACTAGAATCTATTTGTATAAAATTTTATTTAAACATTTTTTTAATTCTTTAACCCTGGCGGCAGCCATTTTCCCCTTTTTCCCTTACGAAATCTATAAAAAATTTAATTTAAAAACTTTCATTTCCTGAGGTCTTCCTCCACACCACAATTAAAAACCACTGGATGAATCCAGAAGACGACAGACTCCCTCGCCTAAACACCCTCACATATACTCATTCCACCATGTTGATTTTTCATTCGTCATTTGTTTGCATGCTACTGGGGGTAGCCATCTTTGTTTATATGTTACTGTAGGAAATTTTTGTTTATATGTTACTGGAGGCTGCCATATTTGCGCATATGATACTACAGATCACCATATTTGCTTTTCATTCATCATTTGTTTATCTATTACTGGAGGCTGCCATCTTGGTAGGCGACCACCATCTTAGTAGGTGACATCTATTGTAATTTTCCATCCTATGTTTAAAATAAAAAATATACTTTTTCCAATCATTAGTATAGCTACATGCATTGACTAGACACTTAATTTATTAAATATTTTAAATACATATTGTTTTTATTAAAACTTAGAGGTCAACAAGAGGATACTACACACCAAAATTAAGGAAAACAAATAATTTTATAACAATAATAATAATAATTTATTATTATTATTTTGCAAATACATTTCCAGAAGAAAGCACTTTATCACATCATCTTATATAACCCCGATCCTTAAGTGCTGTTATGATCGAAATCACCTCTTTCATGGTCGAGTAATTCCCACGTTGTTGCCAATCAAGCAAGTATTTAAGTCTGTCTACAAGTTTGTGGGGATCTTTGGTAAACATATTGTCAGTATACTCAGTATCTTCTGCCTTCTTCACATCACTTGTTAAAGGAAACTTGTTGGGGAAATATGTGGGGTCATCAAGGGAATAATCATCGTCTTCAACACTATCACTGTCATCATCAATGCTGTCTTTACAATCGGCTTCACTTCCTGCTGCATCCTCAATATCAAGTTTACTATTCTGTGTAGCAGGACTTGTATGTTAATCAGTATTTAAAGCTGATGACCGTTTATTTTGAAGTTTTTCAACTTCACACGAACATCTTGCAAGTGTACCTTCCGTAAAAACTGACTACTGCACTCATTCAATCTTTAACATTAACTGTGACGTTATAATAATCTGCAGAAACGGTACCCATCAATGTAGCAGAAGGTATTGATGGCATCACTGGCTGGTTACCAGTAGACTAACCCTCTCGGCAGACAGCGATGAACTGATCAAACCCACGCCTGTACCTTCACCTATGTAGCTAACAGTCCTTAATGATCGTAAAAAATCCATATTTCTTTTTCCTGCATAAAGCACACATATCTTTGGAATTTGATGGAGTCATTTCCACATTAACATGATCATCGTAAACGTGGCGTGAATTCGTATTGTCAATGCGAAATAGCATCCACATGTTTGCGTTGTCGCGAAACATCTGTTTGGGTGTGCACGAATAAGTCTGGCTGAGGTACACGTAGTCCACTTTCACGTGTTGACCCATGCTAAAGTGTTCTTGAATACAAGTTTGTTTCTCAGAGGCAAATATTGAGTTTCGCAGTGCTTCGTTCGGACGTACAACGGCTTCGTTATCACTGCATGGGAAATAACCTATGCCTTCCACGGCCTGCAGTACTCCTGCCAATCGCTGATATTTCAGTTGCTGGAGCAATTTTGAATAAATGTACACATTCTCGAACCGAAGACCATTCGGTTCTTCCAGCAGGCTCAGTAGGACGCACGTCTTGCCGCAACCCAATGGTCCCGCAATGATGCACCTTACTGTATTCAGAAATAGGCTTCCATGTCATGATTCGTGGGAGATAGCTTCATCCTCAGCATGAATGCGTATGGGTAAAGTAACATCCTGCATAATCATACGCATGTTACCACTATTATCTTGCAGTGAGTGCGGTGCTGATTATAGTTGCAGAGAACTAGTGCTACAAATTTTTGAATGCCTCTTCAAAATATAATTCCGTGTAAACTGTCTCTGGCCGAAATCACACTGAAATGACATTCTTGAAGTTTTCATCCTGCAGGTCGTTTTTTCATGTCAACGCACGCTGCACAGAGCTGTAAATGCTTTACCACAGAAGCGACAAAGAAGATGCATCATTGAAATTTTTACGACCGTACTGTTCGCAGTCCGGAATGATACTGAATTGAAAATGTATAAAAGAAGTGTATTTATTCCTTTCTCGCCTTCTCATGCCAATGTAAATTTTGAACATAGACAAAACTCTATCGCAGAATCGTCACTGGCTATAACCAGTTAGCAATGATGCAGGTCACAGTCTGCAAGGTCATCGAGGTGAAAAGGCAGCACACTGAATTCACAATTCATTTTTGCGGCAAGAGAGCACTCTGAGAAAACCCAGACACTCGTTTGCTCCAGAAAAAACACACAGGTACTTACATGAAAATATGTTATTCAAATATCCTTATAGGCATATGTAGGCTATATATCTAAATATAGATATTTAAATTAATTTTCTATTCCCATATTTATAAGTACATACTTATATATAATATATATTAATTTTATATTCCTATATTTATATGTACATACTTTTATACAATAAAATAAATTTATATATATATATATTCTCATATTTATATGCACATCCTATATAATAAGTAGACAATCTCTGTCTGTATGTCCGTCTTTAATACTTCTAAGTCCCTTGAAACTTAACAAAAGTTCTTCAAATTTTGCAGAGCGAATCCTCAGGGTAAAATACAGGTGAAGTTCGAATTTCAGCAAGATCAGATTACGCAATCATTACCTTTTACCCTGAAAACTCACTTTTTAATTACTTTTTCCCTATGAAAAATCTTGTATTAATGGATAGACAATATTGCAGAGATATTAAGGTAATGAAATATCATTTTTGTTTACTTTAAATGTTTTACTTTCAATGTTGAATTAATTAAATGGGACCTCAGTGGATAGAGCAATTCCCAGTGGGACCTTAGTGGTTCGGTGGATAGAGCAATTCCCAGTGTGGCCTTAGTGGCTCAGTGGATAGAACTATGTTAAGTGCGGCGGCAGTGCAAAGTGGATTGATAAAAATTAAATGGGACAGCAGTCACTTCAACGTTAAGTTAATTTCATTATTACCTACATATATATATATATGCAATTTTTTTTTTTCAGTCTTTGTATGATAACCAAATATTTTAACATGGTAACTGTTCTAGCCAGTGACAATACATAAAAAAAGAATGTACATAATTATATATAGACATTTAATTTTATATTCCCATATTTATATGCATATATATATATATATATATATATATATATATATATATATATATATATATATAATATATATATATATATATATATATATATATATAGTCCATTCACGCTTTCTTCTGCCTTTTGGAATCAAACCTTTGAAAAATCACCCTAGGTGTATTATGTCAACCTGTTTTTCCAATAACTTGTATTCCACAAATACTTAACACTGTGATTAACTTTAGAGTACTGTATTATTGAATAAATGAAACTTTACCTTCGTATCTTATATAACTTGTAATATTTATTTTGTATTAAATAGGAATTAACAACAGCGAGAGCAGCGACGTGTTGGCAATGGCCGGTAAGAAATAGTTCACAGTTACAATATTTTTTAACCTTGTTTTATGTATAATATTTGTAAGTTAAACGTTGCCAGTTGATATACTTGTATTGTTAGGTAGCACTGATCGAAACACATTTCATTGCTGCAGTTAAAAATATCCACACAAATTCCCGTATGTAGGCTTGCACTGTTCACTCTAAGTCAGAGGTCACGTTAACCTCCCCGAAGTGAGACTGTACTATCGGCCGAGCCCGCCACCCAAGGTCACATAGTTCTAAGGCATGTCAAGGAATGGCACCACCACCAGCAGACGACGCTAGCAGACAGCTCGAAGGGTGGCACTCACCACCCCACTGCACCCCCATGTCACAGACTGCCCGCGGACGAGAATATGCACATACGTTAATAAAACACACCCATTAGACGGCCACCTATACTGTGCACCTGGTGTATAGTATGGTAGAGCCCCCACCACTCTTAAGACACCCACAAGGCAGTTAGTCAACCAGACCAACCAACCTATCTCCATCCACCGCTCTGAACAGGGTCAGGGGGAGTGAGAGTTGGTCCTGGAGGTCTGACTCCTTCGGACCCACACCCAAGTGTCATTGACGTGACGTGCAGCCTGAGGAAACCCACCGCTCTGTATCCACCATTCTGAACTGTACCAGAGGAAGGGTACGACTCTTACCTGTGCTGCTGCATCTTTGGCTTTACACTAAGCTAGGGAGCATCGTCACTTGCTTCACTCTTATGAGGCCGGTAGTTGTACCTTCCTTATGCCATACACTCGGAAGAGTGATGCTCAGCAGAAGATCAGAATGGCAGCTAAAGCCTCCATAGCCAAACTCAGTTGCAACCCAGCTTCAACTGCACTATGCAGCATATACACCGCCCGTCAGCTGGAGAGGCCTCACCTCCTAGCTCGCTCCTAACACTTGTTTCCAGCACTCATCAAGACAGCCGGGTAATGTCACCCGATAGTCGCCGCCATTCACAGGGGTGAATACATCTCCTTTGGTCCCACCAATCCCTGGTTCAGGGGACATCATGCCACCAACCCAACCCCCGACCAGCTCTCGCAACAGCAACGCCACATTAGCACCAGGTCGCAGCAGCAGCTAGCCACAATCATCACAGCTGGGTCAGCAGCCATCCCGGGCCACCATCCAGCAAGATAAATCCATGACAGTGTGCTAACCCATCCACGGAGCAGTGACAGCAGCACCCAACTTTGTGCCGAGGAGACAGGCCACGCACTCTGCCTTCTACACCGGCCATGTTCCGGTCCATCACTACTAGTGACCAACGTCATTGGTTCTCTTGTCACTGGCTACGCAAACAAAACTGTATTTGACTACGGTGACACCACTCTGTCAAAGGCCATCATGCATCAACCCAAATCCATGAACCCATGATACACTCTTGACACGCTGGTCCAAGGAAATCCTAGTGACTGCACAATGTTGAAAATGGAGTACCCCAAACATCTGGCCTCAACAATCTGGTCACAATCAAATGTGTTAAGATCTTATTTCTTCCTCATTCTGTGCTTGACTGTTACTCAAATGATCAGCATGCGATCTGATGACATCTTAGTCACGTGTGGCAGG
The DNA here is from genome assembly GCA_029891345.1 of Dryococelus australis. NCBI lineage: Eukaryota > Metazoa > Arthropoda > Insecta > Phasmatodea > Phasmatidae > Dryococelus > Dryococelus australis. The sequence goes on along the minus strand of CM056996.1, from coordinate 231,834,244 downwards.
GTACTATTCCATTCAACATAGCGACCATGGCACAATTTTACCAACATGGCAGATGTATCTAATTTAACTGCTGATGAGATTATATATCAATGAATTAACTGAAAATAAGGAGGACATTCAACAATTAAATTATAACTATGTAGAACAGGTAGTGAAAATGCAAACACTGCAGGTAGGATAAATATATTACATGAATTTTACTAATTAATAGTAAAAAGTTTTTATTGTGAAAAAACTCAAAGAATGCCTAACAGTGCCTTAATATGAGCAAAGAATGAAACATATCTTTATCATACATCACAAAACTAATGACTTTACCAAACTTTGTGTAGAACAATCAAATTTTTTATTTATGTGCCCATTAAAAAGAGATTACAATTAATTATTAATCAATTTTATCATAATTAACTGTTTAAGTAAATGCTTTCAAGCATATAGAATTGCAGGTTCAAAACTGTTGCATGGCAAGTTGACAAGCGACAACTTTAACCTTTAATTGCATATTACACATTATTTTATTTGTTGCAGTACCAACGTGATGACTCACTTTGTTTTATATGTACAATTGCCTGTTCTCTATGGATTCTTTTATGAACACGTTAATCTGTAAAACTGTGTTTAATGTCTTGATTTGTGTTGACTTATTTTGTGTAATGTATACACGCCTCAAATGAGTAAGTGCTTGCCTGTATTTAGCTGTGAGCTGGTGGTAAATATTAATTAATATTTAAATATACATAGTAGTATTAGTAGTTGTCATTATCATCATTATTGTACACTATTAATGAAATCCAGGTTTATGACTTATGATTACCAAGGCAATGACTCATTATTAGAATCTCTCACAACCAATATCCAGTTAACATCCAGGCAGCCATATAATTGAAAACTATGATTTTTATAAACTGCCTGGATATAACATGCTTACAGGTACTTACTAATTTGGAAAACGACATTTTGGAGTCTGGTCTCCTGCAAACCCAGCTTTGATAATACCAGAACCCTAGAAAAAAAAATTACTTTTTTCAACACCGGTGTTCACACACTCGTACAACTCAGCATTCAAATTACACAACTTTGTAACCCAACATACTCTCAACTCTGAAGAAAACTCCTATCTTCCTTGCAAAAACACACATTGCTTACAAAATAATTGCCAGCTGTTATCTTAGTGTAAATGGCAAAGAAAGCAGACACTTGAGATGCACAGAATCAATAGTGACATCCAAATGAGAAAATAGTGTGCATCAAGCAAGTTGGGAGAAACCATTACCGCTGCACGAAGGGTTGAGGTTGTTCAGTAGTAACAGCAAGCTATTAAGGTTAAGCGAGAGCTGCTCCACATGTCAAAATAATATAAGCTGCGTTGACAGTATTTAACAGCATGGTACTAGAGAGCGATTTTATATAAATTTGGTGTGTATAGTACCAGCAGTGTCATGTGGTTTCCCTTCCTCCAGCGGCAAGCGCTCAAGAGAGCCCTCCCCTACATTCCCACTTTCAAACCTGCGTGAAGATTATTTTCTCATTTGAACTTTGCCATACCACAACAAAACAGAGAAACTTGTACAATTTTTCATAAATAATTTTAAACATTGAAGGTTATCTAAAACATGGCTCAATTATATTATGTTGAGGACTTACTTAAACAGTGTTGGACATGTTAAAATCTTATCTCTAAATTATGCCTCCTAATTTTATTGCTTTGTTAACCGCAATAACTTCACAAATCTACAAGATTACAATCACAGCACCAAGTCTCACTATAAATTCAACATTTTTTTCACTAAAACAGCCTTTATAATAGGAAACCATTTTTTGCTTTATCACCACCTTCTGCTTGCTACAGTACTATTTTTGTGATATAATAGTTTCACGCAAATATTTTTTGTTTAGAAAATAAAACTTGTGACAATTTACCAAATGCCATAATAAAACCTACTGTACTAACCAAGTTAAGTGCTAAATGTAAACTTTTCTAAACAGTGGTGTTACAAATAGGGTAGAGGGGAGGGAAGGGTATACATTGCCTCTTCCTAGCTTTAGGAACAGGTGCTACAATGAGAGTAAATGGCCACCAAAACTGTTTTTGTTCACAGAGATATCTTGATACTGCTTCTCTTCGCAATAAGGTGCCCAACTTAACACAGAATTACAATTCTTATTATGATTAAAATAATTGTGATACCTTAAGTTGAAAAATTGTTACATATTTCTGATACCTATATACATCTTTGTTTCCAGATTTTAGAAATTTTTCTACCTTTTATATTACACATAATTTAGGTATATATCACATAAAAATGAAGTTTATAAGAGAAACAATAATGTCTTCAAGATGAACACCTTAAGGCTTACTTGCCTATTTCCCCATGGGGCTCCTAAAAGCTAACCCCATTTGTAGATATGGTTTTGCCACTGCTTGCACAGTAATGTCATTCTAGTAGTGTATCAACCCAAATAAAATAGCCTACTGTGTTGTAATATGACATTGTCCAGGGCTCATTTACTTTTCTTCTGTCCCATGTGTCTGATACTGTTGTGTAAACATTATTATTTTTATTTAATTATTTTTGTGACCCCTCCAGAAAGGTGTAAACATTTATTGGTACTGTTTATTTCACTAATTTTGTTTGTTTACAATTTTTCTACACTATATAAAATTGCCAATAATTTGAATATTTTATAATTATTATTTTATAATTTTTTTCACAATCCAAACGTGAGCTGAATTAAGTTTTACATGTGATATAACAAGCTTAGCTATGCCACACTTATTATTCTCCTTGCAGTAAACCCTCTCATATGAATCCTTTATAGCCAAAGAAGAATGAATTTTAATATATTTAGAAATATCAGCAATATCAGCACGTCACCAGACGTGACGTGCTGATATTTCCTTTGAGACCTAAGCATAGGTTTGAGAACCCAGTGTAAGAGGACTCTCTGACGGGCCATTTAACATGGACCCCATGAAAATAGTTGGCTGTCGCAAGATGTACCAGATCTGCAGAAAACTACTACAGGAGACGGACCAAATAGTGTTGTGAGGAGGGCACCGTGATCTGGGAATGCATCTCAGTCTGTTTTCTGAGAAAAGTTTTGTCGTGATTACTCAGATTTTTTCACGCCAAAGAAGATATGAGAATGCCATCTCCACCATAACTGTTTCCAGTAATGTGTACGCCATTTATCGCTAGAAGCTGCAGAGTCATGTCGTGTTACAATGTAATATTAATACTTATTAATACAGTTAATACTTGCAGAGATAATGTTTTTCTTCTTGATGCAAGGAGAAGTGATCTTATCATTTGTGAAAAAACTGATTACAGGGTTTCTACGAAATTTCACTCGGAAGTCTTTGAAGGAGAGTATGTGTTACCGAACTCAGTAAGTTGTATTAAAAACTAACTAATCTGAAACAGTTACTTGGATTGATTTCTGATATACATTTGCTCTTGTATTAGTGGTTAGTGACATTAGTAATTCAGAGGTTCCATTTAAATAAAAATGAAACTTGAAAGTCATGCCTAGTATCCTAATATATCAAAACCATCTGACAGCAGATAATAATTTATGCCCTGCCACTTATGCTGTTCGTTTCTTCTATTGAATACTTGTATTCTATATGAATTTCATTAGAAATCTGATTTTTAATTTAGTGTATGTTCTTGTTTGTGTAGCATTAGAAATTGTGTCATTATCTTTGAAGGCTTCATTATGTTGCATGTTAATGTAGTGTTTCATATGTTTTCTTCAATTAAGAGTAATTTACATGTCTAATTATGTGATATATGATTCACAGACAGATTAATGCTGGTCACTACAAAGGTGAGGTTTCTCTCAACTAAGTTATTTCTTGGAGAAGGGGTACGGTAGTTAAAACGTGGGCATACCAAGTTGATTATCAATACTGCACCCCAGCATATGTAGTACATCAAGCCCCAAAAGACATTCATCCTCTATTTCTATGTAAATATTGTGCTCTATGCTAAGGTCACCAAGCCCTCTACCACACACAATTCACAATTTTCATGATAACCTTCTTATCAATGTTCGGTATACACAATCCTTACAGAATAAATTTAATTTCTAAAGCAAAACTACTGTTACTCCACATGAGATTAATGACTGGTGCACAACTTGGTGGCCTTGCGAAAGCATGGAAGTGGAATGAGCGAGAAGAAAAATAGGGAAAGAGAGATAGTGGGAGAAAATTCAAATACGGTCAGTTTGGATGGGACTCCTGTTCTAAGTGCAAACTCTAGCTTTGTTGAGGATGACGTATTCGAAAGCAAACATGTAATGCGAGACATCCTAGAGCAGGAAATAATCACTAATGTTACCTCAGTAAATGCTACCAACAGTCTACATAGTTCAAATAATCAAACTGCCATAGTGGCTATGTTCTCTAATTAAATGCCGTGCATGAACGCAAATTTTGCAGTTGAAAATGAGAAACTTTGTAATAGTTTTGCATCACAAAAGGCTGATATCAGTAAATTGAAGACAGAAGTTAATAATAAGTTTGAAGCACAAAACGAGAAGCTTTTTAACAAATTTAAATTACTGGAAAATCAAATTGCCGGTTTATCACAAACTATTGGTAATCTTAGTGGTAGTGTGGATGAAACACGAAACACCCTGTCTGCCTTGCAAAACACAGTTACTGATTTAGTAGCTAAGCAAAGCGTACGAGCCACTCGGGTAGAAAACCTACAAGAACATTTCGAAAGGTTGGAAATACGGGTAGATGAACACATTTCTCACACACTAGAATCCACAGAGGAAAACTTAACTTCAATACAGTCTAATGTTACTATGGTACAAAACCGCGTACAATCACTGGAAAAGAAAGTGTCGACCGAATTAGAACAGACACATTAAAGTTTGATGGCGTAGATATGTGGACTTCAACCATGCATATCTGTGGTAGAAGAAAACAATTCTACTTCTAGTGAAATTGTCATTACAAGCAGTGGTCAAGGAAAATTTTTCAGGCATTTGGGATTAATTAAACTAGCAGAGGGGGTTCACATCCTGCCAGGTAAAGTCACTGTAGCAATAAATTAGGCCTCTTTTAGTTCTGACAGTTTTCCAGTTAGAATAATTCAATTGTCCAATAGCCCCATTCTTCTTGAGGAGAGGGCGGTGATACGTGTTTGAAAGGTCACACAGGTATTACCAAATCTCTAAGAAGATCCTAGAATAAAACAAACAGAATGTCATTTACCAGAAAAACTGGAGGAACTGCTGTAATATAATTTCTATACCGGAAGAATTTGGTTTGCCTCTTAAGGGAGGTACTGCGGAATGTTGTTGGCAGCTGCCGAAGAGGTTGAGGGCATGTGGAAGGTGGCTGGTCCACCTGAGCTGATGGGGGCGTCGACAGCCACTGGTTCCTCCGCAGTCACCGGCACGGGTAAGGATCTAGGCCCTGAGCTAACATCCTCGCACCTTCACAGTGATTGACAGGTATAGCAAGTGCCTTGAATCCAAGCTGGAATTCCTTTTACACTAATTTCCCCAGTTTGGTGACACTCAGAAGGAACGGGAGTTTAGCCCCTCTCCTCTAGGGGGTGGAACGTCTGACGTCACACACATGGGTCCCTCGATCCTTATCTCAGCGGTACTGCTGCTTGGTGCAAAGGCGATTACGTATCTTGCCCACGTGTAATCAGAGAGGCAGTGACTCTCCACTGGAAGGGCTGCTACCCTTGCAGTGATATGGTGTTTGAATATTGTGACCGTCCTGCGGGCACAGCAAATTAGAACTCGGCGCTTTTCGGTGAGGGACATTGTTGGGACAGCTTCTTGGAGTGATGCACGCTAACAGTAAAAAAAATGGGAGCACGAGGTTTGAAGGTTCTGTTGAGGCTCTGTAAACTCTGGGTAGACGTGTCCTGCTTCCATTACTGTTTTAATTGGATATGACCATAAGAATTTGTTTTATTCCAGATGGGACGAGGTCACCTGGAAGAGTGTGCTCTTCAGTGGCGCAGGAATGCGTCACACATCTAGAGCAAAGTGCAAGCTTTGTAATTGCACAATGAAAGCAGATGTCACAAACGTAGAGAGTCATGGAAAAAGTTCCAGGCACACTACTTCAAGGACTGTTACTGAAAAAAGCAAACAAAGTACTAGGTCTATTCTTAATAAAGGGGGGACACAAACTGCAGTAGATACTAAAGTCAAAGAAGCTAACATAAAACTTTCTATGTTTGCAGCTCACAATTTGCCATTCACACTTGTGGATCATTTAGCAAGTGTGCGCAAGGCGTGCTTTCCAGATTCAAAAATAGCACAGGGCATAAAACGAAGCACACCAAAGTCACTGAAGTGGTAAAGCATGTTATTGGTAAAAGCCATAGACCTATAAAAACCTTGACAGAAAATTGACTCAAAAAATTCTCAATTTAAGTTGATTAATCAAGAGACGTTAGTTGTTTTATAACATCATGCATAGTAGTTCACTACTTTAGCAAGATGAGCAAAAAGTTGTTAGATTTGGGGTGTAGTTCAAAGATGACCCTAGTGATTCTGCAAGTATTGAAAAAAAAGGAACTGCAGAAAATTTTTATGCAAAAATAGTTGAAAGGCTAATATTCCATTAAGTAATGTTATCTGCTTTGCATCTGATGGATGCAATAAAATGATGGGAGAGAATATTTCTGTGGCAAGTTGTTTCACAGGAATAATTATTAGGAAATGGGGGATGTGAAAATATGGCTAGAAACATTCTTTAATTTTTTTTAAATTAGTAGCAAACAACAGTCCCAGTTAGCAACAATCAAATGTTTCTGAATATGGATGTTCAAAAAATGCTGCACCCATCCGAACCCATTTGTTGTCTCTGTTATCTGTAGTGGAAAGAATTTGGAACTACTTCAGATTTTCTTCATCGACAGATGGTTAAATACTTCAGAGTTTAAATTATACACTTACTAGAGCCTACTACCATTTTCTGGCTTGGATTTTGCCAAAAGTCGTGAATTTGAATCAACATTTCCCATCACAAAAAGTTATAACAACAAATCTTCATGAAAAGATGACTCGGTTGTACAAAGTTATTGTCGTCTTAGAAGAGGAGAGAACACATTGTGAAAGCATCTTTACAAAATATAAAGCCTGATGATAACGAAAACTTTGTTCCTCTGACAGAACTATATTTTATGAGATGGCATTATTGAACAGTTACAAAGCAAGGAAGCTTCGAGATGTCAAAAGTTCTAGCTACTTCGTGTTTGGAAATGAAAAACAGTCCAATTTTTCCAACAGCATTATCCCAGTTCTATCTGTTTAAAACCAAGCTAATGCACTATCACACAAAACAGGACAAGAAACCTGCACTCTCCTTTCTCGTGTCATTCAAACAGCAGGGCATTATTCCAGAAGGACACCATGATCTGTAAGTGCTGGATGACAAATAACATTGTCTTCCCTTGCTTTCTCTGCCCAAAGAAACTTCTTAATGTGTACACGTGGATGAATTTTGGAGCAAGGTAATATAGGCATTTGCATATGTTTGTTGTGATTTTTTGTTTGCAGTTGTATTTGTCAGTGCAATGATATATTTCTGGCTCTTTTTTAAGATTATGAAGTATGAAGACAGCACTGGGAGAATGTGTTGAAAAGTGCTTCCCCAAGTCTGTTTTTAATGTTCTTTCTATTCCACATTCAAATACTGACCATGAAAGAATATTCAGTAAAGTCAATCTAGTGAAAAAGTGCAGGAAAAAAAATGATTACTTCTACATTGAGTGGTTCTGTTTCAGCACCAGAATGTATCGAAAGCTCTAGCTCATGTTGCAAGAATTTCAAACCAAAGGCAAACATGATCAGTCTAAAAGTAGTTTGTTCCCTAAATCACTTCCTGGGATATCAAACGAGCTTAAGTGTCCACATCTATAGACAATTATTTTTCTTTTAAAAACTAGTTTTTGCTTATTGGTACGAGATCCTAGTCTGTTTTTAAGAGTACTACATTTTCAGTTGCAAATAGTCGAGCACTTAAATAGCTTCCATGAAATAATTTCTTGTAAAAATAAAGACATTTTTATGTAGTTATGACAGGAAAATTAAATTTAAAATTTTAGAACTATTATGTAATTTATTGGCATTCTTTTTTGTGGACATTTTACTCAAATTTCTATTTATTGTACAAATATCTAATTACAACTGAATTTCATGGCTATCATAATGTTTAACCAAGATGTGTTAGGAAGTGGGTGTGAGATACACACCTAAGGTATTCGTAAATTTACATGGCATGTCAGTAAAGGAATTTAAAGAATGGAAAGGTAACACGCGTTGATTCAGAGTTATCGAAAAGGACAAGCGCATATTTAAATTTATTAAATGCCGCAGGTGAAATATAGAAGAGTATGATTACTAGACAAGAAACGTTTGACTCGTACAGGCAAACTGGAAATAATTATAAATGTAGGAATTGTACTTCTACATTTACTTACATTATCAATGACAACTGGTTGATTTACTATACCATCATACGCTTCCATGGTTATTTTCAACACTCCCCTACGAAAACAAATGCCAAAAACCTGTCATTCGCAATGCGTGATGCATTTTCAGGCAGCCAACAATTAGAATTAAAATTTCTCCAACATTTGACATTTTATTTTTTTGCATGGAGTAAAGACAAGTAGATTGAGGTAGACCGATCTCGCTGGCTGTGTGCAAACATTCTCCGTATCCCTACCATAGAAGTGGGCCCTACATTGAACTGCTTTTGTTTTTGTTTTGTATTGTTTTATTTTATTCCATTAGTATGATCTTTTTTTAAATACATTGGTGTACAAAGATATTGGACAAGTCAAATTACAGTATACAAAGTAAATACACTGGGCACTGTAAACAAACACACTCACGTGCACACACAACATTCGAGCGCGCCTACACACACACACAAACACACACACACACTCACACACTCACACACACACACGCACACGCACACATATATATATATATATATATATATATATTGAAGGTGGAGTAACTTAAAGAAAAGTTGGCTACCAAGGGAGGATTGCCCTTTCTGGACAAGTTTTAAGTTAACTGAAGCCACCTGTAAGTTTTTTTATTCTCATGTCATGCTTATGAAAGGGCTCATTTTTATGAAATAAATGACTGTTTTTGAACATGAATATAAGTACTGAAAACATGTACTTACATAAAAATGTTAACATCTCTGAGCTCTTGAAAAGAGGTCTACATGAGTCTGACTTTCTTTTGCCATTAATTATTCTTTCAGCTCTCTTTTGCGCATGAAACACTTTTTTACTGTCAGTGGAATTACCCCAAAAAGTTATACCATAACACATGATGCAATGAAAATATATTTGCTGTATTTTTGTTCAAGACCTTTGCAACACTCCACAGGGCGAAACATACAGAACTTAGTTTGGGTAAAATATACACAATGTGAGATTTACAGTTAAGTAAATTGTTTACTTTTGGGACGAGAAACTTAATCATCGCAGTTTCATTAATTTTGTCTCTATTACTGCAAAAGTATGAATTAATGTTTTGTCTGTTCTTTGTGAGGAAATTCATAAGATATGTTTTATTTAGGTTGAGATTTAATTTTTATGCAGTAAACCATGCATTTAGCTCTGTAAATGTTGTGTCCTTTTTTTGTGTAAGCTCATTTACTGAGTGTCCAGAGACTAATATGCTAGTATCATTTGCAAATAAAATTGGAGTAGTTTCTGGGGTTAAGGCACATGGAAGGTCATTTATATAAACTAGGAAGAATAGGGTGCCTAAATATGATCCTTATGGTACTCCATGCTTGATTTTTCCTGGTTCAGAGTAGAATGATATGGTTTTTCTTTTGATCCACACTTGTTGTCTGTTTGAAAGGTATGAACTTATTAGTTTATTTGGTGTTACCTGAGAATCCATAAAAATTAATTTTTCTATATGTATGTTGTAATTTACACAGTCAATGCATTAGTGAGATCGCAAAATATTCAATTAGGTGGCATCTTTTTATTAAGTACATTAAGAATGCTATTTGTTAGTTTGAGAATTGCATAATTTGTTGATGTGTTTTCTTAAAGCCAAACTGGAAATTTGATAAGATTTTGTGATTCTCAAAATGTTGCAGCAACCGTCTGTAAATTAGTTTTTAATTACTTTTGAAAAGAATGTAAGAAGTGAGATGGGCCAATAATTGTTTACTTCGGTCTGTCTCCTTTCTTGAACAATTGTGTTACAATAGCCCATTTGAATCTGTCTGGAAACAATCCTGTATTGAAGATGTCATTACAAATATGGCTTAAAGGAACGCTGAATTCAAAAGTGCATTGCTTTAATAACCTACAGCTAATGCCATCATAGACGCTAGATAAATTTGGTTGCAAAGAATTGATTGTTTTCTCCACTTCTTTTAAAGTTGTCTTTGTAAAAGATATCGCAGGGTATTCTGTACCCTGTCGTGTAGGAATATGGTTTATATCTTGTTTAAAGGTTTTTTTAATCATGTATTCTACGAAATGTATGTAGTATAAATTAAATGTATCTGCGACTAATTTAGGTGTCTGAGGATATGCGGCCATTTACTTTTAGTTTTACAGCTGGACATTACTCTGTTGTTTTTCCTGTTGTGTTTTTTATGATATTCCATGTAGTTTTTATCTATTTATTTTGAGAATTATTAATGAGGTTACAAAGGAATACCTTTTTTTGCAGATTTGATGACCTTACACATAATTCTGCAGTATTTCCTGTAGTAATTCATTGTGTCAGGTTTGCTACTGGTTCTGGCGGCCTTGCATATCTTTCTTTTGTTTTCACAGGAAATTTTTATTCCCTTGGTGAACCATACATTTCTATTTTGATTTGTATTACTGTGGGTCAGTCGGGATGGGAAACATTTTTCAAAACAATGGAGAACTTGGTTAAGAAAAGAGATACAATTTTTCATTTCCTTAGGTACAAGTATACAATGTTGACGATTGCTCCCTGCTGAGGTCACTTTTGAATTGTAAGACTTTTCGAGCGAAAAAATTTCACAATTTCTTATAAGAAATTATTTTGGAGGGCATTTTTGTGGGAGGCATAACTAATATTTGTGCATCATGATATGATAAGACATTTAATATTGAGAGACAATGGCACTCTCAAACTGCATTACTATCAATGAAAATGTTATCAATTGCTCTCTGATTGGTTCCTTCTATTCTGGTAGCAAAATTTGCAACGGATTTAAGGTTGAAGGTACTGATTAGACTATCGGGTTCAGTTATTTGGATGCTATCTTTTAAATAATCAATGTTAAAGTCTCCACAGAGAATAATTTCTAGATTGGCTCTGTAAATGGCTTTAAGATTTGCTTCGAGAAATTTTAAGAAGTTGCTAAAGTTGGCGGAAGGGGCTCTATACATAATGAGGACCCCCACTTTTTTTAATATGTCTGTTATAACTTCCACATAACTGCACTCTAACACTTGGTCTTCACATAACAAATGTGTGTCATTTTTAAACATTAAATTATTTTTGTCGAAAATACAGGTACCACACTTAGTCATGCTGTTTCTACAATAAGTGGGACAGAGGGAATAGCCAGGAGTTTTAATTTGCATAACAGAGGAATCAGTTAAATGTGTTTCTGTTAGACATAATATTTGTATATTCCAAATTCCGTTCTGCGGATAATTTGTCCAGGCACACAGATAGCTCATCAATTTTGCTTATTAACCTCTAATACTCTGATGGAATAACTGCAAATTATTTCCATTAATTATAATAGTTTTTTTAAATATTTACACAATTATTAAATGTTTTTTGTATTAAGAAACATCATGTCAAGCAAAAACTGCTTGTATTCGATTCAGGTTATAGCACTGATTAGTAAACAAGCACTGTGAGATATATGTAAACTTCCTCTAATCAATTTGTAATTAGGTATGATTAAATTCAAATTGATTAAAGTATTTTATTCATGTAAATGTGCTTGTCTTTAGAAAACAGAGATATAAAAACAGTGATCATCTCTGTTAATAATATGACTTTGACAGTTGTGTTCCTATCAATGTTTTATACATGTGTAGAAGATGGACAAACTGCCTAGGACGTGTCTAAATAATAAAGATATGCATACTTTTACCTACTTGTCGCCGGAAGTGACATCACCAAGTGACTTTATGTTTTGACCTTCCGTTTGCTTTCCGACGTGTTGTTTCTTATGGCGTTTGACACAATGGAACTTTCAAAGTATATACAAGCACTACGATTTCGAAGAGTGAAGATTTAAAGTTAAAGTCAAGCTCTATCTTGCCAAGAATCTAACAGACGTTATGTGGTGACGGCAAGGTAGTGGAGCAAAGTGGTGTTCATTAAAGGTTCGGGGCGGGACAGGTAAATGTTATGTAGATTCTCACCAACTCTTCGGCTTGTAGATGATAGGCGCCAGGTATTTTGAAGCGAAATACCAACTAGTTCGGCAGAGTCGACTCTTCTTCTCCAGGGGCCGTGTGCCGACGACCTACGGGTGATGTCCTCGAACTGATCCTACCGTCGTGATTGATACAGAAACAATAGCAATACTGAAAACCTGTGCAGTGAGATCTTATGGTGGCTCCCACACCCATATATTTTTTCAGTATTTTATCGGCATACAACTGTGCGTAGATAAAATAATGAAAAAGAATATACATACTGATACATAACCCTTAATGAGTTGCAGGAAAAGGTGGGGCCCCACGCCCCTATGGCCCATAGGCAACCCGAATGAGAATGCACACAATTTATGTTACATAATTGGGTTTTATTAAGGCAACTCCAGGAAGCAATTTACACACATTGCCAGGCTTAACCCGCCGGCAAGATGACACTGTACAAAATGTTCTAAGGCGACAAAAACTTTATATGAAAATTTAAGGCTTCTCGGCCGATGCTAAGCCACAGGAAGGGAGGAGTGGTAATTCTTGGGTGGCTACAAAATATACAATCGAAATGTCGCAGTTTTACTTACTGTCCCGCGTGGCGTGCCACCCAAGGTTTGGTGGGCAGGCCATCTGCGTGAACTATTTTCTTACACACCAACACAAAATCTCTGAAAACATATCCACATGATTTAAAACAAAAACAATTACTCTTAGCATGGAAACCCTTTAATAAACATGTTACACTCTGTGAAATATAATGAGAATGAAACATGTGAAAATGGCAAATAATGGAAACTAGAAAATACGGTAATTAAAGCCAGTGGGGGCATCAAAACGCTATAGGGCTCCTTAACTTAGAGTTACGAGGATGGGTATCCTTGAGCATTCCTTACTTAAAGCTCCTTACACTTATGGCTTATTTTGCAAAGTCTTCTTTTAAGAAATGTGCGTGTGGGCGCACGTGGCTTGTTCGGCACTTACACTTCCCAACTCCGCTCACGTCACGAATGCTCTCTTTGGCCCATGCGTCACCACTCGTAACCATGGTCTTGGTATCTCGACCACTGCGGTGCACTCCCCAACCCGTGCACACGAGCGCCTGGTAAAGTGCTAGATGCTGCTGCGGCTGCTGGCGACGGCGGACAAACAGGTCAATGGGGGAGCAGATGGCATCATGGAAAGTGCATTATTTTATTGCATTTCGATTTTAATCTCAATATAGTGAACAAAGCTCATCTTAAATTAAATAATTGGCAAACGAATATAATGCGAAAAGGAAATATATGAATTGATATATTTTGATAAAGTAAACAAATGAGTTTTTTGTTTTGAAATAAAATTTTAAAATAAATTTTAAGCATATTTTTTAAAAAGGTACGTAAAATACATTCCTGGATAATATCACAATTATTTTCAAAAAAAGATACACATTTTTTCGAAGCTCATGTAACTGATGTTATATGGTCTGAACACTGACTTTACAATTGTATTGTGTAAGGGTGGTTTCATCAGAGGAAATGAAACGTAAAGTCAAATGCTAAAGTTTTTTATTCTATAAAAAGCTTTCTCTGTTCAAATTCCCAGTATAGTACACCCAGGGTCTACACTTGGTAAGTATTTGAAATTGTATACTTGTTGGACATACTCACGCACTTACTACAGTCGCCATATTGTATTTCAAGTGTGAAAATTATCATTTATATTTTGTGGTTATAAAGCTCACAAGATTTAAAAGTTAATAAGTAGTATTTACAAAATGCCATTCTGTTTTATGTGTAAATAACTGTGAGCTTAATAAATGTACTTCAAATTATGAATAAAATTCTGACTGTTGTTTAGAAGTCTGCAATATATATCCCAGGTGTATGCTTACAAATAATATTACATTTTCAATCCGCATTTCCAAATTATTACAAACCACTTTTAATTATATTTATCTTTCTTGTGGTATCAATGTGTATATTTCCGTGAATGGCATACATAATTAATTGTCACATTTGTCTGCTTGTTTGTCCGCCATCGCCGGTGTCCACTGTAGGGATCAGCACTCCACCGGGCCCTCGTGTGCAATGGTTGAGTAGTGCACTGCATCGGTTACGACTGTACAAACACAACACGAGTGCAGCTAGTGGTGCCAAGTGCATTGCTTGTGTCGTAAGGTGCAAGTGCAGTGCAAAATGTGTAAATTGGCAAATCAACCATGTGCGCCCACCCGCACGTTGTTGTGGCCTGTCCTGATGGGATCAGATCACACATTAATTAGGTGGATTAGGTTAGCTAGATGGATAGAGCACTCCAAAGTACAAGACCCTATTTTTATTAAACTCGGAGCAACTATTACAGCTTCTTACATGAATTGCCTTCGGGCGTTACTTTACAGACAGTAAGCATCAATATTAAACTTAAGTACAGCAAGTATAGTATTAGGTTCCTTAAGGTGCTCTCTGACTCAGAAGGAGTCCAAGTTATATGCCACGAATATTCCTAAGTCTCCGCGACTCTTGGTGCCCTACTGGGTGTATAATTACCCCGCCTGGTTGCCTCGTCTACGAGAAGACCTCCTCGACAGTGGCTGCAGGTGGGCGTCGAACAGGGACCACTGGCCTGGTGGTCCTCTCATGTAGTTGTCCCTCTGGCAGCTGGATCAAAGATGGCCAAGATCCGCTATTGCACCATCCTTAGGGGCAACCCAGGCCCCATTACCGTTCCCCAGGGAGATATTTTCATAACAGCTGGGCCTACTTGTCGAGGTCGTGCCATCCTGCTCTCTAGCATGTCACTTGCCTGCCCTGGCTATTGATGGCCATGCCATGCCCCCCCCCCCCCTTTCACACTGGTTGACCTAAGAAGAGGAAGGTAATGAGTGAGGCAGTGCTGCTGAAGAAGTATGGCGGCTTTGAAACGAAGTGTTGACGCAGGGGCCATCAGTAGAGGTTTCCATTATACTACCAGAAGAGGTCTCTCTTTTCCTGGCTGCCATGAGGGGTTTACTATTTAGTGTAAATGCGTGCACTTATTTCAGAATTTTCCTAGGACACTGTGACTCGCGAGATTAGGGATATCGTTTACATAGTTGGCTAAGAGACATCAAGACGTCTGTCAGGTATTATTCTAAGAGAATGCATTGAAAATGAAACTTTCCATAAAATTTTTAATTCTGGATTAAAATTAATGTAGCTTGTATAGCTATATATAGAAGTTAGTACTAAGTCTATATGTACATAACTATACTTGATTGACTTAATTACTAAATACATTGATATACATGATTTGTTAATTGTACATTCTGCAGTACTTCTATTTTGTAATTTCTCATAAGAAACTACCAATAGTATTTCATGTGCGACAAGTTTATTTCCTTAGTAATCGCGGGGTGTGTGCTGGCACGATGATATTTGGCTGCTCTGATTTCGTGTAATCGGAGTATTCTGAAGGAAATGCACTCAGCTTCATGAACTATAAAAGTTGACCCCATAAATTCATACTAAGCAAGAAGAAATCGCCGGCACCGACCTCTAGGGTAGAGGGTAAAAGGGAAAAGTTAGGTCAAATTATGAACAATTACAACTCCGCCATAGTGCCAGATTAAATGAACTGGTGACTAAAAAAATATTATATGATGTGAACTGTCTCTAGAATTCCTTTGAGTAAAACATAGTAAACTTCGTATATTGTTTAACCTAATTAAAAGAAAATACATTTCAGTCTTATTTCGTGAATTTTACAATGTATACAGTGACAATTGAATTCCGTGTTTAGCAATGGATACTATACATTTGATAGACAATTATTTATATATGTACAAGGGCCCTGCTAGGTATGAAATATGTTTAACTTTCATCTGTCTAGTGTATTCGCTGCACGGGAAATACGTAAGTGCTGCTCTATAGAGCATAACTTAAAAACAAAATATTGTTGCCTTGACAGCTGGTGCACTCTAGCACTAACAATGCTGACTGTTGTTACTCACACAGGATTAGTTACCTAGTCAGAGGAAAGAATGTGCTTTCATGCAGCAAATAAGTTTATGAGCATACTAACAGTTTATTTCGCATGAAGATTTTCACTAGCTTTATGTACAGGTTGACGTTAATAGGCTGAACCATCGAGTATAAAAGGGTATGGGGATGGGATTTTAAATTACTACAATAGTTGTCCGAAGGATACCAGCATTCTCAGCGGAGAGGACAAGTATAGATGGGCCGTGTGGCCGACGCCCTACATGCGACCCCCTCGATGTCCGATGTCTCATTGCAGAAGTTGTAGAAGTTGTAAGATTTATCCCTTGATATAGCCAAAATTCCAGATCTAGTAAGAGTTATTAGAGCTACACTCAAATGCTCGTACTCACTCCTGGGCTGTTATAGGCAGCCTTATGCCTTAAGAAAAATTCACATTACAATTGAAACGGTCATTAAGTGGATGACGAAATAAATAACAACCCGCTAGTTCACGTAATTTTCTTATTTATTCAATTTACCATTTTAAAAAAGATACAATTTGCCCTGTCAAATCGGAGTGCTTGCCATAGCTGTGAAAAAGCAGCAAAGAGCCTACATGAAATTTACGTGACTTACGTCCCGGCCATATAAAAGATGGACGGGGCTGTGAGACATCACATTCCCCGGGCTAAACCAAACAAAAGGTTACAGGAAAATGACATTAAAACTATTGCAGACAACATGATCAACACAAATGGTGAAGTGTATAGTGTTGTAAATCATCATTATGTCGCATTTTTCACATATTGTTCATGCCGAATATTTATTTTTATATAAAACATTCATAAGGACGACAGCATTCCCGTGACGTGGTCACAAAACCTGTTGATATAGCATTTAGAGCCATGGGAATGTCGCCAATATGTGTAATAAAATTAATGGGAATTAAGAGGGCACATACAAGTGTTATATAACCTTTGTGTAAGGGTAAGGGCAGAAAACATAATGAGCTAGCACGAATCTGAACGCACCCTCAGCTTTCGTCCGCACGAAACTGAGAATCTTTCAGAGTCTGACCTCCGCCATTAACCAGCACACTTTCCTGAGAACCGCACTCTTCACTGCATCCCCTCGGTATAGCAGCTTTTAGGCATTATTCATTAATTTATGAATAGTGTAACTCCTGGAACCTCTTTTCTTTTAATCTAATACCGAGGGGTCTACCAACAGCTAAATTTCCCGTAAGAACTTAAGTGATCAGTATTCACGTTTCAAAAGCAGCATCGACTATCGGCGAGACACAATGCCGAGCCCACATAATAAGAGTTTTATAGAGTAGAAAGGTCAGTTGTATTCACTTGGATGCAATACATGTGTGTGTGTGATAAATTGCCGCCTTTTATTGGTTTACACCATTTGGTATTTAGGGCACGGCGTCCTTAATGCCGAAGTTTATCCTCGGTGCTTTGTGTTGAGTATTATGGGTCCTTCCTCCATAGACAGAGTAGAGTCAGTGTTTGCCAACAGCTGTGTAAGGGGTCTTTATCCTTATGCTTGTATAGTGGTAGAAACCACTATTTTAACATCAGTGCTGGTAAGTGCACGAGGAACACCGCAACCAGCAAGACAGAAACCTCCAAGAATCCCCGTGGTCATCGGCCTACGACTCCATTGCTCAATCGAGCTTGCGCCGGGCAACACATCATCTCGCCCCTGCCTTGGGTAAGAGGCAGGGCGACCCACATTTTTCCTGAGAGGGGGCACACGTCAGAATATAACAATTAATTAAAAACTAATTTTGTGTCCTTAAGCACATAAGACAAAAAAATAATAATGGCGAGAATGTTTGCTCTCTAATGTCAGTTTCCTTATTAATAAAAACATGTTAAAGTTCCAACATTTCAAACACTATATGTTGAAATAGATAACCTTTTTTTTTTTGGAAGGTAAATTGGGTAGTTGTTTTTCTTACGAATAGCAGTCAGCATCTCATGCAGTCTGGTAATGGTGAAGCTCAGGACATCTGCAACTCTGTAACCCCTTCGTATTTGGAACCTCTGCTTCATCCAGGGAGATGAAAGTTTCTGCATCACACATTCACCCACACGTCGGAATAACTGCAGGAAACAGACGTCAGACACAAGGTAGTGGTTTTTGTTAGGCTTTCCTCTCTAGCGACAATCATTTGGCTGAGATCATCCTGTATATGATCAACATATGTTTCTCTTGTGTCTGCTTCCGTAGCTGGAATTAAAACATTTTCACTGGTGCCATACATAACATAATTCATTCTTTGTTGATATCACTCTTGATGGTCTTGAGGCATTATTGGCTTGTTATGTAGACCAATAATATGCTTAATCTCAAAATGATCATCGTGATATTTTAGGGATTGAAAGGGGTAACACATGTCAGTGAAATATAGCTTATCATGTTACAACAGCTAAAGTAGGCAAATATAGAAGACCCCAACAAGCATCAAATGATAGAAGGCTACAAGAAACATTTTGTTTCTAACCCATAAACAACTTCGTGAACTTATCCATGTACGAAGACTAATCAACTGACATGTATAAGCAGAACTTTCATTTTTCTTTCATTTCCAAAAAAAAAAAAAAATTAAAACATATATACATTACCTATCAGTAACTAAACAAATTACATATGCCCTATAATAAATATGATATAACAAAACATGGACAATTATCATCACAATTAAAAATTATAGACTCAGGATGTGTGTAGTTTGTGGGCAAATCCAGGAAGACTTTAGCAAGAAGATCTTAATGACTTTATTCCTACTTTTCCATTTCAAATAGCAGGAAAATATTCTCTTTGCATAAGGAAGTAAGGTTACAAGAAGTAAGCTTCTTTCAAATATCATGAACGATGAGGGAGGTGTAAACATTCTTATGAGAATAAGCATTACCTGGTCAATTTTATTTATTTTGTTCAATTAATTCATCGGATTGTTACACGCAGTGCTTAATTAATGCTTTGCTAGAACTTGATTCGAAGCTGGGTTCTTCTCAGTGGCAGTAACTCTTATTCGTAGACATACACATATAATTCCTTATCGTTTCTGGTATTTCTAGCACATCACAGTGTATAGGCAAATTCAAACAGCTACATCATCGTAATACCAAAAGGTATTGTAAGTTCAGTTACTCAAAGACTTCCGGTGGATTTCGAAACTTCAAGGCAGCAGGCAAACGTATGGGTACGGCAAAAATTACAAATAACATAAGATAACAATAAATACTTCCATAAAATTTCCAATCTTTCCATATATCTTTCACAATTATTCCATCAATCATTCAAAATCCTCACCAGTCAACACCATGTGCACCACAGTCAGCACCACACGAACCGCAGTCAGCTCTGCACACTCCGCAATCAGTTCTGCATGCTCTGCACTCAACTCCAGAATCTCCGCCATCCTCAGTAATCTATACTACATATATCGAAGACCAATGAACCAGTTCATACAAAAATTTCACTAATTTTCGCTGCAGTTCGGTATGTAAATTAAGAGTGGTACATTGTCCCGACTGGAGTGAGAAATACACAATGGTTTTGTAATAATGGTTATTTTGAAACTATTGAAGATATTGCCACGAAATTTTTTCCACATAAGTAAAATACTTTATTGTTCGAGCTGTGATTCTACTTTGCTATTCTATCGTTGTTAAATATATATATTTTTAATAACGAAAATACGTAGCTTAATGCATGATTTTTTAGTCAATTGTAAAATAAATACTTGAAACAAAGATTAGAGTGATATCAGCTGTAGTTTTCTGATAAAAATCATGCCAAAAGAAAAGATATTTTCACAGCATTTAATTTTGAGACCTTTATTTATTACTCTATGTATGTTGTGCAAATTTAGACCCGTGTCATGCTGCTCTTTCCTATAGGCTGTTCATGGTAAACATAACCTTTAACATCTTTTTTAATGATAAGTGCGGTGCCTGCAAGAAGAAAGTTAGAGATGGTGTTTTATGAGATAGATGCGACTACTGGTTTCATTTTAGTAAATGCAGCAAGGTAAAAGAAGATCAAATACCTGATTCGGACTGGCTTTGTGAAGGATGCTTGCAAAATGGTGACGAAAATGTGTGTGGAAGTGTAGCTGAAAATAGGAGAGAACAAAAATCGAAGTTCGGCATGGTAAACAATCTTTTAGAAGAAAAAAGCTTCTCTTAAAGAGATAATTAGCATTTTACAGGCCGAACTGAAAAATACCAGGCAGATTGTAGAAACAAAACCACTACAAAGCAATTGTGCATCTCCAAAGGCAAATTTGAGAAACCAGCCCTGTTCGACGGTGGTCAAAGGAGTAAAACAAAGACCGAATAATCGCACACAAGCTTATGTTCCCACAAGAAACAGATTTTCCGTTCTTGAAATTGTTGGAGAGAATAACTGTAGCAAAGTAGGCCTACAGCACACCTCTTCAAATTGTGGGAAAAAAACAAAAACCTAACCCGAATGTACGCAACGAAAATCTGATCAGAATAAATGTTCAACAGATACCAACCAAAAAAAGCAGTTCTCAAGAGGATAACAAAATACTCTTATTCTCAGATTGTCAAGGCAGACATGTGGCAGAAGAGGTTAGGTAAGGTGTATACAGAAAAAGGTAAATGTCTGTGGAATGGTTAAACCAGGATCATTATTTTCAGAAGTGGCAAAAAACACAAAGAGCAACTGTGATTATTTCATAAAGAAGGATCTTGTAATGTATGCAGGTGGCAATGATGTGTATAAAAATGAGTCCAGTAACATGCTTGTAAACCTAAAGAAATCATTACCT
Source organism: Dryococelus australis (assembly GCA_029891345.1). Classification (NCBI taxonomy): domain Eukaryota; kingdom Metazoa; phylum Arthropoda; class Insecta; order Phasmatodea; family Phasmatidae; genus Dryococelus; species Dryococelus australis. Next base: position 231,813,071 of record CM056996.1, on the reverse strand, counting down.
GGCATTAGCCACAAAAGGGTGGCAGTGTGTAATATTTCGTAAAGACATGATTTGTTGCCAGGTTCATGTGTCAACTTGGAAATTGCGAAAACAAACAAAAAGATTCCCGACTTCTGTGCGAGATTTTCCCATGTAAGAGTTATTGGCGTATTCAGTTTACCTAGGGATGCATTCACTCTCCATGGTTTACATACAAATCGCAAAGGGAAAACATTGGTTGCAGAGGAAATACTGAAGTGCTGTAATGCTGTAACCAGGTCTCAAGCAGGCTATCATGAGCTGGCTATCATGAGACAAAAAACTAAATATTGGCCCTAAATTTCTTTGTACTACTGATAATAACCAGTTTAATTCAGTAGTAGTAATTTATCAGCATGAGGTAACTCAACATTTCTGTACAAACACTAATGTCTGTGATCCCAAGCAGAAGAAAGGTCTAAATCGGCAACAGCAACGTTGCCAAAATCAGCAGCAAAATTTCGATAAATTGCAGCAGAGGAAACTTAGGTATTTAGATGAGTACTCTCAATTTAGTATATATCTACAGAATATACTGTCTATTAGAAACAAAACTAGTGAATTAGATCTTATTGCAAGGGAACTTTCTGAGGTTTCTTGTTTATGTATTTGTGAACAGTGGTGTAGCGAAAAGGAACTATTATTAGTGTATTTAAATAGCTACAGTATTGGAAGTTATTTTTGTATAACTACGTTGAAATGAGGTGGGGCTTGCATTTTATGTTAAAAAATGACTTACAATTCAAGAGAAGATCTGACTTGGAGTGTTTATCTGTGGAAAAAATATTTGAGGTTGCTGCTGTTGAAATTGTTGATGTCTATAACAATGCGTATGTAGTAATTTGTGTTTCTAGATCCCCTAAGACTGCCATAAACCATTTTTTAAGAGTAATTTGGATGAATTACTTTTTAAGATATTCAAAATTGGGCACAAAGTAGTTTTATGCTGTGACTTCAATGTAAATACAAATGATCTAAATTCCACTGAGGTCACACAAGAATATTTAGCAATTCTCCAGCACCATCGTATGGTTCTTCTAACTGCTTTGTAATCAGAGAAACACTAACCAGTACATCTACAATAGATCATGTAATTATTAGCAACAATATATTAAATACATCTTTAAAAAGAGTAACGAGCAGTTTGTCAGAACATTATGGTCACCTATTAAAACTCAACTGCTCCAAGCTTGAGACAAATAGTTGTTTAACCTATATTAGGGATTATAGTGTATTTCAGTTATTCTATGATACTTTACAACTTGAAAACTGGGGTTCTGTCCTCAAAGCTACAACTGTTGATGAAAAGTTTAGAATGTTCATGAATATCTTTCCTTTAGAATTTGAAAAGTATTTTACTAAAAAACTGAGATCTGTTAAATACTTATATCAATCTGATAAGTGCTGGATTTCAAAAGGTATCAAAATTTCTAGTATAAATATGAAGCATCTTTATCATAGAAGCAAATATGGTAGATCAGCAGACTTTGTCACTTATTGCAGTAACTATAAGAGAATATTAAAAACACACGGTAAAAGCCTCAAAACAGAAACATGTTGAACATATGATAATAAATTCAGATAGTATATCCAAGACTGTCTGGAATATAATAAACAGGGTCGATGGTAGGTCAAAAACTACCATTGAAACACCTCAATTGGTTGATTTAACTGGAACCCCACTAAAATCAGCTTATTCAACTACAAATTACATAAACAACTTTTTCTGCAATGTTCCTAATGAAGTTAGAGTTAAACTACCCATTCAGAGTACATTACACTGGGAAATAAAATAATCACACTCCATAATGTATTTGTATCCTGTAACAAATTCTGAAATTATTACATGTATAAAAAACCTTAAGAATAAAAAATCATCTGGACTTGATGGAATTCGTATCAAAGTAATTAAAGACTGTCCAGAACTTTTAACAATACCTCTTATCCATATAATAAATGAATATTATACTAATGGTATTTTTCCAAATGACTTAAAAATTTCTAAAGTTAACCCATTGTTTAAACAGGGTAATTCTTCGTTAATTGAAAATTATAGGCCTATCTAACTTCTAAGTTCCTTCATTAAAATATTTGAATCAATAATAAATAATAGAATAGTCAGTTATATAACTAAGTATAATCTCCTCTCTGCATCACTTCATGGTTTCATGAAGGGTAGGAATACTGAGTAAATCATTAGTGAATACAAATACAGATCTGAGGATGTTTCTGGAGTGTTCGTGGATTTGTCTAAAGAGTTAGACACTGTTGATCACAAGCTACTCATTGACAAATTGTATAGCTTAGGGGTTAGAGGAAATGGAAATAAATTATTGAATTCTTATTTATCAAACAGAAGGCAGGTAGTTCAAGTTAATAAAAAGAAAACAAACATAATGTTATTGAGTCCTCTACTCTAAACCTAAAGTTGTAAATGTGGGAGTCCCACAATGAAGTGTTCTAGGACCACTTCTTTTTTTAATATATGTAAATGATTTAAGTCTCCAATTTACAAGTGTGCCTGTCATTTCCTTTGCTGATGATACAAATGTTCTGATTCACACCAACGCTGATGTTAAATTAGATGACTTGCCTACTAGTACCTTGTGTAGATTAAATTCTTTGTTCGCTTCTAACAAATTGTTACTTAACTTTGATAAAGCTAATTAAATATTATTTTCTTCTAAATTGAAAGCAACGAAGTCAAATATCCTGCTAGGCAATACTAAACTTAAGTCTGTTGAATATTCTCGTTTCCTTGGAATTGAAATTGATGACTCTCTATCTTGGAACCAACATATTCGTTTGCTTAACAAATTAAACAGTACTTGTTATATGTTTAAAGTGCTCTCACATATAACCACTTAAGTGTGTATGTGGTCTGGCTATTTTGGTTATGTTTACTCACACATCAGTTATGGGATAATTTATTGGGGCCATGGTAAATCATATCTTCTGTCAGTGTTTACTATTCAAAAGAAAATAATGAGAATAATATTCCAAATGCAGCGTTCCGACAGCTACCAAGATGTTTTTAAATCTGCTGATATTCTTTCTGTACCATGTAATGTCTAATTAATTTGCATTTCTGTAACAAAAAAAAATACTTGTGTATTGTTTTACTTTATTTATTTTCACTGATAGCTGTATTTCTAATAAGGCCCTATAGAAACTGTTCTGTAATTTTTCATCATTTTCATAGTTTAGCAACATTTATTTGCTTATTCAACTTGTCTAAGTTTTATATGTTGAAATTATCCTGTAAATTATTCATAATTTTTGTTTAGAAACTCGTTCCATTTTATGTAGTATGTAAGTAAATCTGACATGTACTATACCATTATGTATGGTCTTTTGAATGAATAAAATTAATTGATTGATTGATAAGACCTTGCAAATATTTTCCTTTTAGGCAATTTCCATCTTTCGGCCACTTTTTAATACAACCAATGTCATTTGACTAATAACCAGTATACATTACATTTCACTCTTCTCAAAAGTTAACGTCTGAAGATGTAATGAAATATATTTATTAAAGGTTAAAGCCTGTTGGAAGTGCCTTAGAAAAGTTCTCACTTTACAATGAACAGCCTATAGCTAGGCGATACCATTTCGTCCATAGTGTGCAATGTCTTGGAAAAAGGGGGGGGGGGGGGGGGTAAAGTTGCTGTGACCGGGCAGGATGAGGGTATTGTATGCTCTCAAGGACAGGTGTGTCCTGTTAGGTGAGCCGAGGAACTAGACTTGGACTAAAGAGTTATTCCGAGACATTGCTCGCGCGATTGTTCTCAGTACTGGCTGGAGTGTTGCCATGCTTCACTCTGCTGCATTCCTTGCCTTCTAAGAACGATTATTTAGGGACACATTCCTGTGCTGTAATTTATCAAACTACTGAACATATAAATGTTTTCCGCTAGTTTCGATGAATTTATTGAAGCGTAGTTTGATGTATGAATGAAGAATATTTCACGCACACATAGACGAATGTTGTGTTTTCCAAGTCAAACGTGGGTCCATGATTGGCACAGTGGCTAGGGCTCTCATCTCTGTCAGGTGATATCGGTTCAACTCCCGACATGGTTACGATAGGATTTTGGCATGTGAGAATAGTGTTTGAACATACTTTTGTTGGATTGATTTTCTCAGGAGTGTCTCGTTTTCCTTGGCATTGCATTCCAGCATTTGTCCACATACTTCTCAATTTCATCCTCCCTGACCCTCACACAAGACACTTGATGACACCCAAAATCTCTTAACTCTCAAATTAAACACCGAATTGGCTTAGCCGGCTACCTTGTCAAGTACCTACACAAACTTCTTAGTTGAAATATAAGAGCTAATACGATTTACAGGCTAACAACAATATAATAACTACAAAGTGTATGCAAGTATACAAAAGTTTATCAAACTCTACTTTCAAGTGTGGCTAATTTATATTTCCTTATTTTCATTTTTAATTGTTTTTATAGCTCTATGGAGATACAGATGCAGAACATTTGCTCGATTACCATTCCTAAATATGGAAAAACGTAGGATAGTGAATGTTACCCTGTGAATCATATGGCTACAGTAAAGGAGGTTTGTCTATTTAGTAAGTTACTTTTCAGTTCCAGGCAGATTTTACTTTTTTTTTTTAATATATGATTGTATAACATTCCATCTATTTGTTATACCCAATGTGTGTCTCGCCTACTGATTGATCCTGGTATTATTCTTGCTGCTCATGTTATAAGTACCTATGAAAAAAGCTTGCCTTATTTATATTACTTTCCCACAACCAAAGATAACTTTTTACAAAGAATCAACATATTCTAGCTCAAGTGCACCTTGCTAAAAACAAATAATGGATTTGTCGGAATGTTTATTTTCGTGCTATATATCTTTTTCTGCCGATGTTGATCAGGACAAGCATCCATTAGCATTGCTGGAATGTTAACAATACAGAATCGTTTGGCCAATCATGTTGAAATAAAAGCACGTGTTTTATGTCCTACGTAACACTTATTTTGTCAGTGGTTAGTGTAAGAGTGAATACCGTAATAAATTAATTTTTAATTCATATCCAATGCTATAATAAACCATTATGTATGAGAAATATCAGTTGTAAACCAATCAAATAAATTCAGTGATATAGAGCTTGAAAACATAAATACAATTAAATGAAATTTGTTTATGGTTCTTAAAAATGTGGTGGTGTAACCACAACTAATATGATAAGAATGAAGCATTAAATTAAAAAATACTATGACTTTGATTTAAAAAAGATGATTATAATGTTATTGAAACTTAGGGTATCATATAAAATTTAATCTTCTTTTAATTGCAAAACATTGTTTAAAATGCGGAAACAAATTTTTAAAAATTTTCTTATTTATATTAATAACAAAGACACCCAATTTTATTACGAACGAAATGTTTGACTTCGATGTTTAATTGACAGAAGGTTTCATAACTGAGTCACGATGATGATAGAGTATAGCTGGACAACTGTTTTGAGCAAGTTAAATGTAACACTGGCCCAAATAAATGTTTCCATTTAGATGGGTAAATATACGGTTGAAATATACTGTAGTAGCGGGTTAATGGATGTGTAATGTGTACCGACTGCCACAAAGCCCCGTATGAGGGCACCAGTATGAAACATTGTTTATTTTCATATAAATATGCAATATAGTGTGTAGGGAGCTGTGAAGTATACACACAAGGCATCCTGGTTGTGATAGCCAATATGAGATATAATCATATTATATTCAAATAGATATGTGCTGTGTATGGTGTAGAATTAGCATACGCAACAATGTGACAACACATATAACACTTGAGTTACCAGGTTGCACAACTGACTTGCAATAAATCCATGGGAGAGGATATGATCTTACCTAAGCTGCCTCTGTACAATTTCCCAGTGCAGTCCTGGGCCGGTAGGTGAACAAATTTATTACCATTATCGCCCTCTATAAACTAGCATTTGCACGTTCATCATTTATGTACGTACATCAAAATAAGGCAGACAATTAAAGTCTCTAGTAAACATATATGTAAGACCCTGGGTAAAAAATAGATTAACTTGATACTACAGTAGAGAAAACGTCAAAACATATACGCCTTTTGAATAAATTTCATTAATTTTATTTTTCATTTCCTTTTGTATTGTAATCATTTAAATCAGAAATAATTAAAAACCCTGATCGCAATATGAGAAAAACTATAAAAACAACACACTATCCTAACAACGCTAAAAGTGGTCATGCCTAACATACTTGAACCCTTTTATGGTTCCGGACATAGCTTGCCAGAGTCTGAATATACTGGTTGCAAAATCAAATTAATTAAACTGTTCTCTGTAGTAAATAATATGTTAAAATAAATTGTGCTCTCACTAAACAGTCATGCTCTGGTAGAAACTATGTTTATCACAGGTTTTGCAGTGGGTGTATGTGTGCTGGAAATTTATGTCCTTATAAAAGTCAAGATGGTGTCGCTTGTGTACTGATACTAACGAACATCGAACTGTATCAAACTGTAAATAAAATTAGGTCCAGATGAAAATGTCGGATCTTTTTGGTATCACTTGTCTTTTAATCTCCAAGCCTATTGAAGGTAGGATGCTCTTGCAGGATTTGGCCTAGCAGGATTAAGGTGGAGATACGTGGAGCTCCGCTCTACACCTACGTAGACGGCGTGTTTAAACTATCTAGCTCCTGACCACTTAACCTCGCGAATGGGCGACCATTGAGACAAGCTTCATTTCTGGTTACAAGTTTACTTAAAAGTTAGTTCAGGGACACGTCTACATACCCTAAAACTAATTTAAAGTCCTACCTCTCTGTCCACTTCAGATGGGAGGTCCTGCCCTATGTCTTATCTCGTTGGAGGTTGCTAGCTAAGAGAGCGTTAGTCTCTGCAGACTGACGTTAGCTTAAGGGGGCCTATAGCACCAGCCAATCAACAATCAGGATTTCAGCCTGTTGGCCAATGGGGATCAAAACTATCCAAACCACCCACATGAACCACTTCTAAAGACCTACATGAAGAAAAATCAAAGAATACGTGATCTCGGAACTGAGATATAATACAATAAAAAAAAAAAAGAAAGGCTTATAAAATTGAGATCACACAAAAAATAAATATTATTTACGTAAAAATAAATACACTGTGAAAAATGAACTAGCATATCAAAATTACACATAAATATTATTGCCGCCATACATCTAAGTTTTGAAAATCTTACATGTTAAGAAAAATAAAATTAATAAAAATTAATAAAATTTACATAAGCAGTTGAAATCATATAAGTGACATGTGTGAAAAATATTACATTAACTCTTGCATTACAATATGTGTAGCAATAAGAACTGGAAAAATAATATAAGTTAATTGTATGCTAAAAACCCTATTTCCATGGGTGTTACATGGTTGAACTGCAAAAAAATTGATACAAAAGGTTTTTCAACTGATTGTGTCTGCAACAGATGTATTAAATGTCATACTAAAAGTCTAGTTTACTCGGAGCATTAGAAAGGTTCACTTTCCAATATGGCGCCCACAGTGGCTGCCAAAAGCTTAAAAATAGATATGTGAAACACAATTTAGCATAGAAAGGTGGTTTTGGTGTCTAAGCTTATGTTTTAAGACACAAGATGTTCACTGAAACCTAGTAAATTGTTCTCAGTTTATTCTTAAATAAGAATTAAATTTAATTAGATTTATTCAGTCTATTATTGACAAGTTATGGACGTTCAAGTTACCAAAATTTTAAGAGCAAAAAAAGTTTAAACCATTTTCTGTAAGTATTTAGAGTAAATTATGGTTTTAAATTATTAAGAAGCCATATATTACACCTAATATACTGATCATATATTTTCACCTAAACTACTTAATACTCAAAATTGCTTAATACAGCTGGGTGGTTTGTGTGGAGTTGAATCATTTCTTGAACAGATTTCAAATTATTATAATGCCCTGCTGCAGCGAATATTGGAAGGCAGTCAGCAACAGCACATAAGTGCTTCAACCAAGAACCTGTTCGATTTGCCATTAATTAATGGCCTGGCAACTGCAAGCATCCTTTGATAATTTAACCATAATTTACTTGTCTTAGACCTACCACACATTTCGATCTTCCTTTTCCCTAGCTTTCTTTTAATTTGACTTAGTGTTTCTGATTTTAATAATGTTTCTAACGTCACCTCACTATTCAATAGTGCATTATACTCCACACATGTTCCATTGTTTCAAAATTTGAATCTTCATACGTCATCTCGGACAACATTATACGATTTAGACAGTTTTCTTCAAGAAGATGGCCACGAAATAATCTCTAAACCGATTTCCCGGTCATCAAATGAGTTACTACATTCTCACCATAGACTACTCCTAGAATGTCAGTAAGTCTTGTGCCTGCTATAAATGAACCAACTGCTCCCAAGAAAATTCATGAACATGTGGAAGTAGGAGCAGGGCAATGGATTTCAGATGGCTCTCTAATGGTGAGTCGGTGATTATCTCTACGGCTTTCCAGTCCAGAGGCTGATCGAATGTGACTATATGCTCAAGGTGGTGCTTGGTCGCAATCATACAAAGGAACTCCAATGTTGAAAGAATGCAAGTCTTGTCCCCGGAATACATGTCTATCATTCGTAGATACCTAATTGAAGACTGATCTGGGTGTTCGTTTCCCTGATGAATAATGTGCATCATACAGTGACAACCTGACAGTGCATTTCTGAGACTGAATGATAATTCCCACAATATATCCACTTTCTTTTCACATTCTGGAAGACTCGGAAGTGCTGCAAATTTTACATCTTGATGGAATGTTTTTGTTGAAATATGATCTATTATCGGAACTTTTGAAATCTCCACAATTTTAATATCCATAGTTTTGGGCCTAGGGAAACTGTACACTGTCTTCTGCCCTGGTGTCAATACATCTATCATACCCATTCCGTGAAGAGTTCCTTGCCCATTGATTGTAATAATATTGTGATCAAAATCGTCTGCTGCAAATAGCATGGCTGTGTTACTTACATTAATATCGCTTCCAAGTATGTTTGGATTAGCAAACATAGCAGCATTTTTATAAACCTGTGCATTTCACTATATGAAGAGCAGAACCTCATTTTACACAAAATGCCCACAAGAAACGTCGACCTATATTAGTGACACATTTTATTTTCACTGCAAGATATATTTCCAATGGTGCTACGACATCTCTTGGTCTTATTGCCTGACCTATGCTGGCCACTTTCTTCTGAGTATCTTTCCCCACAAACATTGTGTTTTACAGAATATGAAGGGATTCAGGAATGTAATCAATAGCTGTATGGATACCGACAGTCTCTGTTGTAAGATAAGGTTCTTTCACTGATAGCACATTTGTTTTAATATCACTTTTGATGAGCCTTGCTGCTGCTTCAATTATTGCTCTCTTCAGTGACTCTTAATCTTCTGTTTGTTTTAAAGTGATGTAATATGTCCTGAGAATGTGTGCAGTTTTCTCTCTCATTGTAACTATATCATGTAAACCATCTCCTTCTGCAATATGTATAGAAGAACCATGCAGTTTCCTGTTTTTTTTTTGTTTTTTTAAGGTACTGATTAACATAGGGTAAGGAATCAATATCTAACAAATACCCCTTCATTTTGCTCCTCAGGTCAGACACTGTTAGCTGTTCATCATTTGCTTCTAGGTACGCACACATATTTGAGAACGCTTGCCCTCTATCTTCATTCTTAGACCTCCCCGATTTCCTTCGCTTTATCTCAGGGTTAATTCGAAATAGCTGGGGTACATTACGGCCACAGCGAAAATGGCTGCTACAAGTGTGGTGTTACACACAGTTAGCAACATGAAGATCATCATTAAAGTATTCGATTCTACCTTTTACTTTGAATGACCACTCATCACGACGATTATCACAACATTAGAAAATTGTCTTTGTAAATATATAAGTTTTTACAGAACTATATTGTTAACTACTCACTTCCAGAACACTTTTGCCACAGAAAAAAACAGTAATTTTTGCTATTGAAACTCTACTACTTCTTTGAGTATTACCAGATTCTCCCAGATGTTTTCTCTTCAAATGAAGTTGTATTTCTGTTTTATTTACGCACACTTTGATGCAATTTGTATGCACTTTACTGCCAGCAGTCACAGTAATAGTGTCGCCTCTCTGCGCACAGGTTGTGTAATGGAAGTTTATGTAAACTTATATGTGTTTAGTGGCTCAGACACTTAATTTCAAAATTATTGCCATTTAAATATTCCAGGTAAGTGAACCCTATCATTCAAAACATTAGACTGACTACATCCGAATTTGATGCTCTGAATTTCACCTCCATGAAGCAGTTGATTGCATGCTAGCTTAATTTTAAGAGTTTTTCTGAATTTGAATCCCAGATAAGTTACTCGTGTATGTATGTTAATTGTCTTGGTACTCTTTCACATTCTTTTTATCACTGATGATATTGCTGTCAATGAGACGTCAATGCATCTGGCATCTAAGCTTCTAAGAAATCCACTAAAATTTATTTTCACCAATGTAGAATAGTTATCAGTAATTTCTTATTAGTACTAACAAATACTGCGAGATAAATCATTGAAAACAGGTAACCTGAAAATAATAGTTATCGTGTGTCTGATTAGAGTGATAAATATTGTGAGATGTAATATTGGGCGAGACATTGCCATTTTTCGGTTGTTATAAATTATGATTTAATATGTATAGTTTATAAATTAGTTACCTACTTCCAATTAACCTAACAGCATAAATGTGGGAATGTTAAAAATCCCATTACCTCATTAAGTCAAATAAATTCAGAACAGAACATGTAATAATTCACAATATGTCTAGTGTATACAACTGGGCATTTATGTATTGCTGTGTGTGCAATTGTAGTTTCCTTGTTTCCATTTTTAAACATTGTAACAACTAATAGAGGTTTTATATATCCGATTATTCTACAACACCATTATTCAAAATTCCAAGTTGCTTTACATTGTCATCAAATACCACAGTATCTAAAATATAATTCCAGTTTAAAGAACTCATAATTTTTAGGTTTGTCGTGGTTGACAAAATGTTATTCTATTAACATTCCATCCATCCCCCGAGGTCACAGCAACTGAGCAGTTATACTACTAGCCTCCCACCAAGGCGAGCCAGGCTCAATTCCTGGCCGGGTCACTACCGGACCTTCGCAAGTGGGAATCTTGCCGGAAGATGCCACTAGTCGGCGGGCTTTCCCAAGGATCTCCCGTTTCCCTCGCCCTTGCATTCTGGCGCTGCTAATCCATTCTCACATAATTTCACCATCATTGGCTCTCAATAACTCATTGTTAAGAGCCGCCAAAATATCTCCACTCGAAATCATCGCCCCCTCCCCTTTTCGACAAACCCACTATCACGTGCCTCAAGTCAGCCTTTTTAGAAGTTGTATGTTGCACATTCTTAATTTTCGAAGTTGTTTCACCTAAACGAAATATTTTCATTTCAGTTGGTCTTATGTAAGTTTGATACAATCGAGCTCATAATATTATGGCATTATTATATTTATATGAAAATTGGTTCCTCTTGTATGCAAAATGTGTGTTAAAATACTCGTGATATAAAATGTTTTTGTATCCATAGTTTTGGCATTATTTTCCGCCAAAAATCATAACTTTATATTGTTTCTGTTATGTATGGATATAGAACTAACCTATAGAAATGAAGATTTGTGTATTGATATTTAATGTGATAGGCTGCTTAGTGATATACTTATAAATTACCCAAAATAAAAGTAATATTTTTAAGGGGTTGAATTTCAAGTAAATATTAGCATATTTAGTTCCAGGAAACTGATTTTTTTTTATTCGCCAGTGGTATTCTAAAATGGGAAATATTATTTCTTTTTATCACTGTTGTTTCACTTTAGTTTGCAATTCGGTTATTCTTATCACAACATCACAAAAATTGTTAAAAAGTAAATGACTCTGAATGGCAGTTAGGCATATGCAATTATTATTGTTATTGATTTTGATATACTATATAGGTTTCTTCAATGCTGCAGATATCACAGAAAATGCAACAAAAACAAAATACCACACCATATAAATTTTAACAATAAGACTACAATAAATGCTAACAAAATAAAGCACAACACAAACCAATGGAAACCAATCGTCAACACCATAATAGAAACCAACAAAGCACAGTTAATCCAAATATACAATCAGAATACAAAATAGTGCAAAAAGACACAGCAGAAACTAATGGAATCGACTAGAATATAACAAAAACCCACAGACACCAATGGAACACAAAAGAAACGAAAGACATCCACTAGAATATAACAGAAAGAATAAAATGACACCACAACAAAACCCAATGTAAACTATTATGATACAATAGAAACAAATAAAACAAAGCAGAAATCAATAAAACACAGCAGAAACCAACAGAACACAACAGAAATAAACAGAACACGACAAAAACGAACAGAACACAACAGAAAGAAACAGAACACAACAGTACACTATGGAAAACTATTAAGGCCATTACAGCACAACAGAAACCAATAGCATACAACATAAATAATGGAAACCACTATAATACAACAGAAACCAACTAAGCTTACAACAATATAAACCAACAAAACCTGATTGGAACCAATAAAACACAATTGAAATTAATTTGAACCACTAGAATATAACAGAAAACAATTGGCTACAGCACAATATAAACCCACAAAATGCAACGGGAACCTATGTAAACCTCTATGATGCAACAGAAACCAACTGGCCACAACACAACAAAACAAAAAACCCAACAATAACCAATGGAAATGACTAGAACCCAACAGAAACAAAGTGCACAATAGGAACCAACAAAACACAACAGAAACCAGTGGAAACCATTAGAATACAACAGAAACAAATGGGAACAACTAGAAAACAACAGAACCAAACTGACTACACCACAATACGAATCTACAAAATACAACAGAAACCAACAAAAATCAAACAACTATAGACAAAAGATAAACCAGTAGGAGCCACTAAAACACAGCAAAAACTAACTGAACACAGGACAGAAACCAGTGAAACTGGTAGGATTCCACAGAAAAGTACAGACTACAGCACGACAGAAAACAAAAAAATGCGACAGAAACCAATAGTAACCACTAGAATACAATACAAGCCAACAGGATATGACACTTCAAATAACCATCAAAACACAGCAGAAACCAACAGACAGAAGTCAATGGAAATCACTAGAAGTCAACACAAAACCAGCAGAAAAATTGATAACAGAAACCAACATATTCCACTAGAAGTTGTTGTACCCAATAGAAAACAATTAAAACCAACGGTTCCAGTGTTTTCTGGCAACAGGAACCAACAGAAAACCATTAAATTATCACTGTTCACTAAATTTGTACACAATGCAAACCACTGGAATCCAGTGCAAGCTACTGGGTGACCAATGGAAAACAACAGAAACCAACAAAAAAAACATTAGAATAATGTTTCTACAAACACTGAAATTTCTGTTTGATTTTGTATGTTTTGTTGTAAATTTTTGGTAGGGTGTAAACAATATGGAGACACTGAGAAGGACATTAATTAGAATTGAAATAACCATTAGATATTTCGCTCATTGCGAATAATAAGATTATTGGGGGCGATAGATTAATTTTGAAAATAATATGTCAATAAATTAAAAATCATATTTAATTATTTTATTTTTAGTAAGACCTCCATCCTCGTGAACTGTAATATGCCCATCTGGCATATCGTGACAATATATGTATTATTTATCAAGTTTGATGCTTATTTGTTAAATAATTAGGGGACGATGTTGAAGTATTGATTTAATTGCTAACAATAAAGAAAAATCTATTTAATATTCTGAAAAAGATAATAATGGTTAAGAACTAAATGATTTAAATACATTTGTATGCATTAGTTTAAATGCATGTAGTTAAAAAGGAGCAGTTTATATAAACATTAAAATGTGCTAGATAAAAATAGTTAGATATATTGATTATAATGGTGTAAAGACGTTGATTCAGAGGCAAATTTAATTAAATTAAACTATCATTGCACAATGGAATTTATTCAAAGTTAAATACAAACCATATTTTTGATAAATAATATCATACAAAAAAGTTTGAAAATATTTAATTATAAAAATAATGCAGGATATATTAAATCCTCACTACTATATAAATGTGTAAGTGTATTAGTTTGTTTGTTTGTCCTTCTTTCACGTCAAAATGGAGCAACAGATTAAAATGATTTTTTGCACAAATATAGTTGAATGTCCAGAGAGTGACATTGGCTACTTTTTATCCCAGGAAAATATCTCGAATTGTTCCAAAAAAAAATGATGATTAGGGATTTACATAGGTACTGGATTAAACTTTTCTTGCGATTACTGCATAAAAAAAGCATTGTTAAAAAAATCCCGTCATTTCTCCTTTCTTTTTTGTCTATGGGCTGCTTAAATTATTTCCCAAGAGCTGCAGTAGCTCAGTGGGTAGGGAACCTAATAGTGGGGCCGCACTATCTTAGTGGGTAGAGAATCCGATAGTGGGGTCGCAGTAGCTCAGTGGGTAGAGAACCCAATAGTGGGGCCACAGTAGCTCAGTGGGCAGAGAAACCTATGGTAGGGGCCACAGTAGCTCAGTGGTTAATGCCCAATAGTGAGGCCGCAGTAGTTCAGTGGTTAGAGAACCCTACAATGGGGCAGCAGTTTCCCAGTGGGTAGAGCACCCAATAGTGGGGCTGCAGTAGCCCAGTGGTTAGAGCATCCAATAGTGGTGCCACAGTAGCCGAGAGGGTAGAGAACCATATAGTAGGACCACAGTAGCTCAGTGGGCAGAGAACCCAAAAGTGGGGCTGCAGTAGCCCAGTGGTTAGAGCACCCAACAGTGGGACAGTGTGCGAAGCAGCGGGTAATAGCTAGTTTGTAATAAATAGATGGTTTAATTTAGCTGTCCTATTAAAATTTTATAGAGATGTTTGTTTATACACATTGATTATATTCACCTTGATATTATATACTCCAAGATAATCTTGGGGTTCAATGCAAAAACAACTACAATGTAATTAAATTTATTAAGTGATTTTGATAAAAATTAATTTTCTAATGTTTCTAATGTTGCAAAAGATGTGTTAGAGCAAATAAATCAAAACTTATGACAAAAATACACTTCCTATAATTATTTAAGACATTTTGATGCTAATAATTTACATGGTTGGCTTATATCAGAATATATGTTCTATAGTCTATTTGAATGGTCGAGAAAATTTAATATGGAAGAAATAAAACAAAAAATTTATCATCTTCTGAAAGATTTTTAAAAAAGACTATAATTTAGAAGTTGATTAAAAAACCTTAGTAGTTTATGTAACAATCATCAAGATTTTTATTTCTTCCAAAATGATAAATATCATCTTAAAATTAAGAAAAATATGATTTACAATATAACACTAAAACTCTGTTTAGAAAATGGTTAAATATAAAAAAAAATACTAATGAAAGTAATAACGAAAAAAGCTTCAAAAAATAATAATTTAATACACAACAGAGAACAAAAAGGATTTTTATTTAAATTAATTAAAAATTCAGTTTATGGAAAAACAATGGAAAATATGAGTGTGATTATATATCTAATTAATAAATAATGTTAGAAATTTTAAAATTTGTGAACTTATTTTTAAATATAGCTACTAATTTGAGTGAAAATTGAGAAGCTATTTTTCGAAATAACACAAGTTTGAAATTATACTGCAATATTGTCAATTTTGAAAATTCAAAAATAATTAATGTATATATTGATTATTATAAATTTATGAAATAAAAATATATAATTGTGCTCCTAATATACTGGTTTTTAATATATTACTTTTTTAATTGGATATATTTAATTAGATATGAAAAATTAAATAATGTATTTTGAACTTGTTGTTATTTGAAAGATAATACATCGAATATGCCACAAAGGAACAAAAAAATAATAGGTAAGATGAAATATGGATGTAATAGTATAATTATGACTGAATAAGTTTATTAAGCTTAATGACAATTGTATTTTAAGTTTTTGTTAAAGGAATTAACATATCAAAAAGAGTTAAAATGTTAGTTGTTAAAATTTAAATAATATTTAATGATTACTAGAAATATATATTGGAAAAAGAAAATATTTAGAAATATAAATAAAATATGATTTTACAAACCTGAGGTATATAAAGTTCAAATGAATAAAATAGCTTTAAAACATGAAAAGATAAGCATATAAATTTAGAAAACAAATTTTACAGAGTAATGTAAGGACACTATGATGTTTGAAATATATAATAAAAATAATAAATATATTAGTAAGTAACATATGTAATAAGAATGTTTTATTTAAAAATAATGAACTATCAATAACATTTTTAAAAATTCGAAGTTAAATAATGATTTGTACCATATTCCTGGGTACATTCATAATGCCAACCATTGCAACCTTGTAGATCAAAAACATGAATAAAATGTGCAAATTTAAAATATCTATTACCTTTTGTATTAATTTTTAGAAAATTTGGAAACAAACATTATTATTATTAATAAATGTTTCGCATTTCATAACTTAATAATTAATAATTCAAAATTCTAAATATTTAGTTACATTTTCCATTTATTAAAACAAATGTGTAATAAGAAATGTAAATTTGCATCATTTTTAAGATAACATCTTTATCAGAACCATCGAAATTGATTAAATTTCCATTTTCGTCATTTGTTTAGAAATCAATATAATAAATCCTTTGTTAATTTTTCCAAAATAATTGAAAAGATCTTCAACGAACTAATCACGAAATCAAAGCATTGTTTTACGTCCAAATCTCGCAATAATAGCAGTTTATAAGTAATCTGTTTCATCATATTTGATAAACATAAAATAAGTCATATTACAATGAATATTTATAGACTTAAATAATTTAAATTGCAAATGTTTGTACCAATATGATGTTTAATTACCATGTTTCATTAAAACCTTTAAATATTTGGTATTATATCATCCAACTTTATATTGTATATAGCATTATTCAGCTGAGGTGTTCACCTCAAATAGGTTCGAAAATTTGATTTTGAATCCATAAATGTTAATATGGGGTCATAAAACACCATCTATGCCAGTTCCCTTACGTAATTAATAATTGAGATAATGATATCAATTTTAATATTTTTTTATTGGAATATACTCATTTCTTCCAATAGCATGCCATGTAATTAAGCGACGAGTTCAGTGGTGCGATTATTTTGAAAATCCGACAAGCACTTTGTTTTCACAGGTGCATGCATTTCACTGTAGCTGTGGTGGGGTTAGTTGTGTTATCCATTGGGAGATATTTTATGTAAGGGAAAAAGAAAAATTTTGCACACTTTGTATATTACTGTTTTCAATGCAGTTTTGTATTTACCGGTAAACTCATATTACAAACACTCTCTTTGTTATTTTTAATTCCAATATTCTGAAAAAGTTAATGGGCAGAAAATTAGATGCTGTGAAGTTTTATTTGTTTTAAGTAAAGTATTGTACGAATTTTACTGGATATTTTTTAAGAGTCTATAATGTTATTTTATATTTCCAAAAAAAAAAAAAAAAAAAAAAAATTGCAATGTCTGTCGGTGTACTTTCAATCTTTTGTCGGTGAAGTCTGGTCTTTCACGAGCAAAAATTTCGACTTGATATTCTATTTCATATCTTCACAAAATATCAATACTTTATTTTAAATTAAAGAAATTTGTATGATTTTACGCCTTTGTTATTATATGTGTCTCAATTTATATTTTACAAAAGTAAACAAACTCATCAGAATTTAATCAATATTAATACTATGAGGCTTAATTCTAGTCAACATATTATTTAACAGTACTTAGACACTACTCTGACCTTTAATCATGTATTTGAACCACCATATTCGGCAGGTCAAATAAAGTTCATCCCCATCTTCAATCATCCTCTGAACTCGCATGGCGCAACAGCATTCTGTGAATGTTTTAGATAAAGTTCGGACATAATCTCGTATAAAACAATGAACTTCAATGTTGCAACCGGCCATTGGCCAGGCAATTTTCCCTTGTATTGAAGACATAGTCTTAGGAATTCGGTTTGTGTTTATGACAATTGTTGCCTGAGAGTCACCCTGTCAGACCTGGTGTGTCTCCTGAGGGCGCGATACCCGCCTTGATAGTTTTACTAAGTATATTTTTTTTTTCCCTCTGCGTAGCATAAAGAGTATTGAAATTTGTAAGGTATTAGAGTCAATATAATTTGCAGTATTCAGTTCCCCAGCTAGTATTGTGTATGATAATGCTACATATTTTTGTTCCAGAGAGGTCAAAGATTTTGTGAATTTACTGGGGAGTTAAGTTGATTTTTACCTCACCATAAAATCCTCAAAATAAATCCAGTATAGAGGTATAATCGCAATTTGAAGGTGGCCTTACTCATTTTTGAATCAGGGGCCCATAGGTGATGGGATGAAGTTTCAATAGCTATGGGACTTTGTTTTAACAGTGTAGTTAGTGGACCAACTAAATATACTCCAGCTGAATTGTTCTTTGGAAGGAAGCTCTTGCACCCACTGCAAAATGCTTAGGCCACTCGCTGATAGAGAGGGGCACTGACAGGGCAAGGGCGGCTAGCAAGAGCACATAGCCTGTACCATTTTTATTATGTCGGTTTTTTATTATGCCAGATATGTCGGGTTTCCACGCAAGAAGAAGACCAGATAGAGAGTCGTCGGGAGTCATAAAGGTAATAAACAAGAGCGAATCTAGGAGAGAACCGACTTTCGGTTTTAAAGAACCATGAGGAGATATGGTATCATTGCTAACTTCCACTTTGTAAAGGAATCTTAACATTTAGAATTAATCACAGACAAAGTGGCAGTATAGATGTGTATGTCTAACCAAAAACTAGAATCAAGTGAGATAAAGGCAGGCAAACATTGCATTTCCGGAAATAAAGTGGTGCACCAATGATTTCCTGCCCAAAAGTAGTTTTTCAAGTAGGTAATGTTGCCCTCAAAATTCAACAGTCAAATGTTGTTTGTTACAGACACACGAAATAATATGTGACGTAGAGCACCACAGAGCTTTAACACTACTGTTGTGGGAACATAGTTTCTTTTATGGTAATGCATAATACATTTTTATCTGTTTGCAACGAATGTTTAATTTGTGAGAATTTGTACATTTCGAAATGTTTCTTCAATATCTATTTTTGGTTTTTTCTATATACAAAAATGTATGTAGCTGACTAATCAGTTACCAGTGAGCTTACACTATTCTGTTAAACAACCATCATCTACACCCCCTGAACTGTTCGACTCTAAAGACTTTGCTGTTAAGAGCGGCCCAAATCTCTCCACTCCACTCCCTCGGTAACAAACATAAGTTGTGGTAGTAATTTGTATATGCCAGTCGGATAATGATAAACGAGGTCTCTCACATTTAACTTAAAATAGTATTATTCACAATGTAAATTATTATTAAATTAACTCATAATTCATATTTTTCGAATGCATATTAATTTTGTTTGCTCTAAACTGATAATAATAGCTACACTTATATAAACATGCATTTTGTAACATAATTTTGTAATCAATTATGTTAGTTTTATTTTTTCATATAACTGCTATTTTTGATAGGGCACTTTTATTTATTAAATAATTATTATACGTGCCTTTCCTTATGACTGCGTACCAATTCAGCATCTTTCTAACAAATTTATGAATAAAAACCTACATATTTCAAAATTGTTTGTAAAAATGATTTGTTCTAATTGTATTATTCATAATAAACTTTAGTACTCCAAAAATTATTTGTATCTGTGTAACAAGTTGGTTTTATTCATTGACCATTAGTCAATAAAATGACTTTTGTCTTCCAAAAACCAGACGTGCAGGTACAAGATACAGTTCTGTAGCCGTCAATGAAATAAGAGAAAAAGAAAACAGTATTTTGGTGAATTTCTGAGCTCACAAGCTGTATTTAAATTCATAAAGAGATTAATTCTAAACCCAGGCCGAGAGCCGAAATGCAGAACATTTTCTTCCTAATTCTTGCAAGCATAATCCCATTGAAACCACAGTTATTTATTCAGCCGGGAGGAGCCTGCAGATCAAGATTCAGTTCTCCCTCCCTCCGTGTCTTATCATCATCAAAGGTTACGAAAAACAATCTATTTTTTGTAAAAATTTGATCCTAGACATGTACAATTCATATGGCCTCTAGCAGGCAATACAGGAACCTCCTGCCTAAACTCACGATGTTCGTGGTACCATATAGTGCTACTAACCACTATTATAATGGTCTACACTTGTAACTCACCCCCATGGTTTTTAAGTGGATATGATTAAAAATTTCCAATGGTTTATTAGAAAAGTTAAGGTCAAAGTACGTTCATTTGTTTGCATTTCATTTCCCACAAAATTGAAATTCTATATCAGATAAGAAGTTCTAATATTATAAATAATATCATTACGTTCACATGGTTGATCTGCGAATTTTCGCGGTTATAGATAGCAAATAAAGTCAAATGTAATGTGCTCGTGGTTACTCTACTGTTTGTAAATGCTCTGCAAACCGTTTGTTACTGTTTACCAAAGTTGATTACAGTAGTCAAGAGGTGCGTAATTCGGTTTGGTAATGGGAAGATATTTTATATTTGTTACTGTGTTCGTGATTATTTTCGTATAGTTCAATGTTTCGGTGAAATGTTTCAGTGCTTAGCGTGTTTTTTTGTGTTGTGCATGATTTATTTATTATTGTAATTAAATTAATTGTGTACTTGAAGTCGGAAATGATTACTTATTTCCAGCACCGGTATAATTGCGCCAACATGCTAAAGAATATCCTCCGCTACATACAAATAGTTCACTATGTCTGTACATTCCGTTTCTATTTTTGACCGAGCTAGAGTAATTTCGCAGTTTTAAAGTTGCCGCCCAACGTCGGCCGTATATATTTAATAATGTGCACTTTCGCGCTGGTTTGTGAAAGCAAACTGTCGGAAACGCCAGTAATCAACTTGTAGCCAATACAACAGAGAAAATTTGCCGTATTTCTTCTGTTCCATTCACTGTGACAATGCCATCTATACCACATATGTAACTAATTGTAAAAGTAAAAATGTGGTCTGTAGATTGCAGAGCTGAATGCGAGGAAAATGCACAAGAAAAAATCCTCAATATAATCTTTTTAATATATGTATACTTCCACTTCCCGCCTTATAATTTATGTGGTTCTAAGTTGTGTGTTTCTAAGATTTGTGTTTCATAGTTATGGTAGTTTTAAGTTGTGTGTTTCAAAGTTATGAAACAAGTTTCTAAGTTATGATAATTCTGTTATGATACTTCTAAGTTTTGATTTTCTAATTTACAACAGTTCTAAGTTGTGCATTTGTAAGTTATGACAGTTCTAAGTTATAATAGTTCTAACTTGTGTGGATATTTTCAAGAATTCTAAGTTATGACTGTTCTAAGTTGTTTTTTCTAAGTTATGTGTGGTTCCCACCTGTAGCCGCTATCCATAACGGTTCGGATTTTTGTACCTCGGCGTTGGTGTTGCGATGTCATTTTGTCTGTGTGCCATTTGACCATTTGGCGAGTTTATGGACGAACGATTTTTTGGTACTTCAAATTTTTTAAATTTTTCAGTCATGTTTAATCACGCTTTTCGTTGGTTTTCAAGATTTATTGCTTTTCTGGCTGTACGAGGTTTGGTTTTTTTTAATAATTAGTTAAGTTGCTTCTTTCCATGTTGGCTGCAATGGTGCGAATAGTATTATTATTATTTTTATATTATTTTAAAGTGATGCTGTAGCTGCTTGCTGTCACGGAAGTGATGGTATCGAGAATTTTTTGATGTTTTGGGTTGTCTTCCAGCGGCTAAGGTGTTTAAACTGCACGTAATTCCTGTATTTGCCGAAGCTATGTCACATTGTAATAGGTGAAGTGTCGTGAAGTATTTGAAATGGAGGAAAATGTTTTGTGTGAATTATTTACTGTAAATGACGGGAATTTGCTTTCCCATGATGTAAGTAATTGTACATCTTCAATTAGCCATTCACCTTCTGAGAACAAAATAGACACTGTTTCGGCTGCTAATAATCTGCTACAAAATGGCATTTTAGTGGAGACTAACAAAGGGTAAGTTTTAAGGAGCGGTGGATTAATATGTAGAATGACGGTTGTAATTTTTTTCTTGTTTGTGATTTGCGGTAATTAAGTGTTGACCGCAAAAATGGTAATTATAAAGAATAGTGACTTTTCCGAAAACAAAAGAATAATCCCCGGAGAATTGCGTAATTCAACTCTACTAATTCACCAACACTAGTGTACTAGGGGCATCAATATATTAACACAAATACGGTAGTGGGAAGGACAATTATCAGGGAAATTGTGGTGTAAAACATGTAAAAGTTATGTAAGTTAAATGTAATTTAGGTTCCTTAACCATGTTAAAAGAAGACCTAACTTAACTCAACCTAACTTTACGATATATGATTACATGGGGAGAGAGTGCTTATACAAGCTAGTGTGTAAGAAAAAGGATAAGTATGCTCACTTCGGTTCATTTACCCCTGTCACCTATCACGAAATTAGGTTTAATTTAGTCTGTACTGCATTTTCCATAACTGGGGGGCAAAAGTACTTAAGCCCTTGAATTACTACTCACGTACAATACTACACAGTACAATTCACTACACTGTATACACTTCCCATAGAAGTGGTAATCATACCTCTTAGGTGATTAAGCATGACACGTTAACATTGTTACGTTTCGTACAAATCACAAATACATAATTATTATGTTGGGAGCTGTTTATAACATTTCATTAAAAATTGTCGTAATTTTCAAACTTCAATTTAATTTATTAAACTCGTTTTCTTCAGCACATTCAACAAATTATTAGTCAGTCTTCTCAAATATAATATAATTATCATCTTTCTTTTCAATTATTAACAATTAATCTTTAATAACCATCTTGGTGCAATTATTTTATTAATATTCACATATATTATTCCATATTACGGTATATCATTAAAACTTCTTTTGTACGCACATCCTTCTTTGGCCGTAGTGAGAAAAATTTATCAGAATAAATTAGTTGTATTTTACTTCTGCCTTACTTATGTTGTCTACTGTCATCTGACCATGACACATATCCACCAATCAGCAATAGTGAGATGAGAGACGACCAGAATAACTTTATTTAGTACTTTTCTTTAGTAAAGTGGAAAAAACAGGTAGAGAGGGTGGTTGCAAAGGGAAGAAGGGCTCTGGGTATGCTGGGAAGGGTGCTGAATGGAGTCAGCTGTGATGTGAAGGAGAAGGCGTATGGCACAATGGTACTGCCAATGTTAGAATATGCTGCAGCAGTATGGGGCTCGTATGTGGAGGTGGAGGTGCGAGAACTGGAAAAGGTGCAGAGAAAGGCAGCAATATGGGTGAAAGGTAGGTGGAGAAGGCAAGGGCTGGATGATGAGGAAGAAGGGAACTATAGGCCATCAGTGATGATGAAAGAAACGGGGTGGAGCTCATTGAGGGACAGAAGGAAATTTGAACGCCTAGTCAGGATGTACAGGGTGGTGATTGAAGAGGGAGAATGTTGACGGCTACACTGCAAGCTAAGTAAGGGAGTATTTAGAGGAAGAGGAAACAACAGTGAGAAGCTTTAGAGAGTGTAGAGAATGGAGCGGGGTAGGCAGTCCATGCTTGTGAGGTCGGTGAGGGAGTGGAATGTGTTGAGGGAGGAATTGGTATCTGTGAGAAGGGTTGGTAAATTCAGGAAGGGAGTGGAAAAGGAGTTGGTTGGGTGAAGGAGAGTTGAGAGAGCTCGCCACCGGGCGGTAGCCTAATTGCGAGTGTATGTATGTGTGACAATTGTGTTATCTAAACATTAAATACTGACCATCCTGTAGGAACGAAATGGAAAATAACAAACAAAATATTAATACTGAATGCTGTCTAGCAACAATTGAAAAATACTTACACTTGATCTCTATGTTAATACACTATTAAAATAATCAAAGCTTATACTGTTGACTTTTATAATAAAGCATAATTTGCAAATTATGCTAAAAGAATTGACAACATAAGCAAGTATTCTGTAATGATATATACCGTCAACTGGGGTAACTTTGGATGAATATTATGCTATTTTCTTACCACATGCTTAGTAAATGCTGCTGCGTGGAAAAAATTTATGTGCCAAATAATTAAAACTTCCACTATAATTTTAACTCTACAAGCTACAATAAGATAGTAAATTAATATTTAAAACTAATTATTTAAGGTGTGTGTGTGCCGCTGATTTACCAGTACTAGTGGAAGGTCCCAATTTCACTAAATCTATACTAATAATGCTTTTCCCTGCCTGGGCACTGGCATTAACTTTCTTTCTGCTGTTCATCTCTTCGGGGTCTCGCTTCGCATTTGTTGAAGCATTTCTAACATGACAGGGGAAACTGCCCTATGAAATTCAGGACTGTTTTCCTCTTGCGGGAACTTTTTGAGCACTTTATTCTCATCTAGAGGATGTATTCCACGTCCTGAATCCAGAGTTAAAATTTGCGGAAGTTTGTCCACTTTCATGTAGTTTTAACATAAGCTTGTTTAAAAAGAAGGAAAGCAGTCTTTTGGAAGTGAAGTGTATTTTCTACCAGCTAATAATTTTCATTCCATAAGTATAACTCGTCAATAGCGCTTGAGTGGTGCACAAAATGCTACGTCAAGAGGCTGAAGGATAGGAGTAGCATTTGGGGGAAGGCAGATAAAAGCAATGTTCAAAGACTTACAGAAATCCAGCACTGGTGTTGAAAAATGAGAAGACAGGTTGTCAACAATTAACACTTTTTTACTATGAAGCAGTCTTTGTTGAGTTTAAAACCCTTTCAGGGTATTTTATACCCCTCTTAAGGATAAGTTTCTGCCTCCCTGGGTCATCAACTAAGTTTGTCCCATCATAATTTAAAATATGAGTATCTGCACCTCACTAAGACTGCATTTCAGGTTTTCAAAGAATCGTTTGACATCATCTGAGGTAATTTTTGCATGTTGTACTGAGATATTTTGACACATCCTAGAAGACAGGTTGTTCTGAATTTCGAAGTAGAAAACTGGTTGCCCAATCATCACCAGGAAGATTTTCCTTGAAGCAAGTAACATTTCTGGCTGCACAGTTAAGACTGCCTTCAACCAGGAACCGAAAATCCATTTTAGAAAAAGGAAAGCCCCAGTTTGACACAACAATCAAATTTTCAGTGGCAGATTCACTCTGTAACTAAGACTAGACTTGGATCAAGGCAAGTATAAGGAAGGTTGGCCGTTGCCCCTAGCAACGCGAAGGGGGTTGCAGTAAGGGTGGGGAAGTACGTCACAGCTGGACGCCTCTGCTCCGCTCTCACTGAAAGGAGGCGTGCTAGGCAAGTAAAAGGAGACTTTGGACCACGTGTGAGCCGTGCATCCAGAAGCAACAATGGGACTCGTGAATTATATTGTTTGTGATTTTTAGTTCAGAGTGAAATAGTGAAAGTGAAATTATGTCTTGACAATGTGCTTCTAAATCTACTGTTATTTTAAGCCTCAGAAAGGTAAGGCTTTGATTGTAAAGGTAACTACAGTTTTCTAGTAAATAAATAAGGTAAACAAATTATTTATTTACAATATTAACATATTATGTTTTAATTTTTTAACGAGGTATGATAAAATAATTGCGCTTGTTAATCATCTTAGATGCCTGGAACATGTTTCACTGTTGCTACATGCAACAACAGTTTGAAAAAAAATTGAAGTAGAGGAGATTCATTAATGTATCACACATTCCCTTCAGATCCTGTACGTCATAAGCAATGGATCCACAACTGTCGACGAGATGGACATTGGAACGCCAGCTCCTGCCATATTTGTTTGGAACATTTCGTAGATGATGACTACTAGTGTGACCAACAAAATGAACTTTTGTGGACTTCCACCAAAGAAAAAACATAAATTGTTAGCTCTGCTGCATCTGAATATAGGCAAAAACCTGGATCAAGCTGCAGTTAGCGACAGACAAATACGCAACACTAAACGTGAACAACGGAAAATTATTTAGGAACTTTTTTGCTTGTGCAAGGAAATCTTGTTCAGAGTGATGGCGATGAAAGTGTTTGTGAAAACTGTGTTGTTTTAGAGTCAGAGAAAAGTGTGTAAATTTACAGATATCTCATTTAGAGAAACTGTGTACTGAACAAAAAGAGAAGATCCTTACCCCCTTGAAAATGGCCTGAAATGCTGTAGGGAAGAACTAACGGATAATAAAGAAATACAATCAGACCTAAAAAATAAATTGGCAGAGTAGTTCAAACATTCTGAAAATGAAAAAGTGTTATTTGCAGGGTAAAAATTAAGCAAGGGTTTAACCAAAACTCAGGGTGATGTGGTTTTGCATGACAAGAAAAAGTAGTGTGGACAGATATGGAGAGGTTACATGTTCCTTCGCAATGAAAATAATTTACCTCTTCGCGCACCATCAACACTGTGTTGCTGGGCATCACGCATCAGTATGAGACAGGAAATACTTAAAGATGTACTGAAGTTTATGAACATTGGTGCTCTAGACTTTAAGGAAGAGGACAGGACTAACAGTTCTGCTATTTGACGAAGTAAAAGTAAGTTAATTTTTCTATTATATGTAAGTTTTTTTATGTTTATTTTGTTGGCTTAACATCTCGTTGACAGTGGGCTCATTAAAGATGTGTGCACACGAAATCTCTACCAATGAAGGGAATCAGGTAAGGAATCGGCTATGCCCTTTATTAAGGGACCACGCTAGCATTTGACTGGAATGAAACCATGGAAGACCTAAATCAGGATGGCCGGACCGGGACACGAACCCGCATCCTCTTGAATACGAGTCCAATTTGTTACCATTGTGCCACCTTGCTTGGCATTGAGATAATTAAAATTAATAATGAATGTTGGCATCTATTTATAATGTAATTTTTTTAACCGTCTATTATATTTATAGTCCATAAATGAGATAAATAAGACAAATAATTGAGGAGAAAAAATTAGTGAATCTTACTTTGTGTAAGGATTTATTTTTAAAGATGTCACGCCTCTTACAAATATTCCTTCATTTAGCAGAAATACTGCAAATCAAAATAAAAGTTACTCGTAAAATAGTTGGCACTCAATTCATGTAAATGCATTGTAGTGTACGTAACAAATTTTATAGGTAAACATTTGTTACAGGTAAAACATTGTATGAGTACAACAAAGCTGCGGATCACTTTTTGGGACCACACAGTCAAGCTCAAGTGATAATGGCAAGAGGATTATTGTCGTCATGGAATAAGCCCGTATACATCAATTTCGACAAAAAAATTACAGCAGGTATATTGAATTCCATTATTAGTGAGCTGTATGAGTCTGGTTTTCGAATTGTAGCATGTCGAAAATTGTGGTGGTGGCAACTGAGCACTTTGGAAAGAATTAGGTGTCTATTTCCAATAGTAGATTCTGTCATCCAGTATCAAAGGAATGCTTCATTTACTATTTTCCTGGTGTGCCACATCTTCAAGCTCATTAGAAATTGGTTTCTTTATAATGGTTTCTTCTGGCCCAATGGAAATGTTGCTAACAAAAATCCAGGAACGGATTTGATTGAGGGTATCTCATCTTCAGATGTGTGTTCTTGCTATAAATTATCTACACTTATGTAGAATGTGAAAAAACCCAAAGGCAGAAAGTCAGACTAGCCACTGAGTTACTATCTCACAAAACAGCAACTGCAATTATAAAATATAGTAAATAATAGGAAGCCCCTGCCACTGCAGATTTCATTGATATGGTAACTCCTGGTTTGATCTAATGAACAGTTATGTTCCAAATAAGCAATATATTCAGAAAAAATTCCATCCAAAAGTGCTTATGGTTTGAGTGAAAAAGCACAAAATCAGATTTTAGATTCACTCATACGAAATATTACAGACATGAGATGTGGGGGAAAAAATCACTACAAATTTTTCAGAAGGGCATTATTATAGCCATAAATTCCATCAAACTGTTGTTTTCGGATTTGCAACTGCGATACCCCAGCATTAAATACATTCTGACACATAGACTCAACCAAGACTACCTGGAAAATTTATTCAGCCAAATGAGGACATGAGGAGGGCTGAATGACAATCCATCTTCTATTGATGCACTAAACCGGCTGAGAATGATAAAGCCCATGTATAGTTCAGAGTGAATTGAGCACAATAGATGCTGCAGTAGGGTTGGACGAATTCATTGTCAGCAGTGTTTTGAAAAGTGCCAGTATTGTTGGAAACAGCGAAAGGCAACATGATACTGAAGGTGACATTGATGTACTAGCTAAAATAGAACTGCGACCAGCTAATGCAGAAAATCCAGTATCAGAAGAGTGCTTAGCAGGCTGGCTAGCAAAAAAATGTCACAGTGAATTAATTCCCTGAACTAGGTAGCCATACTATTGCAAATAATTCCTTGGACATATCATTGTGGGTACAGCATCTATCATATAGTGGCTTATTCGAGCCTTCACCTTCGTTCCTGGAGATAGTTCAAGATATGGAAACTATCTTTCAACGGTGTCTGGGTCCTACATTTCGCATAAAGCATAGAATCACAACAAAAAAAAATCACCATTTTAACAGAAGTAAAAGATATCCCTGAAAAAATTATGACAAGTTTTGTAATACAAAGAATTTGGTATTGTACACATATTACTTTCTTGTGCAATATATTTTCTTCTTTATAAGGTATTTTTAATTTGCAAATTATTATTCAATCTTCCGTTTGTTGTGCATTTCAGAATTGTATATATTTTCACTTAGAGAACGTTTTCGTGTTGTAACTAATGCTTTCTTAATTTGCAGATTATTTTATGTCTTGAAAAAGTTCTGTTAATAAAGTTATGTTTTAGGGTAGTATTTTTCCATAAACTGTTGTGTATATCTTGTGTTTGTACAGAGCGTATTACTGCCCATAATGTGTTAATTTGCTAGGTCTTGTATTTATGTGTTTCAGGATAGTATTTTGTTTTCGCGTAGAGAATATTTTTCTTGTATATAATATAGTTCTGATTTTCAGATTGTTTTGAGTCTTGTTGGTAGCTGCTATTGTATTTAAGAATATTGTTTTGCTTCTTGTGGATAACATTTTCTTGTCCAAATGTTATTTTTATTTGAAAATCGCTGTAAATTTGAAATTTTCTATTTTTACACAAGACTGTTTTGACTCATATATTTGACAGTTTTGTGGGTTGTTTTTATTTTATGTATAGAACACAGTCTGATTCATTACGTTTTCTTGAATTAAGAACAGAAATACGTAATAAAATCAAGAAATCAAAAGAAAAAAATCGATAAATTTACCGTAAAACATTTGCTGTGATGCGTCCGTTTCTTCCTAATTTGTCTCGCATACTAGCAAGAATGTATGTGCTTCATCGATATAATAAAGTAGTGTCCGTAGTAAAATGTTTTTTCTTTCTACTAATTTACTTTATTTATAATTAATAGTGCTAGTGTCAATTGGTTTTGAATGAAGTTTCTCTACGCTTTTGTAAACAAGCCGTTCAGCAAAACGACTTCATGTTAGAATTGACGACTTTCAAAGTAGCGTGAGTTGTACTGTCAAATATTGGCTATATTTTAAAAATTTGGTTAATTTTCTTCATTAAAATCTGGGAACTGACTATTTGAAATAATTAGGAAAACAGTTTCCCACATGTTGAAAATGCAAATGAAAACTTTTGAAATTTACAAAAAAAAATTACATTATATGTAAGGTAGAATAAATGATACCATGTCGTAAGAAGCGTGATACATTTCTGTACAGATCCTCAAAATTTCATAACATTTGAATGTTTGGTTCGCCCACAGCGATGGGTTTGCTTTTACATAGCACGCAATTTCTGAACCACATGAAGAGCTTCCTGTCCGAGAGGTCTGGGACTGACGTCTCGAGTTTCACTTGAAATAGACCACACTTCCATCAGCCAACTTTCCTTATACTTGCCTTGGACTTGGATACCTTAAATTGTTCTGCTGCCTCTTGCAAAGACATTTTTTTTTTCTCACTACTGTCTGTGAACTTCTTGTAGTTTCTTTTGCCAGGTACACCAGGGTTGTAATGTCTCGGCATTCTGTAAAAAAATTAATCAGTACAAGAATATTACCTGCTATAATATTTAGTTTGTGTGAATAAATATTTTAAATTTTTTAAATTTTCGAATATTAACCTAAAAATTTTGAGGTTGTGTTTATTTAAGAAGAGGAGGCAAATGAGCTTTCAAATAGTAACCAGTACTAAGAAAATTATTTAATACCAGTCTACTTGGCAAAACATTGCATAAAAAATCATAGAAATTGTGATCTTTATTTCATACATTTATCCAAAGTTACCCCAAAAATATTTAAACAACCATACCGTAAAAAGTTATTAAGTTAAAATTTAGGCTTTGTCAGTTTAGCATCTTAAGCTTGTTTTTATTGATTGATTTATTTATTTACATTCCGTTGAACCCATTTTGTAGACAAGCTACAGGGCTATGGAACAAGTCAAGATATATATAGTCCATTCCCGATTGGAAGCGACTTATAAAAATCAACCTTTGAAAAAACACTAGGCATAACATGACAACCTGTTTTTTCAATAACCTGTATTCCACAAATATATAACATTGTGGTTAACTTGGAGTACTGTATTATTGACGTGTTGGCAATGGCTGGAAAAAAATAGTTCACAGTTAAAATATTATTTTAACCTAGTTTTTTGGTATACTATTTGTAAATTAAACGGTGCATATTGAAATATTTATATATTTAGGTAGCCCCGATGGGAACATATCTCATTTTTACAGTTTAAATAACAGAGGTAATATTGTGAATATACCATAATGGTACTTTGTTGTTTTATCGAGCGAGAAAGTAACTGTCTGCTGAGCAAGGCTTCTCTCTCTCTCTTTTTGTCTATTTCACACATGGGAAATTTCACATCGCTAGTAAGTGAGAAAAATTATACTTGATATCAATTGTTTCACATTTCATACTTATTACAGCAAAATAATGATTTTTGAATTTGTAATTTACTACTGAAAGGAGATTTTAATGTTTGAATAGTTATTTTAATATATTAAAATATTGTTGCAATATTTCTCTCTAGAATTAAGTGGGCTATACCTAGTTCATTAAGGGATGGTCTTAATCAAATATAATAATTAATTATAATTTCCTTATTTTATTTACAATAACTGCAGCAAAATTCTCTGAACTCAAATTCTCACAATAAATTGAAATCAATTACTGTTCACAATTGACACTAATTAATCAAATTTATAATTATGACAAAGAAATCAGTGAAATTAAATAATTAAAGATCAGTCTTAATAGACAGTGTATCAACCTATTCAATTATTTTGTAATTTATGCATCCATATTTGACAGTTTGAATATTTACAATAAAATCAGTATTACATTTCCATTCAGTCCCACCTCAGTTCAGTCCATGTCCCGTTAGTCGCAATGTTCTAGAGTCCTCCAAGCACCCTCACGCACAGTAGGCTTCACTTGCCGTCGTCTTGCAATCTCCATTCGTCATCCACACTTCTCTGTGCTCGCCAGGCGGCCTCCGGCCGCTGGGTTGTGGCAATATATATAGTGTCCTAGGCTGCCACCTAGAATCTTCCCCAACTTGCGTGATGCGTCGTGGAGGGCTGAGGCACCAGCCAGTCCAACCAGAACATTCTTGTGTCGTCGCTAAACGTATAGGAAACACTAGCAGTCAAGAGGAGGTCTGCGACGCCAACAAGTCTCGCCGCTGTCTGCATTCACTGGATTCCCAGAAGGGGGAAACTGGAGGCCGCGAGCGCATCATTCCGGGAAGAGGGGAGGTCGCGGGGCAATGGAATTGGCGCCACCTGCAGCACATAACAATATGATGGCGAGGCAGAAACAAAGTGAAGTTGGCAGACGTGGCGACCCATGACATGTCATGTTGCTTTTTTACTAAACGTAGCGTAAATTATACTTACTCCGAAAAATACTTCAAATTACCTCATAATGTTTGTAGACTTTGTGTTTTTTAAACCTACCTAAGCAAGTTACGATGTTGTGATAACTCTGTGTTTCTGCGGCAGTAATAAAAATACTGTTACAGTGTGTTTTGTTAACCGCTGCGTGTAAAATAGCGTGGTGATCAAAAAGGCCAGGCTACAATTGATTTAGCACAAAAACAGCACCCGCGATAGCACAGAACACATGCTCAGCTCAATTCTGAAAGTCTACAATCAAACATGTACACGCATAGAATTGACGAATGTTAAAACAAAACAGACGTTAAATTGAAAGAAACAATGCTCAGTAAGTTTTGCGTCTGTGTTGGTCACACTGGAATGTAAATAAAAATATATTGTTGACAGCTGTTTACGTTGCTGCTCGTGTTTTAATTTGTAGAAATATTATACGTTATACCGTTCATCTTAACATACATTGCTTGTTCAATAACAATTTCAATCAAAATAAACCAATGTTTATGTGGTACCAAACTCTCCAGGTACTAGTCAAATTCATTACTTTTGATTGTCATAATAACTCGGGGGTATCGACATTCTGATTGACGGTGCACACGCACAGGAATTAAAAGATATTGGTAAATTTTCTGTATGTGGATTCTGTGCTGAATTTTTGTGCTTGTGTTGTGTGTTAATGTAGGCAGCTCCATTCCAAGACTTGCATTATACTTTCTGTGCGTGTTCTATGTTCTGTGCAAAATCAATTGTAGGCTGGCCTTTACGCAGGATCTGTGTGTGTGCGTGATTTCAAATATTTGATGTGAAGTATTTATACGTTTTAAATGTGAACTGTTTTTATGACAAAGTTGTTTATTTACATCCACGTATGTTTATCACAATATTGTACATTTGACTTGGGTGTTTGAAACACAGTCGTGTAACGTGATTTACCACCAATCCCAACAAAATAACCAAGCCGAACCCCAATAAATTTCAATAAACAGTAAATAGCAATACATATAAATATGAGCGGAATAAAAGTTACGGTAGGCTTATTTGTGTGCATTTTCATAGCTATCTTTTAAATTTATGTGACAAAAAATGAGTAACACGAATTATGTGCTTGATCTTAATGTCTCTTTTTTGTTGGACTGGTTATTCCTTTGTTATTCGAACTGAGGCCGTCCTTTTAAAGTAATAACTCAAACACATATCAATAACAAAAAGTTAAATAATATAGTTCATTACCCTGCAGTTGTAAGTGTTAAACACAGTCGCTGCAAAATATTAACGTGCATTACGTGTAATGTGCTATGTCGTGGAAAACAATTATGTTAATTTAACATAACCGTAAGAACTATCGTCAATTCAGGCATTTTTAAAACGTTATAAAGCTGACCTAAATAATGTTGGAGGCCTAAACTTTGAATATTCATAGGGAATGATTTTTGGAATAGGACAGAATTCTTTGAAAAGCTGTAAACAGTAAACAACACATTTGACAGGTATTCAAGTAGAAGTCACATTTCAATGTTTATATTTAGGTACAGCGAAAGTATACAAACACATGTTTACACACAATGGCATGTAAACATTAATTTTGACAGATGCTACATGGCAATGTTTGTTTACACATTTGGCTGTTGGGCGGAAAGATACAAAACAGGCCTGCAAGTAGATATTTAGCAGGGTTCTGAGAATGTTGCTTCCAGTGGGGAATGGACTCATATATATATATATATATATATATATATATATATATATATATATATATATATATATATATATATATATATATATATATATATATATATATATATATATAAAATGATACATTTTTACACTTAACAAATACATACAGTAAAAATCACATAGTTAACACACCAGAAATGAACAAAAAATAATAATTACAATAATCACAAAATTGTACGTAAAAGTAAAAGTACATACAAAACCATCAATAAATTTATATAACGTGAGACATTGTAATATTACAGTTGAACAATATGTCAAATAATAACAATAATACAAAATCAATGGCGTAGAAATACGAACAGCACCACATCCACAGTTTGATATGGAAAACTACTGCTGTTGCGTAACAGACATGTGATAGGAAAAAAAGCTATTGTAAAAGGGGGTAGTTATTGGAAAATTTAGATATTCTTCAAGAGAATAAAAAGCATTTGTTAGCAAATTGTTTTTTTATGTACGTTTAAATGCTTTGTTATTACATTTGCTTAGTTGTTGGACTTCAGAAGGAAGTTTATTAAATAATTTAATTTCTGTATAGTATGTATCCTTCTGATACATGGATAAAGAATTTGCTCTGTAGTGAAAATTATTCTGGGTCCTAGTACAATGTGAGTGCGTTTACCTGAAATTTTTCAATTTTTTTGAAAGAAAAAGATGTACAGAGTAAATAAATTGGCAAGGTAAAGTGAGAACTTGTTAAATGTTTTAAATAGACAAGTGTGTGTACTATTCTGGCACACTATTCTAAGGGCTTTTTTCTGTAGGACAAATATTTTTTTAGCATCAGTACAGTTTCCCCATAATAAGATCCCATATTTCATAACTGAGTGGATGTATGCAAACTACATTATTTTTAAAGCAGTAACATCAAATTTCTTGTTCATACACTTGAGAGCATAACATGCACTGCTTAGTTTAGATTATAATCATTGTTACATCTTTAGGCCTACATTAGCTCATTAATTAAAATTAAAACATTAACTTACAATCTCTTTTATATGTCTCTTTCTGTTGCCAAAACCTGTATATTTTTGGTTTTCCACAAAAAAAAAATTACCTGTTTCTACAAAACTAATTTTAGATAACTTCTATAAATCTTCTGATATGCTTCATATCATCCTAATTTCTATTAACATTTATATTTATAGTCATCTAATTATAATACATTTAGTTTTATCATAACTCAATTATCTGTCCTTTGTTATCTAAGTCAAATTATTTATAATCACAATACCAGCTATACGTTACACTTTACCTACATTAGTATAATCATTATCTCTGAATCATGATTTGCATTTATGGTTATTATTATGATGATTTTTGTTGCAGTATGTGTGTCGCAGATATCTTCATAAAAAAATAGTTTTATACATTTACAGGTTGTGGCCCACATGTAACGTTTCCCTGCCACGTTTCCCTGCCACGTATTGGCATTGAAGCAGGTGCTGAAACTGTATGGAATTTGTTAGTGAATGATAAAATTATTCCAATAATTTTGAAATGGACTAAACGTGATAGACATAGTCACAAAAGACAATGCAAATGTGTCACATGGCTGGGCGGCTATCTACGCTTGGTCATTCCCTATATGATGTTAAAGGGTCTGACTAATGTGCTACTAAAATGCACGAGTAGATCGCTGCCACCAGACAGTTAGATTATAGGGGAGCTGTTATCCTGATCTGCACCCAGGATGTTAAGATGGAAAATGGTATAGAAGATTAAGCCTAATGTAGAGTTTCTCGTCGGACGAGTGTGGACCCGTGGTGCATGCCTGTCCAGATAGTTTCAATGAGTATAGGAAAATATAATTAAAAGGATTCTCAAACTAATTCAAGGTATTTAACCATGTAAAACATTTCCAGTTCGATTATCTGAATCTTTTCTTTCTGGACCACTTCTGCCTCTACACAGAACGGTACAACAATTATTACAATAAAACCTTCTCTTAAAAACTACTTAAAATGCTAATAAGTCTGGATCTCTTCTTATTTTATGGCATATCTCAGACTGCCCACTCACTATCCAGCAAGGGGTTGCCGATGATATATTTTGATAATTCTTACATCTAGCAGCTCGAGGGACGTTAGGGGATCTATCCATTTCATTACCCAGGGAAGCTCACTGTGTCAATAAACACATTTTTATTTACTTAAACAACTCACTCTATTATTACTCTAAGATAACATTCTCTATAGTATCAATTCACACGTTTTGCTACTTCATACTTATTCAGTTTAAACACATTGTGTTCTTTCTGCAAGTTACTTAGAACAACTCTGCACTGATAGCTTATGAAGTGTCTTCGCTCACAAATTCAATAATAAATTACATGAACCCTCTATTAAATAAAAAAATTCTCGTAGTTACTCTTTCTACAATGTTACACCAACACCTGAGTATAGATTACTACTATTCTACCACATTACATCAAGACGACAATTATGATGTTTATAATTCTAAGCTGTTGCCTGTGCTCCGTACCTTAGATCACACAAAAAGCAGAAATGATTCTTTTGAAGCACCATGCATATCTGTCCATTCTTAACTGCTCTGTTTCTTCCCCAGAACGCAGTACCATGATGGCGCTGCCCGCAAGCTGGGCAGGGCCGAACTCCCTTTAATGGTTTCGGAGACTTGTTCTCCAGCATTCAGAACAATTATACTTTGAATATCAACAAATAGAAACTGTCAAACGATTCCTAAAGTACTATAAAAATCTTATTAAAGTGCCAATTCATTAACCAAAAATGCAAACTGTTTCCATAATCGCAGTGACCTGGCATTAAGTTGACGTTTACTTACACCGCATGATGATGGGGCGACCCATCTCTCTGATGGACTGCTACCTTCTCCTGAGCTGCCCCATCTGGACTCAGACTTGAATGACCCAATGAATGACGACAAAAGGTCCCAGGGCAGGCCAGTTAAGAGCTTGTATAGTCTCCTTCTTCCATCATTGCACGTGTGGCCCCAGCCGAAATTCTCACCTTCTTGCGACTTCTTACATCCATAATGGTCAGCATACGTGACATCCTGCACGCTATCACAATTGATATTCAGTGGCGCAACAAGGGTGTGCTTCGCCGATACGGCGAGTCACACGGGAGTCTTCCATGCAGGGCAGGCACAATCTACTAATGAGCGATTCTTATGCAGAGGTGATCATCCGTTGCTTACATCCTGCGCAGCTCTCTCAGGCGGCTCGCTGGCCCGCCCATACCAAAATCGTTAAAACGACGTAACCACCTCTTCAAGGAACTGCGTGTCTCGGCTGCGAACTGCTGGCTTGGAGTTGAGTGTGGAGAGTCTTCAGCATTTAATTTCTAAGGCCTAGATATATTTATCTATATAACCTTACTGTCTCCCGTGTCTGATTTCTAGTACTCTGCAAGTTGTTCGTGCCTTGAACACTCCTTGCATATTTAAGGAAACATTAGGACTCTCAGGAAATCTCAGTTCCTTACATAATGTGAATAAACTCTGTCACAATTATACAAAATACATGCAGTAGCTTTTAATTTCTACTATTTGCTTTAAATTACAATAACACTTGGGCTTAAGGTCTGTCCCCTTACAATGTCCCCACCTAAAATCAACCCATCCTCGCCTGGCACCAGGGAATGTGTTCTTCACTTTTTCCTAACTTGGGCTCTTTAATTTTCTAGTAGGAAACTGGTGATGCTCATGATAACATTCCTCAACCTGTCTTCCAATTATATTCTATCAGCTCAAGGGGCCACAATGGCTGAGTGGTTAGCCTGCTCACCTCCCATCAATGCGATCCGGGTTCAATCCCTGGCAGAGTCACTCCAGATTTTCGCATGTGGGAATCGTGGTGGACAATGCCGTTGGTCGGCATGTTTTCTCGGGGATCTCCTGTTTCTCCCACCCTTCATTCCGGCACTACTCCATGCTCACCTCACTTCACTCTCATTGGCTCTCAAGACCTCACTGTTAAGAGCTGTCCAAATCTCTTCACTCACTATCAGCTCGAGGGACAAGATGGCCCCATGTCAGATTCTGGGCCTCTAAACACAGCATGGCATATTATCTCAGGCTCTAGATGGCTCCTCAACTCACCGCGGTACATGTCAGGACATATTTTATTCATCATGCATCACTGGCATACTATTTGGCAGCCCTCCATGAGACGGCTATGCTCATCCAGATGCCCTTCTTGCCTTGCCAGTGTTACTGCACTCTCGCTACAACCAGCTTCTTTTTGCAAGCGTTTTACTTTATACCTGGCTGAACACAGCAGCTTACACTGAACAAGTGGTATTTCCACTGACTGTTCCCAGTTACCTTAAGCCCGGCCTTTCGGGGTCTACGTCTGCATGAGTCATTGGCACACCACTCCTTCATGGTTGCATCTCTCCCTATCGAGCGCTACCTCATCCTACTGGTTGTATTAAAATAATCACCCTACCTCTATTACTTTTTACTAATGCTTCAGCTATAAGCATCGCAAGATCCTATAGTGACCTTACTTAATTACCTAAACTAATTTGGAGTACGGCTTGGCTTATTCTTAGATGCAGCCTCTTTATAATTTTCAAATTATGCCAATAATTTTCAAATTATGCCAATAATTTCCAATTAAAATAAAACCATGATTTCTTACATTTTCTATCCAAACATCTCAAATAATTTCAATTAATTTGTGCAGTTTATAAAACACTAACTCAAACAACAATATTAAAATGTTTTCTCAATTAATTAACAACATTGATTTCACCCTATACTTACTTCACATACTCCACATTACATCCTACTTGAAATTTAAATCCTCTCACATTATACATATTATCATTACTTCTAACAAACACAATTTGTAACTCCCAATATTCCACTAATTTACATCACTTGCAACATCTCGTACCTCTCAATATTCCACAATTTTACATCACTTATAACATCTACTGACAAATATTTTGCATCACATCCACAAATAACTGTATTCTAAATCATCTTGCATACAACGTTCCCTTCAATTACTCTGCATTACTTCAACATATAACTTTAGCTTACTTCATATTGTGTACAGCATCTCCTTCCTTCAAATCCCCAAAAAATTTTCCTCACTTAAAACCTCTGCGTTAAAAACACCTCAATTTCATAGCTCAAACTTACAGTCTCTGCTTCAAACATTACATAGCTGAAAAACACGACCATGCCGTTAGTCAACGAATACAACACAAATACTACCTCAATTTTTCCATTACATAATTCACAACCTTAACAGTTTAACCTTATTAGATTTTTTTTTCTTCCTCAGCAATTTTAAACTTTAAATTTTGAAAATTCTCTTTTAATTATTTAGACTTCTCCTTTCCTCAGCAGTATTCCCGGGATCTTCATTGCAAACATGGAGAGGACCTACTCGCGCCTCTGGGGCTCTTCTTACGGGTAAAGTTGGATATCTGGGTTCATGGTTTTTGCTTGCCTCCCTTGGGCTTCTTTTGAGTGACCAAAATAATTGGGGCGGACCAAGGACTTGAGGATTGTACAATTACGGCTGCCTCTAGCATCGCATCTATCTATTCATGTAACACCTGTTTTTGATTCTGGGGGACCCATTATGGCCTTACACTTATTGGCCTTGTATCTCCTGTATCAATATTATGCATTACCTTATCAGTGCATCCTAGCTTTTGACCTGATTTTAAAAACTCATCATCATATTCTTCTATTATTTCAAGTACGAATTCCCTATCTGCTGTACACAAATGATCTAGCTCAAGTTGCTCACTAATACTACTCACTTTACACAAACTTCTAGACAAAATAATATTTTGCCCTGTGCCCTCGGAATCAATCAACACTTCACAAAACTCAGGGGCCTCAATCTTTCTTGTACAGGTGAGTTCACACCTCGGTGGAATTACAGTAGATCTGTGTAACCGCAATGGAACTGCACCTCCCATACATGTGTGAAAAATGGGTATCACGGTTGTCATGACCTAAACCTCCGCCTATGGACTACAAGGTCACATTAATCTCTGTTTTCTGGGATCCTGGCTTCGGGCCTCCTTCGAATGACTGCAAGTTACCCTTCACCCATCGTTGGACTGCAAGATGGCAGTTGTTATGGCTCACTGTGGTGGCTCTAGCTTAAGGGCTTTCCCTATACAACCCAATCACAGCCAGTGGCGGGAGAGTGGATGTTTTTGGCGACAACTGGACATGTACTGTCTCGTCAACTATACGGTCGGGTTGCCTGGGAAGGGAGAAGCTGTGCGGTTGTGAGAGGGGAAGATGCGCACATCTGGTTGCACATTGGCATTTGAGGCCTGAATGGCAGATGGTACGTTTGGCCACAACACCCCAACCCCAAGGCCATCGCCGCCATCCCTCATCGCGTGGTACAAACTTTGGGGATTTTCTTCTTCATGTGACACAGTGCGAGTGGTCCAAAGCTTCCGCTAGGTAATGCTATGTGCAGTATTTGATGCATAAATTTTCAAGTTACAACACTGAAGAGTCTGATATTTCTATGAAAAGAAGCATATTTAATCAACATGATAAATTCAAGCCTATAGTTACAAATGCTCTCTCAGCGTGCCATGTAAAATAAGGGAACACCTTGCCATGAATTCCTATCAAAAATTCTTTTAACTAAGACACACTGTCGTATGCCAAACAATATTCAGTTGTGCATGGGTTACTAAAAATTTAACGTTTGATCTAGGGACATTTACGCGAGTAAAGAGGCTGACATGATATTTAAAACATCGTGAAAGTACATAACCAAAGGAGAGGGGATTTTTGTTAACTTGATATGGCTTGGGACTTGGCATCAAAGACATGGGTCAGTTAACAGAAATGGCTTGTTCACACCGTAATTATTCCCTGTATTAAATTATATGTATAATATAATGCATATCAGATAGTTTGCACAAATACATTAACAAAGTTTATATTTGAATGAATTTTGTAATGGGGGAAGTAGACTAACCGTTATATTAATTAGGACATTCCCAATCGCAATACTTTGTAGTGAGTTGCAAGAAACAATATGACATGAAAGAAGATATTTCAACGGAGTATGAAATGTGTAGGTACTCTTTAATGTACTAATGTTTCTAGTTGTGAGGGATAGTGTAAACACATCTAGAAGAGAAGAGCATAAGACAGGTCAAATAAACACATAGACTTAACCATATAAACAGTGAAGAAAAATGCTCACACTCACTTAAAAAAAAAATTTATTTACATAACCATAAAAATAGTTCCTCTTTCAAATTTACATATTGCTGTGTCAGAAATATGTAGGTTTTGTAATTAAGTGCATCAGTTATCATTTTTAAGTCTAGCCTTTTTTTTCTTTTGCCTTTGCAGCACAAGAACAAAGTTACTGTAGAGAAAATTATTCACTGGCATGCAATTCCAATAGTGCAGAGTTAAAATGTGAATTCAAAGCTAAAATGTTGCTTGATACGTATATTTGAGCACCAACTTTCGACAAGTAATACTAGATTGGAAGAGAAAACAAATTTGGAACCAGAGTATCAAGATGGATTGAAAAGGTATAATTACAAATTTTGTACATATCATGATACAAACTTACACATAAACAGAGAGAGAGTCTAGCAGATACACATAATATTTTCAAGTTCATTCACATAGTAACATAAATTAAAACTCATAAATTTCTTCACGTCACAACCAAACAAGAGACTGTGTGCATTAATCTTATGTAAACTAGTCCTAATTAATGGTATAATGCACTTATTTTCTGTATGACTATGTTTAATAAATACAATGTGTGTTATTTATCATTTACATTTTTTTAAACTTTGTTTTTATTTTATTTTAAAAGGGACAACAAAAAATGTGATTATTTAAGAACCCGATTCCACGATGTTTACATTTTTTCTTATGGCATCGCCAATGTGGTGTCGATGA
The DNA here is from genome assembly GCA_029891345.1 of Dryococelus australis. Taxonomy (NCBI): domain Eukaryota; kingdom Metazoa; phylum Arthropoda; class Insecta; order Phasmatodea; family Phasmatidae; genus Dryococelus; species Dryococelus australis. Next base: position 231,771,311 of record CM056996.1, on the reverse strand, counting down.
CATCAATAGGGTTTTCTTGCTCCATTCCTTTCCTGCGGCAAACCACCGGGCCATCTACGGGAATGTGGGGGGTTTTCGGGTGGGACACTTATCAGCATTTTTAGACGATTGTATCGCGAACTAGAAAAGAGCCCATCTGCCCTATCATATTACCACCTGATACCACATATGGTATCGGGTAATACAATAGACCCCATCTGCTCTATTGTACTACCAAATACCACATATGGTATCGTGTAAGTACACTTGGGCCCATCCGCCCATTGTCAATATATTACTATCTTGCCGCCTAAACTAAGTTTGATATTTGTAAACGACGAAACACATTTTTCGGTACATCATCCTCACCGTGTTTATCACAGGTCGTGTGTTGTCGAGTTACTGTAATGGATGCATATTTCGAAGAAAAAAAAAAGTCAATTATTTATCAACTTGGCGCCTAAAATGTGTATCTAAATGACGAATCACATTTTTTTATTGTTCAGCCACACCTCGTTTATCACGGATCGTGTGTGGATGAATCACTGTAATCACTTTATTGAATACTGCCTAAACGTACTAGGCCTACCTTATCCTAACAGGGCATACCTATAACGTTGTATACATGTCACTACAAACATCAAACATATCCAATAATTAATTACAAACGCTAAAGACTAGGTACCCACTACAGAATCCTGACCTAACATTACCTAACTACAATGCTCGTTATTACACTGGAAACTCACATTTCTACCCAAATGTATCAACACTTAACTTTACCAAAAATATCCATTTTCTGCAAACATGATGTACCACGCTCATTTTCATTAACAGACGAACATATTGTTTGCACAATGGTACATATATAATTTTCATTTGAAAACACCATGATTCACCACATAATTCTATTTTAGCTCCGTATTAAATAATTCTCTTCTTAATAATGCAATATATACACTCTTATCACAAACTTATTTCAACAAACACTTCAAACAATATTATTTCCTATAAAACAGGCATAAATCACTCCTAAATCTAACACATCCAAACTGGCAAATTACTGTCATTAAACTAAACTCATACTAAACTCACTACTGTTGCATTTTCTCTAACGTCTATTTTATTTTGCATGTTTATACAGTCATGCCACTCTCAAAAACATAACTCCTAAGTTGTTGCATTTTATTGCTTCACTCGTTTAATCTATTACCAACCTAATCAACCAGACGTTCAATGTCCTGACGTCATTAACTTCGTCACACTTATAAACAAATGTTTGGTATCGCAATCTTGTATATACCCCAAAAAATGTGGAAAAAAATCATTTGTTCAGAAAGTAATATTGAATGTAGAAATATTTAAGAAAGATATACAGCAGACTCTTTGTTACGAACATCAGACACTTAGCAAGAATCTACATTATCATCACTATAAAAAAGTGAATAATGTGCGTGTGAGAGATTTAGACGGTTCATAACAGGTGAGGTCTTCAGTTAGAAGCATGGAGCAGCAACTGAAAGCAATTGTGAAGGAAACGAGAATACCTCAAGGAAATCTACCGGCAAATGGCAACATCCTCCGTGTTTCATCTTTGCGAAAATCTGGGGTGACCCCATAGGGAATCAAACCTGGATCGCTGCAGTGGGATACGAGTAGTATGACCACTACACCATCATGGCACTCTTAACAGTGGAATACCATCGATGTTTGTAACAAAATAAGAGAAGTATATGAAAACAAGATCAAGCTTAACCAAAAATCATATTGCAGTGTACAATATTTACGTATAATATTATTAAGACAATAACAGATGCAAAATCACCCGAACCTAAAAATTAATTTGCCTACTGGTGACTTGCAGTTATAGCACATTTCACTTGAGTTTCACTGTTGCATTGCATTGCACAATTGGATGAAACATTTATTTTTATCTCAGAAATAAATCATTCGTCTTTACAGTGTGGTCAGAAGTTAAGATTTGGAACACTTTGGATTATTTTCTTCAATATAGTCAAACATCAATATAATGTATGTTGCATTTATTTGTCTTGAGTGCATTGAATTTAAATTATAAAGCACGAGATCGTATCAGGCATTTTAATTTGTAAAATATACATTCTTGAACAAATAATCACGTAGTATATCAACGTAAAAAGCTTTGCAAATTTAATAATAAATGCAGTGACATATTTATGTAGAAGAGCGTTCAATAGTGTATATTTGAAAATACTGTTAAATAGTTTTCTATTTATTTAAAACCCCAAAATACTTATTTTCTTTTAACATTAAGCAATAATATTATGCATACAGTATATGCCTGATAACTGTAACAAGAAAATCAAGCAGTAGCGAATTATAATATAAAAACCAGGTTAACCTGGTAATTTTTACATTTATATGCAAGAACCAACTCACCTTGCAGCGTTGCCACGTCACACAAGTAGTTCACACTTTGAACGAACTAAAGAAAATTCAGAAAACAGTTAACTGTAAAAAAAAAATTAAGAGTTGCAATGACAAATAACCTCTTAATAAATACACTGTTAATAAATTAACGTTGTAGTTTCTAAACTGACATAGTGAATGCTGCAGTAATGCAGAAACTCCAAGAGGTTTTTCACAAAATAACACCACAACACAGTAATTCAAATGTACATAAATCTTATGAATACTGAAAATTTCTAAGTGGCACGACTTAACGTTAGCGGAAACTCAAACGACAAGACAACATCAACAACAAACTATTGAATATAAACTTGGACAATTATCATGATTTCTCCAGACATGCTGTGAAAAATCAACATGTTCAGATCAAAAAATTTGTACCACAGCTGTGATTTGTAAAAAATTTATGTGAACCAGCAGGTTTAGATTCTCAAACTGAGAAATCATTACACAAACTATAGAATGTGAAGCATTGAATGCTTAATTGATCAAAGTGTACTAAAATGTACAAGCTAGCCACTAGAATAACAATACAAATACAATGCTGTAGTTATGAGTACATTTTATTTAAAAAAATTTGAAACATTTACACAATTTGCACACAGTTTCAATATGAATCCTAGCAAACATACCTTCGTAACAATTCTATAACCAGCGTAAATTTGAACCACTTTTTTTCCCCCCTCCATGTTGTTTAGATGTGATGGTTACAGTTAGACATGTACTGAATTGTCATACTTTTGCTTTGAAGTTCAGTGGTAAAAGCAGCGATAAATTCTTTAACTAATAACTGACAAGAAACACTACTGCAACAGACGGTACCTTATCATAAAAATGTTGATTGCTGGTGACTTTTCATTATTATCTGTAAACGTCTCTTAATTTCTTTCATTATTGCCTGCCGTGTGTGAGAGAAACTATTACCAGATGTGCACTCAAAGAGTAAACTTGTATGATTCACCTGAAAACAATTTAACAGGCTAGGTAAAGTGATGTAATTTTAGTAATACCATGTCACTAAATATTTTCACGATAAATTACCATCTCTAACCACTGGCCAGTAATGGCACTGAAGAATGGCAATAACCCAAGGTTTTTACATTTCCAAACATGTACACCAAGATCATAAAATTTATGTTATCAAAAATTAAATGCCTTTCATTTTTGCAAATTCTATTCCAGAAAATGTTTCTTTTTGCTTACCCAACTCTATTGGGATATACATTAAGTATATCGAGAATGAATGAATGAGATACAGAATATGTGATAATAGAAACCTAGCAAAATATGTCACAAATCTTCAAGTAATTTGCTTTTCTAAATTCTTCTTACTTTTTGTGTCGCCTACAATGCCAACATTTTTTGGGCATTTATGATGTCTGTATCCCATATTAGCAGCTGTCTTGCATATCTAGAATCAATGATTTCTTTTTGAAACATGAAGTATTCCTAGAACTTGATATATTTAGGTATTATCTGTTCTCAGTTTCGGTACACCGTCTCACATTTCCATGAATTTAATTTTTTTATCGCCAACTGCCTCGAGTGGTGTAAAACGTTTTGCTGTAGTCGAACACTTCACTTCAATTACAGCATCTCCACCAATCAGCCCATCTGGTGATGCCCCAAGGAATGGATGTTCTTCATCAATAACCAATCCAAATATTGTTTTCAGTGGAACACTGAGAAAAAGCAACCTCCTCCCCCCCCCCCCCCCCAAGCCCCATGAAGTATTTCTGTTACCCTTAAAAACATTGCAACTGATTTGCTTCATTACATTTGGACATGAGGGGGTTGCCTTCATTTGCAGACAGTTCCAAAGAAAGATGCCTTTAACCGTTTGCTTTGGTGCTCCTTCCATTCGTGACAAGCACTTTGCTCTCTAGTAATTTCTTCAACTTTCTTCTTGTCCTCTTGTTTCAAATCTTGCAAAAAAAATTCTGCAGCTTCTATGTAATCTGTCTCACTCATGTCTTTTCGAACAACTGCTGCAGAGGGGCCATAGTTACTGTCTGCTGAAAAAGATTTATTGGCAGCTTGCTTACGCCGAAAAACTTGAATGACGACAAATGTAGCGTTCTCTCCTCTTCTGAATTCTTGCGACATATTTCTTAGTGTGATATCCCGGACGTGAAACTGTGGCTGCTTCACACCTTAACTGGTAAGAATTTCTATGGGAAAAGTTAATTCTTTTTCCGCTGACAACCTTTGCCAAAATGGAGTTGAAATACTTAGAAATTTTATTGTCTACATCGAAAATTAGATGGGTAGAATTATTTGCCACGCACGTGCTGTACGCCAGTCAGGAGCTCCTGAAATATTCCCGTCTCTAGTAGATCGGGAACTTTATTTGTTTTTCCTGATTTTGAGGACCTATTGCAGAAATCATTTCTTTCAGCACAATGGCTATATTCTCCCAGAACATAATATGGGCTATTTAGAATGTCATTGTTTAGTTCTTGAATTTTCTCATGATTACTCAGTCCTAAGTGTTGTTTCCTATGTTGTATGGCACCAACAACTAGGTCCTTAAACGTTGAAGGTGGCAGTGTAGAGTATTTCTGAAAGCTGCATTTCCAAGCTTTCTTTTGCTACAAATGTCGCAAATTTTGTTATCATAGTTTCGCAATTAATGTGATTTCTGCATTCAATTTTTTTGACGTGAATGTTTGATCCATAAGGCATTGCATCTACAATTTTTCTGTGCACACTACTATCACCCTCTCCAATGAGATTGATACTTGATACCATATTTTTCAACACTTCTCACAAAACATTTAACAATTATGTTTTGTTCCATAGATGTTAACAGTTCCTGTCCAGTTTTTAGCACATTTGTGTTCTGGCACTGATTCACCTTTGCTGTTGGACTTACGGTGTTCACAGATGGAGCAATACTTGTTACAGAACACCAAGAAACAGTAGCTTCTTGGTCTTGAATCAGTTTATGGACCCTGAAAAAAAAGCCATGTTTATCTCTAAGTTAAATCAACAAATCTTTTTTATTGCAGGTGAAAACACAAACCCTAAAGTAATGGTGAAATACGTGCGTAAAAAAAAAAAACCAATTTTTACTCACCAATGTTTACGAATTTCGTGATTGTATTCACAAGCTACTGGGAATTTCTAAGCAAAATATACTTACAATTCCAGAAAGTGAATCCTATTTACGCTTGTAGGACCTTTTCCCCCAGGACTATCAGCGACAACAGTAACAATAGGAATTCCATCTTTATCTACATCTCCGGCTTATATAACTAGTTCTGCTTCTTACATTAGTTTCCAAGCTGACTGGTGAATAGACTCCAAAACTTAGTCGTTATATGCACTCCACAAATTTCTTGTAATGCAAGGCATATTCAATGCTGCACAGAACTCCTCGAGCTGTAAATAGCCACCACCCGTGGTGATCATTCCTGAAACTGCTGCTGCATTCACGTTCATAATTTCTGCATCCCATAGAGGAGGGTCTGTACGAATCGTCTGGATAACATTACAAATTTTACATTTAAAAGTTAATACACTGCAAAATCCAAGTCACAGTTCACCAATGAGATGCATGTCCTGATAAGTGCAACTGAAGGTTCGTTCCCACCACATCTTTGTAACGGCACATGGTTTTTAAGAAATGCATAATTGTATTTTACATGTATTTAAACCCCAAATGTGTATAGATATTGTTGTAACTGAGAAGCCTACTGCTGATGATATGACGTCAATGCCAATACTGGCAGACAGGTTTACTCAAAAGTTAAACATAAAGAAAAGGTTACAAATGAGATCTTCGAAGGTTTGGTGCAATGGGGGTTTGTAACAATGTATGAGTTTGTGGACATACACCATTGAACATGTTTTTCTTGACAATAAAACCTGTGTTGTGTAACGATCATGCAAAAAAGTGTAAAGACAACAGGACAGCTTATAACAAAATACTAAAGCAGACAAAAAAAAAAATTCCCGAGGAAGAGACAAAATACTTTCGTATCTTGTGACTCTGACCAGTGCGTTACAAGCCTGAAGATTGGAATATATTCCAATTCCCGAAACGTAGCATTTTTCGTTGATTGAAACTTGTGTTGTCTCTGTGTTATTTGTGTGTTCTCTACTGTTGTAGTTTTTGTTGATTGGAACTTGTTCTTTTATACATGGGTATGACCTTACAGTACTTTTGAAATTTACATTGAAAAAAGAAACCTTGGTTTGACTACTACAAAAGATTTCATCAATTTATTTACATCCGTTAAATAATTGATTTTTTAAACGCAAAACTAATGCAATGACAACTGTTCCAATTACATACAACACTTATGCAATAAAATAACGATACCACAGCACTTCTGACCCGTATTCAGGAGTTCGTGGGTTTAATCCTGCGCGATGCTGAAGGTGACTTTTTCCCCCCAAATAGTTTTTGATGACTATTTTATGCAGTGTTGGTGCATTTTGTTTGGTACGTCTTCCCAATTTCTCTCCAGTTGATTGATATCTGGATTAGCATATTTACATGTAATGAAATAAAGACTGGGAAATAAACTAAAACATACTACACTTGTTTCTTTCTAAAGTCACTTAAAAGTGTGTACTTGGTTCAATAGTGCATATTGTAACAAAGGAAACACAAATGGTACGTTATGGGGACATGCTTTATTTTTTGTGATCGCCTGAGTGTGCATCACATCAGGCCTAACTCAGCTCCCGGCTAACATCTGTGTTTGGCTTTGTGCGCACTCACACTATAAATGGGAGTAAAACGTAAAGAATAATATTAGTTCAGCACAACTCCAGTTTACGATACCAAGTGGTAAATTGCTTCAAGTCAGCTTACAGAATTTCTGTGAATTTCCAGTATGCTAGAAATGCGTTCAGTGTATGTTCTCGAATGATTACTGTATATATTCTGCAGTGGCAACAGGGGGCAAAGCGACAAAGTTTCTTGTTAATGGTAGATTGTTCCTGTTAAGGTAGAATGGTGATGTGTGCACAATGCTTATCTTTAAGCTATTTTAAAATGGTACAAAATGGCATTTTCAATGCAGTTTTTATAAAAATTTAAAATGAATATCCCAAAAATGTCCAGGACCCTTTATTAACACTTTATCTTCTTTACTACTCAATTATAAATTATTCATGTGAAATACTGCTTGCGTAATTCTCAAAGTCCTGACCAATTGCATCATAGATTTGTCCCCCATGTGATGCATGCTCTTAAATGGCTTGTATAGTTGTGAGCTTTATGTAAATATGATTAACTCAAAGTTCTGTATACTTGTGTATGCTTACAAGAAGAAAGTTCCGAATATCTACGTATACTTACCAAAATTGTAGGAATTTCTCAAACAGATATAGTACACAAATTATCTATACTGCCACTCTACTATAGTTGATATGCGGTCATTTAGGCACTTTTTAAGAAAACCTTCGCAAACTCCTTATCTATAACTGCATACAACTCAGTATAAACAGCGATTAGCATATTTGCAGAAATATAGGCTATGCAGTGAATAAAGGGATGTTTGTGTATAGAGGTTCTCGTTACGTGCAAGGCACATAAATTAGCGACAATTTAAATATGTTTTGTGTTTTCATTTTCAAAGCATTATATTAAGAATATGTTTTACAAAACAGATTTGTTTTTCTAACAATTCAGTGCATCACTTGGTAATTTATTGTGTGGTGGAAGGATACACAATTCAGACCAAAAATTAATCAGAATATAGCTCTAAAAAAATTAACTGCTGGACGTATAATTAGGGTTACTTTCGCGTACTGGTTTCGCTGGTTAACAAAAATGTCTACATTTTCTGACCCTTTCATCAAAACAGATTGCTTATTTTCTGCATGCAAAAATAACCACCACCTATGTCCACAATAGTCATTTTTTTTTCTTTCAAATACGTAAACAGTTACCTACACCAAGAATTCTGTAGAAATTACATAAAACATGAAAAGTTTACATTTCCATAATCATGTTTGTTTCCTCCCCTTCAATCTATGGGACTTGAACACAAGATATGTTTATCAGGCAAGTTATTTTGTTGCCTGAATGCAATGAGTCCTTTACCAACCATTTGTCAACTTACCTCTTCTTAGAATATTCTATGAGTCCTTGTGGAGCTCTTCTTTTCCTTCTTTTGGCACTAAGAAACAAATAATTTTTTCTTCCAAAATATTCAGTCTTTGGTTGTGCCATCCATAATGACAAAAAAAATCAGGCACCAAGACTTGACAACCTCTTTACTCTGCGACACTAAACAGCAACTTTCCCCCTGAAGGAAGATGTAATGATGTACACTTGTCACGTGAACTGAAAGCTTGCATTCAGAGAGTTCTGGGTATTCTGGTTGAAAGTGTTACTTCTAACACAACAGAAGAAAAGCTTGAGAAGAGGAAAACATGCTACTCATGTGATCCTAAGAAGAAAATGGAAACAAGTTATAGGCTATTCACGGTAAAGTGAGCACTTTTGGAGCCCTCTCATTTGGAATAACAGTCGATTAATATATTTCATTTTAGCCTTGGACGTTAACTTCAGTGTGTTGTGCAATATATACACTGTGTTTATTACTTACATGCAATATTTATTTTTGAAAGTGGTTAAAGGATTTTTTAAAAATGGCTGAAAGGAAAAAGTAAATTAGCACCTCAAAACTGCTCACTTTACCGTGAACAGCCAATACCTATGCCACTTGTGTAAAAAATCCTGTGTGTTTGGAATGTACTAATAAAGTGGGCCTGAACTGTGTTGAAGAAGTTTAAATGTTACTATTCCACAAAACACTAGTTTTGTTCTTTGTACAAAAAGTAATGGTATGTTTTAAAGCATAAGTAAGATATTTCATAAATATTTGGAACATTTTATGAAAATTTGCTGGCAGTATGTATAGCCAAATTTACCATTTAAGATTTTGTTTTTTGAACTGTTGTATTATACATTTTTTTATTTTAAAAGATAGATATGTTAATTAAGAGTTTATGTAAAATTGAAAATGTATTCCAGTTTCCTTTATTCAAGTCTTTATTTAATCTTACTTCTGTGCTGTATATTTTTTTTAAATTTCATGTTTTAGTTATTTCAAATTTATTCGATACACTTTTCATAGAATCATAATTATTGTAACAAATGTGAAGATATAAGATTTAAATTGAGTATTCATAATCGGGCAGTTAAAAATAACAGTTCATATTTTTTTTTTAACCAAAATACCTTGGCAGTCTCACAGACCTCACTTTGGGGACTGTACACTAAAAATGTCACCTCGTGTATTAAGGGTTAAAAAAATTATATATAATTATTTTCTACACTAATTTGGTTATGTTTTGTCATCCTTCATTAATTTTCTTTCTCTTTCACTTCTACCCTTCTTGCATGTATTCTTTTCCTTTGTTTTTCCTTACAACCTTTCTCATATAGCACTTCATTCATGTTTCTTTTTTCTACTCCCTTACCCGTACCCCTTCTCTTCCTTATCCTATTTATTTTTTCTAACCCTTCCTTGTTCAATTTTTGTGTTCATGTAAAAGTTTTTCCTGTTTCTTATACTTTTGCTCACTAATTTCTAGAACTTTTTCTACATGATTAAAACATATTTGTATTTCTTTCCTTAGGATGTCACTATCTGCCTGCATATCTTTATTTTATAACAGTTTTCATTTTTTTCCTAATGGTTTTCTGCATGGTTTCGAATTTTTCTTATAACAAAGCTAAAGTACCTACTGTATTAGTTGTTAGGTTTTGAACAGGAAATTGTTGGAAAACAAAGAATTTAGATATTTCCTCTTTACTCTAATTCATTGCAAAGTATAAAAACAAAATTTATCACAATTGATAGAATTTTCTCTTCTGACCTTCAAAACTCAAAAACAAAATTTCTTCTTGCCAGCGACTTTGTGCTTTCTGGGATTCCACGATATCCCGCGTTGAGGAAAATATGTTTATCTTCTGTCACTGTATTTTCAAAGTTCTCAGCATACCTCAGGTTCATTTTTTCATTTTATTTATTTGCATTCCTGTGATCTCAAATTTGAGCTATGGAACAAGTCATGTCAATTTTCAATACAAATATATACAATAATATTGTATAATCAATGACACAAAAATGTATTACACAATACTTATTATACCAAACACAATACCAATGGCAACTGTAATTGCAACTAACTATATTAAACACACTACTAATTTATAGGCAGCCTTTATGCAAATTATGCTACATCATTCAGACAGAATATGAATCATATAGCATGCAATACTTAGGTTTTTAGTTAACTCCTCAATATATCTCCGCTGAACTTACTATTTACTATGACACATAGAAATATTGTGTTTAGAACACTTTCTGTTGTTTTTCCATTAATGTGAATATTTAATTGCTTTGGATTATTTTTTAAGGAGAACTGTATCAATTTCTTTTTTCTGTATTTAAATGTAATTTGTGTCTTTATTTTAATTTCAAGAAGCCTACTGTTTGCACTGTGTATTACTATATATGCGTCATCACCATATGTAACTATATTACAGTCTGTTATATTGGCAGTAAAATAATTTATGTAGATAAGGAATAAGACTGGTTCGAGGACACTGCCTTGAGGTACACCTATGGTAATTATTTTAGGATCAGAGTTGTAAATTTATTTAAAACTGTGTCTATTTATGCATTCAGTTCTGTTGCTGAGGTATCTTGTAAACCAATTTCTTACTACACCTCTTTTCCCAACTGCTTCGAGTTTATTTAAGTGTATTTCATAGTCAATGGTATCAAACGCTTTCAACAAATCGAGAAACAACTCACAATCTGCCTGTTTTTATCTAATGTGTGATGTAAATTCAGCAATAGCAGATTGTGTGCTCTTTCCTTTCAGAAACACATGTTGGTATCAGTTTATTAGGTTGAATTTAGTAAGATGGTTGATCAGTCTATTTTTCATTACAGGTTCAAAGATTTTTGACATATTGTTTAAAGAGGGATTGGTCTTTAGATTTCTATGTTGTGTGATGTCTGCCACAAGAATTTACAAAAAAATTCAAATACCAAAGTACGCAGTTTATTCTGGGTTTCAATCAACTCAATAAAAACAAATTTTACCATAAAAAATTTAATTAATATATACAATATTAAGATTTATTTTGCTTTAAAAATATATAGAACCTTGGGTAAACACACTTTACATTCCACACTGGAATGCTATAAAAATGTAATGATAAATAAGGGCTCCTTTTAACCAATCAGTACTAAGCATTATCACATCAAATATATACTCAATAGGAAAAATACAATTCTGGTACTGAATTCTAAATTAATAATTAAATAATTAAAGTTAAAAAGAAGCTCAAGAGTTCTGCCTTTCTCGCATTAATACTAAAATTATTTGCTGACATTCACTAGAGCACCGTGAGGGCCTTTGAAAGTCTAGTGAACATTGAAAATGTGTTCTAACAAGCACAATTCAAAAACATGTATTCAAACCATGATTGTTTCTTACAATTTAAAAATATTTCACACAGGTGGGTTACCTCTATTGTATCATCATGTTGCGCAAGCCGGTGTGGATCCATTCAACAAGCCATCACGTTTCAGGCGGCTGGCAAAATATGAATATCCAAAACTACTTTCAACCATAATCTAAGTGCAAGGCTACACACAACAGAAAACTCTATGGACCACATGCAACTAATACGTTAAGCCAAAACCAGAATTGAAATACTGCAGGCACAAAATGAATTTAGAATAAAATCTACATGCTGTAACAACTCCTTTCCTTCTATCATAGAACTCTCAGACTCTCCTAATGTTACTCACTTGGCCTACTCAAACACAATATGAAGGAAGGTTGTTACTAGGGAGTAGCTGTCGGTCAGACTAATAAGGGAGAATGCTGGTTTAATAACACATTTATTATAACAACAATTAAGCTTGAATTACTACAACATATCAACTCGACAAGGAACAAATATCAAATATCTGTATGTAATTATTTTACTCTTGACAACACAAACATTAGAACAATATTAACGGCAGATAGATTTTAACCTTAGCCTTACCAGCTTCTTACTTTAAAGTATTCAGAACTGGGACTCGTGACTACACGTTATGCCCTATTTCAAAGCGGGTTATGCTCACCATTTAACCCACTGCAGCAAGGACCTATAGAGCTCCTCTAGGCCTGGTCTGGTAAGTTGCCGTCTGCTTCGTGTTGCCTCCGTGACCTTTACACACTCTGACTCTGTTCTTACGTCGTTTTGCCATCTGGAGTAACCGGGGGGGGGGGGGGGGGATGCAGTGAAAGGCGTTTAAATACTCTGGCCAACTGGGTCATGTTAGCCAAACATTTCGCTTGACCATAATCTATAGTGCGTAGTACCTTAGGTGGTATGTGTGCGGCGGCGCCTGGTTGCCTCTACACTAACCTCCCCCCCCCCCTTTTTACTGTGCACCCCCCCCCCCCCAATCAAAAGAACAGCCGTCCCGGCTGTAGCAGTAGTGGGAAGACAGAGCGGTAAGATCTTCAAGGAAGATCAGAGAAACAAGCATCTCAGAAGTGGAAAAGTAGTATTAGTGGCGAGGGGCCGAGGAGCTCAAGGCGGCGACGAACGTAGATGCATGGTGGCATACGGAAATAATAGAGGGCAGTATTGAGAATATAACCTGAAGTACGAGTCACCATTTTACAATGAGTTATACTCTGGAAAAATTTACGTTAAAATTTTGTGGAGCAAGTGGCAAGGTAGAGCATAACAATAATAATTAAGTGACATTAGTTATACAAGAAACAATACAGTGATGTGTGTAACCACAAAGTTTAATGAAGAAGTCCTGTGCACATTGTATAGCGGCACTAGTGGTGGGGGAGGGGGGAATGTCCATCGCCACATTTAATCATTATAAGAAAAGACCCCCAAATACTAGATGGTGGGCACAGGGAAAGGGAGTTTGGATTGTACATGCTGTAGTGTACGCTCGACGTGCTAGAGAAATATTACTTTAAAATTTACGTTATTCTATGGGAACAAGCCTGCTGGCTGAAACGTAATAGTCACTGAAGCTTAGTAGGGTGGTAGATTCTTAGATATTAAATACAGAAATATTGAATAACACTTCGAAGAGAAACAAAAGATATGTTGTTACTGTGACTGCCGGTGCTACAGAAAACTCTTACTCAACAGTTGGCAGTGCCGGACAGGCGTGCATTCAATTGTCAGCAGTACGTTAGTGATGTGGAGGAAGTAGGCGATGTGAAACGTGGCCTGTGTGTTTTAGCACTTCATGTTTTAGAGTTCTAAACTACATTGTTTGCTAACTAACCATATAAGTACACAAGATTCTTAATACTATACACTGAATGGAATATTAAACTGAAACTGAAATAAAATTATAGTTATATGGCTCACCATATGGTGTATACGAATCTGCTTATAGGTTTTTTTTTTTTTTTTTTTTTTTTTTTACAGAACATTGTCATAAATGAACATAGGATACTTAACTTAAAAATATAACGTGAAATACATTTTCACGTGACTATTAACCAAATTGGATTAATAATTGCCTGTGGCAGTAAGACTTGAGAGAGTTCATTGTGTGAAGTTGGTAGCACTGTTCAATATGGCACTGTTTCCTTTAAAAGTTCACACGTGTGGTGGGTGCACATAAAATTTTTAGTGTGTGTGTCTATACACATGTGTACGCGCAATGAGTGGTTGTCACTGTAACACCAATGAGAGTTCAGTGCAATAAAGTATTTTCACTCACACACATGGCAGTGCAAAGTTTGTATATCATTGTATGTTTGGTGTAAGGCTGAACCAACTTATTGTTTTTAAATTGTGTGCACATTGGGCAACATAACGTTGTAGATAGTCTATAAGTAAGGCGTTAGTGAGAATTGAGATAATTAAAAATACAAAAACATTACATATTGATAAATTAAATAATTAATACAAAATGTTGTGATATATTTAAATTATAACAAGGTTAGCAATTATCTTGCATGCTAGGAGGTTGGTTTTACAAAATTTATTTTATTGACACACAGATATACAACTTTGAAACAGTATGGAAAATATCTGCAGACAAGGGTAGGGAATAATAAAAAAAAAAAAGATACAAAGATACTCGGCTTACAGCTAACTTTAATATAAACTTATAGACCTACAATTAGAATGAAAATACCGAGGTGCTTTTTACCTGAACAGGAGGCACCAATAAAAATTATACGCATCATAATGATTACTGCTCTAGAGCAGGATTGTAATATGCAATAAGCAGAACATAATAATTGAGACATTGTTTGCCACTAGCAAAATTACTCGTTTTAGCTAACAAACTATGCCAAGAGGCATTGGATCCTAAGTATTAATATTCATTGAATAATAAATAAAGACCTGTGGGTCTGAAAATGAAATATCTATATGCACATTGAAGTGATTCTGTTTAGTATTGCAAACTCCATACACTGAGGAGTGAAAAAGAAAATATAGAAATAATTAAAAGTGAAGTGAAAGTTGGTACTCACGTAAACACAAGGAAATATTCTTTGATTAAAACATGGATAGAATATATAGGCGGTGACAGATTGAGTCTCTAATTAATCACACTTTTCTTATGTTTTCATCTCTTTGTTTACTGCATTAAATGTAATAGTAACTCACTGGGGCCGGTAAATGCATGCAAGCAACACTGATAATTTAATCAGCTTTATGTAAAATGTTATGACGGCAAACATTAGTAGAAGAAACACATCCATAGACACATAATCGTAGTGGGTGGGATCTAGCACTGAAAACAGTTTTGTAGACCTGAACTTGCCAATCAATCGTAGACACTGGAGTTAACTCTGGAAATACTGGTAGCGAGGTATGATGAATATGCCAGTCAATATTAAGTGCAGCCATTATATTGTAAAAATGGATGCCATCCTGGACGGAAAGTTGTGGTAAGTGAAATGATTGCTCTGTGAGCCAATAAAAGGGGATGACGGTCTGTTGGAGGGGGATGGTTGGCGCACGAACATCACACAGATGTGTGGCCTCTACAAGGATAGAGTGAGGGGTGACATTTGTGTTGAGTGATTTGTTTATATGTTGTACCATTGTACCTACAGGGGGATTCGTTAAAACATATTGGTGGGGAAAGATACTAATGATGGAAAAGGAATTGTCAGGAGTGTAGTGAAATTTGCAGGCGGAAATGAGTGACGTAACATCTGATAATAATATTGTGGGTGTCGCACATTTTGCATTTTCGGATGTAAGGGACTCTGGAGGGATGAATACAACATCCTGAGATAGCTGTCGTGAGCTAGGGACTGCCTTGACCGTATCTGTCGTGAGGTCAATCGCAATGGTGGGCGCTGGCATTTGGATAGTGCATGAATTGTTGTTAAAACGATAAGGAACTGATTTAAAGTTGTACACTTTCCACATGGCATTGACTTTGATGACTGGCACTTGCAACTTAATTACTAGTAGTTGTTGTGAAAAAGAGCATTCTGTTAGCTCGTGGGAATGATACTTGACAATATCTGAAATGCCAAATGCTCAGCATTAGATTTATTTTTAAAAGCTGTGTATTTAAATTAGTCAAATCATTGGATAGCTGAGGCTTGTTGATATTGTAGTTTGTGTAATTGACATGAATGGATGAAAGACTGAATGGAATGCTCAATGATAATATTATTTAGGAGTTGCTGGACACTCGTCACCAACAAGTTAAACTGTGTTTCAATGATGTTAATCTTATTCATAGCAGTTTACTGTGTTCTCAAAACACTAGTGATTCCATTTATTGCTTTAGAAAGCGAGTTAACCTTTGTCTCGACCTTATGCTGTATTTCATTGACGACCTTAAAACTAATGTTAAGGGCTGCGTTAGTGGTCTGAATATTACCTGTAAGGGATTGAATCTGTTCGTTCAACATAGCATCATTTTCAAGGAGGGCATGTAAGTGTTTATTCGTGAGGAAATTGTATCACCAGGAACCAACATCTCCAATGACCTGGATGCCGCATTTTCTTCGAAACTGAGTACTGACGTCAGTGTGGTAGTCTCTCAATACCCTGGTCTCTCTACCCTGCAAGTACTTGTACAAAATTCTTCCTTGTGTGCGAGACGTGGAGGTTTGGTCAGCATGTACAACGTGTAAATATTGTTTGATTGCAGCTGACATGGATGGGAATTATGGGGAAAACTTATAAATTAGAGGTATACTGTACTCGTAGATTACGTCAATGTCCACCGGCATCCAATAAACACCAGCGTGTGTCCTGAAGGTCGCAGGCAGCGACTGAACAGCTGTGAAAATAAACAACAAAAGTATGGCCTTGGCAACCACTTGAGCAAGATGGGCCAGGAGTCCGCCCCACTCTTTTTCGTCTCAGCCGCCATGGCGACGGCTGGCACATGCACAGAGCCCTCGCTGTTGCCAGCCGTGGTAGGTGGCAAGAAGAGCACCTCGTAACCGCTAGCGTGGCGCAACACTAGGAATGGGGTTGGCAGCAGTAGTTCCCCTTCCACATGACCTGCAAGAGTGCAGCAGTGACCTGAAGACGCGATGACAAAGAGGAATGCAGGACGGTCGCCTCGCGCTGGCTGCTTCCTGTCACGTGTCACACGTTCTGAGTCCAAGTGCCATCAGCACGTCCCAATTGCAGTGGAAGCAAGCCCCTTGGTAGCGTTTTGAACGGCAGCCACGGCGCTGCACGGAACGTCCCTTTTCTCAGACAATAAGCGACACATACTGTAACATATTGTGGGACACATATTAATAACTATACATAAGAAAATAACACTCAATATCGACATAATGACATTAAATTAGTGCATAGATGCAAGTTTGGTGTGTCTAGTACACACTGTGTTGTACTTGGGGGGTCCTGTTTTATTTGTTTGAATACAAACTGTAGATTCACCTAGTATATCAGTGACCCGGTAGGGACCGCAGTAGCGGTATGTAAGAGCCTTTTGTCACCCTCTGTTACGAATCCACACGTAATCGTTGATATGTAACGTGTTCTTCTTGTGGGAATGGTCAAATTGAACTTTCTGTAAACTTTGTGCCTGGAATAATTTTAGTTTAGCCATCTCACGGGCCTCAAGCAGTTTTGGACACCAGTCGTGTTCCCTCTTGAGAATATTGGCATGCGACAACTTGTGCCGGAAGGGCAGCCTGTACTCCATGCAGTGAATAAAATGGGGTAAATTTTGTCATAGTATTGATACTTGTGTTGTAGTTAAAACAAATTAACTCTATACGTATAAATCCCAGTTGGTTTGATCCACATTTGTGCAAGCAGTAAGCTGTTCCCCAATTATACGGTTAGAAGATTCTACAAGCCTGTTACACCTTGGGTTATAGGCCGTGGTCGTTATTTTCTTTATGCCAAGAGATTATAAAAGATTTCAGATTAATTCATTTTGGATACTAGTGCCTCTGTTAGTTAAAATTTGTTTAGGGCAGCCAAATTGAAGAACTACGTGTTTAATAAAATCTGCACAAGTGATGGCGTCAATGGAAGGAACTGCCTTGGCTATCACATATTGAATTGTGTACTCGGTCATGACAAGGATATATTTATTTTTGCGGACAGTGAGGGGAAGGTGCCCTTTCGCATCTAGAGTCCAAGTTTTTAGAAGTGGCTGGGGTGGTTTGGACGATATTTGACCCATCGGTTGAGAATTAATGACCTTAGTTTGTTGACATGTAGGGCATGATTTTACATACTTTCTGATGTCGGTATTCATAGTATCCCAATAATAAGATTGCTTAATTTTTGCAAGGGTTTTGAGGATACCAAAATGCCCCCCGCCAAAGATCGCATCATGGTGGGCTCGAATGATTTCAGGAACAGATACTTGCAGAACAAGAGTTAATTTGGAGGAACCTTGAGGCGTGTTGATCTTTCAAAATATTTCACCATTGGCTGTGATCTCATATCGGCGGCTCAATCGACGGTACTTAGTGTCGGCCTGGTCAGGATCAAATAATATTGACTTAAGCTGTCTGAAATGAGGATCAAGATCATATTCACCTACAAATGGAGATGTGTTAACAGTCACGGGGTGTAGATGAAAAATAGAATCATCGTCAATTTTGATATATTCCTGCGCATGTGTGTAGACAGGGAAGAAGTGTAGTTGACTTGGCCGGAGAACAATAAGAATTTTACACTTTAAGACTGGGTAAATACACGTTGTCTCTAACTGAGGGGCGCTGTTTTAATTATTTGAAAGTTTACCTGGTATATGGCTGTAATTATCGTAGATAGCGTGCATGGGAAAAATGTCTTTGTTAGCTAATGCCCTGGCAATTCTGTCTCTATCTTGCTCGGAGGGTTATCGGTAATTCTACTTAAAGCATCGGGGAGGGTGTTCAGTTTACCTTTAACGATGTGCGCTTCAAAGTCGGATTCGCTATGAGCTATTGCCATCTTTTGGATTCTAACATTATGGTCTGCCATAGAGCGCAGATATCGCAAACTGGCATAGTCTGTTTAGATTTTAGATCGTCTACCATACAAATATTGATGGAAATAATTACACAAATTCCTAATAGCGCAAAGTTCTCTCTCAGTAGTATTCTAACACAATTTTTGGACAGATAGCTTTTTGGATGCAAAGGCAGTGATATGGCGTTGTTTAGAGAGCGGATCTTCCTGTAGGAGGGTTCTGCTGCCGCGTCATTGCTGGCGTCGCAAGCTAATATAATTTGCTTGTCCTCATCGAATCTCCGCAAAACAGGGGCTTGTAAAATAGCTTGTTTTAATTCAGAAAACGCCTTTTGATGAACTTCCTCGCACTTAAATTTTACAATGTGTTTCGTTAATTCAATGAGTGGCTGCACTATTGTTACATAGTTCATAATGTACCGGCAGAGGTACAATGTCATGCAGAGAAAAGTTCAAAGCTGTTTTAAATTTGCGGGTTGGGGTGGGGGGGGGGGGCATTTGTTGTATAGTGGGAACTTTATCAGGGTTGGTAGATTTGCCGTCGGGGGTAAAGATGTGACCTAGTACCTTTACCGTTTGTTCCGCAAAGGTGTATTTCTTTGTGTTTACCTTTACATTAAATAAACGCAAGCGCTTGAAGACTTTAGTAATATTGACTAAGTGTTCTTCAAATGAATTGCCTAGTATAAATATGTCGTATGTATATAGCAGCTGTCCATCTAAGGGGACCTAATAGGGCATTTATGAACATTTGAAAATACTGGGTGGTGGGGGGGGGGGGGAGGTACTGATGCCTATTGGCATTCTTTTGTACTGGAATATTGTAGAAGCCAGAAAAGAGATCTAAGCTCATTATGTGTTGGGAGTTTTGAAGAGCATTTAATATATCCTCTGTACAAGGTAAAGGATACTGCTCCCTTGTCAGATATTGGTTGAGTTTATGAAAGTTGGTAAGAAATCGTAGGCCACCATTTTTTTGGAAATAACAAGGCTTGGCCCAGAATACGGAGGGTCCGCTTCTTCAATAATGTCGGCCGCAATCATGTCATTAATTTGAACTAAAAGTTCATCGCTGACTTTTGGGCTGATTCTGTATGATCTTGTTGTGATGGGTTTGTTATGGTCAATTCCAATTTGATTTTGAAGCCTTTAGCTTCCGTTAGCTCTAAGATAGTGTTAGCAAACCTATCACTGTATTTATTGATAATGTCATCATTAATCTGTGTTTGTTTGGCAGAGAGCTTTTTATTGATGTGAGACAGCTGGGGTTGATCTGTTTCAAAAGCATCTAAAGCCTTACCATAGTGTTCAATAGAGTTACTGTGGTCATTCTCTGTGATACCCGTATAGTGTAGGATTTCCATACATTTGCTAGCATCGTGCGAATGCAAGAATAAAATATTATATTTTAAAATTGGTATTACATCATATTGTTGAATGAAGTCGATGGTCAGACTAATAAGGGAGAATGCTGGTTTAAATAACACATTTACTGTAACAACAATTAAGCTTGAATTATTACAATATACCAACTCAACAATAAACAAATTTAAAATATCTCTATGTAATTATTTTATTCTTGACAGCACAAATATTAGAACAATATTAACGGCAGATAGACTTTAACCCTAGCCTTGCCAGCTTCTTACTTTAAGGTATTCAGAACTGGGACTCGTGACTATATGTTATGTCCTACTGCAATGCGGGTTATGCTTACCATTTAACTCACTGCAGCAAGGACCTAAAGCTCCTCTAGGCCTGGTCTGGTAAGTTGCAGTCTGCTTCGTGTCCCCTCCGTAACCTTTACATACTCTGACTCTGTTCTTATGTCGCATTGCCGCCTGCGGTAATTGGGGGGGGGGGGGGGGATGCAGTGGAAGGCGTTTAAATAATACTCTGACGAACTGGTGGGGCGTGTTATCCAAACATTTCGCTCGACCATAATCTATAGTGCGTAGTACCTTAGGTCGTATGTGTGCGGCACCTGGTTGCATCTACAATGTGCAACCCTAGAATTCCTTGACTAGTACACACTAATAACTTAATTTAAAACTCAATGCATTATACGGCAAACCCACCTATACTTCTCGCCGTCAGCCACTACGATATTCTAACTGTCGTCAGCTACCAAGTTGTAATGCATAGCAACCTAACATTGCATGAAAACCCATCGGGACCAGGAAGAGAAATTAAAGCGAAGTTACTCAAATACTTGCTGGTGTAGACGTGGACGAGCCAACAACATGAGCAAAAGGCCCAAACGTCAAACTGTAGCCAGTGACTAATGAGAGAGAAGCTCGGCGCGCATGCATGATAGGAGGGGTGGGATCCATAGATATGGAAAGGAAAAGGAAGCAGGTAGGTTGCCAAGACAGCCCAGAGGCAGAGCGTCCAAGCACAGCAAAGTCGTTAATGTTTGGAGTGCCCTCTATACTGCACAGTTGCTTCTATCTCCCTTTTTAAACAAGAGTACAACTTTAGCCTGTTTGAATTCATCCAAAAATACTCCAGTTTCAAAAGATCTATTGATTAAAAATACTAGGAGCTTTAGCAAAGCCTGGATATTCTTTTTACGTATTTTACTGGGAATTTCATCTATACCTCTTGAGTTTGAATTGCTCAATACCTGTATACGTTTCTTAACTTCATAGTGATTATCAGGAAACAGCATTATTGAGGGTACTTAACATGAGGTATTGAGTATCAGAGAGGATGAAATGATGTGGATGTGAAACAGCAGCATAATGCAAGAGTAGGAGAAATAGGAATGCACTGAGAAGCTTGCCAGGAATCAAACCTGGTTTGCCTTGGTTGGAGGCAAATTGTCTGACTACTACACCACCAAGGTCCCCTTACATCCAGAATGTAAGGTAGTTTGAAGAGGCACTGAGATTGTTATTAATTAGATTGTGTTCATGTAGATTATGAAATTGAGACATGGTATATGAAATATTAGAAACAGTTGATATAGAGCTTGGATCTACATGTAAACATGAACATTGCCATGTGACTTGTACATTTTAACTGTCAAATGATTTGTTTACTGTTTTCCGCTGTTTAGAGAACTCTGTCATATTTCAAAAACCATTACGTACAAATGTTCACAATTTAGGCCTATAAGCATATTTAGGTCAGCTTTATGTCTTTCTAATAATGTATATATAGACAATAGGTAATTCTTAGGGTAATTATTTTATATATTGTTAACATATTTGTGTTATACACTATATAGCACATTATACATAATAGACGTTAATATTTTGCGTGGATTGTGTTTAACCCTGTGGGGGAAAAGAACTGTAGTATTTAACCTCGTGTTATTTAAAATTTTCTGACTAAGCTTAATATTTTGTTGGGATTATGGCAAACATTGAAATCACAGAAATGTAAGCACATTACACAATTGTGTTTCAAACACCTAGGGCGAAGTTATGTAGTTGTGATAAATAGACGTGACTTTCAAATAATTAATTTTGTTATAAAAACAGTTCACTGTTAAAGCTTATAAATTTTGCACATCCAATATTTGCAATCGCACTGGCACAGTATTACGACTATGCAGACACAATAATACCCTTTCATACGCAGCGGTCATGACATACGTTACAATTCTTGCAGTGGAAAAACAGATTTTTCGCAACATTGTAACTTGCCTAGGTAGGTTTAAAAAACACAACATATACTAACGTGAAGTAATTTTAAGCGTATTTTGCAGGAAGCAAAATTAACACTTCATTCGTCCAAGAGCAACACGCCATGTCATCGTCATGTCGCCGCATTTCTGCCAACTTTAGATTTGTAACCATTCTGCCATCAGATCTAAATATATTATGAGTATTCAAACATAAACCTCTTTCAGTTGTAATTTACAAATTCAAAAACAATTATATTTGCTGCAATAAGTATGAAATATGCTAAAACTTAAAACATGTGTATAATTTTCCCGCTACTATTGGCGTGCTAAAGTTCCCGAGTGACGGAGGGTGGGGGGGGGGGGGGGATATCTTCACTCTGTCTATTCAAGTTTTTTCCTCTGATGGAAAAACACCATTTCAATAGGGCCTGCACACCATAATTTGCACTGATAAATGTGTTTCCATCAGTGCCACCTAAAAATTTCAATATGTCAATTTTTTATTTTACAGATAGCATACGAACAATATTGGTCAAAACAATATTTGAACTGTGAACTATTTCTTACTAGCCATTGCCAACACACCTCTGTTTTCACTGTTTTTAATTTGTTTTGAATACAAAATAAATATTACAAGTTAATGTTTTAATGTTTCATTTATTCAACAATATAATACTATAAAGTTAATCACAGTGTTATACATTTGTGGTATACAAGTTATTTTAAAAAAAACAGGTTGACATGTCACTCCTAGGGTGATTGTTCAAAGGTTTGTTTCAAAACATCTGAAGAAACAGTAAATGGACTGTAGCAGTGTGTACTTCCATGCAGATTGTTCACACTACGAATAAATGTTTTTCGGAATGTAGGTATTAAACAATTGCAGGACAGGATGTTATACATTGCTGCTATGTGTCGGAGGGATGAAACTCATTTTGTGACTGGAAATGTTGTCACTGTTGCAGACTGGTTTGCTTGTCACTGAAAGATGTACTGTCGACTGGAGTAGGTGGCCTCAAGCTGTCTGTGGAAGACTTTCAGAATGTGGCAGCTCAATTGCTCAGTCAGCATGGCTCCAGCCGTGCAGGAGGTGCAGAATCCTCCTCTGGAAACATTCTCCTCAGTGTTCTCCCTGGATCAAATGCTACAGGGGTAAGTCATGGCTGCAGTGAATTAAAGTTGATGTGCATAAAACAGTAAAAGCCAGTTCTGTAGTGTGTAATAAATTTTGTTCAGTAAAGTAGTTGTTAGTATAGATTGATTATAAGCTGTTTATGCTAAAGTAAGCATTTTTGAAATCAACCTGTTACACCCCTTTGGGACATAGCAAAGATTAGGAAAGGTTACATAAACATATGGTCAACACAAGACACACAATTCAGAAAAATCCCCATATATTGAGACTTAAAGATTACACACAAGGAATTTTTTTTATAATCACTTCCAATATATTACTGCTTGATGCTACTAGACTGGGGGAAGGCAGGAAGATATACTGCAACATACAAAAAGGACTGTCTTAATCTATCTCAACATAATCACACCAAAGATTATGCAACTTTTAAAACATCAGCCATGACAAAGGAGAAAAACCGTAGCAAGCAAAGCCTATAACATACAACCTCTCTAAAAATGTACATTAATAAAGGATCACTATAATTCCCTCTAAAATTGGCAGATAGTACAATACTGACTAAAAGCTTTTACCAATAAATATTCCTATAGGAAAGATATTCAGCAGACCAGACATGGTCCATAGGGAAGAAAATCCACCTCTTACAAAAACCTATAAGGATACCATTTTGTGGTGTTTATAATATTGATGGCGAAGGATCACTTCCCCGAATATTATAAAAGACGTCAGAATGCAAAAACTAACTATAAGAAAAGCTTGCACTCAAAATGCAGGGAAGACATAATTATTTCTACAATAAAACATCCCAACTATTTAACTAATATATTAATTAGCAGGGCAACATGCAAAACAACACTGTTATCAAATTACTTAATTTTAAATTTTCAAAATTACTACGTCTAACGCCATGAAGCCTAACTGCAGATTCCAATGTCATTGTCCCCTCGCCGTCCAGCCCCCGTCACTCGTAGAGGAAGACTGCGCGATTATTAAGGCTGGCGAGCATGCAACATAGCATCAACTCACTATACTACAAACGGAATTTACACTCTTCATACACTTATGTTGGGTTCCGACTAGCCTCAGTCATGTCGAGCACAAAGTTGTTTGGTACACTTGGTTTGTTAGAAATAAGAACAGAAAATACGTCCATGTCAGATTCTACGCAATTTATTTTTTGAAGGTCGAAATCAGATCTTGACTATCTTGAAACTTTAAATATAGGATCACAAATGGCATATACAAAAATCCTGAAACACTTTGTCACTCTCCAAATATATTCCAATATCATACAAAGAAACCCTTCTTGCAGATAAGCATCAACTTTACAACACCATACACAAGAAAAATATCTGCAATAATCAAAAAACAAGAATATTATTATGTCCTGTAGTGTCATCCTAACCTTACAAAATTTGGTCATCACATATTATGTTTAAACAAAAAACAATTTTAAAAACCCTGTAAATTTATTCATCCAGCTAAGTGAGTGTATAAAATCTCCTATGTTAGATGTATCTGTATAATTGCCCATCTTTACATTACACAATCATTCAGTCAACTCTCACATTTAACCAGGGCATGGATCCAAGTCTCCCCCAAACATTATACAAAACCATCGCCACATTTACCTTGAACACAAAAAATCTAGGTCGGTATACACTCAAAAAAGGACACAGGTCTGTACCACCCCAACACACATTCTCAGAGCGAAGACCCAATGACACACACACTGGAGAAATTCCTAAACACTACACCTCCAACCTCATCAACACTTAACACAACACCTCAACTTACGACCGTGTCAAAACTATACAAAATCTTAAAAGCCTCAATGGTAAGTTTCAGCTCATATTCAAATTATATTGGCTAATTTTTTTTTTTTTTTTTTTTTTTTTTTTTTTTTTTTTTTTTTTTTTTTTTTTTTTTTTTTTTTTTTTTAGTCGTCCACATATCACAACTTTTGAAAACCAAATGACTAATCATATAATTTTTAAAAACTGATTTAAAATCCACAGCTTATATTTAAAATTTGCACAAGTCACAGTCTCAAAATCTCTTATTTGTGACATAGAAGTCAATAACTGTTTTAAGCACATATCACAGCACCCTTACCTTTGTATTCAATTGTATAGCATGTGTACACTGCAACACACAACACATTCACTTCAGCACCTAACCCTTCATCCGAGTCAACAATACATTTTCAAACCACACAAACCAAGTTACAATAATAACATAAAATTCAACAAAATTATACACTGTGTAAACAAGAGTTCTTAACCTAATAACAGTATAAGCACTAACCTTGCATACATACCCTTGACATATTCACACTCTGCTTTACACACATAACACTCAACATAATTCACATCACAACATGTATCACTATTCTTTTATTTAAAATCTTCCTTACTTTTACTATTGTTTTGTACTCACCCCCCAACTCTCTCTTCAAACATGCATAAAACACACCCGAACATAGGCAACCACCCTTGCCTCAAATATTAATTCCCTTAACGTGAGGTTGACCCTCAAATTACCAGTATGGTCGCAAGTGACATGTACCCACAAGTACTAAAGTGCTGTTCAACAGCAATAGTTGTAACAATAAAAAGTTAACATATCCAGGACTACAATCATCCTATAACACTTCTTTAAGTGCAGTGGCCAAAATACCGGCAGCTGCCAACTATATTATGGTTATTAGCCATGACCCTTTTCAATAATAAATTATACATGTGAACTACGAGATAAAATATGTAGTCACAAATCTAACCCGTTTTACACTTGGGTCAAACGTCAGGGTAGGACTAACTCCTAAATAGCTACCCGAAGAAAAGGTATGGAAGAAGGTAAACGTACAAGTTTACTATAGATACAAGAAACGCAATAAAAGATAGGATAGAGTTTTGTGGGTGGGGCCCTTTTGCCGACAAAGAGAATGGTCAACACAAACCACCCACGATAGAATAGGTAGGAGAAAAACACATAGGAAAGAAGAAAATGAAGTAGGAAAATACAGAGCACAGGTAGTACCAGCTTTCCTGAAAACTGCTGGTAGCAGATGCCACCCTTTACGCCTGACCTGACTGAAATAACTCTACCAAATGTTACCCAATTTAAATATATATGTGTGTGTGTGTGTGCGCGCGCGCGCGCGCTGCCGGTGACACTTTAAACACTCTCAAAAAATAAAATTTACAAGTTCCCTCTTAATCTAAACACATGAAAACATAGCATATTTGGAACAATAGCACTGAAGATTTATTTATAACATTTTATGCTTGACAAAATTAGGTTGCCTTTAATTTCCATGGTCTCAATAATGACACATGCCAGTTGGCATTGTTAACCAACAACATTATCAGACCCTTCAAACAATTTTTAAAGACTTGTGGATTTGTTTGTTAGCGAGTGAAGATAAGTGGTGAGTAGCCACAAGTACCTCATCACCTACCTTAAATTCAATAGGTTGGATGTTTGCATCCCACTTTTTTCTACTTTGCTTCACCTTAAATGCTAACCTTTGTGATGCTGTATTTCTTATGTCCACAACATTTTCAGCATCACTTCAACGGAAAGTTCAGAATATTTTGAAGCACAGTATGGGGTTTGCCCATACACAAAAGTTCCATGGGAGTATCACCTGTACCCTCATACCAACAACTGTTGTTCAGCCTCTTTACATCATTCACTATCACAGCCCAATGACTGTGATGGTCATTACAGTACGTCCTAAATAACCTCCCCTTTCCACTGGGTTTGCTGCTGGATGGTAAACAGCTGTGAAGCCTAACTCAATACTCAAGATTGAGGTTAGGGTCTTCCACTTGTCACTTCTAAATTGAGGTCCATTATCAGAGATAATTTTCTTTGGTTGGCCTACCTCTATCACATAACAATCAAGCACTTTCTCTGTTACTACTTGAGCAGTGGCTCTTTTTATAAGGTAGAGTTTTACAAATTTGGTGAAAACATCCATTAAAACAAAAATATATTCACCCCCCACCCCCCTCCACTTCCAGCTGTAAAAGGGTCAAACAAGTCAACACACACAATTTCTATATAGTTCAGTAGCTAAAACATGTCCCATTAAACCTATACATTGCCTCTGTAGAACTTTAGTTGGTACACACTACAAACAAACCTAATTACTTGTGCAACAATCCTGTGCATATCCTTGACAGTTTTTGTTACCCTGTAATGTCCACATTCACTGTGTACCTTTTTCCTATACAGGTTGGGTATGCACAAAACCCACTTTGCTCCTGTAGTGCTAACATTCTGAAATAGATATCCTTCTTTTAATAGAAACTTTGCCTTAATAACGTCGCTGCACCTGTTAGTTTCCAATTCCTGTACTGCTTTCTGCAGTCTAGCATCCTCCCTTATTTCTACTTTTAATTGCACAGCTAATGCTCGTAACCCTGTATCTACTCGCGACTGTTCTCTTAGAGACATAATTTGGATCCTCTTTGCCTGAGCCCCCTGGATGTGTGACCTTCCTCTTGGCAGTGCATCTGCAACTAGTTGTGCATTGCCAGGGAAATGTTCAAAGATTAAGTTATACCATTGAGTAAAGATATACCTAGAGTGGACTTCGCCAGGTTAAATTTTCTGACCGCTCCAGCTCTAGTTTGAGGGATGAACAACACATTGCGCTAATCCATTTTCGTGGCGTGTACGTGGGGAATGTCGGCGGCTTTGCCACATTAACATCGACCCTCTCTCTCATACTCCGTCTCTGTCCCCCCAGTCCCAACGCTGCAACATTAGAAAGTGTTCTGAATGTCTGCTATACCCACACACTGGGACAGACAAAATGGTGGACACCCGAGTTCCTTTCTCACGTCGTATATATCTATTTAGGAAAAGATTAAAAGTTCTGTAAAATATATGTATAAACATAATGAAACAATGTACTTATAAGTAACAGGATACGTTGCATATTATTTATATAATACGTGATAACTGTGGATATATGATCTAATTATATATATAATCTTATCACATGAGTGCACTGTAAGTGGTTTGTGTAAGTAAGTGAGATAGTGCGCAGATCTGGGCCATGTAATTGTACGTTTTATAGTTCTAATCTCCGACGGATTCAAGTTTTTTTATGTTAAATGTTATGGCTGTTTATAACTTATTTTATTGTTAGCAAATGTTTATTTCCAGAGTATCTTTGTCTAAAAGTAATAATACACAAGTACCAATACAGTACAATCGACGAGCAGTGGTTGTTTGCTAATTACATCAATTGTTTTCTAAAGTAGATAATTCGAGCTGTATAGCGTGAGTAATGTTAATAGGCACACATGAAAGCCTTAAGTTTAAATTGTAACAGTTCTATCTTCTTTTGGCAGTATAACTGTAAAAGCGTGTTTAATTACGGAGAGCACAAGATTGATTATTATGCTCATTAAAGATACACATTTAAAAACAGGAGCATAGCCGGGATGGGGGGTAATATATTGGGACATGTCCCCCCCCCCCTCCCTTACCGTAAAAATGAAAAGAAAATTTTTGTAAATAAAATTACAAGTTTTATTTTATGTTAATTCAAGGAATATGTGATCTTCCTTCAACATGAAGAACGTGTATAGCATTGTGTGGTTCCACAACTGTACATGAATCCATTGATTATAAAAAATTATGTAACTACATAAATTTGTGACAATACAGATTTTGTATTTTGTTCAAAAATAGAAATATAAAATCTCCCCCCCCCCCCCCCCCCCCCCGTTCCTTCTCACCTATAGTACATTCCTAGCTACACCCTTGTTTAAATAATATGCCAATGTTTTAATGAGCGGCATAAATGTCGGTCGTACATGCATGTGAATACAGTACCTTTTTTTCCATACATAAGCAGTGCCATTACTCAATTTATCATTTTCCATACATTAATAGAAGTCATACGTTAAAATCTAAACCAATGCAGTGTTCAGGATTAAAAAAATAATCATCATACCTTTTGGATGCACTACAAAGCACCTACATATAAAATTTGGTTGCATTTGTGTCCCTTCCCCTGCGAGTTGTTTTGCCTGCCATTTTCAAGTTTCTGTTAGCACTTTAAATAAAGTGTGGCTATGAACGGATGCGTTCTTTCTTCCCGTCTGCTATGTGTCCATGAGTATAACAGAAAGTAGCAGAAATTGAGCATCGTGTAAGGCCAGCTTAAACGACTCACACCTCTCGCAGAATTTAAGCACCAGAAACTTCGCAAATCCTTTTTAAATATCAGAAGAAAAACTGTTTTGAAAATATGATACACTACATAATGCTAGTATTATACTAACATATTACAAATAACATTGTTAAGTGGTAGGGGAATGCTAGTAAAAAGGAGAAAATACCCACAATAAACTAATTGAATCTACACTTGCTGTATGAATTAACAATACTCCTTGTTATGAAGATGATTGTACATGTTATGAAAAATATTTCGTTAGTAAAGTATAATCGTGCAAACAAAATGAGTGGTCGTTAACGAAAAAATTATTTATTCATTCAACAAAACATGGGCGCACAGAACGTAACTACTTTAGGAAAAGTAAATTATAACTATGTAAACATGCCACGAAGTTAACACACAAGAATGCCCTACTGTCACAAATCATTCCAATTTGTACATAGTGTTTGTAAATTGTTGTCATCCATTTGTAGGCTAGGAGACTACAAACATTCCAGAATGCACAAAAAACTTTTGACACAGTCAAGATATTTAATAATATTTCTGTTATTCTTGGTAACAACTGTACACTATGAACAGAGAAATGTATTGATTTGACTGTGTTTATACACACCTGCACACCGTAATGCAGTGTAAGTTGCGACGTCTGAAGTAAAGCTGGATTTTCAATAAAAATATTTAAGCATTATATTATGCATTAAGATGTGTGCAGAAGAAACGAGTGTGTGTTCTCTTATGTTTTGGTTCCCAGTGGAACTTTTCAGGTCGTGAGCATTGGTGGGTTTTTTCTTAAGGGTCCAATGTACTGAAATGTTTCCTGTGAAATAGTTGTTTTGCGTAAACACATGTCTCTGTAAATAAATGTTCTGGAAATACAAAGTTTTGCCAGAAAGTATAAAAAAACTATTGTCTATATCACTATCTTTTTACTTTTGTCATATTAAGTGTATTAATGGAGAAAAGAATCATGAAAGTTGTCAAATATTGAATTTTTAAAGCTTGCCTATGAAGTTTCTTTAAGCTGTAACAGAAAAGTACAATTATACGCAGGTAGTTTGATCTGTGTAATTTCGTTGTGTGTAATAAAATCCCACAGTTACAGATCTGCTTTAGCCAGTAAAGCGTTTGAACAGAAACACTTCATGCCTTGCGCATAGGAGCGATGAGGCGCTAGGCGTGCATCTTAGTGTCGCCCGTATCGCTTCCTCGCTTCTTGACCTTGAACGTGCTGGTACATAGGATTCTTAAGCAAAATGATCATGTGACCAATATTTTATACAAAAATTTTGACGTATTTGGTAAATTGATATTTCGTATCTTGTATAGGGCCTATAGCGGATGTTTGCAAAAATACAAAATGATAGTCAGCGCCATGTTGGTTTTGACATTCAAAACACATACATGAATGCGTACTTAAAACTTTTTTTAAAACAAATAACTTTTCATAAAATACACTAGACATATTTTAAAAAGCAAGTAAGTGTTGTGCTTTGTGTATATATTTCACAGCACATGTTTTACTTTGTCATTATTGGCTATTATGTTATTGTCTTGTTTATTAACATATTTGCAGCTCTTCAGTAATGATCGTAGAAATATTACATCCATTTTAAGAATTTAATTTATATAAAACAAATTTTCGCTGTTAATGTAAGAATGTGTTGCCACGAGTTCTAAACAAGTAACTGTCGACAATGTCCAGATTGAAACCTACGAAATAACAAATTACAAATACGAATTTGTCATTTTGGACACATCTTAGCTCGACTATTAGTGATTGGCAGTGTCATTACGTTCATCTGATGTTTAGTGTGAAAATAGTTATATTGTGTAATGTACCTAGTCTGAAGTAGAATATTGTGACTCTATTTGTTATGTCTAGTTTTCATGTGTTCGTTAGTGTTAACATTACTGTTAAACACGTCAATGTCAATGTTTTTCGCACTTTTATGAGTTCGAGGTTTCAGTGTAAAATATACAAGGGTGTGCAGTATTACACTCATGTAAAAGTAAACACACACAGCTTCCAACTTTTCAGACAATATCCACTAATTATTGTAAACTTGGATCTTATAGAGACAACAATTGTATTGTCGCTTTAAAACAAACATCTGTTAGATTTGAGCTTTATACGTGATCATTAATGCCCTTTTTCCGCATTGTGCACAAGGTTTTCTGCTTTATGAGATGCATACTCCTACAACGTTCGCATTCATCTACGTACATAAATGTTTTAAATGTCTTGGAAATTACATATGCACGTACACGGGAAAACGAATGTATGTACTTCTCACGCCCGTACAGCCCATAAGCTACTATTTGGAAAATTGATTTATGTGTAGTTTATAATTGTTATTCCTAATATTTATTTTTATAAAGAGTGGAATGGAGGCATTAACTTTCGAGAAACGCCACTGAACAAAGTTCTGAACAATGTATACTCTTTAACAATCTAGAAGATCCGGGATAAACTTAACCAGTTTTCTTCATGATTTGTTATGAACTGAGCATGGCATTTAATTTATAGTTAATATGCCGAGCAGTGAGAACACTACCAATTTTTTTTACAAGGCAAGGCATGGATGAGTGAAAACGTTATATCAAAATCCGACATTGAATTTTTATTCATACCAATATTAGTGTTAAAAAGAAATTTACCTCTAGTTGTTACCAGTTTTAATGATATATTATTGATAACTGCATTTACTGACTCAAATATATATTCGTTCCTTTCTTGTAAAAATGTCTATGATTGGTTAATAGGAACACTTTCATTGTCATGCGCTGTCCAACTACATCTCCTAGGGGCTGATAATTCTGAATCTATGCGCCTGTGTTCCAACACATATTAAGTATGTGTTTTCTGTCAAAATGCTTATTTAGAATATTATGAGCAAACGAGTTGCTGTTAGGGGTGTAAATAAGTATGCCTGTCGGATTGTATCGCGTATCAAGCCGAGTGGAGTATGCTTTTATAATTAAGTGTATTCCTAGGTTTGTACACAGTCATAATGACACTTAAATTGACACGTTGACCGTACTGATTATTTGTATGACAGTAATCTTTGTGATAGATCACAACCCCAAACTGTAAATATTGTGTTCAATTGTATAGACCCTCGTGCATCTAAAATATATTTCTCCGTTTCTGAACAATTATTTCCTGTCCATTTACTTTCTCATAATAACAGAATGAAAAGTTTACTATGCTGTATGGCATCATTCATGATTAATATGAAGTTTGTAATTGTAAGTGCAGACAGTACTTGTGTTTTATCATGAACACCTATACTATACTAAAATAATAGATTATAATTAAAAACAATGACCATTATATATTTCTGATAATTCATTTTTGCAGAGGTATATAAATTCAAATAGTAGTTGATATCGCTGCAAACTTCCGTAAACTCATCATTCTACTACATATACGAAACACATGTCATGGTCGCCACTAGTAAATAATGAGATGTGTATTCACAGCTGCAACGAATGCTGGTAACTCACATGTGACAGGCTCGCCTTTGACAGAACTCGAACAAACACGTGGGTGAGCAGAGGCCAGGGTTATGACCTACTTTTACCGGCTGCTGAATTGGCAACACCACATGGATGACGTCGTCTAGAAAACTAGCGCTCCTCTGGATCATTCGCAGAATTAACACATAAAACTGGTCAGACTTTTTCCTATCCTATGGCCACTTTAGTGTATATCTTTACTCAATGATTATACTCCTGAAGGGTTAGTGTCCATCTTGTTATTCGACCATGTAACAATTTGCAAGTGTGTAAGTGGAATAAGGCCTTATGATCAATTAAAACAGCGGTCTCTCTACCATGAATGTAAGTCCTAAATTTTACACAGGAGAACACAATGGTAAGTAATTTCTTCTCAGTAACTGTATAATTAACTTCAGCAGAATTTAAAGCCCTACTTGCAAAGCTGATCGGAATGTGTTCTCCTTCCTCTGTCACTTGGAATAAAATTGCCCCCCCTACAGCTTCATCTGAAGTATCACAAGCAATAAAATATATTCCATCTAAATAGGGATGGTGTAGCAGAATTTCCTTCTCCATTTCATTCTTCAAACTATCTACAGCTACTTTCTGCTCTTCTGCCCATTCCCAAGTTTGCTCTTTCTGCATTATATCCTTAGTGGAGTACAAATCTTACTAAAATTTGGAATGCATTTCCTAAAGTAATTTAAAAAACCTATTAGCCTTTCTAGCTGTTCACGGTTACTAGGGGGGTATTCTTGAATGGCTTTAACTTTCTCAACATCTACACGAATACCCTGGGCATTAATTAAATTACCTAAAAAATAATTTCTTATTTCAAAAATTCAGACTTCTTTAAACTAGCAGTCATTTGGCCCTGTCTCAATTTCCTTAACACTAACTGGATAATCTGGCAATGCTCTTCAAATGTTCTGGTTGCAATTAAAATATCATCTCCATAAATAGTTACCAAATTTAAAACGTCAGGTCCCAATACCTCTTCCAGACCTCAAATAAAATGGCTGACAGAAACATTTAACCCAAAAGGCAACCTTTTAAAACAGTAAGTTTTTTTCTTAATGAGGAAAACCAGTATAATGCCTATATTGCTGAGCCAGAGCAATTTGCCAATATGAAGCTATTAAATCAATTTTAGAAAACTATTTGCAACCCTCAAACTTTTGCAAAAGTTTATCCATTGGCTCTGGTGATTCTTTATCAGAAGCAATAATTTGGTTTAACTTTCACACATCTAAACACAATCTAACACCACCAGTATTCTTCTTTACAACTACAATGAAATTTAAAAATTCTGAACTGTGTCTCTCTATAATGTCTATGTATCTCAGCAGCTGGGGATATGGTCTGGAAAATTTGCAAGTGCCTCATGTTCATCCCTTAAAATTTCCAACATCCTTTCCTTTTCTACGTATGTACCCCCTTGGAACTGAATTAGGTGTATTTTAACCAAAAATGAAAAAATCATACATAAATAAAAAATAAAGTAATAATAATCAAAGAAAAATTTAAACTACCATATAAATAATAAAAATATAAAATACAAACTAATATAGGTAAAGAAGAAAATAAAGTATCTAATCTTTCATTTGATAGTCTGTTCAGTAAAATTACAACACGTGTTTACCTTGATTATCTCCTCATCTTTACAAAGAACTTGCATCCTATGGGAGTTTTCTAACCATTGACTATTGCCAAATGGAATTTTGATACCTAGAATTTCTACACAATTTTGTGAATAGTTAATGATTGCTTCATGTTCTTTAAGCCAATCAGTCCCTAATACTATATCAATACTGAGTCCTGTAGCTACTAATAAAGCAAGCCATATATTATGTTGAGCTATAGTCACTTCTACAATAATTTGTTTCTTAATGTTCTTATTTCTAATACCTATAGCTCCTACAATGGTGACATTTGATACTGGTCAAGTGACAATAATTTTAATTTAGTTCTTGCTCAGGCTATTCAGGAATTCCTCTGAAATGGCAGCTACTTCACTACCTGAGTCGACTAACATATTTAATTTAATTTCTGTATCTGTAAGACATCCATGAATATATGGGCAGATTCCCTTTTTTCCTTGAACTATAACTTCAGTTAAATTTTCCTCCAATAACATGGCACCTTCTGACTGAAGTTCTGAATTTTGAATTACTTAAATTTTGCTCCCAATTTATTTTGATTACCCTACACTCATCATTACCTGAACATTCATTTACATGAATTAGGTACACGTGAGGGAGGCGTATCCGATGAATGATACCCCTGCCCTAAGCATTTAGATTTGGCCTCTGCTGTTGGTTCCATTGAAGCTCTGGCCTCCTACCTTTCTTCCTTTTCGTGCCTCCTGTCTAGGGTCTCCAACAAGGCTATCGCCTCCTTAGTGGTCTTAGCCCTCATACCCAACATACAATCCTGGATATGCCAATTGAAATGATGGATGACATGTGAGATGAACCTATCATCTGTCATTTTGTTTTCTAAGTATTTGGATTGTAAGTACAAACTCTGCACATAAGTGATGGAATCGCTAACATCACCAAATTTGCCTGTGAACAAATACTGTAGAAAGTTATCCTGCACTTGGATGCCCCAGTATTTCTGTAGAAATGCTGCTTTTGCCTCTGCTAAATTTTTCCACTCTGACTCTTTCCACAAAGCCCACTTAGAAGTCCCTGCATCTAATTTATTAACAAATAATTGTATCTGATGGTCTTCTGAACCTCCTAAAGATTTGAAAATTCTCTCACATTTATGTATAAACTGGATGGGATTAGGTCCCCTATTATCTCCATAAAACTTTGGCACAGCTTTTTCAAAGGACGTGATTTAATTGATTGTTAATACAAATTTTCCCCCCTTTAAAGGCAGAGCAGTCTCGCTTCCTTAGCTGGTTAATTCTTTCCTAATATTATTATTTACATTCCTGCCCTATATTTAACTCTTCCTCTCAAGTATTTTCTTAGTATAGTCCTATCACAGAACTTACCTGGAACATTTTCAGTGAGTGTTTGTTCTACCTGTTGAATATGCAGTGCATTTTGCATGACCTCCGTAGTCTGTTCATTAACCTGTGCCCAGAATATATATATATATAATTTTTTTATATACCCCCCTGGGCAGATACAATCTCTTTAACCTGTTGCTGTGCTACTTGAACTGTCTGTACTTTTGATTCTAACTCCCTACAGTTTTCTACTGCAATACTTAATTGACATTCGTACTATGATACTTTTACTTAACGCAATTGCTTACACAGTGTTTTCTACAGTATTTTCATATTGATTTAATTTAGTTGTGCAGTCCAACCTAACATCATTTAATTTGCAGTTGATTTCCACTTTGAAATTGGCCAAACCCTTTGTATTATTTTCTACAACACTTTGTACATTGCTCACCTTTGATTATAACTGTTGGAACTCACATGTGCATCAAATTTTCCTTCTAACTGTTGAAATTGATTGTGAAATTCACTTTTCAATTCCTTTTTTAACACCTGAGATTGAATGATTTGTTCATCAAATTTACTTGCAAATCTGTTTTTTGCTCATCTATTTTTCCTGCTAACTCATGAGATTTGATTTCCTGTCTATCCAATTTACCCAATATTTGTTGAAGTTTATTCTTAAGTTCATTATATGACTCTTTAGATTGAATCTTCTGTTCTTTTAACAATTTACGTGATATTTCATCTAACTTTCCTGTCAATAGGTGTTAAAGCCAACTTTGGTATAGCGGAATATGTTTTTCTTGCTCGATTGAGCTAACCTCTGCATTTGCTAGGCTCTCTTCCACATTTGAAACGTTGATATTTGTTAGGTTATCTTCTACTGTTGAAACATTTGGAGTAGTTTAACTAGATTCTATAATTGAAACATTGAGGTTAGTTAAATTAGACTCTACATTTACCGTTTCAACACCTCAAAATTCCTCATCCTCGCTGTCGCTTCGCAGGCCTATACTCTCACCCTTTCCATCCATATTGATTTTAACCTTCAATACACATACACAATAAAAATAATTAAAAAAACATACAAAACTGATTACAAGTTCCACATTATCTTGGAGGGGACGGCATGGTGTCTGTTGCAGCACATACCTTTGTTGACTATTGAAATGTTACTTACATATTATATCTTGCGTATGGAACGGAAACTGAAATACCACTGGAACAGACATCTGCTTCTTTATGCACTGACTCATGATGGAATCGGGAACTGATGACTGTACTTACTCGGTCGTGTCGAAATTCACATCCAGCATTGGTGCGCCACATTGCAACATAGCATTAACTCGCTATTTTACAAACAGAAGTTACACTCTTCATACACTTATGTTGGGTTCCGACTAGCCTCAATCACGTCGAGCACAAAGTTGGTTGGTATGTGTGGTTTGTTAGAAATAAAAACAGAAGATATGTCCATGTCGGATTGTACTCGATTTATTTTTTGAAGGTCGAAATCAGTTATAATTATGTCAGTAGGACATCACCCAACACGTCTTCCTTGTCATCTAGCACTCACACAGGTACAGAGTCACAGTAGAATTTACCTTAAGTTCATCAATTACATATCGACTCGCGAGGAAAAATTAAGAACACGAGGGGGAGGACAAAGAAACCTTCCCCCTTGGCACCTATCGACCTCCCACACCTGCTGAAATGAATTTAACAAAAGTTGTTGTTGAGTTCCAAAAAGTATTTGTTGAAGCGAAGATAGATTTAAGAGAGAAGAAAGTTCCGGCCATCGGCACTTGCGGGTGTGGGTGAAGTTGGTTTTTCACGAGGTTGTTACCTCTACGCTGGTTGTACAAATATAAGAACGATTCCTGGGCTCGCTGCCCGCGGCTCGGTGCGTGCATCTGCCTTCCCTCCACAATACTTATCTAAAAAACACGTTTGGCCGGGGCGCACAACCTATTGGCTGAACATTACATCATGGTGCTGCATGGAACTACAAAACTGCTGATGGCATGGGAATCCTGAAAAAAACTTAATCTCAAAAGTTGCGTCACCTCGCTCTGAAGCCTTATCCGAAAGAAACACGTAGTACAGATAAACTTGAAATACAGCTCACATTTAACCTGATATAGCCCTTACTTCTAAACCATGGCATGAAAGGGAAAATTTGGATAATTACACTCATTGATAATTGAAACTGAGAAAATTAACAAAAAGTGAGCCTGAAAAACAATTTAAAAAGTGATTAAAATGTGTATAAACGCAACGTTACAAGCGCTTATTTACACACCCCAAAATGTGACTTAAAAAATCATGGGCAGGGGAGAGGGACATGAAAGTAAAAGTATTTGATAGAACATGCCAGACGTTTTCATAGTTCCAGGTCCTGCTGCGAGTGGTCGCCTATATTGCAGTCACCATTTAGGAGACTTGTAAGGTTTAGTTACCGCGAGTGTTCAATACTCGCTTGGCTCAATTCACCAGGCGTCGCTCGGCCCAATTCACCAGGCATACTACGTAGTTCATGAGAGGCCACACAGTGAGTGTTATAATACTGACTCTAAACCAGTTCAGAGATGCTTCACGTAGTAATAAAAAAATTTATTGACGTACATTTTCTCAGTTTATAGCACCATAAATGGGGACAGGAGTTAAGCTCTTCAGGCTGGCAGGACAGTTTTTGGCAGGAAAATGGAGTACACACACACACTTTTCTTGAAGTAGATGAGTTGACATGCGTGTCAAATTTGAAGCAAGGCTTCAATCCTTCCACACTGGAGATGCACTGGGGCGGGTGGCTCTCCCAGCAGTGTGTGGATACCAGAGAAGAAAGTTGCTGGAGACGGAAGGAGGAGTGGCCAGGACCTCCTCCGTATCTTCTACTCTTGCGCTCTGACACCTTTTGCAGGGATGAATGGAATACTGAAAAGGAATAGAGGGGATAGTCCACCTAAACTAACCTATCACCTAATCGTGCCCTTATACAGTATCTAATAAAATTGAGGTGGTTTTTCTCCTGCTTTTAAAACAGCTATGGCTTGCTCTTTAAACATTTTACATTTTCCCAAAACTCATCTCGTTCCCCTACATTTACATCAAAATGTAGCCCCTAGGTGTTAAGAAGAGGATGTAGCAATCTCCGACGGAAAAAAGGCTATTGTGGAGTCAAATCTGTGGCAGCATTCACACAAGAATTTAAACCCAACATTATTACATGCACTTCTTTGTCCCACTCGGTATGTACATCATGATGAAATGCAACAAGAGCCTCCTTAATGGTACGATTGTACTGCTCCGCCATATTAGCTAGAGGATGGTAAGGTGTTGTATGGATCAGTAGAACTCCCCAAGAAAATGCTAGATTAGATAACTCTGAGGATGTAAAGTTTCTAGCATTATTTTTGACTATCTGGCCTGGTGAACCAAAATATAACACCTGCTATTGCAAAATCCTACAGATTGTAATGGCCTTGTGTTTTCTCATGGATAATTACAAAACAAACTTGATAAAACCATCTACCAGTACCAATAAGTAATTTTTTAAACCCTTTTTATATTATATCTAGGGAGAGGACCAAACACATCCATATACACTCACTTCCAAACAAACCTAGGAGGTGCACTGCTAAATTGCCCTTGAGCTGTAGTGTTGGATGCTTTAGTCGGCACAACTGACGTGCTTCCTACCGTGGGAGGTAGGGGATGTCCGCTAATTACCCTCTCAGAACACTAGCTGCGCCTACCATGGTGATTGCTACTAACCTTATGATCCCGGCAGGACATGAGGGGGTTAAAAACTGTAGTGGGCCGCTTGGTTACATCTGGGTCGAGGGGAATCAAACCCCAGAGTAAGGCGAATGGATGTAGCTTCGCGCCCAGGGAGCTCTATTCCCCTCACTATTAGGGTAATCAATATACGGGATGCCAGCTGTCCCAGGAGTGGGAATGATAATGAATTAGTTGATCATGAGGGTGGGTGTGTGCGTTCGGGCAGAAGAAATCTTAATGGGTTGTGTGCAACGTTGTGCGGTGGCAAAGTCTAGGTAAGGCGGTGTCGCATGAGGTTTATTGTTCGCCTTGGCCGGGAGTCAACCCTCACAATCTTGCCAGACGCTAGCTTCACAGTGCAAAAGGTTGGGAACTGAGTGCCGTCCAGATTTTTAACCTGGATTACTCGGCCTTAGCTAAGTTTAACTAGCTAGATGTCGTGGGTGATTGCCTAGTTTCGGTGTCCACCGGGTTAGTACATGCTACTTGTTGTGACCTCTCTACTTGGTCAATGTAATGACCTGTTAGGTACCTGGGCCAACAGGCACCCAGAACGTGGTTAACGGGGAGTCGTGCTCCAGGGGAATGAAAGGGGAGATGGGTCGAGGGACGGCTTTGTGGCTCTGCGACCAGGGTGCGACCTCTGCCATGGAACTCACCGCTGGGTTAACTGTCTCAGTTTGCGCTAGAGGGCGACATTCTTTACGTCGCTGCCTACTCTGAATTCCTCCTCTCCTATTATACATCTAGCCCACTGGTAAACACACAATACAAAACAATTATAAATGGGAACATTGGGTGACTAACTCCAAAAAGGATAGAACACAATTAACTAGTTTTACGTGATATTTACTGCATATAAGAATTCATGGAGAGTCCCAGCTAATTAAAATACAATGGCAAAATTAAAGAACTGTCTGGTTAAGCATTTTATAAATTATAAAAAATACGTGGACATAAAATATAGGTGAAGGCAAGCCTGTATATAATATAAAGAAAATACCCTCTGGCAAAATCTTTGGTATGGCTACGCAATTTTACAGTGTGCTCTAAGTACTGGAAGTTAATCAGGTAGGTAAATTAAGACGTGCCGGCTTGTTACTGCGGAGTCAAAGGAAGTTGACTGGAGTCGAGGATACAGGGTTCAGGGAGTAGGTTTACCTGACGTAACTGTCCCTCAGGCTTCTGGAGGCTGCAGGTCTTCATGGACTGCGACACGGAGGATGTACCATGTTACAGAGAGGAGGGAGAGTCCTCGCAGACTGACGAGAACCTTATTCCAAGCTACGGAGAAGTCTTGAGCAGACTTAGATGAGGGAAGTCTTAAACAGACTAAGGTCATAGATTCTTAAGCAAACTAAGGTAGGAGAGTTTTGGGCAGACTGAGGTAAGTATGTCTTGGGCAGACTGAGGTACCAGAAATCTTTGCAGACTTATGAGGGGAAGTCTTTGTAGACTAGAGAAGACTCACGTCCTCTTCGGCTGACGAGTCAGGCGTATCTGCCGGTGCTGGATGCTGGACTCTATTATACTGATTTTTCTCATATCAGTTCTTCAGGGTGCGGGCAGTAGCGTAGCCTTCCAACACGGAAGTGTGTTATTGGGTGTGCAGGAGCACTACTCATTACTTATTTCCCCACGTGGAAGCAACGACAAATTAAAACTCCTGTTCCTGAGGCGGCCCGGTCATGACGTCACAAGGCCACAGGGGTGCTGCCATCTCTCGAGGTTGTAGAAACTTCTTCCAGGACTAAGCGTCGAGTAGAAGAATTCTAATAATATTTATTTATTTTGCGGGGGTGCCTTTTGCATGCATAAATTTGGATGGGCAAAGTAGATTATAATTACCCATGTAATTTACAATGATGTTATCGGTTACCCAGACACATGGGCTTTCAATACATTTAATTCGATTTGCCGCTTATATATTTCTCCCCTGAGCACGGGTGGCTTGTAGATGGGGCGAAGTTGTCCGTAGAGTGTGCATCCGCGCAGCGCAGCATGTTGGCATGCATTACAATGGACACTGTTATTGAACACCATTGGCCTCACCGCCTTGGGAACATAAGGTCTTAAGTATGCCCTTTCAAGTTTTTTTTCCAATAATTCCTTTCTTTACCTCAACCTGTAAGCTCACCCTGTTGAAGTTTGCGCCATAACTCAGAACATTCATCATCTTATTGCTGCCAAACCTTGATGTTCAAATAAGATGCGGGAACTTTCTTCAAAATATTAATCTGCTTACTAGTTCCTTCACCACACACAAACTCATCGGTGTCAAACATTCTTGAAAGATTGTCTGCTATGCAATTATCTTTTCCTTTTACATTAACTACATCAAAGGAAAAATTGCTAAGTCGTTCAATCCAACGGTCTAACTTTCCCAATGCTTTCTTGGAATTCAATAGCCATGTTAAGGCTTGATTATCAGTATGCAGCTGAAAATGTGTACATTCAAGGTAGTCTGAAAATTTATCTACTCCAAACACACAGGCAAGAGCCTCCTTTTCAAAGACTGAATACCTTATCTCAGCCGTGGTCAACAGACAGCTAGCTTAAGCTATGGGGAAAACATAGTCCTCATATTTTTGCGAAAAAAACCGCACTTGATGCTAGGGAACTTGCATCTACATGCATTACAAACTCGCATTCAAAATCGACTAACCTTAGCAAGGGTGGAGAGGTCAAGCAAGTTTTAATTTATACAAAGGGGCTTCCTCTTATTCTGGTCTCAAAGAAAACTGGTATTCCCTACGTTTCAAAACATTGAGGGGTTCCGCAAGTTTGGCAAGTGACAAAATAAATTTAGCTTAATAGCCAATAGTCCCCAGAAAAGTCTCACCCCATGTTAATTTTTAGGACAGGGAAAGGAGAGCACATACATTATGTGCTCAAGAGTACAT
The DNA here is from genome assembly GCA_029891345.1 of Dryococelus australis. Lineage (NCBI taxonomy): Eukaryota > Metazoa > Arthropoda > Insecta > Phasmatodea > Phasmatidae > Dryococelus > Dryococelus australis. Next base: position 231,728,326 of record CM056996.1, on the reverse strand, counting down.
CAGCAGCTGCCCTTCACTTACGATAAATCCAAGTTACCATATGTGCCTACGCACCAGGTAATCTTGTCTGGATTCACCGCTAACCCTGCCTCATAAAGCTTCTGTAAGACCAACGTAATGTGTTCACGATGTAACTTCTCAGTCTTAGTATAGATAACAATGTCATCCAAATAATTAAAAACGAATTGAGCCTTATATGGGAGCAAGGTACTCTCCAGGGCACTAAACCGAATGGTACTTTCGTCCATTCAAAAAAAACCCCAAGGAGTAACAAAGTCAAGAATCTGGCATGCATCCTCCCACAACTGAATTTGGTGGAAAGCTTGATTTAAATCTAGCACTGTAAAAAACCGAGCCTTCCCTAACAATTGAAAAACATTGTCAACCTTGGACAAGGGGCAGGAATCCAGTTCGATTTTTTTGGTTAACACCCCGGTAATCTATTACTAAGCAAAATTTCCCAGGATCTTTTTTCGCTACTAAAAATGCATGGCTCGCATAACTGCTTGCTGAACGCTTGATCATGCCCTCGGCAAGTATCTGGTTATTATATTTATACAGGTCTCTCTCTTGGCTAGACCTACACTATAAGGATGACACCTGACAGGGGTATTGTCAGTCAACACAAGGTAATGCACATACTGATTATATAAACTAAGTTTTTCCGTTATTACAGACGGAAACTATCTACACATTTCCTGCGCATATTCACTATCAATTATATTCACTTATTTTCATTGCTCCTTTTCCATCAACTTCACCCCTTCTTTGCAAAAAGAAAACATCAACGCCCCTTCATGTAAATTTTAATGTGCACGAGTGCTCTGGAGGAAATCTACACCCAAAATTACATTGTGACCTAAATTCGGCAAAATAAAAAATCAGTCTTCCACGACAGATGACCTAAGTGGATAGTCATTGTCATGAGTGCATCACACCTCCATTCGCCTAACTAAAAACTGTTTCTCATTACTCTGAATGGTCATCACTCCTACTGCGTGTTCTCTAAACAACTTATTACAGAAGCTCTAATTAATCGACATCGAACAACCACTATCAATAAGGGCAGGTTCTTCAACAGTCCCTATTTTGGCTAAAACAGACACGAGGGTAAACCTTTTACAGTTCCAGATTTCTTTTTATTTATTTTTTTAAAGCTATTTCTATTTACATCCCCTTTTTCCCAGAAATTATAACATCCCCTAGTTACTCGGTTACTTCACATGGCTTGAACATGCATAATTTTCTACTGGTCTTGTATGCTTTATGATTAGGTTTGCCGCATTTAAAACAAAAAAAATTTTTTTTCAATTTTAGAAGGGTTTTCTTTCTGCACGTGACACTTTCTAGCTACGCTACCTTCACATTCCTTGACCTGTATGCACACATCAACGCGGTGAAACAATTCTCTCACGAGCGCAAAGTTTTGGGACTATTGGCTGAGAATACATAGGGTTGGTACTGCAGCAACACATGATCTATAATACTCTCTATAAATTCCGATTCTATGTATGGCAAACCTAAAATTTCTACCAGGTACTCTATTTTACCAAAGTATGTCAGTAGAGTGTCTCCAGGTTGTTGGGGGGAACAAACGTAGGTGGTCATTAATACGTTCACTGTCAAAACATTCAAATACCTCTTTGATTACTATACCCCAAGGTGCATCTAGCCGTAATAAAAATTGGCTGTAACTCTGTAGGGACATGAACCACTACAACGGCCAAAATGTCTTGCAACATAAAAACCTGAGTTTTAACTAATAAAGTGGTTTGTTGCAATACCTTACTACTTCAACTGAAGCGCAACTGTTAAGAATAGGAATATCTGCTAATATTTTCTATTCATGCTTACTAGCCATACGAGAAAGTACACCAACACTGGGAGAAATTGTAGAAGACTCACTACTAACTTGATTACCACCGCGAGTCTGGTCACGTGCCAAGGCTCATGCATAGCTTCTCAATTCGTCTAAAGTAGCCTCCTTCGGTAAGCCAGGGGCATGGAGTTGCTCAAGAAGCTGAGCGAGAGTGTGTCTTGAAAGCTGTTGCAGCCAGGAGGTACCTTTAAACATTTTAAAATAGAAAATTAGTTTTCAATCAATGACAAACACCCAACCAACTCAGAGAAAGACCAATGGGATGTGTACAACTCTGCCTTCAGAAGAGTGGCACAGTTTTATGTTACGCTCTTTTGGGACGTAGCAAGGATTAGGAAAGGTAGGAAAGGGTATACAAACCTATGGTCAACACAAGAGGCTTAATAGATTACACAAAAGGAATTTTTTTTTATAATTACTTCCAATATAATACTGCTTGATGCTGCTAGAGTGGGGGAAGGCAGGAAGATACTGCAACATACAAAAAGGACTGTCTTAATATGTCGCAACAAAATCACACCAAAGATTATGCAACTTTTAAAACATCAACCATGACAAGCAAAGGAGAAAAACCATAGCAAGCAAAGCCTGTAACATACCTCACTAAAAATGTACATTACAAAAGGATCACTATGATTCCATCTAAAATCGGCAGATAGTACAATATTGACTTAAATCTTTTACCAATAAATATTTCTATAGGAGAAATATTCAGCAGACCAGATGTGATCCATAGGGAAGAAAATCCACCTCTTACAAAAACCTATAAGGATACCATTTTGTGATGTTTATAATATTGACGGCAAAGGATCACTTCCCTGAATATCATGAGAGACGCCAGAATATAAAATCTAACTATTGAAAAGCCTACACTCAAGATGCAAGGAAGACACTACTATTTCTATAATACAACATCCCAACTACGTAACTAATCTACTTATTATCAGGGCAATGTGCAAAACAACACTGTTATCAAATTACTTAACTTTCAATTTCCACAATTGCTGTGCCTAACGCCATAAAGCCTAACTGCAGATTCCAATGTCTACATCATCCCTTCATCGGCTAGCCCGCGTCACTTGTAGAGGAAGACTGCACTATTATTTAGGCTGGTAAACGCTTATCTATACATCCCAAAATGCGGCTCAAATGGAAAAGGGGGGGGGGGGGTGGATTAAAAGGATTTTATAGAACATGTCAGACGTTTTCGTAGTTCTGGCTCCTGTCGCGAGGAGTCATCAGTATAGCCAAGAACCTGGTAGAGGCTAGACGTGCGTGGCATCTGCTGGAAGCGGACGAGTCAACTTGAGCAAAGTTATTTTCTCTATTTTCCACAGCACAATAGTCTTAATTATTCACTAACGTGAGGCTCATGTTCTTGTACTAACAGTATTTAATAATCTGTAAGCAGTGTTTAAAAAAATGTAGACTACTATTTTCATGTTTTCTGAGTGTAACTTTAACATGAACAAAACTTCTTTTTACATCCGTAGTTTCGTGATTGCGTGCCTGCAGGCAAGTATAGACTATTCACGTTAAAGTGAGCACTTTTTAAGGCCCTCCCAATAGTCATTAATCACTAATGAATATATGTTATTGCAATCTCAATTTTGAGGGTGGGGAAATATATACACTGTGTTTATTAGTCACATTGAAATGTTTATATTAAAATGCAACAGGAAGATGGAAATTGGATGAAAGGAAAAATTTAGAAGTACCTTAAAAAGTGCTCACTTTAACGTGAACAGCCTATTGCAATCAAATTCAATTTTTGCAACTTTGCCTATATTGCAGTCACAATTTAGAAGACTTGCCATGTTTATTTACCATCACAGCGTTCAATGCTCTCTTGGCCCAATTCACCAGGCGTATTGCATCGTTCATGCGAGTCCACATTGCTAGTGTTATAATACTGATTTTAAACCAGTGCAGAGATGCTTCACGTAGTAATAAAAAAAATGTTGACGTAAATTTTCACAGTTTATAGCACCGTAAATGGGGACAGGAATTACGCTCTTCAGACTGGCAGGACAGTTTTTGCCAGGAAAATGCAGTACTCGCACACAATTTTCTTGAAGTAGATGAGTTGACATGTGTTTCAAATTTGAAGCAAGTTTTGAAACCTTTGAAAAAAAATTACTGCCCGGTATTGTGTAAGTCATATGAGGTTGGTTACTGCACTGTGTATGAAGTTGGCAGTGAATAACTAAGTTCAGTGTATTAATATCTTAATGAAACAGTATGTGAATTGGTAACAAATGTAATAATTTTCTTTGTGTTTTATAAATGCTGTTCTATAACTTGTTTAACATATTTTTCTTTATAATAACTCAAAAAGTGAACCTTGTTGCACATTTGCAAAGCCAAATGGTCATACAAGTTCACATCACCACTGGTAGATTACAAATGATGTCCACTTTAGAGTTAGCACATACACTTCCTGCACGTGCTTGTAAAATTTTGATTTTCCAGGGTTATATTTATCTTTTGTTTTTCTGTGTTTCCACATATTTTTCTAGGGTTACAAAATATTTGTGTTTACAATTTTTTTTATATAAATTTCCAAATTAAGATTTATTATTGATTGTATGATGTAAACAAAGTATAATGTAAAGTTTAGTTATTTTATTAGTTTATTGACATAGAGCATATGTAGGTTATCTTTCATTTATTGTTTTCATATTATTCAGTTGACCTTAGAGGGGACACAGTATTGAAATCTTTGTCTCGTGAACTAAATAAAAGTATCCTGGTGGGCCCTTATTTCACCATGACTAATTTGAGGAGGATTGTGCCATGGTCAGACGACAGCCAATCGGAGAGCGAACATTTTTTCATTAAGAGAAAGAATACTACTACTGTCAAAGGCAGATGTGCATGAGTGAGAACAATTACAAAAATTATATAATACGGAAGAATGCAAATTTTAAGATTGAATTTAATTGCTTTGATAGGATTTAATTTGTTGAAATCTATACTAATATTATAAAGAGGTAATGTGGGTTTATTTGTTTATATGTCTCGGGTAATCTCGGAAACTATGAGGCCGATTCTTAAAATTTTTGCACCCGACCACTCCTCCGGGGAGACACCATGGAAGACGATATCCATCTTCAACTCCAGACTCAAAATAAACCACAAAAGGGGTGTCAGCATCGGAAAGTCCAACGGCTATGGACACTCCATAGGTCTTCTTACATCTCCTCAGTGTTGGGCAAAACCAAAACAATAGCAGTAACCTGGAAGTCCGTATATTCTCCTAAGAAAGTTGTCTACGTCCTGTACAATACTTTTGTTTTCAATCTCCTGCAGTCCTGAATAAACGATTACACAAAACACTCTTATATCTATATGAAAATGAACCAAATCTGAAATGAGCATGAATACATCTTAAATCTGCATGAAGATGAAAAACCCTAAATGAAATGTGCATGAATGAGGGATGCTAGTCCTGAGAACTTCTAACACCAAATACATTAAAAACACAAACAAAACCCTAAGATGATGAAAAGAATACAACACAAAACCCAAAGAAAAACATCAATAACCCTTGACGCACTCCCTTCTCTTGCCCTCTTGCGGGTGCTATATGTAAAACATAGAGGAAATGGGTATGAGTATCGATTTCCCGCCGGGATATAATTGACTTGGCCCTTCTGCTGTACAAGAGTTTCGAAAAGGGATTTTTGCCTGGCAAGTCAGGTTTTGCCCACATTGGGGTACTTGATGGGATACTGCCTGGTAGAAGGGTTCTGATTGGTTGGAGGGGAATCGAACCCCAGGGTGAGCTTGATAGTGACTGACTCCCTGCCAGGGAACGTGACCTTACTCACCGTGAAGGCCGTCAAAATACGGGACGCTAGCTGTTCACAAGAAAATTAATGAATTAAAATGAGTTATGATGAAAGGATGGAAAATGATAATGAAAAGGGGGTGTTTGAATGATAATATTGAGAACTTTCCCGGCAGCTGTATGAATTCCACACTTAGTACGGGATGTAGCGATTCTAGACTGTGGAGGTGGGGGTGGTTTCACTACCAGTGTAGACATAGGTGGGATTAAATAACTCACGTGGTTGTAATCGGTCCACTGCTAACAAATCCCTAATAGGGGATCTAAATAAGTATTGTGGTATTTGTCGATTGAGAGGACTTCCCTACAGTGTACTGTGGATCTTACCTCGGCTAGGGGTTGATGTGGTACAGACTCACTAGTGAGTTTGACTGGAAGAATCTCCCCTTGCTGTGTTTAACTCTTGCTGTAGATCTCGTTGAGCTAGACGATGAATGCGACTATGCTGTCCACCACTTTTAGTCATCGGTACTCTTTATGTCAATAATAGAAAAATAGAGAAAAATAAAAAAAATTATGAATAGATTAATTACTTATTTAAATAAGCTCTTCCCAAGTACCAACTGAGTGGATTAGCTGGCTCGTATCCTAGCAGTCGGGGTTCAGCCCTGAGGGGAGTGACTTGCTCAGTCACTCCGAAGCGTTGAACGTGAGACGTGACTTGCTAGTATCGGAGCGCTCCCACAGGTATGCTCTGGTGCACTGAACGCACCTCAGGAGTCCCAATCTTATTCGCACTATTGCCTTATGCAAGCTCCAGGAAAGCAAAAGGGTTCAGTCCACTCGTACGTAATCTGCAGAGATCGGTTAGTTAGTATTCTGAGGTGTCAATTATTAAGAAATTCACAATTTAAAATTAATGACTTATACAAATGAATAAGGGATGAGAAATGACTACTTCACCAATGGATTATATTTATAAGCGTGTTTATTGATGCTTCAGAAAACAGTGGGGATATCGGCTTTGTATAATCGAAGCTAAAGTTCAAAGAATTAAATTCATTATTTCATCAGGTGAAGGCAAACCTGATTATTATTATAACTTAGAAGTAAAAGTTCTCAACCAGCTAATTTGCAATTTTACAGCGCAGTACTGAGGGATATTAATGTCCAGGAAGGACGTTGATCCGGCCTGCTACCGCGGACGTCAAGGAGTGACTTGCGTAAAAGTGTGAGGATGTCGAGGTTACCTTCAGATCTTACCTCAGGGTTTTCTCCGCGGTCTGTGGGGTAGTTGCTGGTGGAGCCGATTGCTGGAGCTGGAGGTTGAGAGCCTTTTCAAGCTGAGGATGGAGAGCCTTCTTCAGGCTGTGAGAGGTGGCCTTGTTCAGACCCAGGAGGGCCCTCCAATCTCTGCTGTCGGTGGGCCGACGAACTCTGACGAGTGTGTTTTTGACTCTCCTTATATAGTCGAAATCTCCGCTTTGTGGCTGTCACAGGGGTGGGGGGTTTGTAGCCTTCCATTTCAGGGGTAGATTATTTCAAGGCAGTGGGGTGCGCTATTTATTTCTTATCGCCCGGGATGGAGGCTGCTGATATATTTATCGCCTCCCCTTGAGGTTCGATGGCTATGACGTCACTGGCTGCAGGAGTGCTGCCATTCTGCCATGTTGCCATTAACTTATTTATCTGCTCTGGCGTGTATGTGACGTGGCGGATAAAACAATCTTTATTTATAGGGGTGGCAACTGCATGCCAAATTTCAAGCGGACAAAACAATTTCATAATTAATCATGTTAATTATTTACGTGTCTGTTGTCCAATGCGTAGTTAACCCTGTAGCCACTGGAATAATTGTCTGCTGCTTTATACTTGCCCCAAATGCTCTCAGCGCTTACTGATGGGTCAAAGTCCTCAAGTAGCGTACGCAGGCATGCTGCGCAGTAATGTGGTATGCATCACCCTAAACATATACCGTAACTACAAAATCAAAGGCATTCAGTCCGGTGGTTATATATCAGAAACAAAATGTCCTTATCACAAATTTGAGACTGAACCTGAATAGTATGGGACGAAAGACTTTTAGCAGTAATACACACAGGCTGAAACGTACAAAAGGCAAAAATCAATTCTTTTTTGGACACGTTGATACTAACTTGTGTTTTTCCCAAGAAATCAACACCAAATAGGTCATGATTCAAACCTGGCAAGATTCTAAATTAAAATTTCCACTAAAATTGCTCTGTTTTAATTTTGAAAATTACGACTCCTTGTGAGCTAATAACCCCACCATTTGCAAGAGAAAACCCTATTTCTGCACTTTTAAGCACACTGATAAGTCCCTTCGGAATGTTCTTAAGTAAATAATTGCAAAAATCATGGTTAATAACGAAACAGGTGGCACCAGAATCAAGCAGTGCATCTACCCTAACCTGATACGCGATAATCACAGGGACATACAACAACCTGTATTTACTCTCTAAATCCATAACATTGATAGAATGGTCTCCCATGACTTTCCCTTTCATTGGGTGTTGTCAGCATAAACTGAAGTTGTAACCTACTAGATTACGACGATTGATTTTTTTTGTGTGTACCTAGTTATTATAACATGTAGGTTAAACATACATTTCTTAGTATATTTCAGCGTGTATTATAAAAATGTGTTGTATACGTGTAACTACAATCTACGTATTATCATTAATGTAATTTGCTCTCTCTTCATGTTTGTTAGCAATGCTGTCTCCGCCATCATGTTGTAATAGCTGCCTTCCTTCTGTCCAATGTGACTATATCAGTCAGTACCAGATTGTAATATGTTACGTGAGCAAGTTTGATAAGGTGTTAAAAAGTAAATATTTTCAACTAGCAAAATGCTGTATGAAAATGTTATTGATATATGTTGGGTTGGGATGAAAGTAACATATATGTATAAATTAAATATATTTACTTTTGTATGTTAACTTAAAACTGGACCTGAAAATGCAGTCTGTGTTTAAGAATGCAGGCGTCTTTCTCCTTGCAGTCTGACAACCAACTTTTGCGTGCAACACCTTAGAGGATACGTACATGAAAATAAATCTTACCAATTTCCAAATTTGTAGTTATTAACCACCAGGACATATAGAAAATGAGACACATAATAGCAAATAAACCCATGATAATTTAAAAAAGAACAACATACTCAGAAATAACATTAGGCATATGAGAATTCATACACTTTGTATGAATGTAACCAATAAAATATGCTAACTACTGACGACACAACATTAACATAACACATAGTAACTGGACAAATTATGTTTATTAAAATGGTATCTGACGTAGTTGCAAATGAAAAATCTTGAAATTACTTTGCAAATGAAAATAAAAATCAATCTGAAATTAAATAAATTTGTACTGTAACCGAGTCAGGTAAATTAAAATTTTTAAATCAATTTATCTATCACCTCTCTTTTGTGAGCCATATTAAATTTCAAATTACTTGACAACATAACTGATACTGGAGTTTCTGGCTTCAATAAAACACAATTATCAGTGTCTCAAATTAAGGTGCTGGAAGTTAATACACCTCTGCTAGCATGCATAATATAATTTAAATCTCAGATCTCTGGAAAGTCCTAGGTAGATAAAACTGTAAAACTTTCAAATAAAATATTGGTAATAAATTCCAGAAATAATTAAACTCTTTATGAGAGACAAGAAAATTTATTGATGTATGAATAGTTGGTAGCATAAGTCTTTAGGAATTCTCATCCTTCCGAAGTGGAGTCGGCAGCATCATTAAATAAAACTCGCTCAAAATCTAAAATCTAGTGTTTCAGGACTCTTGCTTGTCTATGCACATTTATAGAACTTTGAGGAGGCACCTAACATAAGCTTACACTGGGCAGTCTTGGCAAAATTTACTAAACAAATTGCAATACAGAAATTACGGTGGACTGCCATTAATTATGTTTGATTTGAGAGTCCTGGGGTTCACACAAAAGACAATGACCCAGAAAAAATAGTCATATCCTGTTATATGAACTAAAAAAAAAAAATACTGAAAGTTCATTTCTCTGTGGTGCAAAAATAAACCTACATAAATACATTTTAAATAGGCTGCTGCAAAGAGAAAATAAAATTACACTAACTTCTATCATTGAATGTAAACTGCACTTTGTAGTAAAATTACAATACTTCAGAAAAAAAACTATAAAGAAATTTAAGAGAGGTTGTCCTAAAGATACAATTCTAATCAAACTAAATGAAGCATATTTAAACCAAACAAATGTGATAAAATTAAAATATACTGACTCAGTTCAGATGTAAGCAAGTAAACACACAGAGGACACACTCTCACCACAATATAAACTCTTTTTAATCTCGCAGTCCTCGCTGTACCATATTCTTTGCTTTGTACTTTTTAGATGCACTGTTGAGTGTTGACTGTGTTTTCTTTGCTGTTTGTTTTGTTCCCAGATTTTCTTACAGTTTCTATTTCTAATTGTGTTTTACTGTTGAGCACTCAATCTGTATCTTTTGAAATTTGTTTGGTCTCGAGAACAATGTGGACTGTATTTTAACGAAAAACATTTTGAGTTGCGACTTACCAATACTAGAACAAAGCTGAACTGGTCTTCTAGATTCTGGCAGCGCCGCTCCAGGCCGATGGCGCCACCATTGACAGTGTTGCTACAATGTGGTGGGAAATTTAAACTAGTTCAAATGGACCCATGCCCCAAACATTCCTGCCCGCCTTGATAGGTCCACACTTCAACACTAATTAGTCCCGTTAACAGTTAGCAGTATACAAATAGTATAAAACAGAACAATCAATATTTACACAAACAGGTTCTCTATACACAGATGGATTTCTTTTTTTAGTCTTGTACTAGTTGAGAGGAAGAGGACACAACTTAACAGCTGGTCTGGTGAAGGTGCCTTGCTGGGTACGAACCTCAGCGATGCACACAACACAGTCTGCACCAGGGTGAATCTTTACTATTCTACCAAGTTTCCACCACAAGGGGGGCAAGTTTTGGTCTTTTACCAAAACAAAGCTGCCTTCAGCTATGTTGTCTTCTACACTGGTCCACTTAACCTTGGGCTGAAGGATTGACCACCTAGTCAACCTGTTGACTGGAGTTGACATGTCCAGTTCAGGCAATATCTGTGCTGGACCCATTGTAAGAAAGTGACTGGGATATGTACAGAGAAGTCATTATGGTCACTCGACAATGGGTACAGAGGTCTTGAATTGAGTGTTGTCTCAATCTGGGCTAAAACAGTGCTCAGTTCTTCATTTGTCAGCAACTGGGTCCCCACAACTTTCTTGAGAATGGACTTGACAGATTTGATACCTGCTTCCCAAAGTCCACCAAAGTGAGGAGCTGCTGGAGGGTCGAAGTGCCAGGTAATCTTATGCTCTGCTAAACTGTCTACAATCATCTTGCGAGTATCACTATCAGTGAGAAATTTTTGCACTTCTTCCAGCTGATGGCTAGCTCCAACAAAGTTAGTGCCACAGTCACTGTAAATGTTGCCACATTATCCACGTAGAGCGACGAACCTCCTAAAGGCTGCCAGAAATGCCTCTCTTGATAAATCTGAAACACGCTCTAGATGTACAGCCTTTGTTGCAAAACACACAAACAGGCATATGTATGCCTACAGCACACGAGGCTTTCTAAGTCTAGCCATGGTGATGGAGGCGGGACCTCCATAATCGACTCCAGTGTTCATAAATGGCATGGCCTGGCGCACCCTTTCAGCTGGAAGACATCCCACGATTGGTGTGAGGGGTTTGGGATGGGTTCGAAAGCAGCATATACATTTATGAAGACGGCTGCGAATGTGATTTCTGACGTAAAGCACCCAAAATTCTCTTTAACGCAGTGACTGCAGTATCTGGGACCCTGGGTGAAAAAACTTTAAATGAAGTTCATCAATCAGTAGCACTGCAAGATGACAATTTTTTGGGAGAAGGGTTGGGTGTTTCTCTTTGAAATGCAATTCAGCCCTTTGCAGTCGACCCCATACCTTCCCTACCTTCAGGATGCCTTCAGAAACTACTAAAGGAGCCAGCTCCTAGATGAATGGAGAACAAAGTTGGTGCCTGGCAATACGAGCAAACTCTTCAGCGAATTCTATTTACGAGATCTTGATTAGGATATTCAGGGCCCTTTGCATCTCATCCAACTGAACTGGACCTGTGGTAGGTGACCCACCTGCACCAACTGCCTGCCCAAATCTGCAACACAGTGCAACCATTCGTTTTACCTTATTTAATTTTGACTGTCTTTCCATTAAGTCTAGGAATGGTGACTGTGTCAAGGTGGCCTGCAGCACAATATTCCGACACTCTTCATTGCAGGTGGGGCTAAAATCATGAAGTGTATTCTGTGGCCAATGCTTCTTATCTTCACAGAGCCAGGCAGGTCCTGACCACCAGAGGGGATGTGTGACAAGTTGGGCAGGCGTAAGGCCACGAGAAGCACAATCTGCTGGATTCTGTTCATTAGGAACATGATACCACCAATAGACAGAGGTGCAACTCTGAATTTCACTTACTTTGTTCCCGACAAAGGTTTTCCACTCATGTGGTGAAGCCCTAATCCACGAAAGTGCAACTGAAGAGTCAGTCCAAGCATATGTCTCTTCCAGGGGCAGAATTGATGAGTACTTATCCAACACTAAGCACAAGCACCGAGCCAGAAGTACAGTAGCGCAGAGCTCAAGGCGAGGAAGTGTTACTGTTTTCAGAGGAGCCACCTTAAATTTAGCAAGCAGCAAATGGATGGTGACCACACTCATGGAAGACACTTGTCGAAGATACACTACAGCTGCATACCCCTTGTCTGACCTGTCGGATAAACCATGCAGTTCAAAGGTGGAGTCTGCCCTGCTAAGGGTGATACAGCGAGGAATGGTTATGTTGGAACAGCAAGACAACTCATTATGAATGGTTTCCCACTTCGCAATGATGTCAGGAGGAGCCGGGCAGTTCCAGTCAACACTTGCCAGCCGCAGCTATTGTATCAAATGTTTGGCTAAGAGTGTGAATGGGCTATGTCCGAAAGAATTCCACGTTTTGTCATAATCAGGGGTCTCCGCTGAATATCATATTCAAATATTTCTGAGGTGGGATTTTATTGCAGCCCTATAACCTTGACATATTGGTCTTCATCAAAGGAGTAGTACGTGCCTTCTAGCACAGCAGGGCAGTTACTGGTGAACTTGCAGAGCTGGAACCCACCTCGAGAAACCAACTGTTGTAGTGCATGTCTCAGCTTCACAGCAGAAGTGTCATCGTTGGTTCCCGTGACTACATCATCAACATAAATGTCAGACAACAAAACACTAGCAGCACTCGCATAGACTCCCTTCTCATCTTCTGCTAGCTGATGCAAAGCTCTGAGAACGAGAAATGGGGCCGAGCTAACACCGTATGTAACAGTGTTAAGACGGTACACTTCGAGACTGATCTTCAGACACCCTCCAAAGTATGCGTTGGTAATCTCTATGTGCATTAGCGACCAGAATTTGACGGTACATTTGTTTTATATTACTTGTAAATACAATCATTGGAATTCGAAACTGAAGCAATGTCCCTTTGAAGCTTAGGTCCAATCATTCAAAGACAAACCAGAACTAGCCTTCGCAGATGCATCAAACACGAGACAAAGTTTGGTGGTGGTACTATCATATGACTCATATGACCTGAGTTAATAATATATTCTTGCATAAATGAAACATAACCAGCCTTGAGAGCTGGCAAGTAATGAATTAAAAATAGCAATTATGTAATTAAAATTTTCCTCCCCCCTCCCCCATCTCTTTCTCTCTTTCAATTTATTTTTCACTTTTTTGAAGTACACATCACTACTAATTTTTTAACCTTTAAAGAAAGTGGAGATTTTAACAGAACATTCATGACTTTTTTCTGAAAACAACTGAGTAAATGTAAAAACCAAAAGTTTTCATGAAAAGGCTTAAAGAAGCTAGGAGTTTAGTAGAATACTGACTGACGGTGGTAAGGAGGTTGAGACAGCCTTCATTATGTTTGCTCTTCAGGCTTATTATTTTGTAACAAGAAACAGCAGGGTTGAATCCTAACCAAGAAATGGAAAACTATCCACCTAATAGTCTAAAAATACAATGTACATGTATTGCATAGGGTTAAACATTATCATCTTGTTAGAGTTGAATTTTTTTTGCAGGCACAACAAAAACATTAATAAAGCATCTCAGGCAAATGCAGGTGTGGTTTCTACAAAAAAAAATGTCAAAACTGAAACTCAGCAGTTCAAAGATTTCTTCAAGTCCCGAACATCCCAGCTGCCCAGAACATCACCAAAATGATTTTAAAAATGCTAGGAACAACGTATTTTCCATACAAATTTGCTGAAGAAGAGTTTGTGAATATAACTAAAGGCATGTTTGTTCCGAATTATAAAATTCCCTGTAGAACTTCATTCTTGGGGAATTACATACCAGCCTTGTATAGTGAAGTAAAGAGTAAGCTAAAACCTGAACTGCTGGATGACTTGCCACTATCTCTGTCTTTCACTTCTGACGAATGGTCATCCAGAGCTGGTGTGTCATTATTTGAAACCAAATTGTGAACCAAATGTTTTCATCCTTAGCATATTGGCAGTGAATTCTTCCCACACTGGTTCGAACCTTAGTACTGCATTGAAAAATGCATTTTATTAATGGGGAATTGATTTGGACATAAAAACCATCCCGATAAGCTGCATCACTGATAATTCTGCTAATTTCCAACAAGGTGCAAGTACCATTTTCATTCAGAGGTCTTGTTTTGCTCACTCACTACAACTTGCAATGCACAATGCCAAGAATGATTGCCCAGGTGTGAACAATCATCTATCAAAATCTAAAATAATTGTGGGCTACTACAGGAAGAGTCCTTCAGCTAGGGAGAGACGTAAAATTACTATGAGTTAAATGTTGCTACCAATTCGTGAATTGATTCAGCGCATCAACACAAGATAGTGGAATGAGTACAACATGCTTTCTCGACTGTATGAAATGAGACAAGCAGTAGCAGCAAAGTTAGCAAATTCTGAAGCCAACATTGATGTTTCGTCAGTACATGAATGGAAGCTTGCTGCTGGAATCGTAGAAATTTTAGGTCAACTTGATGAAGTGACAGAAGAATTTAGTGGCAACAGCTATCCCACTACATTGTTTGTCATACCAATTTTGTATTGCTTTAAATAGCATCTTGGCAGCTTTATTTCTTCCAAAAAAGATGGTGTCCTGTTTGCCAGAAGCATAGACAAAGCTTTGAAATCTCGGTTTTGTTTATACGAAACTGATTCAGTATACTGCCTTGTCATGCTCTATCCCAGATGTAAAGGTTTTCTGGTTGATCCAGTGTTAGCCCTAAAAACCCTTTCATGTCATTCTAAGAAAATCTCTCGCTCTTAAAAAAATTGGGCAGGTTCAAAAATGTCTGAACCATCTACCTTGAGTACTAGATAGACTGGTCAAGCTATTATGTGTTGCCTAATGAGTCTCCAGAATACGACAGCTCTGGTGAGAACTGAAGCAATATTTGTCACAGCCCAGTGTTCACAGGATACTTTATTTATTGGTGTGAAGTCGGTTTCACGGGGACAAAACAAACAAAAAAAGCAAACTATCAGTTTGCTCCGACCGGCGGAAGGGTTACTCCAAATCTCTCCTTCCTCTATACGGCTCCAGTCGGATGGGCTTTCTTCCAAGAATGTAAGAGGTATCCGCAATAACGTGCCTCTGGGGAGCTATTGGTTTGGGCAGTATTCTAATTCTCATTACCTTCCTGGTGGCCATGTGGATAGTACAAGTAGTATACAAGTTAATTTCAGAAGCTGGTGTCTGAGGAGATGAAACATGTTATGCCACGACTGGTTGGGGATGTTAAAATATTCTAATTGGGGCCAAGGCCAATTAATACCCAGCAAAGAATCCCCTTCTTGTCTTGACGCTTGGAACAAGAGTGGGTCCTCGTTATTTGCTCCAGAACTTAGTAGGGAATCTATACTGGGTCGGTAGTGGGTGTGTTGTTGTTTAAGGCTGTTACTTCTCTTTGTAAAGCTTGCAAAGCTAACCTACATTGGTAACTAGCTGTGCCTTTAGTTCTGTTTTTCATTTTAAAAGAATATGCAACTGAATTATGGAGCGAGCTCCCCGGAACACCAGGCAACTCTCCAATCTTCCTAGGTCTGGTATTTGCAGACTGAGGCCGAGGAAAAGAGGAGGTGGAATACCTGAGGTCCTGGGTTCATATCTGATTGTAGAACAGTTGTCTTGGTGTATTCTAAACATGTTTACAGTCTTTGCAGACTATGTAAATACTTTTCCTAATGGCAAGGCAATCAGGAATGTTTAGGAGCGACCGACCACATGCGAGTCCATCCGTTAGTGTACGTATATCAAAAGAAATACCTTGAAGATTTAAATAAGTACATAATTCCTCCAGGGAACTCACTCATCTACCTCGGCAGACCTGCCAACTTGTAAAGTTTGAAATCAAGAAGATTGAAGAATGCTTAAAATGCTGCGTAATTGGGTCGCTGCATTGTATATAAATTTTTTTTGTTCATCGCCTGTTACCGGTATTGTTATGAAAATGCGAAATTATTGATGTACATTTTGATAATAAATCAACATAATAATTATTCCTAGATGCAACAATATATACTTCTGAGCTTCATGTATCAACTGAGAACACAATATTACATGTAACATTACACATATATTACTTTTTTTTAAAGAAAGATTCAGTTAATTACCAAATATTCCAGCACTGTCCGCACATTACGCGAGTTACAAAATCAAGCATATGAACACAAAAATTCTGGTAATCGCTCAAAAATATTTCTGAACAAACACAAGCACTTTCAACATGATTTGTAATTTCACTTTTTCCACCATGACAAATAGTTATGTCACAGCGACACACACTACAAAACATATACTTTTCACCTTTTCTCTATTTCAGAATGGATGGAAACTGCTCAGAATATGCAGACCTTAATACTTGGACGTATTGTTTTATGTTTTTTCACACATCGTACAGCTACTATATATGTGCACCAGACTATGAAGACAAGTTAAAGCCGACGTATTTCAGGCAAGTCTTTATGAAAAAGTTTCTTCACACTTCAAATACTCCTAAAATACCTTTGTTTATCCACAATTCACAAGCTCCACGCCATGTTATTTAACATGTTGGCATGCACATTGTTGTTTTGTTACTACATAGATGCATGAATATTACAGTACAACTTTGTGCGAGTGTTTGCAGATATTTTTAATTTATTGTATTACCACTGCTAACAGATACCTATAACACCTAGAATACAGAAAGCGGTAATTTCACATAAAAATTATATGAATATTTTTGCTAGACAAGCAAGCCGGTGAAACATCAATTCAAGCAGTTTACAAATACACATTGGAGAAACGTGCTGCCTTGGCCATACCTAACCTAGAAATAAGATGTGACAAATTTACTTTACCACAGCAAAATTTAAAAATCAGGATATCAACACCCATCAACTTAATATGATGATGTGTTCGTGCCAATGCAACTTCATTGCATGAAATGCTCAACTCCCAGACTACAAAATAAATATGTGTAGTTGATGTACAAACACACCGGCAAAGTTTACATAACGTTGCTACTATGTATGTAAATTATGTTAGGTGTTACGTCAAAATATTTTCAACATCTAACTCTTTATGACCACAAATAGAAAATGCTTCACATCAATGGACTTTGTGCCGCATAATTAAAAAAAAAAAAATCCACGAGTACTCTAGTATGAACTTCAAATATTTTTTCACTATTTAACACAAATTACTTGCATGAAGAGACAATATTAATGACTTTCAAACACTGAAACGTAATTTGTAGTATATAAACACAAACAACATTGGCATTCAGCGTGTGTAGCGTTCAGTTGTCATATGACTGGATGCATGCTGGGTAAGATATTGATCGATATGCTGCACCTAGACACACTATAATGCACCGTAGAAGCATAAAAACCACCTAAAAAATTTTATTTAGCCAAAAACAAAACAAAATAAGACTGCATAAGAGTGAATATTAACAGCTGCTGCTTGCACATGAAAAAATCTCTCGTACGTGCACGTTGATGACTCGTAGAACTCGTAGAAAAATTCCTGGCATTTTCAAGGTTTTCCCGGCACTTGAGAAAATTCATGGCTTTTCCCCATATTTCCCGATTTCCCGGTTAAGTGGCCACACCTTGAATTATCGTGAAAATACAACATCTTCAACAGCCAAGAGCCGGGCTGTCGCGATAGCATGAATTTTGGAATCCGGCTGAGAGAAAAATCTTAGGATATAGAGAGTTCCCGTAAAATCGTAAGGTGCGAACTTTTCCGTCAAAATTACGAAAAAATTGTGTGGCGGGTCTGCCTCTGCCCAGACTTATTCAGACTTTGACCGAAGAGAGAGTAAGGTCAGATGCTGGTAAATTAAGTGGGAACCCTCACTGGAGATATGGCATCAATTACCAAAATCCGGTTATTCTCGACTTATTCATACGAGGGATAAACCGAACAGGTTCGCCCTGTCAGTACCCGCCAGTAGGGAGAAACCTAAATAAGCCCGTAAAAATACTTTTATGAAAATTCACATAATTTAATCTTACTTCACAAAGTGTGAATCGGCCATGCGTAGCTCTATACATCAAAATAACAAAATGCTTAAAGCAGGGAAGGCAACCTGCATAAAAACATGTCAAGCAATAAAATATAAAATGTTACTTAAATTTAAATGTACATGTCCAGGGCAACAGTCCAGAGGAAACGTCGGCGTGGAGTTCAAAGTAGTAATATTGTGGGTGAGGACAGGTAAACCTGTCGTGGTACCTTTGGCTGGTGCTGGCATTCTGGACGATCGGATGGCATAGACAGGTGTCACTGAAGTACGGAAGAGTATTTTTGTAGGAACTCCTGGAGTTTTACACCCTGCCACAAACTTTTCAGGCTGGTCTCTCCAGGCTTCACTGTATAAAGAGTTCCTAGCTAATGAATCCTTCTCCCTGCTGGTGGCTCCTTTGTGGACTGGAGGGCTGATGACTGTTTGCCTAATGGTTAGCCTCTGAAGAGAAATGCTAAAGTCTTTTGCAGACTTGGAGAGGTCAAGATGGCTACATTTCCCCCTGCTGGTGCGCCCTGGTTTTCGCAGATTGGAGGGTCATTGACTGTCTTGAGCTGCGGTGTGGCACCTTCTTATACAAGATGTTCGGAAACTACCTGTCAAAATTCAAACCACAGCATCTGAGGGCGAACAGAAACAAGAAACTCTAGTCACAAAATGTTGGGAAGGACCAATTTTAATATGTTAAATTGAAGTTGGATTTCGGCAAATGATGCCGGGTGTCAACAGCCGTATGTACCTGCGTGCACAAGTTGCATGACACAAATGTGAACTGATCCACACCAGTGGCGCGACATGTAGCCAACGCCTATATTTAGGCTACCATGATAAATGCACATTCACCTGTCGCTGCGGTGATGCCTGTGTGTGTGGAACAGGGGCAACCCATTCGACCGACAGGCGGCACAGAGTGCCACGTGCAGCACTGCCGTGGATCAGTTCGCCTTCTTGTTATGCAACTTGTTGTGCTTGCAGGTACATATAGCTGCGGACACCCTGCATCGTTTGCCAAAATTCAATTTAAACTTACTAAATGGCCGTTCTGAACATTTACAATGCTGCATCCCTGCATGAACCCTTCAACTGTAATGAAAGACTTTTCATTTTTTGTAGGCTTCTATTTTGTAAATTCAGTAACTATTATGTCAGTGTTGGAGATTGAAAATAATACATATCTTGATAAGTGCATATTTTCTGTAAGATAACTGTTGGTGTGTGTAGGAGGAGTCGTTGCCCCTGGAGGTTATGTTGGATGTTGTCAAGGAACCAGAGAGAGTACTGCAAGACCAACAGCAATGTAACAGCAAGAAACAGTTTCCCAAGAATGTGAAGGTGAAAACGGCCACTGCAAAGCAAGCAACACAGGAGTCTTCGGCCACAGGCAGTAATACCAATGCCACCACTCCTGTTCAGCAGAAGAGGAGAGGAGGGTGGCCAAAGGGACGCAAGAGGAAACCACAACTTGAGGAAATCCATCCTCCAAAAGCTCCTGCTACAGGATATGTTCTTTACCTCAACGAGAAGCGCAAGAATTACAAAGACTTGCCATTTCCTGAGGTGACGTATACTGCTCGTAGATTTTTGTTGGTTAAGGTTTTGAATGTAAGGATAAAAATTTAGGGATGGGACTGTCAAATCTATAAGATTCATAGAATCCATGAGATTTGAGGGCTTGAGTATTTGAGACAGGATTCATGCAAAAGATTTGACATAATCGGTTGAGGTTAGCGCTGCCTTTAACAGCACAGTTCAATTATGGTGAAATCCTGTTATAACATTTTTCAAGGGACATGGAAAATTTAATGTTATAAGCAGAAAAACATTTTAAAAGGGAGTCACATGCACTGATAATTGCACTGTTTATAGTCAGAAAACCACTGTGTACATAAACTAAATATTAGTATGACACATGAAAATCCTGTTCTAAAGAATTGTTTTCAATTAACAAATTTGTTAATTGCTATTATAGATTTTTTACGTGGTGTTGGTCAACATGAGCAACGATTTTCAAAATTTAGGTTAGAGGAAGGGTTAATGCTCAGTTTTATAAAACTAAAATTTGATATTGAAATTATAAAAAAAAGTTTATTAAATTGGTTTTTGCTTCTTTATTACACAATTTGTATGCCAAAAAAAAAGTAACAGTGGACGAAAATGGTGACCATAAAAATGTACCAGCATGTCTGTACACTTAAACAAAAAATCCATTCCTGTAGCGATAGTTTGAAGTTTAACTAGAATCAAACATTATCCATATCTCTAAGTAGAACTTTAATCAGACTGTAGCTTAAAGCAAAAACCAAATAGAACAGTAGCTGTATTTTGGGGATGAACATTGTCATTAGTTAAAAACCCTTATTTGGTGAACTGTAAAAAAATTTGGTTAAAAAATTTGAAAAATTTCAGGAAAGAGAAGTTTGTTCCATTTATTTTGGTCGCCAACCATATTGCACTACTGTACAACTCTGATAAGGGAAATATCTAAAAATAGAAAGTATACACCACCCACTAACATGCGACTTCCTCCCGGCCCCCTTTTTTTCCATCAAGGTCGCCAATGTTTTTTTCTATGTGCGTGCATTGGCCAGCGTGTTGTTACTTGTCAATGTAGTCTAGCCCAGAGACCACCCTTTATTAGAGACTGAACTGCTGAAAGGAGGAATAAAGACTATATTTTTTTTACAAGACTTCGAACAAATAGATTAATTGTAAGTTCATATCCAGATAAAGTTTTTTTCTCATGTGAAATATATTAGGATAACAAGCAAGATAGAAACTTTGTGTGGTATTACAAATAAAATGTTATACTATACGTATTTTGTTTTACCTCTTTTCCGACTATTCAATACTAGGAAACTAATATTCCTACCTTGAATCGCCACAAAGTTGCTGCTAAATGTCTTTCGTAGATAAGGAAAATTGAAAGCTAAAAAATTTGTATGATGTAGCTAGAGGGGAAAAGAAATTCACCAGTGAATTGTTATCAAAGCAGCTGAGCTCACGTAGCACAAAATACATCCTTATGATTTTAAAGTCACTGTGCCATCTTGATCACATTGTTGCCCTAAAATTCCGTAGTTTTCTACACTGTAGTGGGTTGGCACTACTGTGGGATGTTCTGTAATGAAGATTGTAGACATTTTGTAAACAACTTTTATTATTTTTAGCTCAGTGATCCAATCTGAATACGATATTTAAAAAATTAAAAATCCAGTTTCTTTTATAAATTACCGGTGGTTGCTGGAACAGAGAGATTATTTTATTTATAGAACAAAACAAATCTCTTTGGCATAATTAATATGTATACTTCTTTTTAACATGGTCATTTATAATGGTTAGGTATACAAATGTTTTTAACAAATAAATGTGAAATAGTGCATTGCAGTAAAAATACCAGGAAAACATGTTTATTCATTTATTCAATTTATAGTTTTCCATTGGCGCATGCCAGAATTCTGTGCAGCGCAACTACATGCTCTATGGATGACTCCCCCACATCTATGAGCCATGTGCGCTCCGGGGCGGAATATATAAGTGGCAATCCTAATTAAATGTATTGCGCCAGGAAGCCCACAAGCATGGGTGGTCAATCACATCATTGCATATTATGTGTGTAATTGCAGTCCCAAATGCCCGTCCAGAATTATACATTCAAAAGGCACCCCCGCGATTGAAATTATATTTATTGAGAATTCTACTACTCGTGTCTGGCCCCTGGAAGAAGTTCCTACAATCACGAGAGATGGCAGCACCCCTGTGACATTGTGACATCACAGCCGACCTGCCTCAGAGAGAGGGGTTTTAATTTGTCGTCGCCTCCACGCAGAGTGATAAGAAACCCGCAGCGCATCTGCACCCCTGATAAATATGCCCCCGTGTTGGAAGGCTACACTGCCCCCCCCCCCCCCCAACTCCGATGAACTGCTGACAAAATTTAGTATAAATACAGCCCCAGCAGCCAGCACCAGGAAGTGGCGCCGGGCTCGGCGTCCGACGAGGACGCGAGCCCAACCCTCAGTCTGCAAAGACTCCAGTCTGCTGAAGACACTTCTCATTCCGCAAGGGCTCATCCTTCTCATTCCTCCAGTCCGAAAGGGCTCTTCTGCTCAATACCCACTCTCCTACACCCAGCTTGTAGAAGGCTCTCCCTCGGGCTCAACCCAGGGCTCCTCTATTTCCTACCGCCAACCCTCCTTTTTTGACCCACACCTTAACTTGCATCATCAAGAATATTTTTCTCCGAACCTGCACGTCGCCGAAGACCTGCACTTGTGAAGTTTAACAGCTACAGGTATACCCCATCTTAACCTGGTAATCCCTACCTCAGTCAACTTCCCTTGACTCTGTGGTAACGAGCCATCGCGTTTCATGTTATCTACCGGATTAGCTGCCCCTTAATTAATCTAGCCATTGTAAATTGCGTTGCTATAGTTTTTCATTTGTAGCCACTAAAGTTGCAGAGCTATAGTTTACTTGCCTCAGGCTCGCCTTGGCCTGACTCCTGTTCTATTCACGTGATTCATTAACATATTTTCTAATTCCTATTGTTTGTAAAACAATTTAATCTAATTGTGTTTTTGTATTAGTGAATTGCATTTACTCCCCATGGACCAAACCCCACAATAAACAACCACGTAACGTTGAATATTTGTGTACCATTACTTGTAAAATGCAGACCTCTGCTCCCTATGTATTTTGGTATTGTGTGATTCTTTCTAATCAGATGTACAATAAGAAAGGTGGTGCTCCCAGTAAGCAAAGACGTAGGGAACGTCGTGCCCTTGCTCGAGCTAATGCCCAATCCACATCTGAGGATGAACTGCTGGTTAGCTGTCCAGATCAAACACCTCACCATTACACCCCTTTAGGATCGCTGGCATCTTGCGTATATTGGCGACTCTAATTGTGAGAAGGATTGCGTTCCCTGGGCGGGAAGCCACCTCTATCCGACGTATTCTGGGGTTTGAGTCCCCTCCAGTCCATGGTAAACCTGCCCCTAAGCAACCAACTGCTGTATCAAGACCCCTAACGCCTCCTAAGGCTATTTGAAGATACGGTATTTGTTGTGATAGGCTACGCTGGACTTGGTAGGGCGATCAACGTTAACGTACTACCCACTAGGATAGTCACCCCCATAGCAACACGCATCACCATGAACCCTGATATATGAGCACAGTCTCCAGGATGTGGAAAAACATGTCAAGCAATACACAGAAAAAAGTTACAAAATATCCCTATACAATATATACATTATATTACAATGCTTAAAACTCTTAATATTCAGGTGTCTGTATTAAAAACTGTAAAAGTTCAAACGTGTTAATAAAAATTCTATAATTGCATATATTATCTGTAAAAAAAATAAATCATAATTTCTCTGTGCATCTAGTGCAATTAGTGGAAGCGTGAACTTTAGTTGGACCTGGTGGCCAAATATGAAAAAATGTACTTGTAAGTCTGCATACTTATTTCTAGGCTGATTATTAATCTGATGTCGAAGGAAACCGAAGAAGTGATGTTTGGGAGTGTTTTAATGTTAAGTTGACTCCCCACAAAGTAATTTGCAAACTGTATAAAATTTCCTGGTGGTAAAAGTCTTTTGTTGCTCATGGACACCATATAAAAAATTACAGATAAGATTATTTGTCTGGGATCTGTGGGATCGGCCACAAAGTATCTGTATCAGTAATATCTGCAAAATGGGTTTTGGACCCACCTATAATTTTTAGTGTGTTACATCTGGTCATGAATAAAATTTAAAAAAAGCAGTGATGTTATCAAATGTAAAAAAGAAGAGTTACTCTAACCTAAAAGTGGAAAATCATAGATCATGTTGACAAAAACTATAAAAAATATTTAAGCAGCACTTAATGTAAAAGTTACTTAAAGAACGTTCTGTTAAACAGGAATTCCACATGTCCTTTAAATTTTTAGTGTAATTGGATTTCTGCCTGCAAACATAATTGTGCATCATCTTGGTACATTGCATATGATTCCCCAAAACAACTTCATCCTACTTATACATTTAATTTTACTTGTCATTTGAAACACGTAAATAAAGGTTCTGTAGAATTTTTTACTCAACTCCTGTGTTGAACACTGATCCTCAAATCCCATGAGCTCAAAGGATTCGAGTCTTCAAATTGACCATATCACAAGTGTGTAATATTCAGATTTATATGGAACTGTAAAGCCAACCTTTTTTTTTTTTGGGGATTTTTTAGCACAGAAATTGTCATAGGGGCCTAAAAACATGGAGAGAGTTAAATGTAAAACTCATTTCTGTGTGACTTCGTAGGTTGCAAGTGGTGATGCTGGGTTTGCAGGTGACCAAATTGCTGGGTAACGAGTGGAGCAAGCTAAGTCTGGAGGACAAGAAAGTTTACCTGGAGCAGGCAGAAGTGGAGAAGAAGCGGTATCGAGAGGAACTCAAGGCTTACCGGCAGTCTGATGCTTATCAGGCGTTCCTCAACAGAAAGCGAGCCAAGCGTATGTTATTTGTTTTACATTTTTACATTGTTTGCACTTAACTGTTGAAGTTTCTTGGTAGACATTTTTTTTTATGTAAAAAGAAAAACTGGTTTGATGTTACACAGAGCTGGACAAAATTTTACAAACGTGCAAAACAAGTTCAGGGGAAATATTTTAAGCCTCGGGGACACATTTGCTATACTAAATTCCGTGATTCATCAAATTCACGCCGATAAATACCTAGTAGGATGTAAACAAAAATCTGCAGCCATCTTATATCGCTTTAAATATGCCATAAACGACATGACACTAGTTAAAATCAATCTTTAGATTACTGCATCAGCTTTTACTTCACGCTGTGTAAACATACTCTGCAAAAATGCATTTTGGAAGGCGGCCTGACAATATCAATTGTACCACTCCCGCAGGCCGTCAAATGGTCCTAACACCAATGTGGGAATTTTAAATCTTTAAGAGTCACAGGCTCCCTTAGAAGAGATAAGCTAGTTCAAGGGTGTTCTGTAGGAGTTCTACAAGATCGCCGTAGCCTTCAGCACCTCGCCCCGAGGTGGTAAGATATATCAACGCCTCCACTCAAGGTGATAACAAAAGGGTAGCGCAACGCCGAAGCCCGAATAAACTACCACTGCGATGTGAGGCTAGCCACCCTCGCCCCTCTGGAAGTATATAAGCAAGGATTTTGAGTATAAATAGTAGGTGCCATGCCAGGCAAGAGAGCAGTCGTCGCTTTCTCCAGTCTGCATAAGGCCGAGGAAGCTATAGGAGCAAGGGACCTACCACTCTCTTCCAGTCTGAAACACAGCTGAAGAAATGTCCCAAGGGTGTGATGGTCACTAGGCCATGTGCTGAAGTGCGCATTCCAACATGAAAAGATGCCCGTTAGTGAGCCTCAATGACTTCTCCACTGCCACGCCTCTTCATCTAGAAGATGTTTCTCTCCACCTCGCCTTCTCTTTAACCATTTTTTTCATTTACGTTAAATTCCATTTGGGAACAGGTTCATGAGGTACTAGTGAAATTTTTGGCTCCTCCAGAGCACCCCCAATTGAATTAGGGCAAATTTATTTGCTTTTTATTGAACTTCATTTTAATTAATTAACTTTTCTCAGGACGCCTTCACCTAAACTTTTACATAGGACGAAGCTTGCTTAATTTATTGATTTAGTAGAAGCGAGTAAAGACTTGCCTTGTTTTCTTAAAGACGTTAAATAAAAACGTAATTATTTTTGCCATTAATTTTGAGAGTAACTCATTTTACTGTATGTCTCTTCCTTTTTATCCTGTACTGAAAAATAATCTCATTAACATAAAGAGCTTTTTATTCATAATAAATTCATTATTGAGAATTACTGCTAGTAAATAAACCACTGATGAGACAAGTAACGTGTACCTCAAAGGAAAATGCACACTACTAGGACGGCAAACCGAGGCCTGCCTTTAAGGTAGATCATCGGAAGTGCCCCACTGCAGGTATACAAATCCACACCTTGGTTAATCAGAATATACGTTCAACTTCTCCTTCCCAGTCTGAAAAGGCCAGAGGGAAATCTGAACGTCCTGCAACTGACTCAATTTCGGGTAGGTGCTTCACTCATGTCTCAGTCAAATATATGCCATTCCCAGTGGGTACTGAGATTGATAGCACTGCTACTTGGTTAGACACATTAGGAACGCTTTAATTACTTGTTAATCGTTCTGGTTAGTGTTCTTATTAGCTCAATATCTTATGCAGAGCACAGTAAGCAGAGCAGATTACGATGACGAGCTCTCAGAGAAACAATAAGAGCACTTAATTCTTTAAATTCAGAGAACACTGAGAACATTGGTCCTTCACTCATTGAAAGTTCTAACTCGCCATTCAATAATTCACCCTCATTACAAGTTCCACTCTTTGGGCTACATCAATTTACCAGGGGAAGATCATCCCACAATTGCTTTAATCATAAGATAAGGCAATGCCTTATTGGATACTGACAACTCACATCCTTACTGCGTCGCAACCAACATTGGCCGCTGTTCCAGCTGTGTCCCGCCCAACGAGCCAAGCTGTTAAATGGAGTGCGCCGCTTCCTGCTGCATCACAGGTACAGTGCCCAGCCAAATGTCACATTGCCCGAGTAGTGGATGACTTCATCCCAAGTAGGAAACCCACACGTCCCACCATTTACAACAGTCTCCTCTGAGAAAGGGTATAAATTCCTGTAACCGCTGACACAAGGTGTAAACCACCTATGCTCTCCGCGAAACTGACTTCACATTTTACTTTGAAGTATCTGAGAGTGCTGAAGTCACCGGCATCTGGTCTAAAGGAACGACGAGTTCTTTTCGCTCTAGGATTTATCCCTCTTTCAACTTGGTCTAGGCCGAAGGTAAGAAATTCTATGCAGTGACCTAGCTGGCATTTAAATTGTTGTAATTCTGAGTTAACCTGGGCCACTCTAGTAACCAATGAGTTGACGCATGATGCTTTTTGAGTTATTAGTTTTAAATGACTTCAGCTCCTTCCCCCAGATATTTTGCACAAAGTTTGAAGCTTAAAATTATTTCGTTAAAAATGAAATTGTACTGTCTGCCTTGCAGCTTTCGTTATTCACCGGTCCACCGTATTATGCTAGGACAAGCAAGTTCATTTACTCCCCGCCAGGTTGCACTAGTAGTAATATCGCTCTTGTCTTTTGTTTTGCATCCCATCCAGCCGGCCGGTGAAGCCACAGAGGCAAATCATGCTTCGCACCCCCCGTTCAGCGACTACCCCTTGCCTTATGTACCAGCCAATCAGCGATGAACACCAGCCCGCGTTGAGTATAAAAGGAGAGATGGCCCATGTCTCTAGACCAGTTTTCCTTCCCATCGCACGCTGCTCAGATCCAATCAAATTGCCTTTTTCCAACACTTGTTGCTCGGAACTGATCCCTGCCTTAACCCTATCTTATTGTCGTAATTGAGCCCATCACGCGTTGCTCAGGCCAATATTCTCCGTTACGCTAATTTTGTATTGTTGCAGTCATTCCAGCATGCGTTGCTCGCTGCTCGGAGCACACCCCTTGCCCCTACGGTAAACATATTCAGAGTTTGCGGGACGTCAGTTAGGAGCTATCTGCTACGTACCCCGCAAACCTCCCCCCCCTCCCCCCCCCCCCCTTTTCGACTTGATTCGTGATTGCAGTGGATCCTATCATAGTTCATAGTCTTTTTAATGACTACCACCTGGCACTCTCATGCTTAGTTTCCCAGGCGAAGTGTCATTGATACAGTGACGTTCCTACAACACGCACTCAACAATGTAAGAAGTTTGTCAATATTTTTATGTACCTTCTGCCAGCCAACCTAAGTGATAGCTTTCAAGGGTTGATGCTTGTGATGCTGACCCGGAGCTAGAGCACTATCACCACGTTTTTATTTTTCCAAAAATAAAACGGGAGTGAACTTATACTTTGAGTCCACTCCTTGTAGATGTAGTACCTTGTAGTTACTCTTACCACGTACTTGCAGGTATTCGCAGGAGGTTTACTTATTGTACAGCACGCATATTTTGGTTCACAGAACACACATGAATACCGGCCATCCCTTGCCAACAATCTTGGATTGTGGGAACCGGACGAGCCGTCAAATGGTACACTGTCTGTGAAGCCACAAACTACGTTTGGCGATTACTTCTCCCCAGAGTGGCTCCGCAGGGGAACTCTAATTCCCAAAATGGTAGACTGTTACCAGGCCACGCACCCTTGCGGTGAAAAACGTAACTTTTCACAAACGAGTGCCTGTACGTGCAAAGCAGCTTGATGGGGTAATTTCCAATTTCCTATTTTCTTTTGTCAAAAGAAGTGGGGGGGACTGATGGAATGTGTTAAGGAGGCTCTATTTGCATCAGGCAAAGCACACGAATATCAGCCTTCAGTAGTCAAACAGATAGCCAACCTTCAGCCCAGGGAAAGGTGCAAGCTCTAAGACTACAAGAGCCAAGAGAAGATCCAGTGCCCAGTCATTTGTTCTCGCCGCCTGTATGTTCTGGTTCAGCAGCCTGTCTGAACTTTATTGTAGAATAATTGAGGAAGCCTGAACTGCCACCTACACCGGCCATAGCACACTTGACATCTGCATTACTCATGCCACCTTCAGTTTACTGACCACAGGAAATACTGATCACTCCACCAACACCGCAAACAGCTACACCTCAGAAAGCTCCTGTCTTGTTAAAACATTGCCCAAGTGACCTTCCTTCTACCATACCTACCAAACATAGCTTGCATTAGTCAGTTAAGATTTTGTGCCCTGCCGAGTAGCCACACTGCCACTTCTATATACCGGAAAGGCCCTGGTATCACTGCAGAACTGAACCCCTACAGAGAAGAGACTGGCTATCTCTTCGAAGGGAATCGTGGGACTCCTAGGTATTTGATTACTAACCAGCCCGTCGTGCTTCAGAGGTAAAGAGCAGGTACACCAGAAGGGGCTGGAGAATCAGGATTCAGGTGCTCTTCTGATGGGTCAGGATGTTAACACCCATGTTAGTGTAAAGAAATCTCTCCCTTTTTTTATATCTATCTAAAGGGACCAATAACAATTAAAACCCCTGAAATACCCTGGCTTCAAAGTCACAGTCACCCTAGAAGTGAATACTTAGGGTTAGGTAAGATAACATGTTTATTCCCATGATGAATATACACGGTGGCTCTTACTTACTCCTAACAGTAAACTGTAATAGAAGTAAACTACGCTAATACTAGGTGAAGGGGAAGTGGGTCTAAACTAGACAAAAGTAGATGTGGCTAGGTAACTATAATGACCCTAATTAACTCTAATGCTGTTGTCCAGAAGAGACTCGGGTGTCACTACCAGAGATTTGTGAGTGAAGGGGACTGAAGACTTCTTCGGGGGTTGAAGGTTTACAAGATCTCATGAAGAGTGTTGGTCCTTCGTGAGGAAGGCAGTAATAGCAGAGAGCTCTAGTACATGAGTTAGTGGAGCGAGATGCTGAGAATGAACTGATCTTTCTTGGCTGTGCGCTTGCCTATATGGATGGCCGGCTGCGGGCCCTTCAACTCCCTTCGGCTGATCGGTTATCTTTGTGCTGGAGCTTCTCCCTTAGTGGCGAGGGCCGCCATCTTTTGGGGGAGACTGGAAGCAGGCTTCCCTGTTTATGCAGGGTTGAGTCGACTGCGCGAGCTGAGGCACAGTGCTGGGCTGATTTGCTGGCTTCTACCACACGTAGAGTGGTGGCGTGACGTCTGACATGAAGGTAAAAACTTATATATATAGAGAGAGAGAGAGAGTTGTATATGGCAAACTTGAAGACGACATAAAGTGAGAAGCTGGAAAGTGGAGATCTCTCGCATAATTTCTCTCAACTGCATCAGTAATTAAGTTCCTGGAGAATGATTTGTTTTTTGGTTGTCTGTTGGTGACTAATGAAGAATGTCTGGAGCTCAGGAATAAGGCAAAAAATCCCATTCTGGCATTTCTGATGCTGAACCTGAACAGGATGCATTTAGCATTCCAAAACAGAATTTACTTCACTTCCTTATCGTAGTGCTTGAAAGACTTAAAAACAGAATACGTTAACCCCCTTTGGTGAATGAGATGAGTTTGTGTTTTTCATATGAGTCATTACTGAAACCCTTCAGTGAAAATAACGAAAGTGTTGTTAAGTCCTTGAGGATACTCTCAGGCGTTGTGTCCATAAACCGCAGTTACTTTGTAAACCCTTATACTGTGATTTTGCAATACGCATTACAGTTGACTCTCGATCTATCATTATTCAGGGGAGTGTCAAAAAATGTCCATACATGTGGGATTTCAGTAGATACGGTTTCTGACATGCACATCAATAAAATACAACTTCAAACGGTATAAAACTTAATACTGAAAATAGTAATAGCTGTACATTATCTGTGAATAAAGTTTTGCTAATAAACACAATAAAAATTGGAATTTTAGAAAAAGTATTGTTGTAAATAATACATTAAAAAAATTTCACCTAAACTCATTTAAATAAAGAAAACGTCTCAAAATACCATATGTAATCAATTGTAATCCGACACCAAATGCAAGCTGACCTAATACTTTCAAAACCTGAAAATCTAAATAATATGACACCGAATGCAAGTCAAATTTTGAATGTCCTGCGTGCACTAGTTCAGCTAAGAGTGCACGGATAAGTTATTGATTGGGCAGTGTGCTCACGGCAGCTGGTGGAGGAATGGTGGCAGTGGGAGGATTACCCCTCCACGCCACTACTTGTTGCCAACACTTTGCGCCCGTGGCAAATGGCTGTCTTTTAAAGTAATTAATTATATGTTACTACAAAGAAAACTTGTAATTTTGAGACAGGAATGATTAAATAAGGCAATTACGTCAACTCTCGATGTATCATTATCGCATGTACTGATAAATCGCATTCACCAACAATTTTTTGTGGTCCCAGCAAAATTCCTATCTGAATAACCCGCTTTTACATATGTTGCGTCCATCGAATTATAGTTTGGCTCCCTTCACCTAAGATTTCCCACAACTATCGTTTTTAAACTGGTTAGTTATGCAAATGTCTAGTAACTCGCTGTGAAAACGTCACGTGCACCGCCATTTATCACAGCTGTGCGGTACGTTGTGTATCTTCCCAAAATGTCTGCAGCGTGGTATGAGTGTGGCGTAAGTCTGGTTTGCTACCTCACCTTATACACCTGACGAGAGGGGAAATGGTTACCTAGCAACCAGCGTAGCAACCTAGCAGCCTCTCTCTCATCCCTCTTTCTGTGTCTGAGATGCGCACCTTCCGTCCTCCCCTTACATGCCTTCAAGAGGGGAAGCTGTTGTCTAGTAAAAAAAAAGAGTAAGTCTCTTGGCTGCACGCTCTAATCTTCACACACCGACCACAAAGCAAATATGTGCCTGGTGAACGTAGAAATGTTATCAAGATTATCTGTCTCTCAAAATAGTTGCACCTCTCACCACTTGTATGTCACAGCAAATGGTTTCGCCTGACAATGTTACACAAAACATTGTAACATGGAATTTTTATTTGCAAAGATGTTTTCTTTTGTGGTTAAAGGTTGATTTTTCCCGTAAGGTGGATGTTTCATTTTATCTGGCGTAAAATTAGCTTGATTTTAAAACATAATATTTATTTAAGTCAAGGGGCAACATCTTTGCAAAAAAAATTATATGCATATACTTGACTTCCCCTTGTCTCCAAAAATTGTTTGAACATAGAACATCTTGCATTATAAGTGTAAAGTTAATTTTCAGTACTGTGTATGCCCAAATACACATTACTTAACCTGCTTCTTAACAGTTACAAGTGAATTAATCCTTATTCACATTTGTTGCATGAAAAAGCATGATGTCTTTCAATCTACAGTTACTCCAGACACCACTTTAGATCTTAATTTAATAATATGTACAGAGTTCTGAAAGTATTTTCATTGAATGAAGCTTGAATAGATGTATACCAGGCGACAGGCCCACGGATTCCACAGGCTAGGCCACCATTGGTAAAGCAGGTAATTGTGGTATGTTTAGGATGTACAATAACAACTAGAGTTACTCGCTTGCGCCTATCGGCGCTCGCAACTGTCGACCCACTTTTATTATACCTCTGTTATGTACCATAAAAGTAAAAGTTATAATAAATATTTATTTGTGGTATGTATGGGTTTGCTAAATACATCTCAAGGTGCTTGCTCGTGCCTATTGGCACTTGCTCGCACCTCTCGACACTTGCAGCAGTGTGAATGTTCTGTTAGGGCTAATACATGGTATATTATAGTGCAATCATACTTTCATCTGTAATCACTTTTGAACTGTTCGTCGGATTTCGACTCGCGAAGGTTTTTTGGAATGCCTGTGGGAAGCTTTGATATGTTTTCCAACTGCTGAGATAATTATGGTACACATTGAATAGTTGCTGTTAATATATCGCAAATCGTAGAACCTAGCTCAAATTTTATGAGTGCGTTGGAATGCCCGATGCAGATTCAATTATGGTACACTTCCCAAAATTATTGTACAAATCCCTACAATTATTGTGCATTGTACCATAATTATGGTGCTCAACAAATGGGTAATTGAACATGTGTACAATAATTATGGTATATCTGAACCCAACTTTTATGGTAAACACGAACCTTAACTATGGGCACAACCCCATCCCCCCTCCCAGAAGTGAGGGTGAGGGGGTTGACAACCATAACTTGCCCCTCTCCCCTCCTCATGGAGCACTACAGATCCTACCCCCCCCCCCCCCTCAACATTTGGGCGTAAAGTGTTTAACGGGACAAACTTTAATTCTTGATTTGTAAGAGACGATACTACTTCAATATATTGTTATATTCCTCAAGTTAAATGTGTATAAAATTTACAGATTTTTTTATTTCTACTATTTACACAACTTTCAGTTGATTTACTGCTGTTTTTGTAGTCCCACAAGTCTTCAAAATACCAAAGTGCTCAGGCTGTCATTGAACCCTACCACAAGCAACATACATGTATTAAATTCTTAAATTTAGATTACACACAAAATGAATTAATGAAATTCAAGACGTAAAATAGATGATTTACATAGGTAACATACGAATTCACATTTGGAATATGGTTTCAAAACATTCTGTCCACAGTCAGATACACTCACGGAAATACAGTAGGTCAAGTGTTGCTAGTAAAGGAACTAGAGTTTTCAAATTCTGATCATTGATATTTACACATAAATATTATCTCTGTTCCATTGGATAGAAAGGGGTACTGCATCTTGGAAGCAGAAGTAGAAAAGGCACTGAAGGAGATGAAGAATTGAAAGGCGTGTGGAATCGATAATTCGTCAGCAGAAGTTTTGAAGAGTTTAGGAAACAGGGGAAGGAAGGAAATAGTCTACCTATGTAATGAGATATATGACAAAGGGGAATGGCCAGATGACTTTCTCGCAATGGTAATGATACCAATTGGAAAAGATAAAACACAGAATACCAATAAATGTGAAGAGCATAGGACTATTAATCTAATTTCTCATGCAGCTAAAATATTGTTAAGAGTGTTGGATAGAAGGTTATATGGGAAGTTAGATAAATGGATTGGAGAGGAACAGTTTGGATTTAGAAGTGGAAAAAGAACAAGAGATTCTATAGGTCTGTTAAGAACCATAGGGGAAAGATATATTTAGAAAGGTAGAGAAATTTTTGCTGTCTTTATCGACTTGGAAAAAACTTTCAACTGTGTGCAATGGAACAAGCTGATGGACATCTTGACGAGGAAAGGAGTAGATTGGAAGGAGAGAAGACTAGTACAGAATCTATATTTACAATAGAAAGTAAGAATAATGATTGCAACTGAAATGTTGGAAGAAAGCAGCATTGGGAGGGCGCTAGACAAGGCTGTTGCCTTTCTTTCTTGTTCATTTTATACCTTGGAGATTATTGGGAAATGCTTAGATGGAAGAAGAGGAGTACGTATTGGCGGAAAGAGATTGGAATGTATAAGATTTGCTGATGATATGGTTTTATTAGCAGAAAGTGAAAGAACTATAACTGAAATGCTAAAAGATCAAAATGAAACTTGTGAGGAGTATGGAATGAGAATCAATACGTCAAAAACAAATAGTATGGTATTCAGTAAAGGAAACCGGCAAATATTAAGATAGGACAAGTTAATATCAGCCAAGTAAGAGCATTAAAATATCTAGGAAGTATGATAACTGAGGACTTGAAATGTCAGCAGGAGGTGAAGACTCGTATTGCGGTAGCGAAGGAAGCGTTCAATAGGAAGTGGAGATTGGTATGCAGAAAACTAGATAAAGCACCAAGGAAAAGACTTGGCAAGTGTTTAGTATGGAGTGTGGGACTCTATGGGGCAGAGACTGAGATGTGAGGACGATAAAAGGCTAGAAGCGTTTGAGATGTGGATGTGGAGGAGAATGAAGAGGATAAGCTGGGTGGAAAGAGTAATGAAGAATTGCTGGAAGAAGTTGACGAGAGGAGAAAAGTGCTGAAAGTCATAAGAGAAAGGAAGAAGAACTGGATGGGACACTCGTTGAGATGGGAGTGCTTGCTAACAGACGCTGTGGAAGGAATAGTTTGAAAGGAATGAGAAGATACAAGTTGATAGATGACATCAAGAGAAGTGGAAAGTATATGGACCTGAAGAGGTTGGCAGAAGACAGGAGAGCATGGAGAGATACCACACGAAAACCTACCTCTGGGCAGAACGCAAATGATGATGATGATGACGGCGGCGGTGGCAGCGACGATGATGATCCCATAATGTAAATGGCAAAGGCAACGTGTGAGAGAGAGCACTTGCTGAAATGAAACCCCAAAGTAAGCAAGTGACCAGCTAGAGTAGCATGCAGAGCTAAGCTGCAGCGAGACAAAACAAAGCAGCAGAACCAAACATTTCATCAAATTCATGTTATTGCCAAACAGAATTTCTAAGGCAGGAGGGGTCATGGTGGTTGAGGTGTTAGACTGCTCGCCTCCTACCAAAGCGAACGGGTTCAATCCCCAGCCGGGTAACTCCAGATTTTTGCAAGTGGGAATTGTGCCAGACGATGCTGCTTGTCTGCTGGTTTTCTTGGGGACCTCCCGTTTTCCCATCCTTGCATTTCAGCACGGCTCCATTCTCATCTCATTTCACCCCCTCATCATCGGTTCTCAAGACTTTATTAAGATGTTCCCCAAATCTCTCAACTCAACTGTAAAGCAGGAGACTAAAAGTAGAATTTTGTATAAAGTACTTATAAAAGATACGTCACTTTACAGCACCCCATCGCACCTGCATTGTGTGGAGGTCACTGCACCTACTCTATCACAAAAGAATAAGTATAATTTAAGCTGCTACATGCCTTCACGAATGCAATAAAGAGAAGGAATGGCCGAAACCCCACAGCAAACCCCAATTGCTGACCAGACAAGCAAGACACTGCGCAGGTCCATAGTAGTAGGGGAAGAAGAGGACAGTAGAGAGAGACATAATACAAGTGAGAAAAGAGTGCTACAGGTTCTTGCAGCCACACAAGATTTTGAAATTTAAAACAACACATGCAACTTAATTTCACAAATCACTTGCGAGCTTCAGTCTATGAAAACAAAAAGCGTGTTCATAGTTTGAAATCCGAACTGGTGAAATATGGGAATTAAGCCATTTCATTTGTTTTGTTAAAGATTTTAAGTTTTGTAGCCAGTAGAATAATCAACCTTTTTTATGTGTTTAGACTAATTAAAGTGTGGTGTTTTTGTTGTTTACAGATTTACAAGGAAATGGTACCGAAGAATCAGATATGGATGCAACAGATGAGATAGAGGTATGTTTCTATGGCTGAGTAGGCTGTTTGTGCTGTGCATTAAGCGTGTTTGCTGGACACTGAAAAATTGATTATTTTGTACTTGTACTAAACGTCACTCAACTTGAGGACATTGCTTAAAAGTATTCTTTCCTTGCATAAAACTATTTTTATATAGCATAGTTTTTGCATTACGGCATGTCAAATTCACAATTTTTTGTGTTTTTGTGTCGTACAATTAAAATAAACTGAATTATTTTCAGAAAATTTAACAACTGTAACTGAAAGGTCCTGTCTTCATTTTCAGGTGTGCTAGGCAAAACTTGTTTTACAAAAAAAAAATCATAATCTTGTACAAATAAAAAAATTTAATAATTTTCTTATTTTGAAAATTATTGAACCTTTTGTAAAATAATTTTTAAGATTTTTCGAAGTAACTCGTAATATTTAATTTCACTGTGAAGGATTTCATTTCGGTAAGCAAGTTTTTATTATTATTATTATTATTTATACATCCAAGAAACACTAAAGTTGTGATTTTGACAGGCATTGTGTAAAATATATGCAGTCAAAAATTATTTACTGTGAGAAAATTGTACTCAAGTTATGTATGCGAGTTACACAATTTAGTACAAATATAAAACAAATTTTTTTGATGACCTGTAAGTAGCCTTACATGACGTAGGAAGGTCACACGGTCTGTAAATACAGTGAACTCTCCATGTATCGAAAATGTATGTACAGTTGACTCTCATTGCACCAAAAATGCATGTACTGATAAACTGTATCCATAGTTAATTTTCAGTGGTCCTGTCAAAATTCCTGTATAAATAATAATAAAGTTACCCGCTTGTATCGTTTATCAAGTGTTGCATCGATCAAAGTATATTTTGATCCCGTCACTTAAGATTTCCCGCAATAATTGTTTGTAAGCGTGTTTTTATGCAAACATCTAGTAACTGAATGTGAACTACGTCACATGCGCTGCTGTTTATCACTTCTGTTTCTGCAGCACGTAGTCTTCCCAACACATCTGCAGCGTGGTGAGTCTGGCTTGCTACTTCTTCTTACACGCCTGACGAGACGGGAAGTGGTTACCTAGCAACCAGCGTGACGACCTAGCTTCCTCTCTCTCTCTCTCTCTCACTCCTCATTCTGTCTCTCTCAGCAGCACACCTTCCTTTCTCCCCTTACATGCTTTCGAGAGGGAAAGTTGCTGCCTAGCCAATGAAAAAGTGCATCCTTTCTCTCGGCCGGTACCCCTTGCATACCTGGCCGCAGTGCAAGTAAAGTGCGCCTGGCGATCGTAGAAATTTTATCAAGATTTTCCTTTTCTGAAAATAGTTGGTGCAACTGTCATCACTAGTATTTCAAAGCAAATGTTTTTGTTTAAAAAGTTACACAATACATTTTAACAAGGAGTTATTTGCAAAGATGTTTACTTTTGTGAATAAAGGTTGCTTTTTCCCATTAAATTTGGTGTTTAGTTTTATCTATCTTAAAATCAACATGATTTTAAAACAAAATATTAATTTAACTATATGGACAGCATCTTTACAGAAAAAATTAAGTGCCTAGAAGCATATACTTGACCTCCCCTTATTACCAAAAAGTGTTTGAACGTCGAGCGACTTGTATTGCAGTATGTCCAGCAATCGGGAAATTCCGGGACTACTGGAATTGTACATGTTTTTATTGTGTTTGGGATTGTGTGGGAAATGTTATTTTTCTGTGGGGAATTTGTAATTACATATTGGTTACCGTAGAACAGAACTTAGTAAATGAATTACATATAAATATTTTTTTTAATGGTTTTAATTTTCTTATTTTTTACATTCGCATAACATCTATGCCTTTTTCTTCTCACAAAAATGAATGACGCAGGGAAATGTTGAACTTCGTAGTTGGCTGCATGTTTAGGTAGTTATAAAATACATTATGGTAGCCATTGGCCATTAATTTTATCAATGTTTATGTTGTACGTTTACGTAATTAATGCTGGTGTGATACAATTATGTTTCATTATGAACCTTAGTTTTTTACAGCTTTGTATTTTATTTCTGCTTTTCATGCAGTGCATACTACATACTGCTATACTGTGCATACTGTTATAAACAAAATATATTCTGTTGATGCTAACAAGTAGTGTTGATTTTGTTAGA
The DNA here is from genome assembly GCA_029891345.1 of Dryococelus australis. Taxonomy (NCBI): domain Eukaryota; kingdom Metazoa; phylum Arthropoda; class Insecta; order Phasmatodea; family Phasmatidae; genus Dryococelus; species Dryococelus australis. The sequence goes on along the minus strand of CM056996.1, from coordinate 231,690,046 downwards.
AGAAAACATGATTTTATTCATATTAGTGTGGTTCTTCGGCTAAAGAGAAATGTGAGATCCATAGCCTTGCTTAACACAGGATGGAACACCATAAATTTTGTACCAAAAGGGGGCGTATGCAAGAACTAAGGGGTCACCTGATCTCTATTTTTATCACAGGAAATGTTTGAGTGCCATTTCACTTCCTGTCTAAACCTATGCTAAAACAACTTAAGTATTTTGTTAATTTTACGCCAACATTTATTATGGTAAATGCAATAATAGATTATGATGTGCTGCACATATTTGTGAAAATACATTTCATGTTTGTACAAATACAGAATCAGTGCTGCATGTATTTAAATTCAATTGAAGATGTTAACATGATAAGAATTAGTATTTTTGATGATATACATTTTATTAAGAACATCACATTTCATTTTGACAAATTCAGATAATACAGCTGACTGTCTGCTGCTGTTGATAATTCTTCTAGTAAGTTATTAAATTATTTCCAACCCTATTAAATACTCCTTTCTACAGCAGTTTGATAAGGCTTTTACGTAATTATGAAATGTTTTCATGCATTTTATAGGCCGCTTATAAGAGTTATACTAAACAACTACGACTCATCGTAACATGTTAGTACTAAACCAGGAACCACAACCATAGATGGCTACAAGATTTGTTTCCCGTGGAAGGACAGTTACAGACACATATTTTCTGATGTTCCATACCCAACTTTCTCACGCTACTCACGTAGTACTACGTAACCCAAGGAAGGGTCAAACCCAACACGTTATTCACGAGTGCATACAAGATTGCCCCAGCCTAGTGGGCAGTTCCAGCACATGAAATAAACAATGTTTCCAAGCGGCCGCAGTAACACATCAAGCTTCACGGACATACCTGGCAGACAAGTGTTGCCACACCAGCGAAGCTTTCCGAAGAGGGCCAAGCGCCTGAGGCTATATAGCCAGCGTAGAGGGTAGATCCTACCACCCTGCTCATTCCAGGCAGACGTCACAGAGGGATGTCACACCTTACACTCCAGCCCAGGCATGGGCTGGCTGAGCGCACTATATAAGGCTGTGTGGTCGAAGATTCCAGTTATCTTCTTCAGTAGCTTGCCTCAACACTACTGTGCTGGGGCGCTCTACTGCCTACCAGGTCTTCTAGATCTTCAGCAGCCACCACCAATGACCAGAGGCATCTACCACCTACTACCAAAATATCTAAAGACTTCTACCACCAACAGCTTACCTGAAGCTCTTCAACACCAGAAGCCTACAAGACCTCAATCCATACTTCTGCGGTGGAACCTCCTGGTTCAGTCAGCAACAATCACTACTTGCTGGTAAGTGGCAATTACACCCACGACTCTTTTGGTAGTGGTCCCTTTGTAAAGTCTCGTCTAGACAACTCCAGCGTAGAGTAACTGCGTCCGAGTTATTTTCATAGCTGTCAAAGTCATTCTTAGCTTGAGTAGCCTAGGAGCAGGTCTTCTCCACCTGTAAAACATAGCTTACTTTCATTCGCACTTAGTTTAGTAGTGAGAGTATGTATCACCATATTTATTATTTATAATAAATACACTTTGGTTCCTATCCTGAAAGTGATTTTTTCTAGAGGAAAATCCTTTCCGATTGCTAGATACTCGACCCTTGTGTGGAGCAAGCAGGAGACCGGGTTTTCTAACTGTATGAATCATAGTGTAGGACTGCAGATCCCCTTCAGGAATCTATATGTTGTAAACACACACACCACTTTTGACTGCCACCCATCTGCACTATGGTGTACAGAAAGGTAGAGCCACATCAACTAAGTACTCATCCTACAGGGGCAGGACAGTCACCCCAGGTTTTATTGCTGCCAGAGTGCCGAAGGTGCTGGCAGGGGTACTTGCCTGGGACTGGAGGCCCGACTGTTGTTGGCCCACACCCAACAGTAGTAGGAAGACGGCTCACATGACCCACCGCTCCAGGTTCGTGCGCCAAACTGCAGGACTGATTGGAACACGGGGTTTGCACCGTCAGCTGCTGTTGGTCTTATATTTCCTTAGGGTACCGTCAACTGCTTGCGCCCAACTATGAGAAAGTTAAGTGGAAATTCTGTCACTATGCCATTTGGGGAAAGGCATGGAGCTCTAATGGAAAAGCGAAAGATGAAGTTTCTTGCCGAGTGTGTGCCAGTAACCTCTCTGCACCTTGCGGAAGCACTACGGAAGAGAACTCAAGTTGCCCTACACCTGGAGAGGCCTTGCTCTCCAGCCAGCATCCCTGTTTTCATCCCTACACACCCTAGGCTCGGCATTGACTGTTATATATAGTTGCTCATGTCCTGGTCACTGGGTGTGACACCAGGTTGTGCTTATCCATTACCTTCGGCAGCAGTGCAGCCACCAATTGGAGCAAGAAGTATTGTACCACTCTGTATGGTAATTCGTTGCCCAGCACTACCAAGGAGACTGCTGGTCCCAGATTACCTACTTCTGCTACAGAGCCCAAGAAACAAGTACCTGAATACCCTGGTAAGTCAGCCCTACCTAAACGGGGTAAGGTAACAGTCAGACATATTACTTTACTCTCCACACCCGATTTTGTATCAAGTCATCAACCAATCTGACCAGTGTTAACCTGTAGCAGAAAGCCAACTCAGAGTAAATAATTTGTTAACCAGAGCGCGCCGGACCTAGCGCACACCAAGCCACATTGACTAAATCAAGCAACATGCATCAAACTCTTAAAGTGGCATAACATATTTAATGTCTATGTAGTTGTGCAACTTTTCTTTCAACTTCATTGAGTATTGTATAGTTCTGAAAGGCATTCTATTGTTATTGTGCAAGTATTATAAAACATTGTGTTTTTTATTTTTACAATTTCTATGTGGAAGTTTATTAATTAAATGCATAGGATACTGTTACAAGAGTTGCAATGAGAGTGATATCAAAAGGCTAGTTTGATCACCTGTGCATTTTTCAAGCTTTTGGTTTTTATTGTTGAGCATTTCTTGGGAAAAATTGTTTTGGGAAATTATGTAAGAAGTAAGTTAGGTATAAACTAAATTATGTCTACAAATCAGATAAAAATATTTTTTCACGTCCCATGTGTTATTTTTGCTTCTTTGTCATAACTTAGAAGTGTGTGTTTCTCTATAATTCAATTAATTTTATTCAGTTGTTTCATTTTTCATGTTATGCGGTTGTATACATTATATATGTTCACAGTGGAATCAATTTCTCATAGTAGATTTCGACTTGGTTTAAGAATAAAATTTTCAATAGTCTTTTTCTGGATACACACATCATTCGTTCTGTGCTTATTCTGCAAAACATCACTAAATGTTTAGCATTATTGTAATTTTTGTTAAATTTGACGTGTACCGCTTATACCAATATACCAAACACAATTATGACTCACCCGAACGTGCTTCAACAACCTAAGAAAAGTACTCCCAAGACATCTAACAGGACGTGTTCCTGGGAAGGGACATTGATGATACTTGGTTTCCGAACTGTTCCTGACCTGCCCTTCTTTCTTTGCTAAGGAGTCTTAAAATCCGAATAAGGGTCAAACCAAGCACGGAGTTTTACGAGTGCGCAGAGAATAGTTTCACCTCAAACTGACTATTTCTGCACGTAAAACTAAGAATATTCAAAGCAACCGCGTTACACATCAGCCTCCCCGAAGCACCCAGCAGACCGGCAAAGCAGGGCCTAGTATCCAAAGATTGAACGAGGAAGCTATCCTCCCTGTCGCCCCACACCTCAAAGTAGAAGTGAATAGCCAACGAATTCTAGCGCTTCAAGACTCGGCCGCGATAGGGAACTTCATGCGAAGTAACTTACTCAGCCAACAAAAACAGCAACAACTCCAGCCGCAAAGGAACATTGTGATAATGGTCCAGCAGGATGCAGCTCTGCAGGTAGATGACAGCATTACGTGGGAAGTCACCATACACTGACATTCCAATCCTGCCGAATTCGTAGTCAGCCCCGCCCTAAATGAAGCAGTTATACTTGGGTGTCCGTGACTGCAATGACAACAACAATGCGTCATCGACAATGGGAAATAACACATATACCTAGGGGATAAATACCGGGTCACGGTAAACTGAGAGCACAGCCCAGGGCTCGTAACTTACTATGTACTCAGCCCAGAGTTAATTAACCATGATTACGGGAACCTGCCTTTCGAGAACTAAAAAAATATCTTCGATGAGCATGCTGGAGCATTCTGACAAGGAGGGCAGCTGCAACAGACCCGGTCGATCCAACACTAAATCTGGATAACCACTGAGGCACCGGTCTACTGCAGACCATACCGAGTGTCAGCCCCTCTGCGTCAACTAATCATGGATCAGGTGAAAAATGAAAAAACAAGGGATAGTGGAACCCTCGAACTCCCTATACAACTCGAATGTTGTGCTAGTGCCGGAGGGGCCCTGCCTTGCCTCCAGATGTACGGTCCGCACCAGGCTGCTGACGACCCAGAGCAGGAGAGTAGCTACAGCGTAACAGCAGGCAAGATGGAGGCCCTGCCTATGGTTTCCATTCCGGCAACTGCATTCTAGGGGGTGGGTTTCACCTCTGATCCACCACCTCCGCCAACAGTGCAGTTAGCACCTCTCATGCAAACCGAGAGAGTAGTCGGATCCAGCGTCAATCAGCTTCTGATGGCCACTGAGGGCTCCACGCAACCCTGGCTCCAACACTTCTTGTGAGAACCGAGGGGTAGACCGATCTAGCGTCAACGTGCCCCTCACGGCACCAGAGCCACCACACACCAGGATGAATCCGGCCCCCGTTAATGAATTAAAAGGGGGGCTGAGACGGCGGGTTCATCCCTTGACCTCTTGTGGAACTGAGGGGGTAGACAGATCCAGCGTTGATATCCCCCTGATGGCCATGGAGAGCTGCACACAGCGTGACAGCCACCCCAGGACGGCCGAACTTCAGCTTCGAGTCCAGACATCCTGTGCCTGTCAGGCCAACTTAGGGACACGACCAAGAAATGCCCTGGAAGCCACCTGCATGCTTCTGCTGGCTGAACACACCTTGAGCACCACCTTGTAAGCGAGGATGCCCGTCAAAGGCGAACGACACAACGTAGCAGTGAGCGACAGTGCTATGCACCCAGCAGACGTTAATGTTGTCCCCTTATTCTTTAATTACATAACCTGACAGGAAGAATGGCTGGTGAATTGCCATGAGAACGTGTAAATATTACGTGAACTAGTGATGGCTCCATACTGAAAAAACCTGATACAGATGCTGGTTCCGATATTTAGGACTTTACCGATCCGATACCTGTAAACCAATATTTTCATTTATCATACTGTACACAGACATTTGTCACTAAAGTGTATGAGAGGAAACGGCTACCTGGAAAAGTTTGTTTTGCTACTTTCTGAAGAAACGCATTTCCAACAAACCACTACCAGCCTTAGATGCGTTGCCAGTTTATCAGTAAAAACTCCAGAGACTTGCCAGCAGCGAGATGGCTTGTGGCATAGTGTGTTCTCTGCATCAGCTGGTGGGGTTATGGTGTGCCACATCTACACTAATACTCACTCACCACTCACCAACACTCCCAAACAAACATCCACATCACTACACGTAGCTGCAAGCAGTGCCACGAGCACTTTACCCCTACTTATAGTCTCTCTTTTCCTACTCTTTACCTTTAACCTTCTGTCACTATTTTCTGTGTTACAGGAAATAGCAGACTCCTATCGGATGGGTGGTTCTGGTCTCCCACCACCAGGGCCGCACAGCCCTGGTTATCCAACCTGCATCAAACTCACGAAGTCTATCTTCACTAACTAATAACTTACTCTACTTTCTCCAGCCTTAATGCAGACAAAGGAAATTATTTTATCCTCCGTGACTGTCGCATAGATTTTCCATGGCCTCTCCACATTGCCTGGTTTGCTATGCTCTTCCGTCTAGACCCTTCTTCTTTCGGGGTGTGTCCATGGCTATAATTGCGGCCATGACACCAGACAGCCCTGCTATAGCCGCGATGTATGCACCCATTTTATTTAAAAAAGACATAAGGCGTAAAGGGCTTGTCCTGAGACGCGTCCCATTCTCGAACCGTCTTAGCTACTAACATGCATGTCGGGGGGCCACACAGAACTGTGAATGTGCTCACGCTGACCTAGCAGGATTTGTGGGCTCGCCAGATAAATTTTTTATTTAAAATTCACTCAGGATCAGTATTCAGTCTTCCACTGCACCAGTTGCCGGATACACTGACCAGCCTCCAACTTTCGAGCTAACTTGGTTCACCCAGCTCCTCGCTGTATCTACCCTTCCTTTACCACATTTGTGCCGAAGAAAAACTCCTATCCTTGGTTTCTCTCATCAGAGATATCCATCTGACCTGCTTAGTCTTCCCAAAAGATTATTTACCGGCACATTGTCTATACACACAAACACTGCGGCCCCATCTGGGCAGCAATTGCGTAGGGGGTTTAGGATCAGGTCACCTCTACCTGGCTAACATAGGTGTAAAGCTTCCTGCAGCTCATACCAAGCATTAGGAGGTATTGCGACACCACATGTTTATTTCTGTAACAAGGAATAAACAACATTTTACCTGACTCAGGAGTACCCTCTTTCCCATAGACATAGAACCTCTCCCAGTGTCCTCACACCAAGCAGGGGATTGCAGATTACCAGGAATTTACTCAGACGAACCAGTACACCTCTAGCGTACCCGCATGCACTAGTGACGGCCAGCTATTATGCATACCATGGTAGGCAGAACGGTAGAGCCCCACCAGGTAAACTGTCTCATAGAACAGCTTGTCAATTTGGTGCTTGCCCTCTCCACCACATTTTGGTGCCGGAGGTGTTGTTCCCTGAGTTGGGAAGACTGAAATGGGGACATACGCCCATGTGCAGGGACTGCCAATGACAAGGCCTGGCTCCCAGTGCTCACCGCGTTTAGGCGCAGAGCACTTTGATAGGGGGACCGCTATGTCGGCAGACTTTCCACGTAGCTCGACACTTAGTAGGACAACACGAACCTTGCAATCTCCTCACGGACATGAGTGTGTGTGTGTTGAGTCCAAATGCCTTACTTCCGTTGGAGTGGAATTTGTGTGAAGACAAAAGCAGGCGCTTACTGCCTACGGGCGCTTATAAGATCTAACGCCCTCCCTCATTGCCGCTCTCAACCAACTCGCACCCAGGAAACAGGTATAGGCACTTCGTCGTCTGCTGGTACCCATCTCCCCGGAGATCGCACAAAGATTGTTTGAAGCACCGGCACATTCGCACCAGGCAATTCACCCATGGATCGCTGAGTTCCTGAGCAAGTCAGAGCAACCCGCAGTAGTCCCCATTGCTTACCTCCAGATTGAACCTGTTGCTCAGCCCCAGTGCACGCAAAACCACATCAGAAGCTAGACTGACTGTCTACCAGCGGCACACATACACCCTATTGAAACTCCCGAGGCCAGGCCAACAATAGAGGTTGCGCGTCACAGAGATACACAGCCAAAAGCAAACAGTCTGAAACTGAAGATAGTCTTGATCGAAACAGACTTTGTGCCCTGTGGCAATTCTACCAGGCCAGTTCTCTTCACTGGACGTGCACCAGTGCCACGTAGAGACTGGATTTAACCAGTATAACACCAGAAGGGTGCACCTGGCTTAGCACCTGCCAATAACCTATCCTCCCTTGACGTGCACGTCCAGTCTGCTGAGGCATTACACGTCAGTTTTTCATTCAATTTCTGTGATGTACTGGAATTTCGAGAAGTTTTGGGAAATTTATGGGAAATTTGTTTTGTGGTCTCTCTGGACACCCTGAGAACTGCGACGCTGGGAACTGGCCTGCTAATGCATCACCAGATCCAGACTGACACCCCGCTTAAAGAGACGATAACCCAGCCACCACATTTTTAATTTCCTGTGCTACCCTAGTTCATCTCCTAGCTGCTAGGTTCACTGTTTGCCAACCACCGCTCAACACACTGCCTGATGAAGCTAGCCACGCTAGGAAAATATTGCGACCCTGCATCCACGTAGAAAAAGTTTTAGAGTTTGTGTGTGTGCACACTTCTCTGTCTCTCCCCCCTCCCTACACCATCTTGCTTGTCTGTGTACATGCACATGTGTGTGCGTGTGCCCGCCCGCGTGTGTCCATGTGTACCTTCCTGTGGTTACTGGTGTCTTCTGTCTTGTTTTTAAAATGTAATTGCATACAGAAGATTTCTTTACACAGAGGTGATTGTGATTTTTTCTCTTGTCGAGAAAATTTTGAATGTATTTGCTGCTCTAATTTAATTGCCTTAAAAATATTTGTAGAAAAGATTTTTTAAATTTAATTTAATGGCAAAAAGCAAGTTGTCTCTTGTGTTACATTTTTGGTAATTGATTGGTGACAAAGGAAATTGCAGATACCTTTCTGTAGTTTAATTTTATTCTGATGACATCTTTTTACTAACATTAAATAATGGTTTTTCTGCAAGAGGCTATAAAAATTGAGTTTTCGCTCACCAAAATGTACATCTCCAATCTTACACAGTTTTTGTAATTTTTAGGTGACAAGGGAGGTCACAGATGTCCTGTGATATCATTTTATTTGGAAGACATTTAACTATGGAATTAAATTAATATTCAATGCAAAAATTATGTATATGTTATGTTAGAGACGATTGAACATGGACTTACTGTGCTTGGTGAATCCTCACACATTCAATGATTTTAACATCTTGGGTGACGAGGAGAGGCAAAGTATACACTTCCCAGGTATCATCTTTTTTAGAAGACATCTTGTTTATTAAAATTTATTTATACATGATTTTAAAAAAAATTTCTTTTCATGTTTGAGACTATTAAACATGGACTTCGTGCAAATAATTGGAAATTTTGGCATATAGTGGTTGGGGGTGTGTCAAAATTGCTCCAAAATTTCCCCAAATATATACAGCGCACCGACCAACCGACCGACCTTATTTATGGAAACCATGAAGGGTTGTTTCAGTAAGGTTCTGCTGTATTGTTCTATAATACAACTTCTATTTAATTTTGACAAAAAGAAATTATCTTCCCGTGATTCAACATGTGCCCTCAAGGTACCCCACAGTGCCGGACACCCCAAGTGTTTGCATGTTTCACTTACAGCTAGATCTGTCCCTGGCTACAACTGTATATTGGAGTATAGTGAAGCATGTACGTGTGCCATCAATCATTGCCCTGTTAAATTACTTTTGTGATGATGTAAATCTATTTTTTGTTCTATTTCTTTTACATCGTGTACCATCTTAACATGGATATCGACTGATTTCCCATTGGGGGTGGTCACACACTATTAGTGTCTGATAGTAGGATGCTTTTGAGAAGCGGTTTTTTTTTTTATATCATTATTATTACTGTATAGAAATGTTGCTTATTCAAAGTGTGTTACATTAATGATGTGTTCAGCAATATACTTAAGTTGGTGTTGCGGGAAGTGCCTTTGTGATTTTCATTGAGCAGTTTTAAGCACACTAAAAGATTGGTGGTTCATGCATGATCTGTTGTCATGTTACAGCATAAATCTTAAAAAATAAAAAAGAACAAAATATTATTTTATTTCAATTTTAACCACAAAGATTTAAACTTTGTGCATAATAAGTGTTTGTCTGGAAGCCTTGTAGTGTGGGAAAAGAGCACATTTTACTACGTGTGGAAAGATTGCTAGCCACAACCTGAGCAATGGAAAGTTTTTGAAGTCTGTCATTAGTGCCCCCAAATGAAAGGATACACATGTATAAATGTAATTTTTTATTTTCTCATTTTAACATTCAGATATGCGTAGAATTTGTCAAACTGGTAATAAATGGCTAGCAGTAGGCCTTGTTTAATGGTGACCCTGCTGTTGCAGGATGAGGACAATGAGGAGTTGTACTGCCGCACTTGTGACCAGTGGTTCAGTTCGCTACACAATAAGAAGGAACACTTATATGGGAGGCAACATCTGCAGGTATGGACGTAGTAAAAAGTAAACAAGTATTCATGTATTGAAAATTGTAGGAATTTCACTTTTTGCCAATGCGAATACAGTATAAACTCTGTAATTTGTTTCTTGAGAGACTGTGTAATATAGACACTCTGTAAATTGTTTCTTGAGGGACTGTGTAATATAGAAACTGTAAATTATTTCTTGAGAGACTGTGAACATGAACATATACGTTGACCATGAACTTACTGCTGAGAACACCTGCATTAGTGCTTTCTTCAGTATCAGGCTATTAATGCAGTTACCCATTATTGTTCATAGTTGGTGCCCAAGCCTAAAGAACCTATTTTTTGTGTTTATCTGTTTTTTCTTAGCAGTAACTCCCTCATAGCCATGGTGTCCACGTTTTATCCGTGACTCTGTTTGGAAGTTTCCAGAATAGTGTAGGGTGTTGTTTCAATAGTAGAGAAGCACTTAGCTGAAACTAGTACAGTATTTACTGCACTGTAAGCAGACCTATTTTACCAACATGGGCCCTCCAAAGTCATGCCTTGGCCTAGAATCAGGACTGGCACATTACATGCAGTGATGACCTAATACACAATAAACTCCCGATTTTCCGGGTTAATGACTGGTTAAGGGTTCACGGATAACCAATATTCGCAGTTAAAGCTATTGGTGGAGGGGAGGGGGGTGTTTACTTTAGGCCTACATACTGTACACGTAGGTCATACAAACAAATAATATAGTCATATAAGAATTACATTTTTGACAGCCAGTGTATGGCAACGTCATAAATGATATTAACACTATCACATATACTAAATCCTGTATCAGCTGATGCATGAACAGTTCCAAGAAAATTTCACTTTGCTATTTTGACAGCCTGCATTTGCACAACAGACATCTGAGATATATGCAGGCAGGAAGGAGATTGTAGACAAAATGTCGACTTTTCCCCATCTTTGAACGCAATGTTATTACCAGAACGGGTTAATCAATTACAATAACTACAACAGTACTGAAGAGATGGGACACATGCCTACAGGATACCACATGGTGCATGTTAGAAGCTACTAAAGACATATCATCCTATAGCTAGAGCCACGATTATTTCACAGATTAAGTTGGTAGCAAGCTAGGCTGGGTAGACCTCTGTACACTAGCGACATTATTGTTTGCTTATTGGTTGCTATGATCAAGTGAGGCCTCTGTACACATGACTGTTAAACTGCTTCCTGCTTATTACTGGCTCACAGTTAAATGGGGCGTGTCTAAAGAACTGCCGTCCAATCAGAACAGTAGGAGAAAAGAAGTGATTGGAGTCTACCTCGCCTCCAAATGAATTCGCGAGATACTCGTGGCTCTACCTGTAGCGTGTACTGTTTGCCCAGACTCGCCAAGAAGCTGTCACACCAACACTGTCATCTCCCCCCCCCCCCCCCCCCCAAGATTGTACTGCCTGATAAGCCAGAGCTCCCTTCAGCGAAGGTCATGCTAATGTCAGAGCGGGCGACTGGAGGGCAGCACATATTTTACCAGTGCCCACGTTCGAGATAAGGGATGAAAGCACTGCTTCAGCAAGTTGGAATTATCAACCCCTGCAACAGAGGCTAGCTCCCCCCCTGGTATCACTGGCCCTCCGAGTTTATCCTAAATTAGTTTGAAAAGGCCAATGCTCTTCACCCTCTGCTTCTCCACCGCTCACAAAGGCCGAAGGCAGCCATTGGTATGCGTGACCACTGGGGTTTCAGAGATCCCACTGCTCGCAAGATCCAGGATCTCAACCGAGCTGAAGACATCGCAGACCAGCTTCTCACCACTTTCTCAGCAACCACTGACCCTCTGCAGCCACCGCAGATCCCGCAGCTTCTGGGAGACCCTACCCTACCAGAGGCTGCTGAAGAAGTTGCTCTTGCCTACCATCCCCTCCTGGTATAACACCCAGAACCCCAAGGTAGCAGGTCACGTTGACATCCCTTCAGGACCTCCCCTGCCTACCGGACAGTATGGTAACGTCGACAACTACCCTTCTGGTAGCTGTCCACCCTTGTGTTCCTTCGCAACACCCTTATTAGTGAGGCACTCTTAAATACGTTAACTAAACAGTAATCTTTTCAAGCCAGTTTTAAATTGCTTACACTTTCACTTAGCTTTTTCCAGGGTTGCCTTCACCTGGCCATTCATGTTAACTAACTTCCGTAAGCAAGTTGTATTGATGTAGGAGTTAGTATGTAGCCACTGTGTTCTATTACTCTTGTAATACAACACATATTTTCAATCTATTCGCTGTAGTCTGACTTCTTGATAGTACTAAGTTCACTCTACATAAATGTAACCCTGAGGTAAAGCCGGCAGACCACGAAGCACTAAGCTAAATCCACACACATTAAGAGGCCACTCGAGTTCTCCTTGCCTGGGAGAATTCGATAGTCCAAATCACTAGAAACTCTTCCACTGAGACCCGGAAAGGAGCTGGAATTATTTTAGGATGATTGACCTCCTGTGGACACCACACCTGGATAGCTTATCAAGGAAGTGACGTGGGTTGCCCAACGCTCTGTCCACTGCTCCCAAGCGCTGGACGAAAGAAACATGAAGTGTTCTGCTGTCACATGTCGGGGTATCCAGAAGTACACAGTAGGGAAATAGGCACTGACTTATCTTCTGCAGGCTGTTTTGTCCCCTTCTTCATACCATTCTCTCGGAAGGTAGGTGTGCGGAGAAATTTGAAGGCCATACACGCCCCTGAAGGTAATATAGTTCGCCCCCCCCCCCCCCTCTCCCGGTTCGTCTACTACTTAAAGTAGTAATTTAAACCAGCAGGGTAGAGTTCATACTGCCGGAGATACAACAGAATCTCACCCCTCTCGTTTGCCACAACCACCATTTCCCTCGTTAATTAAACTAGAAGGCCCTGCTCACCTAATTGTAGAGCCATTCTTAAGAGGGAAGGAGTCCTCTTAGGCCTAGCTAACCCGTGGTTGTGCAATGTCCAGTCTCCCTCTGAAGCTACCCACAGTCCACAACAGATCCAGAGTTCGTCCCAGCCAGCGAGTCATCCAAAAGATCTCTACTGTAACTAAGACTAAAACCACTTTTATTAGAACCTATTTTACCAAATTTGGAATTGTGTTCAACCTCCCCAGTTGTTGGTTCAAGCCCCGGCGCTAACAAGCCCAACATGTAGAACATCATCCTAGCCAGGCATTCATCAAGTAGTTAAGTAAGGAGGGGTTTTTATGGTGCCAAACATGTGTGGCCTTTAACTGTTATAGAATGACTAGGCAATTAGGATAAGCCTGCCACGCCCTCAGTGCCTTAGCCAGGCAGCTAATCAACTAACTACCCCTATATTATGCCTAGCATGTGATATCACCAGTCACTTTAGAGCTTGTTGTGACCTAAATGACTTTGCTAACCAGTAGACCTCCAAGCGATTAGTGCCTAATTAATCGAGAGTTGAACCCCCAACCTGCACGTAGAGGAACCTGCCTGTGGCTCTCAACAACACATGGTACTCAACAACATGCCCTCTGTATGTGTGACTGCACAGTGTCAGCATGATGCCCACAAGACTGCAATGGTCGACAACAATCTCGTAGATATATTTGAGAATTGTACAATGGGCATGCCTTGGCAGAGGGGGTGGGGTACATATGATTCATTTTGCCCAGCCCTACCTCTACCAGTGTTTAGGGTGGGTGGATGAACCAAGATATACTGACAGTCTCGAATACCATTGTGCTGTGAACGTCAAGCAGGAAGGGACACATACACAGTAAGATGCATTGTGTGTGCATCTGAATTTCTTAACGTGTGCATAGAATGGCCAGACGAGCGAGTGACTCGCCTCGGCCTAGTATATCACTGTGAGGTGTGCAGGTGTAACCAAGGCCACAGAGCACCAAACCCAGGAACTAGGCAAAGCCCATTCACGGTCCTCACCTCCACCCAATTTCAACTGCCTGAATTTGGTGGACGCTCACACGAAGATCTAGTTATGCAAGTGTGAGGGGAAGCTTCGTGACCATAACGTACCAACCAAACAGTGGGTCAGTCGAACTCACAAACAGTTACAAGGTAAAGCTCATGAATTGTGGGTGAAGTATGGTGAATTTGTGACAGAATGGGAACATCTGTGTACTCGCCTCACTGCCCAATTTCTTGGTGAGGACCTGATCGCAAGGCTCATTTCCAAATTCCATACTTGCGTCCAAAGTCCCAAGGATGAAGTTTATGTATATGTATATACATACATACACACACACACACACACCGGAAAACCTAACTATACCGGCGTATATATCCCACTGAAGCCGAAGAAAGTTGATGCGCAACATTACTCATACGCTACTTCCCTCATTACGGAATTTACTATGAATTTCAAAATCCTGAACTGTTGATGAGCTTGTGGAGAGAGCGAGAGAGGTGGAGAAAAACAACAAAGCACAGGCTGTGCTAGACATGTGCTGCCATGGTCACCGGCCTGCCCCCTCCTCCTCCCGAGCACAAGTCCGCCTACAGTTCATCCCCAAAAGCATACCCCCACGCTTCCCTGGACCTGGTTCTGTCTCGGGAAGTATTTCAACAGTGATTGCCCCGAGTGACCAGACCGAGAAGGGGAAACGAGGAGAAACAATACTCGCCCGGTGCCAGATGCACCGCAGTGTAACCCGAGCATTAAGGGACCGGCCCAGACGGGAAACACCACCATGGCTAGTGTGTGCACGGTGCAACCACCCCAGGCGAACAAAGGCCCCTTAATATCACAAAAATAAGCCACACTTATGAGGAAAGTATACTACCCAAGGTCCCACATTTCCAATTGAATATAAACGGGTTCCCTTGTCTTGCTTGATTCAGCTGCGACAGGAAACTTTAAACAAAGGAACATGTTGACAGCTGAAGAGAAAGCAAATTTGCTTGCTCGGCATCTGGTCAGCTAGGGTTGCCCCTCCCCTCTGGGTGCAGACTCTGGGTTGGCCGTGTGAAGAGGGCCGTGACATCGGGCGACGCTGGTGACCTGTGAACATACTTATATGTGGTTGTAAAAAAAAAAAAACCAATGGGTTAGGTGAGACGGGAAACTCGGTGTTGTCCTCTCCACTGCTGGGAAGAGTGGCCATGAGAATGGCCATGGCATGGCCCGACCCGAGGCTAATGCCACTTTAGCACTAACATAGAGCTAGAAGCAAGAAATAACTGAAGCTTGCAGCCCCTTCCTATGTGAAGGTGTTTCTAGTGGTTGTGGTATCACCGTTTCTTCCCACTATCACTAAGTTAGTGCTCTGGTGGTTGGGAAGAAACAGGTAACCGTCTAACATGGATATCAAAAATCTCTCGGTTCCTGTCGGCAGTGCACGTCATATTCCGTCTCAAACCATTAACACAGACAAGTACGCTGTAAATGAAAAGTGGAAGAGTAGTGAACAATGAGTGTTTATTGAATACTCAATAAACACGTTACCCATGCTACCTCCTACCAAACCGTGAAGTGCTGCGCTTCCAGGTGTAGGCGACCTGGTTCTAGGTTAAAAGGGGGAATAGCTTATTCTAGATGAATACAAAGTTAAAGTTAAACTGAGCTGAGTAAAAGGTGTCTTGAAGAGACAAAGTGAAGTTTAAATACGTATGTACGTGTTCGCTGGATGACTGGTCGTTGTTGCGTATGTAAATCTCTGGAGGTCCCAGCACTGAGTAGTGCTCGGGATGTCATTAGTGATGGTACAAGAATGACTGCCCGAGCCCGGCAGCGTCCGGACTTATATAGGTGAAGCTTGTAGGCTGCTGGGACGGCAAGCATCCTGCACTGGTTGGCATGGGAGTCGAAAAACTCGAGTCAGCAGTAGTCAGCGTTTCTGCTTCGTGCCTCTTTTCAGCGGTGCTCGGCCTTGCCCAAGGTCCTGGCAGCTTGTGGGCTCTCAGCGCTAGGGGGGGGGGGGGGGAGGCATGCCTGCTGGGTTGTGTAACCTTCAGGTGACTGGAATTCGGTTATTAGTTCCTATTGGCTGGTAGAGTAGGCAGTCGCAAATTCATGTGGAAAATTCTCTCTGCATGTTTCTTACGTCTGTAGCAGTGGAAGTAGGAACCTTAGCAATGAGTCTTAATCGTAGTTGATTAGTAGTATGAGTGGCATGCGTCAATTTTCCTTACCTATAGTAGAACCTCTCTATTACGACCCCTCACAGTTCCCGAGAATAAGGTCGAAATAGAGGGGGGGGGGGGGGGTCGTAACAAAAAATTTGGAAAATTTTGGGCTGATTTTGGCCCTCCCCTAACCCCTATGCCCCCAAACTTGCCATTTTTTGAATGAAGTTCATGTTCAATCATCTCTAGCACATAAAAAAAACCAATTTTTAAATTAAATATAAATACGTATGTATATTTTAATAACTGGACATCTCCTGATTAATTTGATACCCAAGAAAGGCATATTGGACCATCCCTTATCATAAAAAAGAAGGCCCAAACACAGTATGAGATGGCCATTGAAAGTGTGTGAAAAGATTAGACTATGTATTATTAAAATATAACTAAACACTGTTGGAGATGCTTTATGTTTGAAACAAAACACAGAACTTTATTTATTGATAATATATATGAAGATAAATACATTGTATCACTTGTGTGCTGGAGCTAGCAGCGAATACATTGCCATGCACACGTAGCCGGGCGAGTGACTAGATCCTCTGCAGCGCAGTCGGACGCGGCGACTCGCATCTGTGGATCAGTCCTCGGGGCTGGGCAGCTGTCGGTCGGTTGCTACAAGGTGGCGGCCGGCTGTGCCACCCACCGCCTGCTGAAAGATTATTCTGGTGGGTGTCTGCCAGCCGGTCACCGCCAGTGCCGTCATTATAGGGCCGGTTTACTTTGTAACAGCAGCCCAGTGTTCAGTGTTGTTTAAACATGCTGATAGATGCATTTCACGTCAATGTGTTGAATTTATACGTAATGTAGGCGGTGTGTTGGCCTCTGCACTGACACGATTAGGCCCGGCAATGTTTACGAAAATATACAAATTTAGTGCGGTCTACTTGAAATTTAACTATCCCGAATTTTCCATCAAATACTTCTGACGTGCCTATACACGCACACGGCCTTGCTAGCCAAAATATGGTAACATAAGAACACATTTTATTTGCATACACTTACCTATAGGCTATTCACGGTAAAGTGAGCACTTTTGAAAGCTCTCTCATTTGTGGAATAATAGTATATAAATACATTTAATTTTAGCCTTGGGCGTTAACTTCAGAGTGTTGTGAAATACACACTTTATTACTTACATGGCAATATTTATTTTTAAAAGTTGGTTAAAGGAAAAAAAATTTTCTGAAAGGAAAAGTAACTAGGGCTTCAAAAAAGCTCACTTTACCGTGAACAGCATATACCTTTATTCACTTTGCACATAAAATTAACTTCACGAAGGAAAAAAACAACTGCCCACCAAAAAAAATTAGCATATTATATAGGCATGGGCGCACATAAACTTTAAAAAAATAAGAAACCAGTCTGTAATGTGCCGCTGTTTTTACAGCAAAAGAGAGGGATTATGGAAGCAAAAAAAGATAGGAGGGTAAGGCAGAGGCTTGGTCAAACAGCTTTCCTCCCCTCCCCTTATCCATCACCAACAACGGACAATACACCAGTGTCCCCTTCTGGCATGAAGTAATTTATTGCTTCAGGCTGCTAGGGACAACAAATGTCAGTCTATGACAGCAGCAGGTATCTCTGGTACAACTGGAAGCTGGAATCGGTGCAATGCTTGGGCTTTATCCTTGGGGGAAAGATGCACGAGCGTAGCAATGAGAAGGGTAAGCTCGTGTAAGCACCCAGAGGCAGTTAGTAGCTGTTTGACTTTCTCTTGGATACCACTCTGACAGGAATAGGGCATTTGGACTGTCACACACCTCACGTCCGTGAAGTGACTGCAGGTGACATGTGATCCTACCTGGTCTACAACCACGTGCAGCATCTGCCGACTCAGGACACCCTATGTCAGTACTCAGCACCCAAAAACAGTGAGCACTGTGAGCCAGGCCTCGCTGTTGACAGTCTTTGCATGTGGATGAGTGTCTAGAGTTGACAGTCTCCCCACACCTAGTGAACACTAGCTCTGGCACCGAAATGTGGTGGAGATAGTATGCAGCTGAGCGGGCAAGCTGGCCTCAAGAGACTAAGTACCTAGTGTCAAGGCTCTACCGTTCTGAACTCCGTGGAGCACAAAATGGGTGGCCATCCAAGATGTGTGTGGGTACTCAACTGGTGTGTATGGTTCTTAAGAGTAATTTCCCCGGTCACCTGCAATCCTTTAAGTGGTGTGAGGTCCACTGGGAGAGGTTCTATGCTACGGAAAGGATACCTTTGAGTTGGTAAAACTGCTGTTTATTCCAATTAACGGGATGTAAACAGAATGGTGTCGCACTACCTCCTAACGTTGGCAAGAATTTAGGGAAGCTTAACTTACATTTAACCAAATAGAGCGACCTGGGCCTAGTCCAACAATGGTGAGGTAGACGAGCACTATGAAAATAACTAGAATTGGTACCCTACTTATGTAGTGCCGAGAAGGGGCCGCAGTATCTCAGTGTGTAGACAATGTGGCAGGTAGTATCTTCGGCACAAATGCTGTGAAGATAGGCTGGAGAGGATGATTTTGGCAGCAGGTACAGTGGAGTCAAGGAGAGGAAGTTCCTTTGGCATGGATGCGATGGAGAGTAGGTTAAAAAGCAAAGTGAGCAGGTTAGATCTCCGGCAAGGGCTGTGGTGGAGAGATGCAGACTGTTCAATTCCTTTGGCACGAATGTGGTTAAGGAAATGAAGACTGGTCACGAGCAGGCGAGCATTCCGGTATTTATGCTCTGGCGGGTCCTTTCTCCTTCAGTCAGCTGGATAGGGGCGGCACTGGAGAGGGGATAACTATAGCATAACTTCTTCGAGTGATGTCACTGACTGGCTTGGAGAGTCATGATGCAGCAAATAGTACTGGTGGAGCCACCTAGCGGCATGCTGTGGTACTCTGTGCCTTTAATGCATAGCTTCAGCGGCCGGTGAATAATACAATCTGCAGGCTGAAGCATCCATTCTTGCCGTAGCAAACAGTAAAATCTTCTCTCTCATTACAGTGCCTACAATAAACACTCAGTTGAAATCAGGTGGCAGGCTTGCATACTGATGAGCTGAAGCCGTCATATCATTGTTGGAAAGACGTAATGTATCAACGACTTAGTCACTTTAACAGTTTTAACTTATGATGCCAGAACCACGATATGCATAGGGTGCCTTAGTGTTAACTGGTGCACGGCCAGTGTACATGATAGATCTGGTGGCCTATCTTAGAGGCACAAAGTCTAGAACCGTTGTCATAACCCTACAAGCTGGCTGACCCTTGATCACACTTTTACCTGGTTGTATGATGATCTTCTGCAGACGTGATCTCGGCGAAGACTCTATCCCTGGCATGGCGAGGGCTGGTGGGTACCTTGGGTGCTTGCAGATGGTCAAGAGTTCTGGCTTTGCTGATGACTGCTAACTGCTGGAGGTTGATGGAGGTGACCACAGAACCAAGTGTTTGTAATCCCTTGTGCCCTTAGGAAGGCCTCTAACACAGGGTGAGGGGTGCCTTCGAGCTTGATTAAGGGTGGAAATAAAGGAGTCTGCAGTGCTGTGGGGTGAGGCCTCTCAGTAGGGCGGGCAATATGAATTCTGTCCCGCTCAGTGGAAGTGCAAAGTGTAACTGGAGAGTAAGGGTCGCAAGGCAAGCTAGTTTCGGGAGCACAAGATGCCCTTCTTAACTTTCTCTGTCTACCTCCCTTCCAGGTGTAAGGCATGGGAAACTTAGAGTGTAACTAATGCCTCGCGAAAACAGTGCCAGTGCCGCGATTCCCTAATGTAGAATTCTGAATATTTGCAGCCTCAGAGGAAGGGACTGTACCTTTTGTTCCTTTCATCTGGCCCCATGAAGAGCGGTGGACAGAGCAACAAGTTATGGTTTCAAACTGCTTGACAGGAAAACCCAGGTGTGGTATTCACAGGAGATCAGATGGTCAGATTTACATCCAGCTCCCTTCCTTCCAGCCCCATAAAGAGCGGTGGAAGAGTGTGGAATAACCTGATACACTGATTCACCTGGTGGAGGAGTTGCTAGTGATATAGGCTCTACTAAATTCTACCAGGTGGCATAGCTTGGGTGGCCACTTAATGGGTGTGTGTTTATCTTAAGAGCTGGTGGTCCGCAAATACATAGTGGGTGACACGCGGAATATTAACGACCCTTGGGAACCTGGTTATAATCTGGCGGGGAAGGCGAGAAAGACTTCAAGAATAATTAATTTACAACTTGCTTCTAACTAATCTGTTCTGAAGGAACCAAAACATGGTGACATCTACCAGAGGGGTAGTGTTGACAATGCTGTCACCGTCCAGTGGGCAGGGTGGTCCTGACGAGACCATCGCGACTATTACCAGTTTTGGGGTCGATACCAGGGGGTGGTAAGGAAAGAGCGGACATTTTCGGGAGCCCCAGTAGGTCCAGTCTCCCAGAAGCTGTCGGAGTCTACAACACGTGCAGAAGGCTTCTGGTCGGGATGTCTTCTTCACAGCTAGGTATATTAGAGGTAGGGTGATGAATAAGGAGATAGTGGGGGCAAGGTAGAGAAATACAGAGTGCTGGAAGTGACAATTCAACCAAGTTTGGATTAAGTCTGTTTATTGACTGGTTAGTAAACACACTTAAACCAGCCTGTGCCTTGACTAGGGCCTGAAGGGCCAATCATAAGAAGCCAACCAGTATGCTGCCTAGTCTTGGATGATGCAGGGGGGTGAGGGCAACCACAAGTCAACCGTACTTTGACTAGTGACAACTGTGGCTGGGCTTTGAGGTAGCTAGAAGAGCGGAAGGCTTTGATGCACTGGCGAGCAGTATGGCGATGTCGGGCAGAGTAACACTCTTGATAAGGCTGCTTAAAGCAATGATGGCTAGATAAAGTTGGCAGAAGCTTAGAGTGACATTCTGCAAAGACTGACATTAGGTCGGTAGGCTCTTGAGCAGAGTAACGTTCTGTAACTGACTGATGTGAGACTGCCTCGAACTGTAGGCTGCAGGCTCTATTTATACTCTGAGCACAAGGCCAGCACGGGGAGTGCAGCGGTAGCAGAGAAGGCGCAGAGAGAGGGCAGTGGAGAACCGGCGGATAAGGCAGAAGTGGTCGAAACTAGTTCCCCTCTCGTCATCGAAGGCCGGAGAGGTTGAGAGTGGTGCTGTGGTGCGAAGCGGGTTGTGGCACAGTAGAATACATCAGCTGGGCCGAGCCAACCTTGGACTTCTAGGCGAGCTGTGGCATGTGCGGTGTAACCTCTCTTCTTAGGAGGGGGCCGCCGCTGTGACGAGGCTAGATCAGGTAAATGACGACTGCCATGGCGTGTCATCCTTCCACCAGTGTGCCAACTCATTTCGAAGGTGTTCACTGGAATTTGTCATCCCATATGAGTTCATCCACTCCCGTGTCTTCAAATCTTTCTGCTGTAGTCTTGGAAACAATATAGTCCTTTGAGAAACACTTTCCAGACATTTGTCACAACCACACCAGTCCATCAGTTTGCCACAACACACAGCATCATTCATTTCTTCACCCTGCTCTTTTATTGTTCTAAAGTCTAACGGTGATGTCTTGCATACAACAATGAACAACATGCAACATTTTGTTCAGTGATCTGACGTTTATGGGCTGCAGCTCATTCACTGATTCTCAAGTGCAACCACTTCCCTGTGAGTGGTATGATCACTTAAAGCACTTTCCAATGCAGTTTGTAATGGAGCCCTATGATTTTACTTAAACATGAGGCCTCAGTAGTTTTAGTTGATCAAAGACTTCTGATCACATCTCTAGTTCTGGAGTGATGTGTTACAACTTCCTGCACCTTTCCATTAAACCACAATGTTTACTGTTGTGTGGGATTTCTAGGGATTGCTTGAAATCTCACAGATAGACCAAACCTGTAGGCAGCATTAATTGTGTCCCATTTTATTATAAAGCTACTATACAATATATGCCAATTTTCAATGTCCGACATGTAGAGTTACTAGGATACAGACCATTCTACATACCTTCCATACAGTGGCCAATGATTAATGGTCAGATAATGTAGTGTATTCATGAAATTTGTTTGTTACAATTTGTCTCCTACCTTCCCCTCCTCGTTCACCTTTACCTCTAGATTTTGTGAAATTCACCCTGCCAGTTTAGCCAATCCTGGCAGAAACACTGTTCACCATTTCAGCTCATGTAATATAAACTGATTAAGAAAACTTCAGTAAAAATAACTGTATATTACCAACATTTGTAATATTCCATAATTATGTAATATCAATAAAGTTTGTGGTGTTATTTGTTCACAGTGACAAGACGTGGAGAGATAGTGATTTGTGTTACACACACTGTGGTACTGAGTCATGTAATTAAGATAAACATCCATTGAAGCTAATGATACTGTAATACACTCAACCAAGTTTCTTTTAGATTTCTGATTATAATCTTGTGTGTTAGCATATTTGAAGTCGTGATTGAGATGCCCTCTACCCCGCAGGGGTGTCAGAAGTTTCAAACACTATCTCACTCCCAATACACAGTCACAACCCCTTCATGCCCCCGCAGGGCAGAAAGAAATCTTGTCTTAAGAAAAATCTTGCGTCGTGGCAAAATACTTTATCCTTAATGCTGGACATTAATTTTAGAACATTCATAATTTCGGCAGAGTTATTTTTCATCACAGAAGTTAGTGGGTATTTTATAAATAATGTTCGCCTACACAAGGGTTCTGTGGTAAATAGTACTTAATAAAAAAAACTTTAAAACCACAGTTGTACACACACATAATTGACTCAAATACTTTTCCATAAAATGCATTAAAAATATTTGTGCTCTTTAAACAATACGATAAAGTTAATTCAATTCCTGTAGGGTTATATATCATAACTTTTTACACTGGTTCCAACGGTTCCTAGCCCAATATCTCAATTTTCTATGCAACACCATGCATCTTAAAGTCGTACAAATGCATGGTACAACTTAGTCGTTACCGGAGCGGAGCACAAGCTAATCACACTTTCCAGTCAGTTAAGTTTCAACCAAATATTTACGACATAAACATCCCCGACCTTGGGACAACTACAAAAATTCTTCCATATCATACCTTGGCAGCAGCATACTCTTAGCATGCTTAATGAAGACACAGCCACTCAGTAACGGATCCCAACTCTCGATGCCGACCCTGCCGGTACCAGGAAACCTCAGCAAGCCGCCATGCCGTTCTCAGATGGAACAGCTGGATACCTCGCGCTCGCCTCGTTGCACACTGACACATATAAAATGCTGGCTTTCCAGGATTAAAGCGCTCGTTGTAAAACTTTAGCCATTACGCACAGTGATTGTATATTATGTGCTCAGTTTAATAGTACACTGCAAATTTCTGCAATGCAAATAATATTCCATGCATTCAGGAAATTCTTAACAGACATTTTCACGCACGAACACTCTTGATGAAAAAGTTTATTTCAAAACGTGCAGGTTTCTACGTGTCCATGTGACATAATTGTAGCAGATGACAATTTGATTATGCCAAGTTAAGAAGTTATTACACAGTTTGCACAGTGATCCTGGCCCGAGCATGTAATTGAAATTATTTAATAGGCGCAGGTGGACAAGCCTTTCCAATGCGTGAAAGGGCATTTAATGTGAGGCATCGCTGTCTTTAAGAAACATTTAAAATAAGTTTCCGCCTTGAACAATCTTCCGCACGCAGGGTCATCCATTTTACGGCTGGTGGACGTGGAGACTTATCTCGCCCTGCAACTACACACATACCGGCTCGGCTGCTAATTGCCGACACCCGTCCTGCTCGCTTGGCATCTCCAACTCGACTCCCCACAGAAACGCTACACAACAGTGCCGCAGCGGGTGGGCGGCCTATGACGATGCCTGCTCGTGGCACATTATGGCGGCAACTCTGTGCACTACAGCACATTACAAGGGAAATATAATCTGATATTTTTTAATGCAAACCATAGCTATCACAGATAATTATTCATAGTAGCAAAATTAAATTGCAAATTAATACCACAATTATCAATAAGGAATGATGCTTGACTGGCCAGTAAAATACAACACACTAAAAATATTAAAATAACAATATGGTATTGGTACCAACTTATGAACAAAGTTACTGAAAATAATTAAATACCCTAGTGACAAATCAGATTCATCACAAGATAATGCGTGGACTGTTAGTTTTTCTGGGATTATAAATTATTTTTAAAACTAACCAAAAACTTTACGAAAGATATATTTGCTGAAAAACTGGTATGGGAATAAATTTTTTAATTATTATACAAGTTCATATTTTATTCATGAAATTCTGAGTTCATGTCCAAGATATTTGCTATGTTATTTTCATCTGAGCAAAAAGCTAGATTCTGTGTTAATAATGCATCTGTCATGTGATGCTGTGAAATTGTTAGAAATGTAAGCTAATTTGTACTCTTACGTGTATAATGCAAAAATTAACTTAATTCATGTGTCACTAATATTATTGTTAGTTAATGCTGCAAGTAGACTGTTGTTAGGCTACCAAAAATATATAAAAGGACAGGAATTCAACTACTCACAGTCTAATACTTGTCAACAGGTGTGCACGCTCCCACAGACACACACACGTGCACACAACACATTTTCCACACGGTTGCACGATTTGCAACATTTCACTGTCTAGGCCATCTTCATCAGGTGACAAGTTGTAGAATACTGCAGTGTGGTGGAAGGGCGCAGTTGGTAGTAAAACTAGCAGCCAGGTGGCGAACTAGGGTGGGACGGGAATATGGAAAAATTGCAGGTATAGCTGATGGAGTGTGGTTTGAAGCTGTTATCTTATGTTGAGGCCTGGTTGCCTGGATTTGGTTATGAATTGGTGAGGTATAGGCTATTCATGGTAAAGTGAGCACTTTTTTAATGCCCTGTTAAATTTTTCCTTTCAATTAATTTCTACTTTCCCACTACTTTTTAATGTAGACATTGCAATATGACTAATAAACACAGTGTATACTTTCCACCACTCTCAAAAGTTAACGCCTGAGACTGCAATAAAAAATATTTACTAGGGGTTAATGCCTTTTGGCAGGGCCTTAAAAAGTGCTCACTTTACTGTGAACAGCCTATAATTCCCAGCATCTGAGTTCTGAACTATTGCTTGAAGGTGGTAGGGCTCTCACAACTCTGGTACTGTAGGAGGAATCAAAATCTTTGTTGTGTGATGCTGCATGTTTTACAAATGGTTTCTCCTATAGGTTACAATGTGACCAGCTATGGCTTGTTTGGTATCTGCTCTGTGACCATTCATTCTTTGCCTGAGTGTTAGTGGTGAGGCCGATGTATTCTGCATTACAGTCTTGGCACTGTAGCTGATACTGTAGCTAATCTGATTTACAGAGTATTTGGAAATATCAGCCATCCAGACCGTTGAAAATAAGGTTCTGTGTCTTGCAGAAGGGGTACTATAAGTTAACAATTTTCATAATAACAAAAACTTTTACTCTTGTTTTAGAAGGTTGATGTGTGGTTTGATTCATGAATTATGTTGCCGTGTGATAGACTTGGCTGATTGGCTGCCAGCGTCCCTGAGTGAATTGTTCGATGCTAGGCAAGTTGCATCTTTGGGTGGCTAGTCTTCTCTTGGCACTGGTGCCCGACCGGAATACAATACTGGCCTAGTAGGCCGCCGGCTTGGTACGAAATCCGGCTCTGGCAATACACTCTGCGTGGTGCTGGCTTAGGGTGTGGGACGGAGTTCAAGCGAGTGTGACGGTGCATCTGGCCCAAGGTTGGTTTCACTAGTGTTGGTCCCTCGGCCCTGGTTGTGCTTGACTGGAGCGTGGGGTGTATGTTTGAGGTACTGAGGTTTTACACTGGCATGGAGCCGCTAGGTACTGCCGGAGTGTAGGTGAACCCCTCACCGAACAGGATCTCCTTCACCACTGGATGGTATCCTTCTGCTATATGGGTGGGTGGCTCGAACAATGCTGTAGGAGTGACAGATGGTACTGGTATGGTGATCATCGAAGCAAAGCAGCTTGTTCACATGAACTCAGTAGCTCGAACCCGTTGGGAAGGATGCTAAGCTCTTGTGGATCTTTAGAGATGACCCTCGCCTTCTTTGACTTTTTCTGACCACCACCCCTATTAATGTAAGGCATCTGGCTCTAAACTCGGATCGGGCATGCAGGAGTTAGGCAGTCGACGTGTTGGAGTGCAAGTGTAGGTGCAAATTGCTACCCCCAGCACCACACCTCACTCTTGACAACCCAGCGAAGGTGTGGAAGTCTCGAGCTGCAAAGTGTTGGTTGTAAGAAATGCACCGTGTTGTCCCAATGTGGTTGGTCTCCCCTGCACCAGAGTGTAACCTCACTCGGCACCACAAAGTGTGCGATGAGAGAAGTTCACCCCAGCCGGCAAGCCGATCCCACCAAGTGCATACCTAGTTTCATTGCTGTACCGTAAGTTCCCCTTTTCTGCACCGCTGTATGTGTACTGAGGCGGGGATGACTTCAAGCTGGCAAACCACCTTCCAGAGGGCAGTATCCTAGTGTCATGACTCTACCGTTCATTGCGCTGGGCAGAGAATGGGAGGCCTCACGAGGATGTTTTGGTATGCTGTCAGTGTGGATTCGGAAAGAGTAAACCCGGTCTTCTGCTGTCAGATCCAATGATGGTGAGGGATAGGAGGTTGGAGTGATACTCGAGAAGTTAGGCAAGATAAATGTTTATTTTGCAGTATAGGAAAAAAACAAAAATGGTGGAAGTACTATCTCATATCCACTCAGGTTTGACGGAAGGAAACGCCCTAGCGTGAAACAGGGGAAGGCGCCTGTACAAAGCTAAGAGAGTAGCAATTTACTGGTGCATGTGAACTTCATTTTACTCCTCTGGGCTAGCTCTATTCTCGGTTGTCCATAAGGGACAGAATGTGTATCAGTGTGCTGAGCTGACGACGCCGCTGGTTCTTCCTAAGTAGATGGCTGAAGAGGATCTTCAGCCCCATGAGGTAGTGGTGAAGTAAACTGAAGAGGTGCAGGCCTCGGCACCAATTTCTTGTATGATAAGAGCCCAGGAGAGGAGTCAGAAGACTAGATAGAGAACTGAAGCAGAACTGATGATCTGGAGGCCAGGGCGCATCTCCTTACATACTCCATGGCCATCCCTTCCTTCACTGGCATAGGGCATCTGGAGAGGGGATTAGCAGGTGCAAGCTCAGCGCCTAGATCCTCGGTGCGAGCGGCATAGTGGCGAGATGTGGGATGAAGGTATCATACTTGTGGCGGCATTCCGTGGCACACTGCTGTACTAGCCCCGGACCTCTTGCATGGTCCCGATGGCTCATCAGGTGAAAATAATTTCCATTATTGGGATGTCTGTCCCGGCCCGGTAGATACAACAATCTTGTAGGCGGTGGCTGCGACTCAACTACGTTGACAGCTGCTAGTGGTATAGTTGCACTGATGAGTAGTAGTCATTTTAAAAATAAGTATGATGTCATGCATCAATGTGTGTGATTTTTTTCAATATCAGATCAAATTCAAGAAGGTATTGCATAAATATAATGTATAGGATTTAAAAATGTATAGAAATATGCTAATTGTCCAGTGATTATAAAGAAATGTTGCCAGAGTATTGTGTGTTGAGATAGAGTTGTTATTGCAGTCCATAGCTGGTGATTTCACTAAAAAGTGCCAGGCCACTGAGCAGGATGGAGTGAGCTCGGCACACTCAATGTCGACATCGCTTGACGAGTCCAGCATGGATGGCACTGCTTTCTCAGGGGCAGGACAGTGCCGGGGCACCAGGTGTCGCCCACAAGAGACTGCACCAGACATGGATGATGCCATTTGTCGAGCATTGGCTACTTATGAAGGTAATTAATTTATGCAGTCTGCATATTAATGTATATTTAATGTTAAGATCAATGGGAAGTAGTCCATGTGTCCAGCATTTTCTCTGTACTTGAAATTCCGTATTGGTACCTTCATATATAGTTAATTATTGAATTCGTTTAGTATTACTGTGGTTATAACTGGTCTGCATAACCCTTTCATGAATAATAAATGTTGCAAAACCCTATTTTGAAGTATGTAGTCTATGTGATTAATTAGTTTTATGTAACTGGTGTGCTGTTGGCTTTCATCTCATTTTATAATTCTTTTATATTTAATACAGTAGTATTTCTTGGGTTGTGAATGCCTACTTTATAATTATTAATAAACTAAAACTTTACTGTTGCAGATTTGCTGTGACCACCTCTCCTTTACAACTTGTTTTTGAGGAACCAAAAAATATTTTGTTAAAAATGTAGAAAATTTGGAGGAAATAGGAAAATAATAAGTTTGTTGCATTTATTTTGGTCACTGTGCATTGTGAATATCTCTGTGAGTATTGTACTATTCACAGGTTGGTCAGGCCTAAAAATAGACACCACCACACAGTTGCCATCCGTCCATAGGGTCCTTTCACTCCCACCTGGTTGATCAAAAGTGGAGGGTACAAGGATTCCACATTGTTTGCAAAGCAACCATCCCCCTCCTCGCCCATCATGGAAGGGAGAAAATGAGGCCACTCTGGTCACACGGATGAAATCAGCCAATGTAATCACCTGAGAAGACAACAAAGCAAACCTAAGCACATCCCTCCTCCAAGCTGGACCAGATGTTCACATGCACAGGTTGAGAATGTTTTCGCCGTAGAAATGGACATCTCGTTTGATTCGAATCTGCCTTTTGGAGAAGTTAATATTTCATGTTAAAACATGTGATTTTTGAGACAGCTGAAAATAAATACAGGCATATAATTTGATTATTTAAGATCTTCAATAATTAATAATTCAAAACCACATCCTCTGATTCATCGTAAAATGCCACTTGCCATTGCTACAAGCTACATTGTGCTTGCCCATAATTGAAGAAAGGGGTATATAACCCTTCCATTATATCAGTTTATTCAGAAAAATTGTATCTATTGAAATAAATTACTCTTTAAGTAACATTCTTTTTTTTCCCCCTCAGACGCTACTGAAAATTGACTTTGCACTCTGTAAAATGTATGATGTGCTGTTCGATGTTTGTAAACATTTTTGGTAACAAGGAGTGGGCCAGTATACCCTTCTAGATTATCATTTTTTTGCATGAGATGTTTTTCTATTAAAATTAATTTATGTTTAGTTTAAAAAAACTTGTCATTTTCATTCCATGTACATTTGAACATAGACTTCATGCAAAAAATACCAAGTATTGATATGTAGGTTTGGGAGTAGGTCAAACTGTCTAAAATATCTCCTAATATCTGTTGCAACCACCCCTAACTGACAACCCAATTCCTGGAAACAGTGAGGGGTCGTATCAGTTAGGTTCCAGTGTATAGTACTTCTGCTGTTAACAAGTAAATTGTGCAAAATTATTATTACTTTTCCACTGGAATCTGTGCTCAATGTATTGTACAGTAGTTGATTGCTTACGTTGCGCATCACAACTAGAGGCCACATTGTTATATCACTAAATGTGGAATCAGTGTTGTTTTGGTTCTCCAGTTGCCTACCTACTTTATTTGATTTATGTGGCCTGGCTACAGAAAACTGATGTTAACTACAATAATACTGATTTTTAAGTTTTCATTATTACAATTTTATTTTCTGCACATATGTTTTCTAAGTATACTTGTGATAAGTGTTGAAATCAAATTTTTGGCAGTGCGCAAAATTGGAAATATTAGTGTAATTTTTTGCATTTGCATTAAATAATTTAATAATTGAGAAGATTGGTAAAGAAGCCTAATAAAACAGTGTGTGGTAGTGAAAACATCTTCGGTTCAAGAAATTGATTGCAGGAGATGCTGCAAAATCAATTTTTTACATGCTAGATTTAAGAGTATTGAATGAGACATCAATAGTCGAGAAGTTAAAATGGTGTGGGTTTATGTTATGCGACACCATCCGTTTGCTGATGAATTGATGTAAAATGAATATTGTAAATTCTGAATTCTGATAAATCACCGAAAATCACAACCAAGGACTTTTGAAATATTACGTGTAGTAAAACATGTAATGTGCCAGATACGTTTCTTAGTAGCTGTACGACTCGCAGATTATATTTATTATAAGCGTAAACGGCAATAATATTGCATTTAAGAAAATTTGATGAACGACATACAATCCTGCATAAATAGCAAGTTTTTATTACCTGTGACAAAAAACAGCAATACTGATGTGGACAAAAATTACATGTTTTCATATTGGGCTTTTATGTTAGCAAACATGATAGAACTTATTCAAGGTAGGTATCCCTATTTAAAAGTGTTTTGAAACATATTTCTTTTAGCAAGTGTTTATTATAGTCTGTTAAAAATATATCTCAGTAGCATGTGTTTTGTGAAATGTGCAACAAGGTTGGTTGACTGCCACATGTTAATGGTAAATGTTGAGAATGGCGAGAATAATATCATCACTACTGAAAATTATTGAAAACTTTGGATTTGTAAACAAAATACTATTGATAGCTTTTGCAAATAGTTGGCACCTCTCAACTATGTATGTCTGAAAAATTATAATTAATTTTCTATGAAATTATAAATTGCTGCATCCACAGTTGCATTTGCAGAAACTTTATTTTCTAATCTGTTATACTAATATTAAAATGAAGTATGAAAATTAAATGAGCCAATTTAAAGTTTCTGTACAAATATAATTGGCTAAATACAGATTAATTACAAAGTATACAAGATACATACAGTGAAACTTCACCATAACGAGTACAGTCTATAACAAGACATTCACTGTAACAATAATCTTATAATGCACTAACATGCCATATATGATAAACAACGTTAAAATATTGGTTCACGATGAGTATACTTCAGGTATATCTTTTGCTGTAACGATATGATAGTAATGCTAACAATCAATATCTTGCACCCGTGCTGTGATGTGGTGTTTTTCTCAAGCTTTTGTGTATTGGCTCAGTTCAAACAATCAATTTTCGTTGGCGTTTGTGGTTTCAGTTTGGCACAAGATCATAGAATATATACTCACAAATGTGTTCACGAACTCCATTTTGTGGATTACTTCTCTGCTCTAAGTTGCCCAACTCCTTTCGTCCATATGTGACTAAACACATCACAATAATCTATAGCGATGATACAACCTGAAGCAGTTTCCATTTTAGGTTATCTTACAGATTTTTAGTTTACTGTAATTGGATGTTTTAATTTTTGCAATGGCGAGGGGGAGTTAGCATAAAGTACTAGATATTGCTACAAAATTTAAGACAAGTGAGTGCATAGCAGGGAATGTAACCAAAATTGAGATTTGCAGAAGATACCATTTACAATAAATGACTGACAGTGATGATTCGCAAGAATGAGGAGGAAATAAAGGCTGCTGTTCTTGAAAAAATGTGTTGGCTGGCAGTAAAAAACTATGCATTGCTGACTATTCTGATCTAGAGGATGTGAGGTTTGAATGTTTTTCAATAACGGGCTTCGGGTGTGCATATCAGTCGGCTGATGCTTAAGGCCAAGGAATCTAATCTGCTCTTCATTTGAAAATATAAGATTTAAAGTGTAGTGAGGGGCTGGCTGCACTTTTAAAGCGAGAAGAATAGAAGAATATTGCAACATGTTATGTCTGGGGAGTCAGGAAGCGTGAGTGACAAGGTAATGAACTGGGATCCTGTGCTCAAGGACATATTGAACATATACTTGCCACATGGCATTCATAATGCAGAGTCCGCCGTGTTTTATAATCTATTGCCTGATAAAACGCTGGCAACTAAATGTGATCTATGTAAGGGTGGAAAAAAAGTAAAGAACTCCTAAATGTGTTGTGTGCTGAAGCATGATGCTCATTGAACAACTCATTATGCAGTAAACCACTAGCTATGATGACACTAAGTCACAGTAATGAAGAAAGGGCAATTATTGCCCCGACCGACAAGGACAGGGTTAGGAGTGAAACAACTCTGTATCCCTTCTATGAGTGAGTTGCTATATAAGGGGGAGTGAAAGGAAACGACACTAGCTATGACAGGGATCGCACACAAGACCTCTGGCTAGCCTGCAGAGGGGAGCGGGAATTCCCCATGCTGGTGGGTGTATTTGGCTGGCTTGTGAATGTTTTGCCGAGTCGAGAGCTTGGGGATTTTAACCTCCAGTGACCTGTGGTAAGCAGCTCTTATGTTAACAGATGAGGCGGCCTTCGTGTAAACTTGCGTATCCAGGAACGTTGGGATCATGCTAGGCAATTTTCCGTTATATAAAAGGGGGTGTGGAGGTTTGCGGGTAGGAGTGTAATCAAGAAATATAGAAACTACCACTCTTCGACGTTTTATCTGTTGTCCATCTGGTGCTTGCACTCTCACTGCTGCTGGTAGCTGCTAGGGTGTGGCGGGTGGCTGAACAGCGGCCGACGCTGGCTGATGCAGGTAGGTATGTGGGACGGGCGTGGCGGCATTGCAGTATGTGATTCGGATAGGAGTTGTAAGTCGATGCCTATTATGGATAAGTCACAATGGAACATCAACTGGTATTCAATATAAATATGTTGCCCTGTGCATATGGGCGGTGTAAATATGTAATGGGTTCTCACTTTCTGGTTCTGGGTAGGTAGTATTATTGATGTCAGTTTCCAACTGTTTTAAAGTCTGTCTGAGTTTATATTTTCTACCTCCCGTATGTTGACATGGCATAATACCGGGATTAAATCAATACTGGAATCTAAATGTAATTCCTGTGAGGGAAAGCTAAAAGCAAAATACAAGTTATTTAAGCAGACTAGTGTGTACTTCTAGGGTATATTTAGCCACATTACTTCCACTGTGTCCCACTCGCTTAGCAGTTTTCCTGCCGGGCGTGAGGTACAGAGTGAAGGAAGCTCGTGTGGCCAACAATACGCCTAGGTGTTAGTGTTCCTAGTGCTTTGGACGCGTCCGAAACTGACCTGTTGACCAACCTATGGTTTGCCTCTTAAGTTGTATGTGGTCTGCCTTTATGGCGAGAATGCATGGTTGGCTTCACCTTACGTGACACTAAAGAAAATTTATCTTAAGAAAAGATTATCTCTCCAAATTATCAAAAGGGATTATAGCCAAAGCAAATAAGACCAACATTAATTAACACTGGTACGATTGGTGTTTATTAACTCATAGTGACATTAATTCTCGCAATTATAAAAACAAAGACACTTATTGAAAGATATTCAAAGCACTAAAAATATCTGAACAATTTAAATTTAATATTATTTAAATTTTAATTTGTCGAAGCATGTCTGATCACTGTCAGTTGAAGGTGTTATGGCTCAAATGAATATTAATTAGTTATTTACGTAACTCATGAAAATAGTTAAATGATAATAGCCAGGGCTTCCTAACTTAATGAAGGGTCTTCCAGAAGGAACCTAGACATGTGTTCTCAAGTGAGGCTTTACTAGAGTGGTAAAGGGTTGGCTCGGCCAAAACCTTACAGGTTGTCTGGGAGGGATCTACGTCGCAGTGACCTTCAATACCTGGGTTCAATGTCGGTGGTAGGTATATGGGGAAACTTAGGGATGAGGTTGGTTGTGCTGCCCTCTGGCGGTCTGTGGCAACATCTTGAAGTGGGCGGAGGCCGCTGGAATTGTAGCCTCTGGATGGTGGCGTCTGTAGGTGGCCGAAGAAGTCGAGGACTTCTTGAGGTAGGGCTGTCCTGAGCTCGTTGACTATCGCTGTTCACTGACACACTGCACGTTAAATAGCATTACCGCGGGACCCTGCCCTATTCAAAGTCTCTGGCGCGAGACGTTGACACATTTTGTACCGTCGCTCTCCTAGAGGCCATGACTTTCTGGCAAGTAACCCACCTTCCTTGCAGCGGCTCGAAATTCAAAGTGCACGCTGTTCTTCCAACGGGAGCGGCAAAGTAGAACTGTCTTCTTCGAGGGCAGGGCGATGATGTGATAACTTAATAGTACCAGGTTGCTACAGCCACTCGACCAGTGTGTTTTCCGCCTCTTGAAACACCAATACCGCTCTGTGTTGGTGCAATATGTGATGCTTGAAATTGGAAAGCAGCTTATAAAATGGAATGTTCTGGATGCTATGCATGCAATGCTGTGTCATGGTCTAAAGTAACAGCAGATACAGCAGTTGGGTGTTTTCTACATGCAGACTTCGTCAGCATGCCTGCTCAAGAGAATGTGAAAGATTCTTTTTAGACTGTACAAGAGCCAGAGTGTTGGGAAACTTTGAAAGAAAAGTTGGAAGTGCCAGTCAGCTTCGACGAGTTTGTGTCAACTGGTGTTGATGTGTGCGGTGAATTGACTGACTTGGAACTTGTTAACTTTGTTTCAAGAAGGAACAGTTCTGAAGCTCTCAAAGTTCTGAACAAATTCTACGAGTTTTCGCCATCAGTCAACTACAATGGACTTGGCACATTTTCATTGCGTCGAGAAATTAGTTGTGAAAAACAACTTTAAGAAAAAACTGACTACCTTTGGCAGAAATTTTAAAAAATAAATGTGTGTGTTTTTTTATGTAGTCATGAGGTTTGTGTTATTAGAAGTGCATTTTAGGACGTGTTATAAACTCAAAGCATTGGAACTTCTGGTGCAACAAACAGTGGGCAACATTTTGTTATATAGATGTTTTTTGTGTTTTATTATTTTTCAGCAATTGATGTTGAGAATTGGTTGATGTGACTTGGAGCTCCACACATTCTGTGTGTTTGGTTGCTTTGTTTATACTATTGCTATGTTTATTCATATTTAGTAACAAGGTGTTATTTCCAAGAAACGCTATTCCTCGTTATTGTTCCACATTCACCATTCTAATTTATTTATGCTAATTTTTATTTCTAAGAGTGATTTGTTCTAGTTTCGCTAAGCACCAATGACGTCTAGTTGTGTTGCTTTTTGCCTTTGCTATCCAATTGCCTGAATTTGTTGAGAAAGCAGATTACTTTTTAAGGGAATCTAAGATGATTGTTTTTTTTTTTCCACGGTACTTATTTGGCTATAGCAATATTTTTTTCAGCCATTATCAGGGCTCACTATAGTGAAGTTTCACTGTATTTGACTTGATCCTGCCCTGGTCAGGTCACCATGAGAGTGTATGAGTAATACTACTTTAACGCATGACTTCTTTCACAATATTAATAAGCGACTGCTACTCATCAGTGCAACTACATCCCTAGCAGTTGTCTACAGAGTTGAGTTACCGTCACTGCCTACAAAATTGTTGTATCTACCTGGCTGGAAATGACTTCCCAATAATAGAATTTATTTTCGCCCGATGAGCCACCGGTACCATGCAAGAGGCCAATGATGAGTACAGCAGTGTGCCGCAAGATGCTGCCACGAGTAAGATGCGTAGATCCCACTGCTCTCCACTACGTTGCTGGTACCAAGGATCTAGGCGCTGGACTTACACCTGCTAACTCCCTCTCCAGACACCCAATGCCAGTGAAGTCGGGGATGGCCAAGGAGTATAAAAGGAGATGTGTTCCGGCCTCCAGTTCGTCCGTTCTGCTTCAGTTCTCTAACTAGTTTTCTAACTCCTCTCCTGAGCTCTCACCATTCCAGCTATTGGTGCTGAGGCTCACACCTCTCCAGTTATTTCACCACTTCCCCGTGGAGCTGGAGATCCTCTCCAACCTACCCGGAAGGAAGAACCAGCAGCATCACCAGCAACACACTAAGACATTTTCGGTCCCTTATGGACAGAGAGTAGAGCTCGCTCCGAGGTTTTACTTAAGCTACACGTACCAGCTACTACCTCTTCCTATAGCTTTGTAAAGGGCGCCTTCCCCTGTTAACGCTAGGGTATTTACCTTCCGCCAAGCTCGTGTGGATTAGGAGGTAGTACTTCTACCATCTTTGTTTATTTCATTAGTGGTAAATAAACACTGATCTTAAACAATCTCTTGAGTATCACTCAGACCGCCTTTATCTTATCATCAGAGCTGACTAAGCCAGCAGGAGACCGGGTTGGCTTCTTCTAAACTTACACTCACGACACACCAGAACATCCTTGGAAGGACACCCATTCTCTGCCCTATGCAGTGAATGGTAGAGCCACGACACTAGGATACCATCCCCTGGAAATAGGATTGCCAACTTGAATTCTTCCCCACCTCACCGCTCACTCCGTGGGGCTGAAGAGGGGAACTTCTTGGGGTCTGGGGAGACCAGTGACCTCTGGACGCTCACCTCACCACTATTGGAAGGCACCCGTTCTTTGATCCCAGGTGGGAGGAACGGTAGAGACACGACACTAGGTACGTTCCTGGTGGGGTCGACTACTCTCACCACTCACTTCGTGGGGCCGAGAGGGTTTACACTTCTGTGCAGGGGAGACCAACCCAATTGGAACAACACTGTCCGGTTCCTGCAACTAACACTTTGCAGTTCAAGTCTTCCTCACCTCTGGTGGGGAAGTCCAGAGTGAGGTGCAGTGTTGGCAACATTGACACCCACACTTGGCTCTGATACGTTAACTGCTTAACTCCTGCAGACCCGATCTTAGGATTAGCACCTTACGCCTTACACCCTTAGGGATAGTGTCGAGAGAAAGGTTAAGAAGGTGAGGTCTCTCTCTAAGAATCCGCAGTGGCTTCACATCCTTTCCAACGGGTTTGAGCTACTGAGTCTGCGTGAACAGGCTGCTTTGCTATGGTGGCTCACCGCACCAGTACCCACCGTCACGCCTGTCGACCAGTTAGAGCCACTGAGCCGTGTGCAGGATACCATCCTATAGTGCACGAAATGCTTGCTGTTGGGCAAAGGGTCCACCAGCACACCAGAACAAACACCCAACACCTCACACACAAACCCTACCCCCAAGTTGAGTGTCACCTGGGCCGTGGGAACAGAAGCAGTGAAACAACCCGCAGGACAGACACGCCGTCCCGCTGTATCACTACTTAAACCTGCGTCATACTGGTTGAAACTCACTGAGCCAGATTTTGTGCCAAGCCGACGGCCTACTAGGCCAGTACTGTATTCCGGTCAGACAACAGTGCCCAGAGACGAGTAACCTCTGGGATATGCGTCTCGCCTAGCGTCACGTAAGAATCTCAAAGAAGAGGGCAAGCAATCAGCCAGGTCTGTCACGTGTCAAGGTGGACTCTTTGTGGTGCCCAACGTGTGGCGTCTGCCGTAATTTTGAAAAGAATTATGCCAAACCAGGCCAGCACAATCCCGATGCATGAGAATTAGCCGGGGCTCACTTAGAGAAACTCAAACCAGACTTCGGGAAGTCTGTGAACACCCCGTGGTGTTCAAAACCCCAAAGACCAGCGTGGTACCGAATGAGGACACAGAAGAGATCATGGATTCCATCATTAGAAACAGCTGCGCCAAGGCAGAATGTCCCGGAGAAGTGGTTCACCGAATTGAGTGCACACATTACCAGTGCCGGTTCTACTACACCTGCTTAGACTGGGACGATGTAGTTCGCCACACGGGCTGTCTAGAATACCAGTGTGAAGACTACCGAATAAGGCAGACGGCACATTGTGGCTGAGTCTCATGCCAAGGACAAGGACAGTACACCGTGAGATGCATTGTATGTACCAAAATGTTCCACCACCTGTGCATTGGGTGACCCGACCAGGAATGGTATACAGGTGTGAAGTCTGTCAGCGGGCTGCCGAATACCGACCACACAATCCCGGACACAGTCAAAGAACCGAACCACATTCGACAGGGAAGCCTCAGATTCCTTACTTTCCGGGCCGCGCCCATGAAGATCCGCTCTTCTTTCTCATAGACTGCGAAAAAGAGTTTAAAGAACTGGAGATTCCACAAAAACAGTAGGTTAAACTAACCCAAGTACGCCTCTCAAGGGCAAAGCATTCGACTGGTGGGAAAGTATGGGGAGTTCATCACCGAATGGACGCAATTCCGGAAAAGGCTAGCTACGGAATTCTCCGGAGAGGAGGTACTAACTAACCTCACCACTGAATTTTACAGCCGAACACAGACCTCTGGAGAAGAAACCAAAATTTTAATTTGCCTCAAGGTACAAATGTTCCAATGGATATTCCCAGAATAAATGGAGGAAAGCTGTGTACGCCACATAACCCACATGCTGCTGCCACAACTATGCAGCCTCCTGATTCTATCCAAGCTGCAAGATGTAGAAGAACTGGTGGACCAAGTGCGAGAGATTGAACGTAATCTCCAGGTGCAAGCTCATCTAGAACATACAAAAACAAGCAAGTCTGCTTAAGCTGAGAAACCCCAGGAAATGAAGGTCAATTTCACAGTCTTCCGCACCGCCAGTGCGTAATCTTCCAAAGTGTTGGTTCTGTCCTGGCTATCACTTTCATAAGGATTGGCCAACACGGCCGGCGCCACACGCTCGCACGGAAGAGGGTGCAACTGGTGGTCCTCGACCCACTCCCAACCAGCAGAAGGGATCCTTAGTCGGAAAATGCAGGCGCATCAAAAGGGCCGACCCCACCGGAACCAAAGGTCCCATCATCCAATTAATTGATGAAGAGACAGAACCTCCAGAGGTACCACACATAGAAATTATGATAAACTAAGAGTCATCGTGCTACTGGACTCCGTCACCACCAGAAACTTCATATGCTGTGACCTGCTGACCGCAGAGCAATGGAAAGCAGTACGACCCCAGAGAAAATCCATCCACATGGCCACACCAGACTGTACACTCGCCATTGATGGGTAAATAACACTCAGTTTAACCATTCAGAGAATAATGAGCACTGCCAAATTTATCGTAACCTCCAAACTCCAAGAAAGGGTCATCCTGGGTCAGGGTTAGTAAAGGGATGTTGCCTCAGATGCACACGCTTTCACAGATTTATTTTTCTGTGCAGACAAAATCGGTCACGTCATGGCAGTCTTGTTGCAAGCGTACTTCTAGTTTCGTCTTTCCATGCACTACAAAATCGGTCACCTCGTGGCAGTGTCGTCGTGCATGTTTTTACTGTTTCATCTTTCCATGCTTGACAAACATTGATCAGCTTGTGCATTGTGTGTTGTTGAACGAACATTTTACAACATTAATGCAGATTGAGTAATAATTTCCTGTGTAACAAAATTCCCAGGACTGGCTGTGCCGAAGCTGTTTGTTAAAATCGTCGTGACAAGATAACCAACATCAAATATCACAGATTCCCAAAAGAAAGTGTGTTGAGAAGCCACAGGGTGTAATGCTGCAAACGACATGATAAATTTAATCCTGATATGTCATGTTTGCTCAGATCATTTTATCGTTAAAGACTATGAGGGAGATCTACAGGCCGAATTGCTTAAAACTGAACCAAAGAAAATTTTGAAGAAATCTGCTTTGCCATCACAAAAACATTGTCTAATGAGCATACTCGTAGGGAGGATGAGAATTATATTGAACGTAATTTAAGGTACGATTCAAGACAAAACAAAAAGATAACAACAAAACTAATTAAGGAATCAGAAGAAATAAATTTAATTGAATCTAGCAACCTCAGTGGTCCAAGTAAAGTAGAAAATATAGACGAAATTCTGAAAAATAAAATGTTACTTTTAGAAAATAAAATTCTTTCCGACTCAAAAAATATTTTTAAAAAATTAAGAAAGTAAATCAAAACTTGAAGAGACAAAATGAAAAAAATTCTAAAGAAACACAAAAATGTTTTCAAGTTTTGTTTTCATTGTTTACGAATATTCTAATAGCGATACTTCTTGGAATAAAGGAGTACGTGAAGTGGACTAATTAAGAAATATCTTTGGCATTCACATTAAGGTGTCTAAGCAAACGGTACATTTTTCTGAAGAAGAATAATTATATTCCTTTTGCCAGGTGTCTCAATGCTTCAGAGGTGGGCATCGTCTTGGAAATGCGTGAAGGCCTACTCCACCAGATGTTTCAGTATCTTGAAGTTACTGGATCAAAACTGAATGGTAAAGAACCTATTGTGGTTCTGCAATTTGATGAAGTTAAAGTTGAGAGAACTCTAGAATACAATGTGAAAAGAGATGAAGTTGTGTGCCCTTTTTTATGTATGCAGGTTGTAAAGGCTCGAGGTTTGTTTTCTAAGTGGAAGCAGCCAGTTTATGTCAATTTCGACACAAAGATGACAAAAAATATTCTTAAATTAATTATTATTAAGCCTCATGGTATAGGATATGTGGTGAAAGCCATTGTAAGCAATCTTGGGGGAGGAAATGTAGACCTATGGAAGGAAATTGGAATCGGTACAGACAAGACATTTTTCAACAACCCTGGTGCTGAATCTGAGAAAATTTATGCTTTTGTTGACCCGCCACATCATTTGAAACTTATCAGTAATTGGTTTCTGGATACAGGATTCATGTTACCCGACAACATATATATAAATTTACGCGTGCTGCTTCTACATCTAATCTAATACAATTACGATTCATCGTCTAGAACATCTCTTCCATCGCTAGACGTGATCACACGTTGCCTACCCTACAAGCAATTCCTTCTCACCTGGAAGATACGCAACCCGTTAGGCATGCCCCCCCCCCCCCCCCCTTTCTCGCACTCAAAGACAACAAGCTGCCCAGACCTCGGGCAAGGCCGAACGGTTCCGACAAGGCACGAAGCAGAATTGCTGACGGGAGGATTCTCACGCCACCCAGGGCCGGAGGACGTCACACCTCCCTCGCGCCGGCAGCTTCCACTATATAAGTCCGGACGCTGCCGGCCTCTGCAGTCATTCTTTCGCATCGCCAGCAACCTCCCACAGCACTACTAGTGCTCTGGATCTTCGGAGAAGTTTGTTACCTTACAAGTACGCCCCCGCTGCTACTTACTACATACGTCGATGACCAGTCAACCCGACGACATACGAACACACACATTTTCTTTTAACTTCACTTTGTCTCCTCTAGACACTCTTTACTAGCAGTTTAACTTTAACTCATTTATATTTGTCTAGAACAAGCTTTTTCCCTCGTACTTAGAACCAGGTCATGTACACCTGGAACCACGCAGTTACCTTCAGGAAGTAGCACAGGTCACGTGTTTATTGAACTTTCAATACACACACATTGCTCTCTACCTTTCTGCTTTCATTTCCAGGGTATTTATTTGTATCCACAGTTAAAGGTAGACTACGCTGTGCACTGTCGACAGAAACCGGGAATTTTATTAAACCAAATTAAGACATACTTATTAGACGGCTACCTGTTTCTTCCCAGTTACACATCAGCACTATTAGTGCTCGTGGGGGAGAAACAGTGACGCAACAGACTCAGGTTGCTTCTCACCATCCGCACTAGTTAGTGCGCGGTGACTGTGGCGTGTTGTTTTGCCGGGCATCCTAGTGTGAACGCACAAGTAGAGGTTTGGGGGGAGGAGTGGTATAAAATGCAGGGAACAACACCTGGCTCACCCCACTCTCAGGCCGAGGATAGCATTACCCCATCCTACGCAGGATAGATAGGTGGAACGGAACCGTGCCGCCGAACTGAGATGTAATTCTAGTAATTGACTTTCCCCCGTGTGTCCACATCCATACCACGTGTCACCCGGTTATCAATGAACTCCTGAGCGGAACTGAGGTGCGTCTAGGCTGGGACAATCTCATCTTCTGGTCTAAAGAAGCTCATCTGTGGAACATCCATTCCGGCACTGACCGAATTCATCCCTCCTAAAGCCATACCTACCTCGACTACAACACCCCTCGTCTCACCTGAGCTATCTAAACCCAGTTAATCCTCTTTTGGTCTAGCAGTCAAAATCCTCGACTAACGTGTCAAGTCAGTCTAATCGGGCACACGTGTGTGTGTAATAATAAAGGATCAGTGGAAGCCCTTATAAATACAGAAAAATCTTCAGACCTCAAAATATGTCGCAAATTATCAAGTGCTTATATATATATATATATATCAGTCGAAAAAACTGAGCGACAGACTGTAAGGAAAGCAAGAGAGTTACTGTCATGAACCACTGCTTTTGCTTTAAAAACAAATCTTCCTGTGAACGACAAGAATGTTGCAAAGCAACTGGGGACCTTGTTCTCCTCTGTGACCAATGGTATGACCTAATGAATTCTTGCATACCCCATAATATAAGTGAGCCGTCACGAAGAGCATACGGCCAAGAATTAATCGCCCAAGATGAAATTTTCGACAAAATGATTTACTTTTGAGCAAACTGTATTGCTGTGGAAGAAATGTAATCCAACTTTTCCAGAAAGGAATCATTGTTTCTACAAAATCATTACAGCTTCTTTATAGAGATCTCAAACATACATAAGATATTAGTTACATTTTGACTCGTCATTTTAATCAAAACTTTATAGAAAATAGGTTTTCGCAAATTCCCATCAATGGAGGATTAATCTACCATTCCTTGCCTTTAGATGCACTGTACCACCTGAGGATGATAACTTTAGGTAAACACCAAGATATGCTATGGACAAAATAAATAAGACTGCTGCTTCAAATGACAGTGAATTTGTAATAAGCAAAGTACTTGACGTCAGCGGTGTTTTTTGTTCATTAAGTGAAACTGAAAAAGCAGTCAGCAGCTAATATCCTTAGAGAAGAAAGCAATTGTATAGGAAACGTAAATGTGGCTGACAATATTACAACTCTAACAGAATTTATTTTCTCTACTGACTTTGAAGAAAATACTTTTTTGAATACCTTTGTGGTTGGGTTGCAAGAAAACTCAAACCAGAGTTTCCTTGCTTAGAAGATAACAATGAGACGAACACTCTTAGACTCTCTACATCATCGTGGGTTAAACACCTTTCCTACAGGGGATTATGTAAGCCATCTGAAATATGGTTACGTCAAGCAAAACAGATTGAACGTAAATTCCAAATACATCATGGTAAAGTACTTATTAAAAGCCCAGGTGTTGTGAAAGAATTGCTGGACAAAATTGCTTCTTTCTTAAAAAATATTCTGAAGAAAATCATTAAAACCTTTTTACTTCACAGAACCATCATAAGGATGAGCAGTCTCAATGAAGAATCCCGCACATCTACCAAGAGAACTTCTGGTGACATCGGATGAAGGAAGGAAAAAAAGCAAAAAATACAAAAAAAAAAAAATTGTGAAGTGAAGTTTTCGGCTTTTCCTAACTATTTTTTAAGAGCTACATTTAGAGTTTTAAAACAAATATTGGTCTTATAAAGTGACTGAATGAAATATTATATTTGTTTTGTTCAATGAGACAGAAATTGTGTACAGTGTATAAAAATTGAAATAATAATTTTTTGGCTCCTGAAGACTTGATAAAAAATTAAACTTTTTTTCACACTTTGTAAGACTAAAGTGATAATTTTTCATTGGAAGCTACGGACGATCAATGAGCAAAACAAGCATCTGACAGCTACAGGTTTGGCGAGTAGAGTTTTTTTTTTTTTTTTTTTTTTTCTATTTGAATGGGTGTTTTTCTTAAAGATGCTATTTACTGCATGGAATTCACAATCATAAGACTGAATACACTTTTTTTGTACATACCTTTTTCATGCGTCTTAAGTTTGAATCTGTATTCATTTATGGTGTTAGAAATTTTAATATTGTACAAAATATAATGTGTATGCTTTGCTTGGAAACCAAAAGAATATATGTTTACAATTCAGTACCCGGTGTGGTGCGGTAGCGGTGCGAAAGGCACGAGTGCACAGGCACTTTCATAAATATAACATGAGCTGGGTGTCGCGATTTTCTACTAAATTCCCCCTCCCCAACATCACGTGCCTGTTTGACTAAGAAGCCTACATGAAGACCGTTAGAAGATTTACCGTTTGTGAACTTTAAAACACGTGTGTGAGAAAACAAATATGTACAATATTAGCTATGGAAATACATTACCTGAATTTTTAATACAACTAACTTATTTTTCTATGTCCATCGCTGATTCTGTGTAGGAAATGTTTCTTGTTGACAAGAAAACACAACATGGCTTAGCACGGAGCACAGATAACACCCATCCTCCTTGCATCGTGGACTGCCCGACTCTGAAAACTAGAAACTCTGGTGTTTCACACAGGTGTCGCAGTGTGGCGCTGCCATCGCGGAACGGTAGTTCGCAAGCACAGAGCATGCGCCACGTGACGCCATTTCCGCAATGTGACAGTTTAGTTTCAAAAATTAAAAACTTGTGGAACCTTTGGGGTACAGCATTTAGCTGTACCCCAATAGGGGTTATTGTAAGTTCACTTGTATAAATAGTCTGGAAGCGCCCTCTGCAGACCAGACATGCACAGCCTGGGGTCTCCGACTAGAAGCTAAGTATTTGCACCAGTAATCTGTGCGCAGAGACACAATGCCTTATGACCGTAGGCACGGTCGAAAACGTAGGGAACAAAACATAGCGTTCCTTGCCGCCAGACAGTTGAGTGCACTTCCTTGACCTACACCAGAGTGGCAGGCGGAATGGGACCACGTCGCCCAGCTTAGGCACGAGTCAGTATCGACTGCTCCGTAAACTATATTATTCGTATCTCCGTGTCTACGAATTCATCCCTCGTGCCATCCCGTTGTAAAACCGTTAACCGGTACTGAAGTAAGATTTTGGCTGGGATAACAGCCACTTCTGGACCAACCAAGCTCACCTGTGGAATCACCAGTTTGGCATGGGCCAAGCTCGTTACATCTGAGTAAAACCCACCATGACCACGGCATCCAAGAAACAGGAGTAAATACGTACTAACCAACACCCCTTGCCATCTATTTAACCTAAACCACCCCACTTTTGGTCTAGTGGACAAAATCCTCGACCATCGTGCCTAGTAGTCTATCTGGGCATGCGTCAGTTTCATTGCCTATGGTTGGACAGCGTATTTTTAAAGGATTGAAATTTGCAATGTGCCCTGATGTGCATATAGATTTTGATGCATTAGTAGTT
The DNA here is from genome assembly GCA_029891345.1 of Dryococelus australis. NCBI lineage: Eukaryota > Metazoa > Arthropoda > Insecta > Phasmatodea > Phasmatidae > Dryococelus > Dryococelus australis. The sequence goes on along the minus strand of CM056996.1, from coordinate 231,645,199 downwards.
TTCAAAATAATCTCTCTTAAATTTTGATTGTATTAATGAACATAAGTTTTGTCCATGTGGGACATTATAAAAACCTTTTGAAGATTTTCAGAGTTGCCATGTATGCTGGCACATACATAGAAATACATTGACTTCAGCAAATTTAAAGATAGTCCACATTAAGCTTAAGAATACTAAAATTCAGCCACATGTCTTGGCTCATATGTTTATCTGTTTTGTTTTTCCCTGTTGTAATTTTGGGACAGTAATGAAATTCTCTAAGAAGTCAAAGTTGTAATGCATCGTGGTGTGCACGTGTTGCCCACATGCTATAATAATAAATAATAATGTATGAAATTTTAGTACAAAAATATGTTACTTGTTGTTTTGTATTTGTATGATGAAAAATGTGAACAATGTTACCACACATTTTTGAACAAATTAAAGGAATGATCCAAGTCCAGTGTTCTTCTTTTCAGTAATTGTAGATTGTTTTGGTCAAGATTACAGGTTTACACTCCTTTGAAGTTGAATTGAGAAAGTTTTCAAATACATATTTGTTCTTGCTTGAATTTTGGGCAGTGTTATCCCCCTTTGCCACGTCCTTGGGATAAGGGCATCGCAACACATCATCTGACGAAAACTATTCCATGTGGTGTACTACGGTTTTTCGCAAAATGATGTGCATAGTTCTGAGAAAGTTTTGATGTACGCCACAAGTTTTATCTGGCCTCGTGTGTTTTCCGTATATGGCCTCGGATATCTTCTACCCAGTACACGTGGTCTTGTCCGCCTACCACTTTATAAGGCACATCCCACTTCCTAGCTAGGCCGGTGCTGAATTGTGTGCTGGCTTTACTTAACGGGTGACTTTTAATGAGCACCGCTTCCCCTAGGTTGAATCCTCTGATGCCAATCTTAGGTGGTGGGTATTTCTTACGTATGTAGCTTTCTTGGGCATCTTGGGCTTGCTTCATTCGAGCTAATGATACTAGCGAGTTGCGGCATATTGCTCCGCTCGCTCTCCCATTTCCATTCGCCGGGTCAACGAAGTGGTTGGCCAAGAAGTTGGCGGGGGCTGGTGTCAGCTGCCTTGTTAGTCTGCTTACGTAGTGCAAGTAGTATGTTGGGGATGTGCTTATCCCAGTGGTTATGGTTGTTACCCACATTGAGACGGGGGCATTTTTTAATTTCTTGATTCATCCGTTCAGTGGGGTTAGCCTGCGGGTGGTAAAGTGGTGTGATTCACATCTCCATTCCCCAGTGTTTGTACGCCGATTGCCATTGGGCACTTGTGAATTGGGTTCCGTTATCCATAAGAATAGCTTGCGGGTAACCCCAACGAGTGAATACTTAGTTTTCCAATTTCCTTATTATCAGCATGGTTTCTTGGCTAACTAGAGGGAATGCCTCCACCCACCTGGAGAAGAGGTCGGTAACTACCAATAGGTACCGGTTGCCTTTGGTGCTCCTGGGATAGGGGTCCATGAGATTGGCTGCCAGGTGTGTCCAGGTTGTCTTAGGTTTCCTGGGTTTGGCAGTTGGTGCCCGGGGATAGGCCTTCCCTTGACAACATGTCTGGCACTGACTGACGTAATGCTGCACGTTTCTATTCGTACCATCCCAGCCATAGCGGTTCCTGATATCCAACAGGGTTTCACGTGTCCCTAGGTGTCCCACTTGGGGATGATCGTGGTGGTGGTGGTGGCACAAGTCTTCCCTTAGTGCCCTGGGTACCCATATTTTCTATAGGGCGGCCGGTTGTCTATTTCTGGTCCAGACGATATCGTCTTCCAGTCTGAAGCGTTCCGTCCGTGTAACTTTCTAACAGTCGTATCTCTGGGTCCTCTTGTTGGTGGAGTGTGACCTGGTGTCGACTTATCCTAAGTTGGAGGAGCCGGATTTGTTCTTCAGCTTGTAGTGAAGTTAAAGGTGGGACCGGTGATGCCATCTTGTCCCGGTTTTCTTCTTCCTTTTCGCTGTCCTCCAAGCTTGGTTGTCTCGAAAGAGCATCAGGTAAATCATTCTCTCTCTGCGGGCAATGTTGCACCTCAAAGTCAAACTCGATAAGGAACATATCCCACCTGCCAAGTTAGGCTTTTGCATTGCGGGATTCTTTTAGCCACTGGAATGCTATGGAGTCGGTACGTAATATAAAATGACTTCCCTCTTGATGATAACTGTATTTAATGGCCCTTATCACTGCGAGACATTCCTGCTCATTAATGTAATATTTTTGTTCTGCCTCGTTTAATCTGGCGGATGCATAAGCGATCACTTGGGATCAGCTATCCTTACCGGTTTGATATAGGACTGCCCCTAGTCCAGTTTGACAGGTGTCGGTTTGAAGAATAAGTGGTGTGTCCCCCTGAGGTCAGTAGAGCTGGCGTATTTCTTTAAAACTCTGTTTAAGTGCTTGGAATGCTCGTCTTTGTTCGGTCCCCCATTTCCATTTAGTTTCTTTTTCGAGGAGTGGATGTAGAGGTGCCATCAGGCCAGTCATGTTCGGGACGAATTCTCATAACCAATTTCACAGTTCTAGGTAGCATCGAAGTTGTTTTTTGATTGTGGGCTCCTCTACTTCCTCTATGGCTTGAATCAACTTCTGTTGCGGGAAATTTCCTTCAGGCATCACTACATGTCCTAAGTAGTCTATCGCTGTCTTTCCAAAAAAGCTCTTGCGTAATTTACATGAGATACCGTATTGTTCGAGTCTTTCGAGTACTTATTGGATGTGAGTTAAATGCTCTTCCTAAGTTTGCGAATAAATTATTGCATCATCTAAGTACGCGAAACAAAATTCACCTATGTATCCGGTAAGTACCTCGGCCGACATGAGGTGTTGAAATGTGGCCGGGGAATTCTTAAGCCGAAAAGGCATTACTGTAAATTGTAGGGTTTCTCCTTCTGGTGTGGTAAAAGCTGTGTACTTACGGCTGTCTGGGTGTACTGCGATCTGCCAATATCCAGACTCCATGTCTAGCGTACTGAATATCTGGGCTTCCCTATATCTCTCAGTGTGTGTAACAAGTTGATGGCTGGTGGAGCTAAGCGGTAAGTCACTGCGTTAAGCGCTTTATAGTTCACGCAGGACCGCAGTTTGCAGTCTTTCTTGGGTACCAACACTACCACTAAGTTGTAACGTAAGTTTGATGAATCTGCTATTCCTTGTTTTTTCATTTCATTTACTTGGTCTGTGATTGACTTTGGCGGGCCGATACTCAATAGGGTCGGCAGTAGATTGATACCTGAGTTGCCGTCCATATCTCGTGTTGTATAGGTTGAGTTCATCATTCTTATCTGAATGCCCTCACATGTTCGTGTAGTACGGTTTTCAATTCATTAAAGGCAGGTTCATCCATCTTGTGGTTAATTAGGTCTGGGTTAATGGCTTCGGGAATTAAGAGTTCTGGGCTGTGTTCCCAGTTTACCGTAACTATGTATTTGTCCCCAAGGTACTCTCTCTGTTTGCCATGGTCAATGACACACTGTTGCTATTGTAACCAAGGACACCCGAGTATGTTTTTTGCTAAGTAGATCGGCACGAATGAAATTCCCCATTGCGGCAGAATCTAGGAGAGCTAGTGCCTGAACGCCATTAACCTATTTCTATATGAGGGGCGACTGGCAGAACGTCATTATTTAGTCTTTGGATGTTGGGCCCTGCCTTGCCGGTTGCTTGGGCCTGCTTTGCACTCCGGCTTCAGTGTTTCCCGCCAACGACTCTTGGTGGTGGGTTACTCTGTGTAGGTCAGTTTTCAGTTCTATCCGGTTATCTCTCGTTCTGCTATCTCGTCCCACTATTCCTTCTGGGACAGTCCTTGTTGTAGTGATGTCCCGGACAGAACCAGCATTTGACCATGAACGTTGTTCTTTGGAGTTGAGGCTGGGACCTGTGCCTTTGGTTCCTCTAGAGTCTGCAGGTTGTCGCTCGCCTTGATGGCCTTGGGTTTGAGTGTCACCTGTGCTTTAAAATGTTGTTCAGCTTTGCTGGCTCGATCTACGAGTTCGTCCAGAGTAGCTGGTCGAGGCATGAATAATATGTTTCGAAGGTTAGGCAGTAGCATGCACCCAATGTTTTGTACAGAGTGGGATTCATTCCCAGTAGGAAAATGCAGCAGTACATCTGTTCCTTTCCAAGAATGAATATTTCTGCCTCTTCTGTGGGTTCCTGTGTCTTACTATAAAGCTCAGTCGTGAGTTTTGCTAGGACCGCTTCACCTGTGAAATAGTCCGCTAGTCGTTTACATAGTTGAGACCAGTCAGTTACGAATTCCCCATACCATTTCCACCATTCAGTGGCTTTACCAGTAAGCTGTCCCTCGACTAAACTCACTCACTCTCTCTCTCGGATATATTATGTTCAGTGAGTTCCTTTGGACACTCGTCTGAGAAAGACACTGGGTGTTTTGACTCACTTGTTCACATGTCGTTACACACTCGATGCATGTACATGTCTCCTCACAAACTCATCATTTGGAATTCACAGCACCAATGCACGAAACAATTAGCGCAAATGTCCAAGGTAGTCCACTCGGTTAATATAGCATTTACAATATCCCGAACACCTCATTTTCCTGACTTTGACGACCGGATGCAACCATTCCTGACTCTGACGTCGCCAACATGGCCGCCTCCACCTTGAAAAAAACTGACGTGTCCCAAAACTGGGTCTTCATGAGGTCGACCGGCATAAGTGAGAAGACGCATGGCCTCAAAGCTACCTGTCGCCAGATGTACCGTAGCTGAACCGCTTGGTTGAGCATACCCTACCTGATATCTGGGGTTAATTTGCTGGTATTCTGCAGCTCACTTGCATGGTTTGCATCGATACACCAGGCCTGGTCGGGTGGTTTGTTCCTCCGGCCACCCGATACACCTGTGGTGGTATGGTTCATTGCATACGCTACAATGTACCATGTTAGTACCCTGGCCCGGACATGTGATCCAACTGCAGTACCTGACCTGTCTAGCTTGACACATCTCGCATCTGAATTCCAATCCCTCTGTATTACATATCTTGTCAGTCCAACCAAGGCAGAGATAGTGAAATTCTTGATTGCACTGAGTGCACGTGATTCTATTAATCCCCGAGCCCAGGCAACTTACATAATTACACACTGTAGGTGCCACGTCAGCCAAGCTGCTGGACTGTGGCTCTTGTTAGGTGTTGACCTGTCATGTTGTTGGTTTTGAGCGCCATGAGGTGTTTAGAAGACTCCTCAAAGTCTGGCTTATCGGTTCCGGTTTGTTAATCACGGGCCGTACTGATCTAGTTCTGCACTTACTGGTTAACGGATTATGCTGACGCCCCACGTTGGATGCCAGAAAAGTCTTTGACACGTGTCACTTAAGTTCTGGTTGACAAGAGACTTTTATTCCGTGCTAGATCAGTCGTGCTACTGAGGGAAACTCAATTCCCTTTCTTTCTGGATACTAGTATCGGCCTGGTAGGCTGTCTACTAGGTACGTAATCTGCGACACTAGGTCTGGCCATGTGCCTCACAACAGTGGCCTTCTGAGGCAAGGTAGATTTACCAGAGCTTGGTGGGTTGTTCTTCGTTGGTGGCGCTGTTGTGGAGTTGGAAGAGCTTGTGGATTTCTTGGTTCCGCTGGATGTGGTGGAGGTCAGGTTGTGGTAGACGTTTGCATGGTAGCAGTAGTTCCACTCTGTGCTGGCCCAGCTACCGATGTGTGAATTGGCCATACAAAGTCTGGTGTCACTGCTGCTGCCTGGGACCCAGACCACCGGGTGCACGTCATAGCCGGTTCGTACCCGTAGGTACCGACAGGAGATGCTGGTCTTGCTGCATGACCGGCAGCTTGGGTCTGCCGTCATAATAGCCCTTTGAGCTCTGTACCTGCTATTGAATGGCATAGGACTGCGGACCAGATTTCCGATAGGTGACATGTAATCGACAGTAGCCTGGCCTAGAGTGGAAGCCAACAATGGCTAGCGGTGCGCTCCCTGACTTGTTAACAGTGAAAAACCTGGAGTCATGGGTCGTAGACTGCCTTCCTGCCACTGCCAGGTGTAACCACAAAAGTAGGATCTCCAATTCCCCGCAGCTCTCTCTGCCAGTACTTTGGCTAGGCACTCCGGTCAGTGATACAGCTGGGGTTGGCTGTCCAGCCTCTGTGGGGTGTGTCCTAGTGGTTGGGGCTCTACCGTTCTGAACACCAAGGTGAACAGAATGGGTGGCCGTCAAAAGATGAGGTGTGTGTACAACTGACAGATCCCTGAAGGGGGACTGACGTTCTACTCTAGGTAAACACACTGTCGCTTGCTTGCCACTTGTCGGTCGAATACTGGTAGTAGATAGGCTATAGTACTACAGCAAGAAACCCTTAGATACGTTTAATGTTAAGTATTTATTCAATAATAAATACTTTAGTGACTCGTACGTGCTACCAATAAGTCTGTGCTGCGGAAGTAATTAACCTACGCATTAACGGGTGAAGGTGACCCGCTCCTAGGCTACTTAGATACAATGGAAAATAATTAGCTTTACTGTCGCAACTAGCACTAACTGGGTTTGCCTAGAAAAGACCCTAACCTTTAACTGAGGAGCCACTATTGGCAAGTAGTGGCAACTGAAGAACCAAGAGATCACAACTACTAAAGTGTTAGGTCGTGTTTGAGTCTTCTGGTAGAAAAAGCTTATGGTGATGTCAAGGTGAGGAGGTGGTTGAAGCCTCTGGTAAGTGGTGGCCGCAGCCACTGAAGAACTGAAAGTTCTTGGAGAGGACTGTGAGGGCCTAGTGGTCAGTAGAGAGCCCCAGCACAAGAAGTGTTGAGGCAAGCTACTGGAGATGAACCCCCGACCTCAGCCATGCAACTGTTCCTCTGGAGTGGGAGGTGTGATGTCCGCCTGGAGTGCATGGGGTGGGAGAACTACCCTCTCGCACTTGTGGTATAGCCTCAGGCGCTCGGCTGCTTTCGCCGGTGTGGCGACGCTTTGTCTGCCGGGTGCATCGGGAGGCTGGCATGTTGTGCGCTTCAAATATCTTTCGTTACCATGATTCCAAAGTGTGTTTGAGTTTAACCCACTCTCTACGCATTCATAATACGTCGTGCTGGTTGTCTTCACGTGTGTAAACACTCTTAGTAGATGGAGGACAGTTCAGGAACAGTCCGGGAGACCAAGTGTCTTCAATATCTCTGGCGAGAACATTTCCTGTTAGATATCTGGTAGTTAGTTCCTGTGGTTGGTATTTGCACGTGGATGAGCTGTAGTCGTTTATAATATAATGATGTAAGCGACACGCGTCAATCTTTATACCTACTTCATGCTTTCCAAGAACATAGTTTAAAAATAAATTCACATTTAGGTGTAGTTGCATACTATTCTGTTAAAAATTAACATGATCCCATGTAAAGTAACGAACAACATAAACACATAAATTTGTTTGCAAGAAATACCTGTTAATGGTTTTTGCTTATTTTTATACACTATACTTTTTATGACAGAATTTCTACTTGCTATAAAGTATCAGTCATGTAAAGATGTGTTAAAACGCCACAAACTCAAGCACTTGAACACATTTATTACCTTAAGACAGTAGTATTCAAAATAAAAAACAAAATTAAACACTACTGGTATTATATAGGTTTTAAAAATGATATGGAAACGTGGCAATTGATAGAAATGTGTTTTCTAAAACACAAACGAAATTGCTGTAGTAAACAAACATATTGGATAGGGCAAATTCACTAGTTATACACACACTTTTAGAGAGCAGATCCTACACAGTAAAGAATGCTGATCGTTCACGCTCGAAGGGCAGTTGCAGTTTCGTCTGTTTATGTATTCATAAATTAATATTTCAAATACAAACAATGACAATCAACAGCAAGCTACAAGGAAACATTACATGTCTCGCGAATTATGGTCACAAGTAGGCTGCTAGGCTACCAAGAATATATAATAGGACACAAATTCAGGTACTCAAACTGTAGTACTTGTCGACAGGCATGCACACACAAAGAAGGATGGCACATTTCCCACGCAGTTGCTTAATCACTATGTTTCGCAGGCTAGGCCAGCTTCATCAGGCGGCGAGTTGTAGGAGACAGCATTATGATGGAAGTGCGCTGTTGGTAGTAAACTTAACGGCGTAGTGAACCTAGGTGGCATACTAGGGTGAGGCAGGATAATTGAAAATTTGCTGGTATAGCTGATGTGTGGTTTTGAGCTGTAATTATCTTATGTTGAGGCCTGGTGGCTGCCTGGGTTTAGTTATAAATTGGTGAGCTAATTCCCAGCATCTCGGTTCTGAGCTATCGCTTGAAGGTGGTAGGGCTCTCACAACTCTGGTACTGCAGCAGGAACCAAAGTCTTTGTTGTGTGATGCTGCATGTTCTGCAACTGGGTTGTTTTGTAGGACCAGAGGGGCACATCAATAACCTGTGTAAATCTCTGTGCTAGCTACTACTCTGTCCTTGATACACTTTTTCGATCGCTTGAGCAGGATGGGCAAGGAAAGTAATGCAAAATAGAAAGCATGTAACATGTCTAGATTTTACATTATCAAGTCGCTTTATTCCACATACTATCCCAGGAATTAGAGCAGGTGCCACCAGCCTTGAAGTTGAAATCCTGGTTCTTGTACATAAAAATCATGTAAAATCCTAGAATCATGGCTCAAATCCTGAAAAACTTCAGAAAAAGTGGATATGAAGGACTTTTACCTATTTAATGTAATTGTTTTTATTTGGAATGTATAAATCATTGTAATTCTTTTCTCCACTGACACTTATATTTTTGTTTATACAACGACCCTTATCTGCGATAATTTTTGTTTCCTCTCCATTTTGATATCGGTGCCAAATGCAAAACACCATAACCAGATTTGGATTGTGTGCGCAAAAACTGCAAAACGCAGCAAATGCTCTTTTCAATAATGGCCTTGGCCTTTGCAGGTGACCATACAGCCATGAACAGAAGTATGTAGATAAACTGTATACCAGCACCAGTGAATGATTAAGTGAATTATTTTGGAGATGCTATTTAAGTAATGGCATATGTCCTAAATATTTTGCTTAATTATTCACCTCCATTGCAAGAATCTTTCAAACAAATTCATCAGTGAAACTGACACACATTGGTGCTGGCGCTAGTGTCGCATGTATGCAGCACCCATTTTGAGTAAAGTGCTGTATGCATGCACAATATCTTTGACACGTTAAAAGAAAGACATTTGATTACTTTTTACATATGTCGATGTATAGCTGTTTTGAAGTGAAATATCATCAAACGTTGTGTAGATTACACTTGCTTGATTTATGTATTAATAACATATATGGATATTTGTTGTAGACATGCAGTGTTCTTACTGCTACTGCTCTTTAAGAGCTTTAGTTGAGACTTGCTAACATTTCTTAGTATAGTTTTGTTACACATAATAATCTTATAGAGATTTTTTACATGCTATTCAAACATTAGTTAGGTTACCTTAAGTTACAACAGTTTAAGTTCTTACAGGGCAGTGTATGTAAAGGCTGTTCACGGTAAAGTGAGCACTTTTGAGGTTGTAGTTACTTTTTCCGTTCAGTCATTTGTTATTCTTTAACCACAATTTTAAATAAGTATTGCCATGTAAGTAATGAAACACAAAGTACAATAAATTGGTATATTGGTATCAAGTATGTTAGCAGCTAATACTTTACTGTTGGTTTTAGAAAATATAACAAGGGTTCTGGGAAAGTTATTCATGTGAAATAACTACAATACAATGCAAAAAAGTTCTTTTTGTGTGATAACGTAACAAACTGTAGTTAATGCAACAAAATCTTTACCATGTCCTGCAACAATGATAAACATAAGAATTTTATACGCCATATATATGGTACATTTATGTAGTCCCTCACCCAACATTGCTTGCCTCGTAGCTACGACCTTAACACTGGCGATTGACGCGTGACTGTCTCGGGAACAGTTTGAAGCTACGTCACGGTTAGATATAGCTTTCATTGTGCAGTCCCAGTACACACAGGGTAAACAATGGCTGGTTCAAACTCACTTGCCAGCAGGGGCCCGACTGGTGTATAGGGTTGGTTGAGTCACCTGGCGGCTGGGTACGAAATCAAGTACTGGCTGGGCTACATGCTGAGCGTTGTGACTTGGAGTCACAGTATTATCTGTACCAACACTGGGTCGGCTGGACTGCTGTACTGGTCATGAAGATAGGTATTGGCTGCTGAAGGAGCCTATGGTGTAGCGGCGGGAACAGTTTGAGAACGCCTCGATTGGGCTGGAGCTGCGATTCCCATGGAACCAGGCGCAGGCTATACCCAGTGGGACCTTCTCCCCTCGACGAATGGCAGCGACTACAGGATGTGGTGTCCTGGGTACCTTCTTGTGGGCCGAAGAGCGAGAAGTGTAGGGAACTGAGCGGTGCGGCCTCTCCAGCTGTCGGGCTGCTTGAGCTTGGTCCCGGGGTTATTGTGGCAGAGTGCCCTCGGAGTGCCCTATCTTATGGGTTGCAAACCCAGGTAGCTTTGTCGGTGACCGTAGCCTTTCTCTCCTGCAGATCCTTACCACCTCTTTTGGTGTAATTCATGCAGGGGTGCTGCTGCTGTGGCCGAGCCAATGCAGAGCCATACCTTCACCCCAACCGGCAACACAAGTAGTGCGGTGGTTGGAGAGCAGGTTTTCTCCGCGTCAGACAACTGTGGGTGTGGGCCCAAAGGCGGTCAAGTCTCCGGAACCAGTTAAATGCCCCCTTCTGCAACTCAATGGTGGGGTGGACAGAGTGCAAACTGGCCTGACTGTCTAGCCTCCGTATGGGTTGTCTTCCTAGTGGTTGTGGCGTTGCCTTTTGGAACACTGAGGACACCGAACAGGTGGCAGTGGAGCATGTGTGTTGGTCTGACGTACAAGTCCCTGAGGGGGAGCCTACAGTTCTACCTTAGACGTTAAAATAAGGTGGTTAAAACCTGGTCTCCTACTCCACTCTGGTGGGCGTGATGTTCATGTGTGGTCTCACAGTCGCCTAAGGAAAGGAAAGTCAAAGTAGGTGAGAACTCGTGTTTTATTCCAGAGAGGAATAGACACGATGGCCCATTCTACCTTGAGCTGACTGGAAGTGCAAACTATGTAGATTCCAGGTGAAAGGGACCTAGTTCTATACTGTGTATGGCAGATTCAACTAGATAACTGTTATCTCTATCTACGCTGTGCCATGTCCTGAAGAGACTTGAGGGGCCCACTTCCTGAGGGGCTGTAGGGTGGCCGTTACCAGGGGTAATCATAAAAGGGGGGTTGACGACTCCAAGGTCTGCCGGGGAGATCCTCTGGAAGGTCTGGCTGAAGAGCTTCTGGGCTGTCTGGAAGACGAAGAGCAGTCGGAGAGCTCCAGCGCACGAGGCAGTGGAGCAAGCTGCCATGCTGTGTGACTTACAAGAGCCGACAAGCAACTGACGTTCCTGAGCCGTGCGCAGGTATAAGTACCGGCCGGCTCACCCTCATCAGGGCTGCCTGGTGAGGGTGTTCAGTCACTTGTTCTTGGGTGGAGCCAAGGGCTGTCTGCTTTTCGACATCTGCTGCAGGCTGGAGCACGAGTGGCGCTATCCCTCAATACGCCCTTAAACTATTTGCCCACTCGGGGGTGGTTGTGGCAGCTTGGCTGCTGGCTCACTCATCTTCTAAGGGAGTGGTTTGGCGTGGCTTACTGACAGCGGGTGATGAACCGTGTAACACTGACGCATCTGTATTACTCCTCGCAACAAGGGATGTAGCCTGTAGGTACTCTGGTATATAACATTCTAGTTTGGACCGCGTCCGATGCACCAGGGAAATATCCACAGATGAAACAGTCGTGACTGCAGGGTCAGTAAAGCACCACGCATCACAGTGATGCTTTCTAGTGGGAGAACCTTGGTGGGCATATACAGTCATCTACATGTGTGATATATTTGCATTTATTTATACAGTGATCTTTGTATTCAGTCATATGCATCTTGTTCAGGGATTTTAATAAGTTTTGTGTTTTTTTATGTAGTTGTAATGTAAATATTTGTCTTGTTGAAAGATGTTCCTACACCAAGTGAAAAATATGCAAGACGTTAGAAAAAAGATGCTGTTACAAAATATGGGCTCAAAAATTTGAACTTTCAACACTTTCCACTATTTTTGCACCTGTATAATAAACAGTTTATTGAATCAGGCACAGGTTAAAGATCATTCATGGTGGGCCAAAGGTTGAGGAAAACTTGGGAATGTTCAAGAAAGTGGTGTTGAAGTATCAGAATTGGTATTTGCTGTGGAAATGGGGTATTTATGTAAAAAAAAATAGTAGTATTAGAATAAATATAATTTTTTATGTAACTCTTAATTTTATTTTAAAAAATCAAGCATCATAGAATAGGAATCCAGAATTGTATGCTATTGAGGATTCTCTTATTTTGAAAAAGGCTAAATTTTAGATATGTTATTGTACTTCTAAGTTATGAATAAGTATTAAGTACATTTGGACACTTGTAGCACGTGCTTTCCGTAATATGTTTGCAGGGCGGGAGCAGGAGATAAGAGTTCTAAGTTGCTTGCTGAAGCGCCTTGTAGCTGAGAACAGTGTGCTTGTGCAGCAAGTGAAGGGGTTGAAGAGCCGTGTGACTGAGCTGTTGGAAGAGCTGGAGACTGAGCGCAGGAGGGGCAGCGAGCTTGAGCAGAAGCAGTGTGACTTGCTATCCTTACAGACCACTCTGTTCTGGTTGGCTCCTAGCCCAATCTCTTAGCACCTGCTGCTACTCACTCATCTTTCAAATGCATGACTCAAGTATCTTCACATGCATGTTATTGAGACTCTGAAAACAGAATGGCGAGGCATACCTATATTGAAATTTTCTAACCATATCTGTGGAACACTGAGTTTTGAAGGAGTGTTCCTACCTATAAGTCATGTTTACAGTTATGAAAATAAGTGTTAGTTATAAGCATTTATTGTTATGATTATACAAGTTCTGTTATATTTTTGTAAAAAAAAAAAAAAAAAAAAAAAAAATAATTGCTTGAGAATGGCTAAATCTGTTTGTAAATATATATGTTATATGTAAAATACTTTAGTCAAAAAAAACATTGAACAGTGCAGTTGAATGGCGCCTGATATTTATACTTTTTAGTTTTTAATTCCAGTGTAGTGTTTTGTGCTGATAACAAAAACGTTTAGTTTTGGATTTATGACAAATGTGAAGCATGTTAGAGCAGCTTATTTAATTCTGTTGTGTTAGTTTCGTATGTACTGATATGTACAGTGCTAAAGACATGCAGTGCCTGTCTACGATTATTGATATTACTGCACTAGAAAATTGTTTTACAAGAAACAAAATTTCTGGGACTTATTTCACATTTGTACACACCCTCATCTTGTATCCTTGCTGCTTGCTGCAAGAACACAGACTGATAAAGCATTCCAGTAAATATTAAAGTGCTACTGATGTTGACATGTTTTATTTGGTTTTTGTAGTTTTTTTTTTAAATACAATTTGAAGTGTATAAATTTAAGTTTTACTAGTGAGGGGATACTTCTGCAATTTTGATTCGTAATCTTGTTTCCTTTCACAAAATTTGGTATTTACTACTTTCAGTAAATGATATTAACAGTGCCAAATTTTAGCACTAGATATTTTACAACAGCAAAAACAAGGGCTTTTCAATGTTTTGCACCATGAAGAAGTATATTGATTTTTAAAAAGTAGAAAAAAACAACTTTTGAACCAAAATGAAACGATACTAATTGTGATACCTCAGACATTTTGTTGCTGATATTGCATGTAATCAGTACCAATGTCATGAAAAGCAAGTGAGGTTAAATATTGAAATATGGCAGGAATAGGCCACTAGACCTCTGATTACATTTTTTTTAAAAGTGGACAGAATGCACAAGTACTCACAGGGCAGTACTTGGGGATACACACACACAAACAAACAAAAGTTGGATGAACACATTGTCGCGCAACATTTTGCTGGCTAGGCAAGATTTATCAGGTGGAGAGTGGTGGTTGGCAAACTGTGAACCTGGCAACCAGGAGGCGAACTAGAGTTAAGCGGGAAATTTGAAATGGGACAGAAGGGTTATCTTATGTATAAGCCATGTCTCTCTCTGGATTTGGTGATTTATTGGTGGGCAATATCCCAGCTTCATAATTCTGCACTATTATTAGTAGGAGGTTGGGCCTTCACCACTCTGGTAGAAGACAACTAGAGGGATATCCGAGTCACTGGTATTTGTTTGAGGATCTGTGGCTGAATTATGTTGTGAACCAGGGATTTTGGGTAGCCTCTATCGAAGAATGCTTTGGTTTCTACGGTACAACCCTGTTATAACATTTTTCAAGTGTAAGTAAAATAAAATGTTATAAGCAGGAAATAAATATTTTACACCTTACATCTTAGGGGACACATCAAGGACAACAAAAATTGTAATGTAATTTTGTATATAAATAGCTAGTCAGGTTCTTCAACATCTTCATATGAATCATTTGATGCAAAAGTATAACTAATCTGAATTCCATGGACCATAGCATCAACAATTACTGCACAATGACATGCATTCTGGATGCTTGTTCACTCATCTACTTTTGGCTTTTATCATAATTTTCAGCACCATCACTTCTAAAATCCTTAAATTTCAAGTATGAACTGTGATCTGTATCTGTTTATTGGCTACTGCATTTTTGATATGTCTGTAATTTTACTTAAGAGAAAAATTGCATTTGAGATGCTGCAAAGAATTGAACAATTACTGATGTTTAGACACACTTGTTTTTCACAGCACACGGAATCATGAAATTATCGCTAAATCCATTTATATCCGTGAAACTGACTAATCGTAAATCCGTGAAATAATCATGAAAATAGCGTATTTCTCCAGTTTGAGTTCATAAGAAAGAAACTAAATTTAATTTCTAATTCACTCTGCTACTATGTACATCATCAATTAGCTGTATTCACTTTTACCCTATTTAACAGTGAGTGCACTATTTAATGTTTATTTCAACTGTACTTAATGTCTTTCTTAATGTCTCTCTTGATTACGGTCAATTCACTTATACTGTTTTCCAGGCTTCAGCCATGTCCTTCAAAACTTTGGCACTCATAGTTGCCACCTTCATTTTCCTACAGCTGACCATGCCACTTCGCTCAGAATCCCACCAGCCATCCATTCAGCCACTCCAACTCAAAAAAACTCCCGGCCACGAGGCCTGTCACACTTAAATACAGTCCATCTGGAAGGTTCAACAAACTCAAGGTTGGCCCGAGAGCCTAGGTCAGTAATCCAGAGCATTCGTCGATAAACAAGGAAAAACACCACAACCAGGGTCATGCAGTGCCGTGCCGCAGAATATTATCTTGCCGGCCTCGTGTGCCCTGATATATCTGCGCCACTCAGTCGCCTGCTTGCGCAGCGCTGACTGGTGACTCGTAACATTATATTAATGGAATCAATTACTACTATACATTTGTGCGATAATTATTGTTGGAATTGTGATATATTGCAGTTTCCAACATATATCGCAAATGTACTACGTATATAGCAAGTATATAATAAACCGTGTTTTGGTGTATATAGGCCGCACATTGTTTCAAAAAAAAAAATGCAAAAAGGGGGGTGCAGCCTAATGACCCCCAGAAAGCTGTATTAAATAATTAGTATGTATAACCATATACAGTGTAAACTCGAACCCGTTAACTGGATTTGACCGAAAGTCCTTGTCCACGGAGCATTTTCTGTGATCCTGAGATAAAATCCCTGTGGAAAAAAAAAAAAGATTTTTGCAGATCTCAGAATTCAATTTTTACCGCACTGATCAAACAAGAATTTCTGTAGCATCGCCGAAAATTACATGCTACGATCATTAAACAACAATTATTAACAAAATAGTATAAGTATTAACTGTACTTACCAGTGCATACAAAGTCATTATACAGTACATTATGTCCACATGCACCAGTAATACTAATAGATAACACAAATAAAATACATTTTTAACACACACCTTTTTTTACATCTCACTGCCTGCGTTTGCTTCTATTTATGAAATTTACCCCTTCCAAAATAACCTCTAGTTGATTTAGTCACAAACTCGTTCTTTGTAACGAAGGAAAATAAATAATAATAGACATCTCAAATTACATGTTGTGTATTTACAGAGCACGAAATTTAAAAAAACCCTGAAAAATGTGGGAATGCAGTAAATATGTATATGAAATGTGTACTGTGGAATTTTATTAGATGTTTAGCAAACAATGTTGCAATGTTTTCGGTGGCAGCCATGTTGATAACGAAAAGCTAGAAGCAGCTGTACCAACAAAACTCGTAAATTTTCGCTTGAATATTTTGTCATGAAAATTAAAAATAGATTGTGTATAGAAATGTAACTAATAAATATTCCTGGAAAGTTAGAAAAAGGCAACGCAAAATTAAAGTAACCCTTTTCACTGCACTTTATCAATCACAATATTCAAGACTTACATGAGAAAATAATTCTGCTCATGTACAAGAGAAAGATATCTTATGTAGTTGGCACGCCCGCCACATTGCTGCAAGTGCAGATCGATAGATGCCATTTTGTGTAAGATGTTACCGTGATTTTGCTGTCGCAAGTCATGCTACCATCTGTGGAATAGTAACCGCGTGATGTACATTTGTAAACATTGCAACATAACACAAATTTTCTGTCTCAAATGTTTTGATGAGGAGAAATTAAGTAGGAATTTATTATGCTTGTATGCAATCGTTATTTAACATACAAAAATTTGGTGAGGCGTATATTTGAAATATTAATTATCCCAAATTTTTCATCGGAAATTTCTGGTGTGGCCTGTAGATGCACGCGGCCTATACACACCAAAATACGGTATATTGTGATACATGCAATATATATTGTAATATTGCCTGATAAACAGTAACAGCGTGACAGTATTTGACCGTAATAAAGAATTTTCTCACGAGGGGTTTTATGTATTTGACAGTCAATAAAATACTTATATGCAAATTTTGTAATTTACAAATAGAATGGGCTAGAAAGGACACTTGTCTAAAGCACATCCAGTGCAGTGCAACTCATAAGAAAACCAAAGGTTTAGCGGTAGAAGCGAAACAAGTCCAGGGTGCATCGAAGTCTGGTGTAAAAAGTCAAATTTCACTTACCAATCTTGTTTCCCGGTCGAAAAATGTGAAAGTTGTAAAACAAGAATTTGTCAACCACCCGCGCTTTCCTGGAGCTAAAATTCCGATGGAAAAAGTTTATCACCCAGTCACAGGAGTGGATGAATAAGTACATTGCAGGTATTAAAAATGTTTGTATAAACTCTTACTTGGAATAAATCCTGACACACTGACCATTTTTGTATTACCTAACCTCTAAAATTGTTTTCATGTAAAACCTATGCTGGGCCTAGGTCTACAATATTCTCGACTGCCTTATATGACTTTTTCACTTCTATAGACCTGAGAAATTAAACTGCTACTGAAAATAAATGATGTACAATAATTGTTCACACTTTAACTTTCAGTCCTGGAATGTAATTTCTTTCTGCAAATATTTTTGTCTGAAAAATGGTTAAAACCTGCTGAAGGAAAGGAATTAATTTCTGACACACATGCTATGATTTTGTCACAAGCCTATGTTTTATTTTTAAATAAATATGTAGGTATAAAATAAAGAAATTGCAGTAAACAAATATGTTGGTGACCCGTCCACATTCACTTAAATACAGTATGAAAAATAATGCTGAGAATATTTTTTGCTACCTAATTATAAAAATTGAACGACAACACAGCAGAAAATATGAAATTGATGACTACACTGGCATTTACTTAAAGCTGAATTAGCCTAATTGATGTTTGTTAAAAAATACTTGAATGTTTATTTTCACTTATTACAACTGAACAGTGTAGTTGCATGCAGATTTTCAAGCACGATAATTAGGATGCTTATTATTAGTCCCCACAGAACTCTTTTAAAACTAATTTCGAACATGCAGCTTTTGTTTTTAGGAAATAACAATAACAAAATACCAAAATCACTTCCAAAAATGACGGAAAATGTACCGAAATCAAGAAAAAAGATTAAATTTGCCTCTTCCCCCCCCCCCCCCCAAATCGTAAACAAGTGAGACTAATTATACATGTAGATAATTTTTTTAGTAATACTAAAGCTCTCTTTTAAAATCGACAAAATAAAAAAAAAGTGACTATAAAATATATACTGAAATCATTTAATCAAAACTGGCAAAATCAAGAAAACATTTCCACTGAAAACAGATGTGTCTACTGATGTTATAAGCAGGAAATGAAAAATTATGAACATTGTTATATACATGAAATGAAACCATTAAGTCTTATGAAGAAATGCTGGGTCCATGAAATAGTGGTGTTACATGCAGGAAAACGTAATATCCAAGAATGTTATAACAGGGTTCTACTGTATATCACACTGCTTGTTTGTCAGTTTGGTTGGAGCAGATGGGTTTACCTCTGGTGACAAGACTGTACGGCAGAGATTTCTTGGTATGGAATGGATGGTAACCGTGGAAATGTAGGTATTGAAGCTGGTTGGTGGGTTTAATGTGAACAGTTATTTCAATTTTGCCATTGTGAAGGGCTAGTTCCACATTCAGAAATACGGGGTGTGATTTAGACTAGGTTCAGGTGAACTTAAGCAGGCTGTGCAAGTTAAGGTTGTTAAAGAAGTGGATGAGAACTTTCATACACATATGGCCCCAACCACTGACGCAGGACTCATTTCTGAGCATTTACGATGCGCACTCTACTCAACGACTTTGCCCCGTCTTTGAGCGTGATTCATACAGCTGCAAGTTACTACTCATAACAGTACTTGCAGGGCGTATGCCTACAGGGTACATTGGCGCATGTCAAGAGCGACTACAGACACGTGATCCTAGATTGTACTGTTCATCCAGAAACTCCAAGAAGCCAACATCCACCTCCCAACGTAGAATTGTACTGTTGGCAGAGACATCGGCACCCTCCTGCGAAGGTCAAGCTAGTACCACAGCGCGCCACTGGAGGGCAGCTCCAGTCTCCAAGCACCATCAACACAGGTGATACAGAGGATCATGTCTCCTGTAGAGGAGATAAATGAAGAGATTTGGGTGACTCTTAACAGCCTTCTAGAGCTGATGAGGGTGATTGAAGTGAATATGGAGTGGTGTCGGAATGAAGGGGCGGGGGAAATGGGAGATCCCCGAGAAAACCAGCCGACTAACGGCATCGTCTGGCACGATGGCGGAAGAGATCCACTTAGGCCTTGATTGGCCCTGACTAAAGACACCCCTGTTCGCCAATTGGAACAGATACCGACCAACAGCCCACCAGCAGTGTGAATCAACCACCGTGGATGAGCACACCTCTTTTCAACAAATCCAAGGTACTGTGTCCACTAAGGCGAAGGGAAGTGAAAGTGGTCCCTGATTTTGTACCAACAAGGCAGTCCACGAGACCTACCTTGTACACCAGCCGGGCACCAGAGACACATTAAGGTCCCTAACTTATGCCTGGAAATTAACCACGACCAAAGCTGCCCATTTGAGGTGGTTCCAAACCCAATTTTGCCAATATTACTGATACCGTTACTTTGGGGTCAATCCCGCAGATACTGCCAATACAAATCATTTCATTTGTAATGTTTTATTTAGTGCCTGAGTAACTTTAAAATGAGCACAGTCTCTCCAGGACGTAGAAAAACATGTCGATATATACAAAAAATTACATACAATTAATTCCTTATACAGTATGTACACAATAAGCACAGTCTTTTCCGGCACGCTAGCACTTTGATTTGTTTGGGAAAAAACTTCTCTTTAGCAAACTCCGGGGCATGATCTAAAACTGTAACTATTTTTTGACATTCTTAACCAGTTTTGTGACAAGCAGCCAGCTATAATCACCAACCTCGCCCAATAGTTGCAAATGGCAGGGTTTATAAATACAGCATGCATGCTTAGTGTATATTATATGTATATGTATGTGTGTGTATATATATATATAGTGTATGTGTATATATATATATAGTGTATGTATATATACACGTATATATATATATATGTAGGTATCTATGATGGAAAATGTACAAAATGAATATTAGCTGTGAAACTTTTTTTTTTTTACAAATGAATTTCAAGAACTTCAAAAGCAGATACCAGTACTATAAGTTTCATTACATTTTATTTTCACGAATTTTACCAGGTATGACCTATACAGAGTTAAATATGTAGCAGCACCAAAGTCAGCCATATCAATTTCGAATCACCTGTTATTAAAAGATATAAATAAAATTAAGAAAATAGATTTTCGATTGCAAAAATAGAATTTGTTGTTTGTGGAAACATATCCTTAAAGATAACCAAATGCGGCAATTTCCATGATGATTGCATTTGTGTCGATGAAATGATTTGGTTGGACAACGGCAGATTGTAATCGATACTGACTTAGGGATAATCTGTATTGATCCAGCCTTATTTATTATGTGAAATCACATCTTGCCAAGTTTAATATAACCTTTAGTATCACTAGTCGTTGGTCATGGCCTAATTCTTGTAAGTTCAATGTGAAGGACCTAATCCCTAGCCGGGAATAACACAAACCAGGCATGTCGCCACACTGCTGGATGTGTTTCATTGACATCTTGCTCATTATGGAAGACTTCTTAATTCACATTCTGAACAACTTAAATGCACCCATTTCACGCAAGTTCACCTGGTCATACTCCAAAACACATGCCATATTCTTAGATGTTGAACTCTCTCTCTCCACAATGGCACAATTCAACAGCTGTACACACCAAACCCACCAACAACCTCCAGTACTTACATTTCGACAACTACCACCCATATCATGCCCAAAAATCCCTACCCTACAGTCTTTTGACAAGAGCCAAACGTAAACGTATCTGCTCCACCAGCAGTGATCTCAACAAACACTGCAAACAAAAAGTCTGAGCATTCCTTGACAGGGGCTACCCCAGACCCCTCTCACCAAAGCTATTCAGCAAGCCATATCAAATCCCGGAACACAAACCAAGGTCAACAACTCTGATATACCCCTGGTTGTCGTATATCATGAAGGCCTAAATAAACTCGGAACCATTCTCCACTTTCGATACAAAATTCTGGCTTCCTCATTACAAACACAAGACCTACTCTCCAAACCGTTCAGATTAGTCACCTAACCTCCGCAACAAACTGGTTCATCTGAAGCTGTATCCTACTACATATGCCAACCATACTACCGCCCCCAAGAATTCAACCCCATTAAGGGCAGGCTCACTATCCGTACATACCCCATCCAAGGCAACTCTAACTGTACAACAGAAAATCTGATTTTACAGCTACAGTGCCGACGCACGATGCCCTGTGGCATCTAGTGTTTTTGGTGGGTGCCTGGACACACACCCGGATCCTTACGTGGCACTGGAGCACATTCAGTATATAAGACGGACCGGGTAGCTTTTCGGCAGGGCACGAAGTCTGGCACTTCAAGTACTACCTTATGTTTTGGTGGGACCGCTCTTAAAGGAATACCTGAGAGACGCATAACCTGTCAAGGCTGCCTGACCTGCAGTGGTTCTGATGTGCATAAGCTAGAACTTAACTTTTGTGACACCCAAAGCACCTCCTTTCTCTACCAGGTTAAATAAATTTCCTGTTCAGCTATCTGTAGGTAAATAAATATCCATGCCGCCAAACGTATCTCGGTCACATACTAGGCCAACACATGAAACAGCACGTAAGAAGCCCACCCGCAGCGACAATTGCCAGCACAGCGCTCCCCCCCCCCCCCCCCCAAGCAGGAATCCGGCCGCTGTTTTGCTAACACCGAAACAGCTGCACGTACCAGATTGCAGCAACACCAAACTGCAGCGAATTTCTGCCGTGCAGCAAACAGTTCAAGGGCCATGCAGTCTTGCTAGCAACACCTGTGCCTTATGATTTTATGTAGGCCATAAAAGTCGCAATTGTAGCCTCTTTCCTTATCAAAACTTTGACTTTTCCATGGACGTGGGCGACCGCTTTCGTAAGTTCAAAAACAAATTTGGGCCAACACAGCGTACCATTTTCATAACGCGACCCACATACAGTACTGACATAGTGCGTGTGGCATGTTTTCGCAACACGAGCAAGGCCTGCGAAGATGAACGTTTGTCGAAAAACAAGCTCTTGCTATGCCACTATTCCCTTGTCAGCAAACAGACTTTAGTGCTATGACACCGTGTGTCCTCAACAGTAAGGGTAAACAATATCACGCCATATTAGATACAGGATGTTCGTGGAGTAGCCAGTACTGTCTTATCCAATCAGCGCATTTCTCCTCCAAAAGAACCAATCACTCTGGTTGCGGCCACTTCCATTTTATCCCCGCCTAAATTTTAAACTGTAATTAAACTCTATATTCAGGGTCACACTTATCCCCAAAAGTTTTTAGTGGTTGATAACCTCATTCTAGGGGTGAATTTTATTAAGAGATATGAGGTTATAACTGTCTTAAAGTACATCATCTTCATCAACTCTCATGATGAAAACAAAATAACTAAAATTGCCTTTGTTTCTAACAGTGGAGGTGTGACCGATTACCCATCCCTTGAACATTATTGCAATGCTATTGATGTGTTTGAGGGTGAACGGTCCTCACATTAATGACAACCTTTCTACTATTCAAAAACAAGTTATCAAGGATATTATAGACAAATACGGCGACCGTTTCGCCAACTCAATCTTGGAGCTAATGGAGGCAAAAGGTATTGAAATTAAATTAGACTTAACTACTGACAAGCCCATAGCTACCCGTCCTTACAGGATCAACCCCAAGGTGTGTGATGAGCTTATAAAGCAAATCAAAGACATGGTTCGTTCAGGCATTATCCAAGAAGTGGACTCTCTCTGTTCTGCCCCTAGTCTTGTCATTTCAAAGAAAAGCGGCAGTCTTGGGTTTTTAACAGATTTCAGAAAGTTAAATCAATACTTCACCAGGATGCAATATCCATCACAACGAACTGAGGATATTTTAAATGTCCTACAAAATTCTCCATATATTACAAGTCTCAACTTATTCTCAGAGTTTTATAGCATCCCTGTTAGACCTCAGGATCGCTTCAAACTGGCTTTTACAATTGGCAGGGTGGGTTTGTTTGAATACAAAAGGATGCCAATGGGGTTATCCACCTCCCCTCAATATCTCTAGATGTTTATCAATAAACTTTTAGGCCCCCTGGGATGGACAGCGGCGATCGCCTATATAGATGATAATTTTTATACTGGGTAATACCTTTGATGAACACATTGCCAACATTCATAAAGTTTTTGACAGATAACTCATGTTTAATGTAAAAGTTAATACGAAAAAATTCACATTTGCAGAACAAACTGTAAAAGTACTAGGGCATATCATTATCCCACAAGGCATGTCGACCGACCCGGACAAAATTGCTGCTATTGATAAAATGGCACCCCCAGTCAATCTAAAGTAACTTCACACATTTTTTGGCATGACTTTGTACCTAAGATGTTATATTATGAATTATGCTTCAATTGCACAACCCCTAATTACCCCCACCAAGCATAATACACCGTTTAAATGGAATACTGAGCATCAACAAGTCTTTATAATTTTAAAAAAGGGCCATTTTACAAGTCCCAGTGTTGCAAAAGTTCAATGAAAACCATAAGATCATTTTAATGTACGATGCCAGTAATGATGCTGTAGGCGGAGCCCTTCTACAGAGAGACTTGCACTCCAAGCAACAATATATTGTTGCATTTACCTCAAAATTCTCAGTACAGGAGGTGAACTGTTGCACCACCGAACGAGAACTTGCTGCGATTAAATACTTGTGTAATCATTTTCGCTAATATTTATATGGTAGGAAGTTCACCATCAAGACAGACCATGCTAGTTTGCGGTACTTGCGTTCCATGGCAGACCACAATGTACGTATTCAGAAAATGGCAATTGCACTAAGTGAGTTTGACTTTGAACTTATCGTAACGGGCAAATTAAACACCCTCCCCGATGCATTAAGTCGGATACCCACTGTTCCACAAATCACTACGAAAACTGTCGCAGCCCACAACACCCAGTGCACAGTCAAACAGCACATGATGACATGCACCTCCCTCTTTCGGGCCTTCGCAGAAGCTACTCTACAAGATCCAAACAAGGCGTCCAAGATTGCCGATTCTGTTGCCAAATACATCGGACGACACTGGGATGATGTTAAGTACCATTTTATATCAGCTTATGAGAGAAAGGACAGAGAGAGAATCGCCATGGCAGTAGCAAACGTAGACATTTTTCCTATGAATTCAATCATTACTACCCTTTATCAGGTTGATATAATTAGACAAAGATATACCTCCACCCTTGCAACAACTTGCATTGATCCAGTTCTTAAATGTAAAATACTTAATGTTCTGTTTTCTGATACACTACATATTCTAACTGTCTACACTCATGAACAGGAGTATATCAAAATCAATGATGATTCTGTTTTTTTTACTTATATCCTATCACCTTCACCACATCCCCCTTTATAGGTGAATACGACCGTAACCCGCATTTTCAAAGAATCAAACAAACATTATTAAATCCAGACCAAGCTGATACTAAATACCGTAGGTTGAGCCGTAGATGTGAACTAGCCACCAACGGAGATATATTTTTAAAAGTCAACACCTCTCTCTGTCCCTCTAAATTAACTCTTGTTCCTCAGGTCTACATTAACAAGATCATACAGGCTCACCATGATGCAATTAGGGGGGGGGGGGGGGGTGGACTTTGGCACTCTTAAAACCTTAGTGAAAATCAAACAGTCGTACTATTGGGACACCATGAACGCGGATGTGAAGAAATATATAAAGACCTCCCCTATATGCAAAATAATTTGGGTTATAAATTCACAACCCATGGGCCAATGCCACCTTAATCCCTTCTAAAAACTTGGGCTCTAGATGTGAAAGGGCCTCTCCCCATCACTGCCCGCAAAAACAAATATATTTTAGTTATGACGAAGTATGCCACTCGCTATGTCGTTGCCAAGCCAGTCCCGTCCATTGATTTTATAAAAGAAGTAGTACTTCAGTTTAGCTGCCCAGAACAAATCTTTACTGACAGGGGTACAAGAATCTTACTACTACCGCCTACAGCCCCTGCTGCAACGGCCTTGTAGAATCTTCGAACCAGTTAATTGGTGAGCAGCTTACAGCTTGTGCTAATGCAGATCAGTCCAATTGGGACTTGTATGTCCCGTTCATTCAATTTAATTCCAATACCAGTATCAATAGCTCAACTAAGTTTATGCCCTTTTTATTTGCTCCATGGGGTAGAAGCAGTCCCAGCTAAAGTTGTCGCCAGCCAATATTCCGAATGGGGCAACGATTGGTGTCAAAAACTCATTGAAGTCCGTGAAATGCTAAACTTAAATTGCTCCAGGCCCAGTGCCTTCAAAAGATGCAATTTGACCTTAGACATCACTACCACAGCTCCTACCGAGAAACAGATATTTTAGGTGAGTCAACCATTCGTATTCAGACGAACAAAACGGAGATACCAAGTTTGACACTGTGTGTACTAGACACACCAAGCTATCGTATACATGCTAGTATACTGTTGTCATGTTGAGTCTAAATATTGTTTTTTATGTATAGTTTTTAATCTCTGTTTAAAAATGTGTTACGAGTATATTGTACTCTCTCTGCACCCCGTGCTAAGCTGTGAGTGTCGTGTACATTGCTGGCAGGGAGCCACCGTGTGCTGCAACTGGGCTGTGCTGACAGAGCTTCAACACAGCACGTGCGACAAGTCACAAGCAGCGACCAAAGCGCAGGTTCCACGACACATTCCTGTCTCTCAGCAGACCGCCACCCGGTAGAGGAGATACCAAGCTACCAACTGCACTCCTCACCTTCCGTAGGCCACGCAGCAGCAGGGCCGGCCCACGGACAGGTGGTGGGGCACTTTCCCCACTCATGCCGCCCTCACAGCCTTGGCTGTGCTCTCTTTTGTTTTTTCAGCTGAATCCCCCATGCCAGCGACCTACAGGACTCGTGCAGGACTCTACTACATGACGTCGGAGCCCGATGTCATCTACGAACACAGCATTCCATTGCTGTACAAAATACAACTTCAGTTCCCTTACCCGCCCAAAGCTATCAACCAGTATCTCCACATCGCATGCACTGAACGCAATTCGACGACCTACAGCAATGCGAAAATTCTTTATAATTACTTGCAGGTAATCGAAATGCGAGTCCTCCAAGATTACCATAATGACATAAGCACCCACTTCAGAAATAAGTGTGGGATACAAATCATCGGAGATGTTGGGAGTTGGTGCTGCAATTTCCTAACCAACAAGCATTTGCACGCCCTACTTCAAAATGACTTCAGCCTGGATCAGAAAATCCAGGACCTTACAGCTAACATCCATAACACTAATAAGGCTTTAAATGTATCCTTCAATGTCATCAAAGACATCACTCATAAAGTGGAGAGCAAAATTAACTCTTTGTCAAGAGTCATCAATGGAATAACTAGTGTTTTCCGTTCAAAGCAAACTGCCATGAGCAATATTCGCACCCGTGAGATATAATTCAATTTGCTGGTAACAAGTGTCTTGCAATTCATTAATAATTTGGTGATTGAGCACTCCATCGAAACGTTCATGCACTCATGTCAATTACATCAGCTGCCTCTTGGCGCTGTTAATAAATCTCAGCTCACAAATGATTTGACTGCTTTAAATGAACAACTTTGGCAAATTAATTTGCCACTCAGTGTTGGAAACAAAGATCTTTTTAAATATTATTCACTTGAGATGGGGCTGAATGCTCTTTCTTGAAACAACTATTAGTTATTAAGTTACAAGTGCTAGTCAGTGTAAATGCCAGATGAAATAGCTACCATATCAGATCAGTCCCCTATCAATTTCACAAGCACTCGTGTACATTGCAACCACCCTCACACACCATCGTGATTGACCTCACAACAGACACCGTCAAGGCAATCTCCCCTTCCTCCCAGGATGATGTATTAATCCCGCGTGAATCCCTCACTTGCGAAAATGCAAACTGTATCAAATCTGCCATTTTGCTGTCTGACGATATCTCTTTGTTTACCTCATGCAAGTATTACTGCACTGTTAACAATCGCTTTTCTGTTGTTAATATCTTTCCCAAACTATGGTTCTATGTGCAAACAAGTCTCTTGACACCCTCATCCCCAGCCACCCCTTAGGAGCTATGGAACTGCATGTCCCTGTGGCTGCAAGGTCGCCACGCCCTCCGTTGTACTAATTTCCGCCACACATCTATATGACGTATGCGCCCCCATCATTCGCCTTCATCAAACCACCATCCCAGTACATTGGCTCTCTGAGCAATCATTTCACCACATATCGGCGGCACTAAACACTGATTGGCATATAAACCACACTGAGTTCTCCATTGTTCAAGATGTTGCTCCAGACACTACAAATGGTAAGTTTGTATCACCGAAGCTGTTTAAGATACTGGAACCAGCCCACTTCAACTATTTCACCATGGGCGTTTTGCTTTTCCTTTTCTGGGCTGTCACAGTCTTATATGTTAAGCTGGTCAAGATTTCTGTGTTGCTTTCACGCCTTAACACACCTTGATGAAATATTCCATTTTACAGATGGTGTAATAAAAGATAAACGATAAACTATATTCAGAAATATTACACCTCAAGATGTCATTACACTCATTAATGTGTTCAGATTATTTGCTATTGAGTTTACAAGACTCTTAATTACGCTGTTATTTTGATTACTTTCTCTCTTCGCAGAAGTGAGTTGCAGTTGTTTACAGATTTTTCCCTACTTGTGTTTAAATCGAGGTAATTATTACTCAAACCTAAATGTCTTTAATTTGCTATTCAATTTATATATATATATATATATATATATATATATATAAAACTGATATATTAATTTGCAATCACAAATTCTTTTGTTATATGTATATATATTTTAGGTTTGATACTTTTGCACTCATTCCTGCCTTGAGAGCAGTATTAATTATGCATTCAGCAATTTTTTTTTTTATTTATATATATATATATATTTTTTTTTCTAGCCACTTCACACAAACCTTCATGGTTACTCTAATTAACAAAACTATTATCAGTGTTAGTTAATATTTCTAGCATGTAAGTTACCTATAAGAGGAGTACTCCGCCATTTTTATATTTCTACTTTTATCTGCAGATCATTGATGTGTTCCTTTGTTATTATAGGTATCATTGTGAATAAATATTTTTTCAATCAAACCTTTAGTATGTAAGGGAATTGTAACTATATTATATTGTGTAATTCCTATATGCTATTAACAGCATTAATTTATATACTATTTCTTATCCAGAGTAGTGTGTTTGTAGTTTTTCAAGTTATTGCTTATCGTAAAGCCTAACTTACGGCATTTATATTTTCGCCACTGAGCAAATGCAAGTACAGCTATTATCGAGGTAGCATGCCCTCAACTATCACGATCAAACTAACAAAATGTGGAAGACACTTTAATTGCTAAGTGACAGTGATAAAACTTTCTTGCACAGAACAGTGTTAAAATAATTTCACTCCGCGTGCATAAACTGACATTTTCGCAAACTTACACGATTGCTACACATGAATAAACTTTCAGTAAATAGTGAGCGACCTTTCGCCACAGCGCACAGTGCTACCAACCACAGTAAATTAACTTTCTTCACATCACTTTATTTCCATGTATTAAGTTATTTTATGTTAGGATAAGCATTTCACATCCTCTTCTCAGGATTGTATCAGACAGACATGGATTTCATTAATGGTCACCATGTGGTGCTTTGTATAACAATACCTTTAATAATTATCTTTCAATTGTTCATTTAGTGTCTACTATAATGTGTTAAAAATACTTATCTGCATTGGTATAATCCACTACTAGAAAATGTAAGTAACGTAAGGTAACAATTACAAAACAGCACACTTCGCGATGCTTGTATCACCCACTTCACTTCACGGGCTTTTGCTAACAGTTGAGCATGCGCCCATCCGGCCCTGCCAAATGCAAACACGTAATT
The DNA here is from genome assembly GCA_029891345.1 of Dryococelus australis. NCBI lineage: Eukaryota > Metazoa > Arthropoda > Insecta > Phasmatodea > Phasmatidae > Dryococelus > Dryococelus australis. The sequence continues at coordinate 231,616,126 of CM056996.1, read as the reverse complement.
TTTCTCCTGCTAACACGTGCATTACCAACTGTTCTCCTGTTTGTATTCCTTTTAAGAATACTTTATTCATACAGTACTTACGTACTGCAAAGGTGGCACATAGTAAATATTTCATGACGTTTATGTTTCAACCAGATTGGCATGTGCACTTAAAAATTAATTATTAAATGTGGCTTTGGACACTTCCCTTCCCCTACCCTCAGGTGTAGCTGACGTGTTCAGACTTTGCATTTTAAGCCGTGTGGTTGTTGTTCAGTATTTTATAACTTGTAATTTTATGTTATACTTCCTACCTTGCCACTCACCAGCATAATGTAACTTCAAAAAAAAAAACAAAAAAACTTTTTGAGTTACATCTCTTTTGTAAGATGGTGGCTCGTACTTGGAGTTACGTCCTCGACACCACATTAGAGTCCTCCCAGGTATGCCACCTTGCGTCTACACTCGTCGCTACCTTGAACTCCTCAGCCCCATCACGTTCATGGCACTAACCCCTGGGATACTTGTGCCCGCCACACTCACCTCCAGTATTATCTTACAACAATCTTCAACCAATCTTTCCACAGCCGTGATGGCTGTTTTCTTCGACCGGGGGGAGGGGGGGGGATAATGTAGCGGCAACCTGGCGTCGCTCACCTACCACCTAAGGTTACACAGGGTATAGCTGGTAGTCTGCCAATGTGTTTGTAAAACATTGTCTACATTAGCTGGCTATAAAAGTGTCCCTCTATGGCGTCACACCCCCCTCCCCCTCAGACAGCACCACGATGCGAGGCAAGACAGTGAGTCTGAGTGTGAGGCCGGGCTGAAGCAGAAGGCAACTGGAACCCACAGGTCTAGAGGAGCTCTAGGGCCTATCAGCACAGAAATCACTGGTGAGAATAATCGTGTAGTGGTAGGATGTCACAATATTTGACGAGTCACCATCCAATCCCTTCTCAAAGTAATAATACTGGCAAGGCTAGGGCTTAGCTGCGTTATAATGGTTATGTATTGAATCTGTTCCATTTGTAAAGTAATTTGTTTCCTTATTGTTGGTCGAGTCCATATTGATTCTATAAGTATTTGTATAGAGTTATTCATGATCAGAGTTTATTGTAATAAATAAATATATTTTATATAATAATCTTCCTTATTAGCTACCATCGTGAGTTTACCCCCCCCCCCCCCCCAATTGCAGAAAGTGTTGGAATTGAGAGATAATGAGAGACAGGAAGAAGGCCAAGTGTTACACCATGTTCACTAAATGATTCCAATGTGTAACTTAGCCTTAAGATGTGTTAACCTTGTGATAATGTGAACTTAGCATAAGAGTGTTCGTGTACAGGCAATTGCTGCCAACTAATTATAAGATTTCTTTCTCGTACAAATCATGCATACCTAAATAACTTCAAGACTTCAATCAAATAGTATGCAATTGCTTGTTCTTTTGAGAGTCTTGTCTGTCATATATGACTTTTGAAAGGGTACCTTCTTATGCCTGTGTCTTTGCCTGTAGGAAAGCAACCCGGAGTTAGTGTATGATGTCGTAGAATATTTTCTTAAAGCTCACAAACTTTTGCCCCTTGTATAATCAGGTTGCTATACAACCATACTGGCTGAAATAACCCACCAGTTAATTTCGTCCTGCAGGGGCCACAGTAAACCTTCCCAGCTAGCAATCCTCTGCAAGTGGGATAAAATCCCCATTTTCATCCGTTAGCTCCACCTTTTTATTTTTTGAGGACAGAAGTAAATAACGTAGTAACTTTAAATATTTTGTGCAAGAAACAAATTGTACAAACCCATTGTTTAAAATTTTTGCTCTCTCTCTTTTACTTGGTATGTAAACTGCCCTGGAACTTGGAAGGCCTAGGTTCGATGAAACAAACGACTTGTTCCCACAAACTCCTTTCCCAAGCTCTTCCTCCCTTGGTAAGAAACACGAGTAAAGAAATGTCACGAGATGGCTACAACTGCGCTGAGAAGCGATGGCAACATACACCGACACTCCGCCCGCTACGCAACAGAGAGGGAGAGAGCGAATAGGAGGAAAGAGAATGACCGTGAGCTGCTGATAATAACCAGATATCGCATGACCCAGAGTCGGGCACGTTGAACTTTTTCAAGGGTGGCATGAACACAGAAGAAACGTCCGCCTAGATCCGCAACTCCAACCTAGACAGTGCGCGCACAGAAGAGGCACTAGCCTAGAACTGAAACCACAGTATACAATTGGGGCAACTGCCTCCCACACCTGAAGTAAGTAGTGGATTCGTCAGGATGGGTCTACGTCGCTTCAGGAGTTGGCAGATTGATGCTTGCCAACATGCTGTACAGTGCAGATGCACACTCTACGGGCAACTTCGCCCCATCAACGAGCAGCCAGAGCTTGGGGAAAGTCATAACAGTGGCAAGGATAATTAAACGTATCGAGCAAGAAGACTCCACAAGCTGGACAGCCGAATACGTAACCGTAATTAACACACTTAATTACTATATGCATTGCCCGCCCGGAACCCCGCATGCAAGCGCCACTCCCGTGAATAATTTAAATATTTTTGATAATCCACTACACTATACTTAGCCATGGAAGAAGTTCCAACAAATCCCCGAGATGACCGCGTCCCTGTGGCCTACTGACATCACAATCTGCCAGCCTCCGGGCGAGATGTTTTAATCTGTCGTCGCCTCCAAACGAGGAGATAAGAAATTAGTGGCGCGCCCGCTATGCTGATAACCTACCCCTGTATTGAATGGCTACGCTATCCCCCGTCGCCTCGCAAGACTGCTGATCAAAAGATTTTCAATATATAAGGAAGTCCAGCAGCATGGTCCAACAGAGATGCAGGGCTTGCCGGCCGAAGAGGTTAGCAAGCTCTCCCTGGTCTGAAGAAGACTTTCTCTCCTCTCCCAGCCTGCAACACGGTTCAGCTCCAGAGCTTGGATCATAGCTCTGCCTCCAGAAGTCTGCACAAGTCTTCAACCCGCACCTGCAGACTGCATCTTCCCAGCAGCTTGGACAAGGCTTATCCACCACTGCCCAGCTGACAGTGAGGGCAGGTCGTCGCAATTCTAGCCTTACTGGAAAATCCCAGTTATGTTGTGAATTGCATACCTAGAATTCTGTATATTAATTGGTTAATTAATATTTCTCCCCAAGCTCGCCTACGCCTGGTTTTTCTCTGTACTGAGATTTTTAATAATAATTTTTTTTTTTTTTTTTTTTTTATTATTACCTAACTAAATGTTATGTTTGTTTTGTAATTGATTTAGCCGGGACTTTCTGCTTTTCTTCCTTTTGGCATAATATAAATTATGTGGAACCTACATTATTTTTGCTGTAGTTCCTGTGTCACTTTTAATTATTTGTTCACTGGTATTTTATTCAGTGCTTACTAAGATGTGGGATTAAATTCCACTAGAGATTAGCTGTGCGGTGCTCTGAACTCAACTGGAGATGTGAGTTTGCAGAAAGTACTAATCTGAAAACGACATGCCGAAGCTCCTGTTTTTCCGGTGTTCCCGCATCTACCTCCAGTGAAGTCCCAATACCGAACTGCTGTTTGCACATCAGGGTGTTGTGCGTGCCTGCAGAAGCCACGCCTCCAGGACTGCACATATGCAGAACGGATCAAGGAACAAGGCAAATGTACAACAAGAAAGATGGCATACAGATTCATAAACTATGTCGCGAGTGTCATGAGTTAGAAAGGTCACTTAATGCCAATACTACAAATGCACTGCCCAGTACAGTAGAACCACAGTCTATGGAAATTGCTCCACCTCCACGATTGGACTCACCCTTACTTTTGCCCACACAGGAGTCGTGGTTCTACCACCTGTTAGGAGCATGCTGTCCTGAGTATGACCCCGAGGGAGATCAGGACCGCCAGGATAGGTCGTCATCCCCGGTAGCCAGTATGACCTCCACTCAGGTAGTCTCCGATAAGACCCCTGTTAATTCTAGTATTGTAAAGTTGGCATCGGGTATGCTTATTCGAGTTCAACACCCACCGGAGGTGGCTCTACCCAACTTTTGCACTACCAAATTGGCCTCAGGAAAGACTGTACGGGTTCGACTCCTGCCACACGTAGCCCCCAAACCTCACGTCGTGGCATCATCTTCAGATTACGCCCCCATATGCTGTCCAACCAGGCCTATGCGTATCAATCTAGCTTCTCTAGCCAGGTCATCCACATCCACCCCTGCAATCGTGTAATCAGTGCTCGCCGCATTCATCCTGGGACAACTGGTGTCCCGACTTTTGGCAACCGTAGTAGTGAGGCAGATAGAACTCCCTGAGCGGGAAACTACCGTACTTACCCAAAAGGAAGATGACCCCTTCCTAAAGAAATATTTTTGAGGGAAAAATATTTAAACCTGAATTCATGACTACACCTGTGAAGCTGAAAAAATTATTTAGGTTGAAGTATTTTTGCATGAATTTTTGACAAACCCTTAAAGAAGAAATGCTATTATATGAATAATATGATATATTTGATTTACTTTTAAAGAAAAGCTGTATGGCAGCAGCATTTTTCATACACTGTAAAACTTTTGTTGGTGTATAAACCTATTCCTGTCTTGAGCCATTTTGCTTACTATTCCCAGCAAAGGGTTTCCTCCAGAGGACATCAGATAAGGGGACCCTTGTCAAAGTTGACAGGTACAGTCTCAGCAGTACCAAAATACGTACAACCAGAGGGCACATGGTATTTAAACAGGAAAAGCCTTTGTCAAAATCGCCTAGGTTTTGAATTGAAGATGATTCCCAAATTGTAGAGGACCCCTCATTTTTTCTATTCCTTTTTTTTTTTTTTTTTTTTTTTGTCAAAAACCCTTGTGTTCCTTTCACGTCTTGTTCCACCTCCCTCTGGGATTTGACTCCCCTCTTTTCCGACATGTCAGAGAGGGTGGTCAGCGCCTTAATCTCTATCCCCCTAATCCGAAGAGAGAGCAAGCATCAATGTTGAGCTTTAAGTAAGCGAAGTTGTTCAAGGCCTTGGCATTAATCATAAATGTTGAGAAATGATTGAATCAGTATTATGTCGAACTTTAAGTAAGTTGAATTGTTCACTTTTTACACGTCAATAAAATGTTCTTGTTTTTATTGTTTTTAAAAACCCATGTCAGTATAATTTTTTGGCTGTGATAAGGCTGAACTTAATTTTGTATACGTTTTAATGAATGGTCTCTGTTTAATTGTGGTCAAAAAGCTAAGTCAGTTTTATTATTATTTTTTAGCAATAGGCATTTAGTGCATACCTTACGTGTTTGTTGGTGGTAGGTGGAATTGCTACCAAGGCCAGTATTATGTTTTGGTAATCGGAGATCTTACATTACATAGTGATATGTTTTAATAAAATCAGAGGTCAGAGTGATGTTTTTAAGCCATGTGTAGTGGTTTACATGTGAAAGGCATTGCTTTAGTTATTTTGAAAGAGCTGAATTAATAATTTTCTGTGGTATTGTTCGTTTTTAAAATGGCTCTAATAAATTTTGATGCCCACCTAATAATTTTCATTATTTTTTTAATTATTAATTGTGAGCATTGGCTATTGAAGAGAGACTGTATTTTGTATTTGAATTATTATGTGTGCTTGTTAGAAATTTTCTATTGTACTCTGATTTTTTTTAAATATACAACTAACTTATTTGTGTGGTGTACCTTCTATCTGTGGATTTGCCACAGCCGAATGGGACTTCCTAACTCCTGAGGAAGGTCTGAATGATGGGTTGGATCTCTCCATTGGTCTTGGTGGGTGGCTCGAACAAAACTGAAAAAGGGACAGGCAGGACCGGCCTCTCTAAGTGATGGGCTACTTGAGCTCTCTCCCGAGGACGTATTGTCAATAACTGTTGAGTTGGGGCTAACCTATTGTTGGTGTTGAGAGATAGTAGCAGCCTTTTTAACCCTCTTACGAATAGGTACCACTCCTTCGGCAGTAGGGCATTAGGAGAAGATTCTCTACTACCAGTCCTGCGGAGGTAGAGCAAGTGATGTTCTCCTCTATCTAGGTGTACTTCCACGCACCATAATTGCCAGACCAGGGTCGCCCTCTATCCCAGCATCTGGCACCAGAAGCATGGTGGATACTGAGAGTCAGGTTTCACTATGGCTGACGATCGCAAAACGTGAGTGAGTTCTCCAAAGGCTCAGGCCCTCAAAACCAGGCAAATACTCCCTCCGGCACCAGAAGTATCACCCAGACCGATTGTCCAGCCCCCAAGAAGATGAGTACCTAGTGTTGGAGCTTTACCGTTCCACACACGGGGGTGCATAGAAAGGGTGACTATCCAATATGTGTGTGTGTTTTGACGTGTGAGTTTCCTGGAGGAAAACTCACAGTTCTATGCTAAGTTCTGCAAACTGATTTAGAAAAATATTCCCGGTTTCCTGCTGTCCCTTGATGGTCCTGATGTTTACTGAATATGATTCTAACACTACGGGAATCATATTCTAAGTGGGGTAAAACATGTTTTCGTCTGTGCAGAAATAAACATGGTGGTTTGTACTACCTCCTATCAACAAAAGTTAATGGAAACTGGCTATGCTACGACAGGTGAAGGTGATCTGTTTCTAATGTAATGGGGTAGGTAAGCAAAGTGGCTATGAAAATAACTCGACTTGAACTAACAATACTTTGTTGTCCTGACGGGACAGAAAAGTGTTTTAAGTGTTCAACAACTCCAAAGTAGGGAGCCTCTGGATGATGACTGCGAAGTGCAGAGACATCTTTGAAGGCGTACAAGGGGATCTCAAGTCCTGTGCTTCGGCACCAGGAGTGCTGTGAAGGCCAGGCGAGAGCTGATGGTTTCTCCGGCACCCAGAGTGCAGTGAAAGAACAGGACAGACTGGCGTTCTAAGGGCCGTGCCCCGGTATTTATACTCTCCTGGCTCCCCCTTGTCAAGAGGATTGGGGGGGGGGGGTGGCTAGCATCTTCTGGGCATGTGACATCACCGCCTGGCCAAAGTTCCAGCTGCTGCATGTCTCGGCGATTCATACTAGTAGTGCCATCACATCTGTGAGAGATGTGCAGTTGAGTGGTTCACACTGACTTAAATAAGTTGAAAAAAAAAAAGTGACGCATCATATGGTTCTACATATCATAATACTGACACGTGCCCCTCTTGGGTTTTATTGGGGACGAGGTTACTAGGCTGACCACCCTCTCAGTTACAACGAAAGAGAGAGGAATCAAACCCCAGAGTATGGCAGATTGATACAGATTCCCTCCCAGGTAGATCCACCATCCTTACGACCAGGGTTGCCAAAAGGTGGGATGCCAGTGGTCCCAGGTGTGTGAATGGTAGCTAAGGCGGTGATTACACGAGGGTGATGGTGGTAGTGGATGATCTGGCTGGGGCTATGGGAGCTAACCGCAGCGGGCTCGTTGGTCGGCATGCGGGAATATAGTTGGCAGAGGGTTGGCTTCTACGTGGTTTGGGAACAACCTTCAGTGTCGAACCCAGATGGTTTTCCCTGATGCCATCTTTATGAGACAGCAACCTTGCAAATCCACTGCGGGTGGGTGTCGAACCATTACTAATTTGCCACTTGAGCTGGATGGATCTACTGATATTGGGGTTACCTGGTGGTCAGTGGTGTTTACGGGTAACGGAATCTCTGATTGAACAGGATGTATCTTCCTAGTCGAACTCTGGTGTACACCAGCCTAACAAATGATCCAGTGGGAATTCTTGTGTGGGCGGTATAATAGATTTGAAGGAAAAAGGTACACTCTCAGGTTCAATGTGTGGTGGCTCTACTTGACTAGGGTTTGCAATAATTATTTCTCTAGCTGCTTGCCGGAGTAAAGTGCATCGATCTCGGTGCCTTATACAGCTCTGAATACTGCCATGTTTATTGTGCATCTGGGAGCAGCCTTCTACCTCTCTGCAGACGTACAGTTCTGGGGGTATGACTTTGGCAGTCGCACCCAAGGCCCTGTCGTATAATGTACAGTCAGGTATATAGGACTACGTTGAGTAACAGCTGAGGGAACACTGGAAAACCAGGAGCTGCGACATGCCCACCTCTGGCTCTAAACCAACTTCAGGCTCCATCTCCTGTAGATTTCAGTGTGCCTCACAACTGGTTATCAATGTGATAATTTATTGCACAGTTTAATTACACTCAATTAAAACCACAAAATGAAAGAAAGGGAATATATGGCTAAAATTACGGTAGGCGAGACAAGGTTTTAAATTCACGTAATATTTATTACTGTGAACTGGAAATGCGGAAAGTCCCGGCTGACTGATACAATCTAAATTAGCTAAAATATTAATTATGATAATTACGAGCTGAAGCAGGCAAAGGTGAACCTGGTAAAATAAAATAATAATAAAAATGCAAAATTCTAAGATGTACCGGTACACAATTTCACAGCGTGTTACTATAGAATGGGGTTTGTCCAGGGGAATGCTAAGATCACGTCGATCTGCTACCGTGGGAGTCAAGGGAAGCTGACTGAAGTAAAGGGGTAGTGGTTACAGAAGATCGGATTACCTTTGGAGAGAGTGCTGAAGCCTCACAGTCAGCTGGTGGGCTGGAGAGCTGGTAGCCTTCACAAGCTGCTGGCTGGAGAGAGTACTGCCTTCACAAGCAGCAGGCAGGAGTTCAAAGCCGTGTAGCAGGCTGTGGAGAGGAGAGAGAGTCTTCGCAGACTTGGGAGAGCTCGCGAACCTCTTTGGCCGGCAAGCCCGACATCTCTGCTGGAGCATGGTGCTGGATCTCCTTATATACTGAAAAATCCCCTGATCAGCAATCCTTCGGGGTGCGGGAGGTCTTCTAGCGCTGGTAGTTTTTCAGGGCTGCTGGAGCACAGCTCAGTTCTTATCTCTCCACTTGAAGGCGATGACAAATTTAAACACCTCATCCTGAGGCTGGCAGGTTGTGACGTCACAAGGTCACAGAGGTACTGCCATCTCGGGGGTTCATTGAAACTTCTTCTGTGGCTAACTGAAGGGTAGTCGATTATCAAAAAATATTTAATTTATTCATGGGAGTGGCGCTTGCATGCGAGATTCCAGGCGAGCGATGCATTACGTAATTAAGCATGTTAATTACTCTAATGTATGTGGCTGTCCAATGCTTGGAGTTTCCTTGCTCTATACGTGTAATCAAATCTGCCACTGTTAATGACTTTCCCCGAGCTCTGGGCACTCGTAGATGGAGCGAAGTCGCCCACAGAGAGTGCATCTGTGCTGCGCAGCATGTTGGCATGCATTAATACAAAACACCCTAATACAATAAATTCTACCTTCTGCCCCATGCTGATCTAGAGAGCACACATTAGAGTGAAACAGCAATAAAGTTTACACAATAAAGCTCAAAGCCTTAAGTCACTTTGTAGCAAACAAGATTGAAGTTAGGCTGCAAGAGAACTCAAACTCAAACAAATTTGTTTCAAAAAGTGTACAGAAAATAAAACAAAATATTATGCTTCAATTATATGTGGCATATTTGAAACCAAATTGCCAAGAAAAATAACAAGAACTCGGGACCTTAGATTGCAGTGGAAAGACTAGAGTATGTATAAGCATAGAAGACAATCTACAATTAGATGAGTGAAAATAAACTTCCAATTGAAGAAAGAGTGAAGCAGGATCTCTATGATCAAAGTGCTAGTCCATTCGAGAGTAGCGCAGTTTTCATTCAAGTATTTATTAGTCATAAATTGCTTACTCTAAACTACTTTCTCATTAAATAAACTGTTATAGAATAAAACAATTTTATTAACCATAAAAATCAACGCACAGTTTAACATTTTACATAAACATATCTCTCACATAATCAGTGTACAAGATGGCAATCTTTAATTTGCATAGACTATGATAGTTGCTAACTATGACATAGTTAACTCAACTGCAAGCACTTATCACATTTACGCATACTCAATAGCATTTCATTTGTAGCTAAGCTTTCAGTCAATTTAGGTAATTGTTGTATTATGGAGTAAAATGACTAGTCAATCATATACTACAGCATTCCTGCAATGCAAAGAAGTTAGTACAGCATGGTACTACAAACTATTTTAGCTTAAAATTGATGTATGGCATTGTTCTGTATACAATACATGTTCACAAAGGAAGTTAGGGTAGTTGAGCATGCAATTTACACTAACAGTTGTTATGTCACATCACATCAACAAACAATATTTCATACATAATACTATAAAAGCAAAATCATTTTAATCATGTTTAATAGTTATATTTATACTTGATATAAAAAACCATAGCTAACTGTTGTGAGTTTATTCAACAAATTTAAAAACAATGCTTTTAACCTAAAGACTAACAAAAAAATCCAATTTCACACTTTTTGTTACATAGTGTATATTTTGATCGAAAAAATGTTTTTAAGTACATAAAGCCAATATGATCTTTACAATGAACATTTATCAAAGTACTAAGGTGTTAACCTAGTAAATTTTCAAACTCATGTCTGCATGATAAGTAAATAATTTCAGTTAGAAAACTTTAGTAAAGAATGGAACCTCAAAATAAAATTGCATACCAAAGAATTACAATAAATGAAACGTGACTAATTAACACTAAATGGCTCTTCACATACAGTACTTATTTTACATGTAATAATACAATTCATGTGCTTCAGGTAGCAGAACTGAATCAGTTGGTACTCACGTTGATGCAAAGAGAGCCAGATGCAGTTGGCGCAGGAAGTACTTTTGTCTGTGTAAACAGATGAAGTGAAGTGAATTGTGTAGCACCCTAAAACACATTTACTGAGATAGAACAGTAACCTTGGATCAAAATTCAAGTGGTCCATGGCAAAAATGCATAATGGATGGTTGCAAAACAAGAGTGTAAGGCTCCACGTTGGGCACCACAAAAAATTCTCCCCTTTCTATTCGACACATGACGGCTGGGTGCTTGGCACATCACCTAGTCTATGCGTTCAGGCAGAGAACCACACAGGTCAGCCATCCATTCCTGATAAACAGGTAGTGTTTGTGTAGGGCCTCCTTACTGTAGACAACAGATGAACTGTACGAGAATTGTCCCTAGGGTTTGTCTCAGTCATAGTATAGTACATAAATGAAGAACATGCTCAACCTGAGGAAAATTGCACCAATTAGGTTCTCTGCATCTGAGAAAAGTACAGAACAGTATGCAGTAGCTAGTGTCCATTTGGTCAGATACTGCAATGAAGGGGAGACATTTCTGCAGCATACTGTAGACATTGATGAGATCTGGACACAGGCATATAACCCCAAAACAAAGTGATCATTCAGAAGATGCCACCAAGGATCACTCCATTAAATAAACTTCAACAGGAACCCAGTAGGGTGAAGGTCATGTTGACAGTGGTGTACAAGGAAGATGTCACCATTAGCCACACTGTACCACAAGGTAAAACTTTCAATATGCAGTGTACTGTTGTCATTTCTGTGAGTATCACCTATGACCGGCTGTTATGGCACAGACATTTCCATTTCCTGCGGGAAAATCCACTTTGTATGATGTGTTGTCATGTGACGAGAGAAGAGACTACTATGTTGTACAAGTAGCACTAGGTCTTGGAACAGCCTCCGAATCATGTGGTTCTGACTTGTTTCTGTAGTTGAAACAACTCCACGTGGGCATGGCAAGCAGATATCCTGATATTCCATAAGTTCTCCAAACAGAAGAGTGCTCCATCACTTTGATCAACAAGAGACCACCATGATGGAGACATCCAAAGACTCCCACACACTCGGCAAAAGGTCCAGGATTTTGCTAATGATTATATTGAAGGGATGTAATAAAATTTTGCATGTGAGTTTGACGTGTAATGCTTCCTACACATTATTATTGTTGACTCTGCATTGTCCCGTGCCCCCGATGGAGTCGAACTCCAACTGGCTGCCTCCAAGGCCAGAACCATTTAATGCTAGGAAGTCATGTCTTCATCCCCCGTCGCTCATAATCCCACCAAGAAGCAGCAGCAGACATGCAAGAGTTGCCCCTAAGCAAACGGTAGATACCGCCCACAATCACACCAAACCTTCCTGCCACCACCCTGCCAAGAGACAGCAGCTACAGCACTGCCCGGCCCAAACCCGAAGGGGTGGCGGCCGAAGGTTACCAAAGTGAACGAGACATGAAGGAACCCTTCAGCCAGCAGGAATATAACACATTGCGCCTGGCAGACACGCCAGTTGTTCACGTAGCTCACCTTAGTACCAGTCGTGCTATGGCTCTTTACTAAACAGCCACAGTCCTTCTGAGGATGCTTAAGACCTTCCAGTCTTCTACCAGTTCTTCAGCCGATGATGCCTTCTCTACCAGTGCAGCAGAAGAGTCGTCACTACCCCCTGACACTTGCAGTAAAGTCACTACACCCAACACATACACCATACATGGTGCCCCAAGCCCCTTCAGGACTACAAGCCACAAGTAAGGTTAAGTTGTTTTCACAGCTACTTAACTGTCAGCTCTCCTCTGCTCTTCAAGCCAAGCTCCTTAAGCAGACAGGCCCCTTCACCTGTCTTGCTCTTTTACTACGTCTGTTGAACACCTAATGTGTGTAGAGGTAGGAGGTAGTATGGGTCACCATGTTTCTATTCTCAAGAGGATAAAACACATAATTTAGCTAACTTCTGTCTTTCCTTGCTCTGTAGTGAATGAGTGCCTTTTTCTGAACCTGGTACACATCATCCTCGAAGGGATGGCAGGATACTGGGAATTGGCAACAGGTTTCCGACGTAGAGTAGGACTGTGGGCAGCCCCTAACTAGGACTGCACGTACATCACACACACCACAAAGTCAACGACCACCCATACTGTGAACCAGGCATGTAAAGGTACCTTGTGCGCACGTATGGTAGAGCCCCAAACACTAAAAAGAGACATGACAAAGCATCTGGGCCAACTAAGTCAGCTAACCCATTCCCTCCAGAACGTATAAATTCATCGGACGAGGCCTGACGAGGCTTGACCCAGGTACTTCTGGAGCACACTCTACCTAGGGGTTTGTTGCCTGGTGCACTCTACAAGATGAACAGTATCACCTTTCCTGTCCATGACATTCACTCACCGACGAGGGAGCAAGAGGAATGCCTGGAGGACAGCTGCTATCCTTGCATTTCACCACCTCCTAAGTAAACAATCTACACCAGTCCTCAGCTGGATATCCCAATGGGAACGAGCACAAGCCACCCATCAATTAGTGGAGCCTTACTCCGCTACCCTCCCTGCCAACATCTTCGGCCTCCCGATTAAGGTTCCCCAAGCTGCCCACCCTGCCATCGAACTACTCTGCCAATGGAAGTGGTCCCATTCGACCTGGAGGATGCCAACAATACTCTAGCACCAGCTGAACACATGCCAGCCAGTCAGCTGGCACCCGGTCACCTGCAGGAGCAGCCAAACCAGCCTGCCCAGCTGCCTGCTCTAGCAGAAGCTGAATACATCAAGCCAGGGCTAGCGACTGCTGAAAGGAAGTGACACCAGTGGTCAGCTATCCCAACCCCAAGCAACCAATGCCTGGAGGCATCACCTCGCCCTCACGGACTTTATACCAAGTAGTGTCCTGTGCTATATAAGGGCCCAGTATAAGACAGACGAGTCATAGTGCAGACGCCTCCACAGTAGAGTCCGTGCCCTACCTGTATTTTGGTGCATAAATAGAAGGGGGGGCCCCCCCTCCCTTTTTTTGACCTGATGTCCCTCTCCCTTGGCCGTCACACGTCAAGTTCAATAAACTCATTGTACCGCCTATGTTGTGACTATTTGATTTACAACCATTGTATTTTATCTGTGAATGTCTTCAGGAACAAAATCCAAATTGTTTTCTGAAGTGAAAACATTTGATACAATTAAAAAATATGATGCACATGGTTCCAATAAGGTTCTGTGGTACAAAATGTCTTTACATCTTTCGAAATTATGGCAAATAGTCTGTACAACAGGAACATATTATCAAACACTAATAACACTGTACACTTTGCAACACAATTTCTCATAACTCTCTATTAAATCATACTGCAAAAAATATTGCTCTAGTAATCATAGTAAACCCCTATGGGGAGCAAAAATGGAGTTTTCAACAAAGAGGTCAGCAACCATGTGACATACAACTCCAGCATTTAGGTTATATAAGTATAAATAAGCTCACATGTACAAGGAAAGAGCCCATGGCTACATCCGCACCTAGTGAACAAAGAACATGCTGTGCAAAACAGAGTTCAGGCTGTTTACTTTTGACTTGCTTCTTTGTCAGATAATTTTTTTTTTTTTTTTTTGTTTATTCGACAGTCAAAGTTATGTATTGGTACCACATGTAAAAAAGAAATTCCATTTCTTTAAAAATCTGCATCTTGCAGGGTGGGCATTAATATAATGCCCACCCTGCAAGATGCAACTTGCCTCCACGCTGAGGCGAGAAAGAAAGTAGAAGATGCCAGTCAATGGGTACAGTCTTAGCATAACACAAATACATACAACCAGACAAGATATTTTCAAAATAGAAGCCCACTCACCTCACGGCATGTCACACCTTCAGCCTAAACACACACACATTATACACTAAACTTTTCAATAATTTTCTAATGTAATAACTGTTCAAAAAGTTTCTTGTCTACGAAAAATATGAACTTGTAACAAAAACTTTAAATGCGGACCGCTTGTGTGCTCTCGCCACCTCAAGATAGTGGACCAGGCTGAACGCCACCCTCCCACTCCTCCACACCCCACAACACTTGTCTGCTCTGTTTTTATCAACATCAACGGGCTAACACCACCATTCCTACTGCAGCCATGCACTTGTCACAGCAGGGAAAAGGCAGCGCTGTCAAACACTTAACCATGAGCAAGGGGCTACTGTCACTATTTTAACCAGTAGAAACTGATCCAAAATTGTTTTCCAGTAAAGATGGTGTAAACCAATATTGCTGTTCACTCTCTATTAGAAAATTACATGATGGATGACGTTATACTTGAAAGATAGCTCTGAAGTGGACACTACGTGAAATTTACAATGCTATGTATTCACTTTTAGTTAATGTGGTCTTGAGAACTTAGAATAATTCTGTTTTTTTAACATACTAACTCAGTGAAGTCCAGAAAAGTCATTCTACAGAATAATGAGTTTCACATTACTTGATCATTGTATATTTATTTTCATTTTCCAAATTTTCCTTGCAAATGGAATTTCGGCACTGAAACATTGCACTACTTAACGATTACTCAGAAGCAACTGTTGGAAATCAATAGCAATTCAGTCTCATAGAAAAACTGCCTTTCTCCATGAAACAATGAAACAGCAAATATCAAACCCTGTTGTTCTAAATAGCTGTTGTGGGTGATTAGGGAAACCTACATAAGATCCTCAAGTAGTAATTTCAAATAAACCTGTACGATAGTTTCCAAGATCAGGGTGGCATCAGTTCTCACGTTTATCATACTCATCCAACCTACATGCTCATACATGTAACAAATTTTCTCATATCTCAGCACTGATCAACATATTGAAATAGATTATGTATGTGTGTTCATTCTATATTAAACATAAAGAAGCGTGAAGTGACCCTCCTAGCACTAATCTCTTGACCTTCCACTAATCTCTTGACCTTCCACCGAGCATAGCATAGTACCTAGGTTTGCAAAAGTCTACTAGTATTCCTTCATTTTTTCAGAACAGAGCTCTCTGTTCCTGTTCATAATGATGATTCATGCCATATATAAACACCCTGAAAACTATTATTTTAGTTTACTGATTACTACAATATCAAAACTCATTCAGAATTAACAAAACATTAAAAAAAATAGGCACATGTAAAGTATAGTCAAACATCAACATATTTGTTTCAATTATCTCAAAAAAATAGCATATCAAAATGGTAATTTTTGTCAGGTCTGACACTAATGCACATCAGTTTAAGTAAATGCCACCCACTCAGGTTGAGTCCACCGAATATACTGCCAACACATTTGTACTTAATAAAAAACACGTTCACAAATGTCCAGAAATATCTTCATGAAAAATTTAAAAGTAACACTAGTAAAAAAAAAAAAAATAACACACAACATAATATAAGAAAATTAAGTAGCTTTCAAAATTGCACTATTTTTAAAAAAAATTGCATGAAAAGGCGATTTAAATAATTATTGATAGGCATACATAACTTGTATTCATATGCAGTATACCAATGACGGAGTCTTACATTAAAGGTGTTGATTAAATTGATTATGACTTTTTTATTACTTACAGTAAATATACATAATTATGTGGTTTTATTTATTATAGATACACATAAATGATTTAGCTGCCTAAAAAGGACATTATTGTGATTACATATTTCCCACTTGTAATGAAAAACTTGCTAATATTATCCACATCACTGCAGAGATAAACTACACTTTGGTACAATGTGGGTAGTTTTAGTTAGGGATGGGAGCCTCGATGCCACAAAACCATTGATATTTTATAGAATTGAGTATCACATGAGAATATCCAAAAGTATTGAATTTTAACGACCATGTTCTCATACCATAATTAATACAAGTACACCATAACTTTTGGAATGTGTACAATAATTTTGAAAAATGTACCATAACTTTTTGAATGTATTCGATAATTTTGAAAAGAATACCACACCTTTCGGAATGTATACGATAATTTCGAAAAGCATACCATAATTTAATATGCATCTTTTGGGCATTCAAACGTACCCATAAAATTTGACCTAGGTGCAACAGTTTGCAATATATTAACAGCAACTAAATGTGAACCATAATTACCTCATCTGGCAGCAAGCATTCCAAAGCTTCCCTTCACTCAAGCATTCCAAAAAGCCTTTGCTGGTCGAGATCGGACAAACAGTTTACAAGTTATTGAATTAGAAAGTACAAGTGTACCATAATATACCATACTTTATTCATAGCATAATATTCACACAGCTGCGAGTACCCCAAGATCTTTTTAAGCAATCCATGTATACCACAATTATGACTTTTGATGTTTACTTTGATGCATGCCACCCTACTGCGCAGTATGCCTGCGCCCTCTACTAGACGACTTCGCCCCATCAGCAAGCACTGAGAGCAATTCGGGGCAAGTCAAAAGTGGCAGACAATTAATCCCGTGGCTACAGGATAGATTTCACACATTGGACAACTACAGACACATAAATAATTAACGTGATTAATTATTGAAATTATTATACTGCTCGCTCAGAATTTGGCATGCGGTCGCCACCCCAAAACCGAAGATTGTTTTTACCCAACGAACCACGGACAAGCTAGAGCACATACGAAAGTTAATGGAGTCACCGCAGGAGAGCAGCACCCCTGCAACCAGTGATGTCATCGCCACCAAGCCTCGAGAGGAGGCGATAAATATGTTGTCTGCCTCCATCCAGGGTGATAAGAAATGTGTTGCACAGCCCACAGTCCTGAAATAATCTATCCCTACAATGGAAGGCTAGCAACCCCCACACCCCTGTGACAGCCGTGAAGCTTAAATTTTGGATATATAAGGAGCAGCAAAAATGCTCTGCCCAGACTACGTCAGTCCGTCCAACCTGTGTAAGGTCAGAGGGCTCTCCTGGGTCTGAAGAAGGCTAACCTTCCTCAACAAGCGTGCAAAGGCTCTCATCCTCCAGCTCCTAACTAAGCAACCACTATAGAATACGTGCGAGTGGACCAAACCCCTTAGGTTTCCTGGGGCTTGCATAAGGCTACAGTCTGCACAAGACAGGGACTCCTAAGATGTTTTCCGGTGCGCCCAGGCATATCTGCAGAAGCGCTCAGAAACTAGCTAGTCATATCTCACTCTCATCGCCTCGCCTCGGAGTAGAGTGACTGTACAAGACACTCCCCAGGAGGACTGAGCCCCGACTGCTAGGATACGAGTGAGCTAGTCTAATCAGTTAGTATATGGGAAGAGCCCACATTTGAAAGGAAGTTAATAAGATCTCTATTTTACTTTTTTTGTGATATTTCATTAGTATAGAATTCAGATGCATAATAAAGGAGGTGGTCAAA
Source organism: Dryococelus australis (assembly GCA_029891345.1). Taxonomy (NCBI): domain Eukaryota; kingdom Metazoa; phylum Arthropoda; class Insecta; order Phasmatodea; family Phasmatidae; genus Dryococelus; species Dryococelus australis. Next base: position 231,598,148 of record CM056996.1, on the reverse strand, counting down.
ACAGCCACATTCAACGCCTAACCCGACGGACCCTACAGCGAGAACTATCACAGTCAGGTGGTATACTTCCCGTCGAACTTGCTAGTGAGCCCGCACCATTCCACCCCAGCCCGAGGTAAGGTCTGTCTAACCACGTAGGGAAGTTCCCTCAATCAATGAGAATCACAACACTACCCTGGACCCATTATTAGGAATTTGACGGCAGTGGCCAAATTACGACTACATAAGCTATTTAATCTCTCCAACATCTGGACCTGTAGTAAAATCCCCCCACAAGCCAAGTAGCACTACACCTCCTACCATATGTAGAATCCATATCGCCACCAGGAAAGTGCTCGACATTCATTCACCCCAAGCCTGTGTGTCAACCCAAGACAGTATTCACTACCCTCGATTTCATACCCATTCGTAAGCCCACGAGGCCAGCCCCAGAAGCGAGCGACAGGCCAAGTAGGGTATTGTCCGGGGCACTACGTCTTACACCGCCATCTCATTATCATTTTCATCTCCATTTAACATAATTTCATATAATTTCATTCTTTGTTTGGTGACAGCTGGCGTCCCGTATTTTGACTGCCATTATGGTGAGCAAGGTCAAACTCCCTGGGAGGGAGACATTGACAATCAAACTCACCCTGGGGTTTGATTCCACTCTATCCAGTCATAGCACTTCTACCAGGCAGTATCCCATTAGGTTCCCCAACATGGGTAAATCCTCGACCCACCAGGCGAAAACCCCAACGGAAATTATTCCATCGCTGAAGAGCCTAATAGCTATACCCCAGAGGGAAATCAGCATTCATATCTACTTTACCCAACCTTAGAGAAGCTAGAGACCAAAGCAGGGCGACAAGTGCAGCCTTCCCACCCCCCCCCCCCCCCAACCCGACAAGGAGTAGGCCAAGGAAAAGGAGAGTGCATCAATTTTCATGATACATAATTGAGGTATGTACAATAAAAATGGGTTGAGAGTTGCGAACGAACGCTGATAGGCATGAGTGAGCAACTTCAATAGTTACTGTACACCCAATACATACCACAATTATAGGCTACACCAACATTTTTTACTTAATTCATTTTTATCCCATTAATCACTTTTATGATATACATTTCAGGTACAATAAAAGCAGGTAGAGAGTTGTGAGTGAATGCCGATATGCACGAGCAAGCAAACTGAGTAGTTATTGTACATCCCACACGTACCATAATTTTTTGATGCAACTGCATTATTAAGTATTCACAACAATAAACACCATAATTATCTGATACACCTGTCGTGGTCTAGCCCACATATTCTGCGGGCTAGGCCATGGCAGGAGTATCAGAAAATAATCATATTTATTTAACATTACAATAATTTCCTTGAAGTCGCAAAATAAAATTAAAAACTGCGAAACCGCAAAATAGGTGTGTACTGAGATATCATTTTCCCCAAAGTTTGATTAGAGCTTTTACTGTGGAAACATAATTCTATAGAATCAAAAGATAATGTGTTGGTTTATCATTGGTTAAGGAATGTTTGAGTTACAGGCCGTCCACCATTTGTTTCCAGTGTAATGTGGATTTTTATATAGTTTCAATGTGTGTCAACAACACTAGTAAAATTAGCGATTTTCTTGGCCAAGTTGTTTTGTGTTCATGACAATTTTAATTTGGTATCAAAAAAAGTATCTGTATCGAGTATCATGAAAATATTTTGGTATTGAAATTGGTATCGAGTATCAAGAAAATGTAGTATAGACCCATCCCTAGTTTCAGTTGCATAGTACAAGCATGTGGGAATAAAAATTTCTCACATGCAATACTCATTAACAAATGTAAAATGATATACACAAACCACAAAAATTTTCTAAGCACAGAACTTTCAAAGAAAAGAAATACGCGACACATGTTAGGAGAAAAATTAGTAGTTTCCTAAACACTTAATGATATTTCTTATTTTACAAGCAGGAACCACAATGAACCTGCAGTTGTCAGAAATTATTCAAACAACAAAATGTTTTGTTACAAATATACAGTTATGTACCACATTTTAAGAGGAACATGAAATAGCTACACATTGAAAAATTCCATATGTTTTAACATAGTAATACACAAGTACAACATCACTGTGTGGATCGGCTATGATAATTAACAGTAATAACAAGATACTGATAGAAAATCCTGGAGTGAACACTCATTCTGGTTTTATTTCATTTTAAAGCACCAAAGCATTTACAATGTCATTAAGTATGTACATAAAAATAAAACCACAGAATAACATAATCACAAGGTAACTTGGCTATATAGCTTCATAGAAGTTTTGCTATCTATTAAACATAATAAACGCAAAACATACATCAGTGGTGGCAACATCTTTACAATGCTGCACTTGCAGCATTCCAAATGAACATGTGATATTTACTAGTGGAAGTTTCACTAAAAAAAACTTCAACTGTAATTTCCCATATTTCACAAAATGTCATTCTATTATGTAAATTTAAAAAAAATTTCAATGTTTTTAAACTTATAGTAGGCCAAGAAAGTTATTACAGAAAATAACACATATATGTCTTACTTTTAACAAATGGTGTAATGAGAGTACATAGAAAACAAACATAGTAAGTAGTATATTCGCATTGCTGCAATTTACTTTGAAGTTAGCTGTACTTTATGTAAAAGCATTGAAAGACAAAGTGCTTACTGTACAGTGGCGTAAAACATTTTACCCCAATTGACCTGAGGAGGCACATCTTTTGTTTTCCATCCCCTTTCAGGCATACCCTGTTGAAATTCCTTATTATGTGCCTTCATCTTCCTTCATGTACATATAAAGTTGACATTATTGTTAGCATGTATAAAGAAAAATAAGCTTAAATAGGCCTCAGTCATTCTGCTTACATGGACACTGCGAAGCTGTTGCTTCTAAAGGAAAGGAAAAAGACAACCTTGATGCATGCCGTTTTCTGCCATATTATAAATGACGCCACCTCATGATGCCACGTATTTTTACATCACCTGAGGAAGGGTCAAACCAAAGACAGTCAATTACGAGTGCCTACAGGATTGCCCCTTGTTGCAGGGAAATTAGCAGACACATGAATTTGTACGTTGCGAAAGCGGTCAGGAAACATGCCAGCCACCCCGAGGAGTCATGCATGACTCACACCAACCAGCTACCACGAAGTACCCCAAGAAACTGCCACGAAGCACCCCAAGCGCTGCCGAAGCCAGGTAGTCGAAAGCATGACAGTGGTTACCCCATCCTTCTCCAAGATGTCGCACAGTTTGAGAACCACTGGATTATGTTCCTTTTTTTTTTCAATTTCAATCAATACCTTGCAAGTAATAATACAAGAACCACAACTTCTGTATCTAAAGTACAAATTACCATTTCACCTTTTGTTTCAGTTCATTTTGTGCTACAGCAATATCAGTACGGTTAATTTTCTCCATACACCAGAAGTATTTTAGTTTAAGATTCATCATATAAGCTATGCAATAAAAAAAATTAAAAGCAACTTATTGTGCTTTAAGCAAAAATTTATATTTAATAACTTTGAATAATTAGCCTAATAAAAGTAATGTAAATCATTAGTAAAGGATAACGAACTTAATCAATGCCTGGTATAAAAAGTTAAATTCTTTGTATAGACTGATTGTAAATGTTTATGAAATGAGATACCTAGATAATTGGTCTGCAATTTTTTCTTGTTAGAACTAGGCCTTGTCTTAAGATCAGCAATGATAGATTATAAAAAAAAAAGTTATAGCTTGTTGAATTATGATGTTATAAGTAATTTATAAACACCACTGGTCGTGTTTGTTATTACAAAATGAACACTTGAAGATCCAACACCATTTATCTCCTTACACCTCCTGAACATTAGTTTCTGTGTATACACATAAAAAAAATTAAAGTGTGGATTTAAAATATAAAAATTACATTACACAGTTGCCAACTATACTACATAATTCTATATGTTTCTATGAGGTTGCATTAAACATCATGCCAACTGTGTGAAATACAAAACAAAGTACTGTATGTAATGTTATTTCACAGTTATTTATGCTACAGTTGAACATATCAGCCAGCATAAGTCACAGCTAAAACTACCACTTGTAATCATCAAGAGAGTATTCTTAGTTTACACTTTTCAACTGCTGAACTTTCTTCCCAAAAATTATACAGATGTTCACTTATGTGAAGGGAAATTTACAGTGGATAAGTATCAAATGGGACTGAAATAAGGTGTTCTTATGAGTATAACAGGAGTGTATCTCCCTATACACAAGTTTTATATATATATATATATATATATATATATTTTTCCACTTAACATTTGTAAACAACATCAAATTAACATGTACAAAAAATTTTATTTGAAAAACAATTTTATAGTCACTGGAATATAATTTACTATTAGCTATCCACAGGCTCTCACATTTGAAATAATAGTCAATAAATATATTTTATTTCAGTCATAGAAGTTAACTTCCGAGTGCGGTGGAATATACTACACACTGTGTTTATTTCTTAACATGGCAATATTTATTTCAAAAAGATGGTTAAAGGATACAAAATGGCTGAAAGGAAAAAGTAACTAGGACCTCAAAAGTGCTCATTTTACTGTAAACAGACTTATATATTAAGATGTACCAAGTAATAGAAAAAAATTTATTACTGCAATAAAATGGTATAGATTTTTGTCAAGTCAAAATGAGTTGAGACAGAGGATTGAATGATGCTGAACAACTAGGTGTTGGTACCCATGGGAACAAGGTGAAGTGGAGTAACAATGGAATGCGATGGTAGGAGGAAACGGAAGTACCTAGAGAAAACCCACTAGCCAACACAAACCTTTGCTGCATTTCCCACACATGGGAATTGGGAGTGACTTATCTTGAAATGCAGATGAATCAGATTGAGTACAGGTTAGTGCACTAACCACTTTACTATTGTAGATCAATTTTAACAAGTCAAAAATGTTTTGAATATTTTGAGATTATTACATCTTGGTGTAAGAAGTACTATATATTAATTATCCTCAGTTTTTTTTTTTTTTTTCACACAATGTTTTATTTTACCTTAAAATGCTTTTTTGAGTCACACATGACACAAAATTGTATTTTAATGTAACACGTGTCTTACTTGTATATAAGATGTCAACTAGCTGTTTTAACTTTAAAACCAAACAAATTATTAATAAAATTGGTGAGTCACATATTGCACTTCCAAAATCTTATTTGTATTATCCTGGTGACATCATCCATACAAGTTTATTTTGAAACTTGTTTTGGGGCACAAGATATGATATGGAAATGCTCAAAATCCAGCAAAATGTTTATGAAACTAATTTTTCTTTTTATTTACACTTAAATCTGACAATTATTAGATATGGTAGTACAAAATAATAAAAATATGTTCAAAGTAACTTAAAGAGAAGTTTTTGACGTCTTAAATATTTTTTTACAGTCAGCAATGCACAGAAAATAATAATAGTATGAGATGATTCGTAATACATTGTTGACTGTATAAAACACTTTTTACCAAATCATTTGCAGTGACTACACATGAGACATAAAAAAAAGAACAATGATTCATATCAGCTGTATAGGGAATGTACAGAAAACTTACAAACAGCATGGCAACAGCACAATTTGACAAGGTTAATTAATTTCAGGTGGTACAATATTAAGCTCGTAAAATATAATTAAAAAACGGTTACAGTCCAGGCCTTCTCTTCTCTTGAAATCAATATCACAGAACTCATAATCAGCCGTAATGCCACAGCTTCATTATAAACAAAGCGGTGAAGTGAAAACTGCAACCCAGCGTAAGCTCCACCGCAGAAAGCAGGTTAAGGTGCCACCAATATGTGGTCACAGGTGAATGTCAACTCACAATGCCATGTACGTAGTTCACTGCGTCTTCTTCTTGCTCGGCTTCTTGCTTCGTGGCAGTGTTGCAAAACTCACGACCTGCAAACCACATCATAGTTGTCATACACTAGCACAGTTCCGTTTCAAACTGCCCCACCCATTCATGCAGAAGCAGAGTGACTTACACTGGAGCATTGTACCTCACTGTACAACAAGCAGTGGTTCAGTGGTTAGACTACTCACCTCCCACCTAGGTGAACTGGCCTCTATTCCCGGCTGGGTCGCTCCTGGATTTCCGCACGTGGGAACCGTGCCGGACAATGCCACTAGTTGGCAGATTTCCTCAGGGATCTCCCGTTTCCCCACCCCTTCACTCCGACACTGCTCCACACACACCTCACTTCTCCCTCATCAGCTCTCAAGACCTTGATGTTAAGAGCCGCTCAAATCTCTTCACTCACTCACAAAACAGTTGCACACACACTACCAAAATTGTCAGAAAAAAACTATTTAAGTTGCATATAAAAGAAGAAAGCATATAGTTTGTAACATAGTTTTTTTTAAATTTAAGTATTTAAATGTTTTAAAAACTCAGTTAATAAGTGTCTATTTGTAATTAAAATTTAAGAATATTTCCATTTTGGAAGATTTAGAAAGCACGTTATGAAAAAATCTTTCATCAAGCAAGACTATTATGATTACTTTGGTTATATGTAACCAAATATGTATTACAATCAGTAAGTTCATGGACTATACACCAAGTGTCGATGGCCACCTATCACAGTGTCCACTTACATATATGCACAGTGTCCCTCAAAACTGTCACAGTTGGCCACTATGCACATCTGCCAACTTTAGTATAACTGTTGGGAAAACTGCTGAAAGATACTGGCATGATGACCCTGTACAGCTTCTCGTGTGAGCGATTATCTCCTCGGCCAAATGAAATCTACACCCACACAGCTGTGCTTTCAAGAGGAGAAAGAACTTGCATGGTAGGAGATCAGGTGAGTATGGCGGCTGTTGCAACATGGTGACCTGTTGCCTTGCCAGTTCCTCTTAGACAAGCATAGAGAGATGCGCAGGGGCTGGGGTCTCGAGGCCGCCCAGTGCCGAGGTCCAGCCAGACCCCACCTTCGCTGGAGTTGCCGACAGAGGCAAAGGCTCTTGGGACTCATCCACCTCGTCAGTTCGATAGTTCACCTTGTGCACTTGTAGCCGTCGGGAGGCAAGGGCTCTTTGGGCTCCCCCACTTCGTCGGCACTGCGGGACTCCTCTGCGATGATGCTTGGCCGCACAGTGGGTTGCTTCTGCACCTGGTTCAGGGAGCTTCTCCACGATAAGTGTGACCAGGTCAGTGATGACCCTCTGTGCCCATGGTAGGATGGTCTTCTCAGGAAGCTCGTCAGCGTGGAAGGTAGGGTCTGGAATAACATCAATTCTCTAGGTGGCCGGTAAAGTTTTGTGCATCTCACACTCTGGTTATATGTTGTCTCAACTGGGGTCACCGAAAGTGTGTATTCTGCTCATCATGGTGGCAAGCGTTCTTGGGGTTGAACTCATGCAGCATCTTCCACCTCTGGTTCTGGTGAGTCCACCTCTTCTCCGCCTGTGTTGACCCTCACTCATTGGTCTCCAGGTACTGAGAACCCTGTTCCGGCAGTGTAAGGTCTCATCTGTCCCCTAGTAACTTTCCGGATCTTCCCACGGTAGTCCTCGACCCAATATACCTGGTCACATTGTCCAATGATGTAGTACAGGCCTTCAAACTTGGGGGCAAGTCCGGCACTGAACTGGCCACTTGCCTTGCTGAGTGGATAACTCCATAGCAGAGAAAGACTGCTTCTCCCATCTCAAACTGCAGGATTCCCATCCGGGGCTGCGGGGTATTTCCAGCCGATGTAGCATTCCTGGTGTGTGTGTGTGTGTGTGTGTGTCTGTGTGTCTGTGTGTGTCTCTCTCTCTCTCTCTCTCTCTCTCTCTCTCTCTCTCTCTCTCTCTCTCTCTCTCTCTCTCTCTCTCTCTCTCTCTCTCTCTCTCTCTCTCTCTCTCTCTCTCTCTCTCTCTCTCTCTCTCTCTCTCTCTCTCTCTCTCTCTCTCTCTCTCTCTCTGTGTGTGTGTGTGTGTGTGTGTGTGTGTGTGTGTGTGTGTGTGTGTGCGCCCGTGCGCGCGCGCTGAACAACTGGGCGCTCCCTATATCCCATAGCGTGTGTGACAGGTTAATGGCTGGAGGAGCTATGGGATGGGTAATGTCGTTCAGTTCTTCATCATTCAATCAGAAGTGTAACTGTCCATCTTTCTTGGATACCACTACAACGCTGGTGTTGTAAGGCAAGTCTTTGGGTTCGACCATCCCTTGTTCCTTGAGGGTTTTTACTTCTTCCATGATTAGCTTGCGTCTTCCCACTGACACGCGGTATGGGCGGCATTATAAGGGATTATCATCCGTCAACCATATTTTGTGTTGAATACTATGTGTCTGAGTTAACATCCCCCCATTGCCGAAAGCTCTGGCGTATTTGTTTAGAATCTCCTGTAGCTGTAGAAATTTGGTTGTCTGTAACTGGTGATTAATGTCTACTGAGTTGATTGGAGGAGGCATGACGGTTTCAGAATCGCACTACCAATTCACTGTTACCTGATCCTTGCTTCCAATATACGTGTTTAGGAAATATGTGAACAAACAGGGGCATGTGATTCGTAACTGGAAAAGAGGAAGATTGATACATGACACACATGGTCCATCTCCAATAATAAGGGCTGTAGAAGCTCTTAAAGCAGAGGGTGACAAGCATATTACGTGGGATATCATGCAAAGTAGTTACGTTAGAGGAACACAAATTGGTACACGAAATAATTAAACCAAAATTGTGGATAAAAGGGAGGTATGGTATGTCATACGCACCCTATCATGAAAATATTAGGGGTTGGCACCCTTTGATTGCATGCAACATTTACACCATGCGGTCAAAGTGATTGTGGATACTATCGGATGAAACTGGACATTGTAATTAGCAAAATAGGCCCTCTAGATGCAACTCTCTAGAACCCACCGTTTCCATGTAAAACGCTAACTAATGGTACACTGGTAGCAAGGCCATGACCTGGTGAATAGGCAACATGTCCTGCACCTGATGGTAAACACAAAATTGGTGGTATGATACACAATGTTACATGTCACATCCAATTCCCCTTTCCACCCTCCTGAGCAGTGTAGTTTCTCACCCCGTCTGTCCAAGCATTCTGTTATTCACAGCCTGTCACTGCTTCGATGCACTACGTACTGCAGACGTAAACTGAAAGGATGTACATGGTCTTGGTGTATGGTGAAGTGAAAGCCAATAGCAGGGCAGCTGCACGTGTGTACAGCCAAACATACCCTTCACGTCAGCCGAATCACTAGACATTCACACCCCTTACACAGCGACTACGGAAAACAGGCACGTTTCAGCATCAATGTGGTCCTGGTCGACAGAACCGTCCTTACCCCTAATGTGTTTGAAGAGGCAGCCTTAGAGAATGTAGCGGAAAATTCTTCAACAAGCAATCATGTGGAGATTGGATGCATCGAAAGAGACAGTATGATGTCTCTCCATGAATAGCTGCTGCAACCATACCATGTGCGTAGGGTACAAGCACTGGGGCCAGTGGATTATGCCCCTCTGCTAGAATTTTGACGGTGGTTCATGCAGCAGTGTGGAATTGATCCAGATTTCCTGGTGGTTGTAATGTTTACAGATAAAGCCATGTTCACACTGGAAGGCTTTTGCAACAGTAGAAATGTCCACATGTGGGATGACTCCAACTCACATGCAACTGTAACGAGAAGCTACTAGCACCGCTTTGCCATCAATATTTGGGCCGACATAGTGGGGGGACAATGTTGCTGGCCCATACTTGCTGCTGAACCCTGCATCAGGATTTCAATATTATGATTTCCTGCAGTTCAGTTTGCCACAGTTATTGGAAGATGTTTGGCTCACCATCAGAGAATGGGAGTAGCTGCAACACGACAATGCACTACCCAATTTCACCAGGATTGTGTGTGACCACCTCAACACAGCGCATCCCACTCACTGGATAGGATGGGGTTTGACTTCGTGCTTGGCTACCACGCTCCCTGGACCTTATGCCACTAGACTTCTGGTTGTGGGTATTTCTTAAAGCCTGTGTGTACGAGACACCCTTGGCATCTGAAGAGGATCTGTTAGCAAGGGTCATGGCTGCCTGCGATCAAGTGCGAGACACACAAGGGGTTTTTCAAAGTGTTCGCCAGTTTCTAATATGCCGTATGAACTACTGCACTGACATTACAGAAGCACATTTTGAACATTTGTAATGAAAGTGATTGTGATACTGCCACCTGCATAATCTCGAATGATTGCAGTGTCTGTTCTGTTGTGCTGTCAGGTAGTGCCTTCAGTACCGATAATGCATTGCTACGTCACAGAGTGTACATGTGTTTACACACATTAGTACAGAATCATGCTACTAGGCCCATTACTTCAATATCACAACTCATCAGCCCATGGTATTGCTACCACTGAACACATAGTTTGCAATTTAACCAGAAACAGTGGGTCCTAGAGAGTTGCAACTAGAGGATCCGTTTTGCTAATTACGACGTCCTGCTTCATCTGGTAGTATCCACAGTCAATTTAACCTCACAGTGTATATGATGCATGCAATCAAAGAGTGCCAATCCCTATTATTTACATGATGGCAGTGTGTACGACATACCATGCCTTCCTTTCATCCCAGAACTTGGTTTAATTAATCCATTTACCAATTTGTGTTTCTCTAATGCAAGTACTTCAGATTCTATTCCATGTAATACGTTTGTCGCCCTCCGCCTTTAAGGGCTTCTACAGCCCTTATTATTTGAGATGGACCATGTGTGTCCTATATCAATATTCCTCCTTTCCGGTCACGAATCATGTGCCCGAATTTGTACACATGTTTCCTAAACACTGTGTATATACGTCTCTGGCCATAGTCCATGATACAATGTTGCTGTTGTTGTTGCCATGGTTATCCCAGGATCACTTTCTCTGCGATATCTGGTACTACTATAAATTCCATAGGAATTTCAAGTCCGTTCAATTTCACGGTAAGCATGATTCTCACTTCTATGGGCAACATATGCGTGGCACTGGCTATGTGTATTTGGCAGGTCTGGATGGTAAGTTTCTCCAATTGTGCTTGAGTACGGAGTTCTTTCCATTGGAAATTTTCCATTGCAGCTGAATCAAGTTGGGCGGTCGTGGTTCAGTTATTCATCTCTACTTTAATCCCAGGGACTTCGGACGAGTTCGTTTCTTATCCGAACATCTGGATGTTGAGGGGCCTGTGATATCTGGTGGTGATGGCCAACTTCGCACCCCGGTGCTGGCGTTTTCCGACTGTGGATTGTTTTCCTTTTGTTCAGGAGCTCATTGGTCGGGCGTGCTTCCTGCACTCGCTTCCCTTTCGTTCATTCCCCAGCACTGCGGGAGAGCTGGGGTGGTTGGGGGAGCCGACAGGGATAAAAAAGGAGTAGGGGATGGCACATACCTGTCAGTTTCACTTCCTCCTTCCCTTTACTCACCTTACTGCAGTCTAAAGCTGCCTGTGCCTTGTAATTCCTTTCACTTTCTCTCGCTCATTTCACCAGCACTTCTACTGATTGGGGTTGTAGTTATGTAAGAGCATACAAGTGATGGTGCGCACACAGCTCTGCTCGCCCGCTTCAGGGAAATTCCCCTGTAGTCTGCGTCTTTTGAAACACAAAAATTTATGTTTCTTCCTCACTGGTTTGTACACTGCTATGGAACTCTGACGTTAGTCGGGCTAAGACTTCTTCCTTGGAAAACTGGATAGAGAGGCAGGAACAGAACTGGGACCACTCTATAATAAACTCTCCATACCTGTTCCACCATTCCAAAGTATTTCCTGCTAACTGTTTTCTTGCTTTCATAGCCCATTGTTTGGGGGGACTCCGTTGTTCTTGAACTCACTCTTGCATTCTTGCATGAATGTTATGAGGTCCTCTTGTGTCTACCTGCGAACTCCAGTAACTGGAGCCCGTCTGAACTCCTACTCGATGCCGTACTGTGGTGTGGTCCAGGGTTGTAAGGCTGCTCTTCTTCTGCTCACCTTCAAACTTCGCAACAGTAAACTAAACCTGGGCATGTGATGCGCTCGTCGGGTCACCCTATGCAGAGGTAGTTGAATGTCTGTACACAAGTCATGCATCTCACAATGTTCACTCCTCGTCCGATACAGGTAATCCAGGCCCTATAAGCAGTCTGCACGTTCTGTATTCTTTGCAACTAAACTCCAGACCATCCTCATATCTGGGTTCATCAGCCCAACCTATGCAGGTATAGTGAAATCAATTTTCAAAATTGGTGCAATATATAACGTGCTGCCCCTTTTCTCAGCAGGTGGAAAAATTGGCATCTCTCAGTTACTGTGATATCACTAAGCCCCATGGTCATGGAGCTTTCGTCTTGCTCTGCTGGGTTCATGTTGGCTTCTGCCATTCCCTGGGTTATAGTTATTGAGTTCCATGAGGTGTTTTACGACTCCCTGAAGTCTCTGGGGCAACTAGCTGACTCTCTTTGTTCCTCCTCAAGGTCGCACTGGCCTGACTCTTTCTTGTTTTCTGAACAACAAGCTCCACACTGAGCACCACGAAAAACCCTCCCCTTTCTATTTAATGTGTGACGGCCGGGGTGCTTGGCACGTTACCTAGTCTACAGGAATTTTTAAGCAGGTTCAGGCAGAGAACCCTGGTGACCTTACAGGCTGGTTACTGCTGGTTCACCCTGGCCCTTAAGGTGCCGGTATACAGAATTGGCCTAGTCGGGTGGCAGCGAGCTATGCAAGCGTACGAGGCAGAAGTTAGGCAAGCTATACAAGCGTCTGAGACGGCAGTTCGCCAAGTTATGCAAGCATCTGAGGCGGTAGTTCGGCAAACTATGCAAGCATCTAAGGCAGCAGTTCGGCAAGCTATGCAAGCATCTGAGGTGGCAGTTCGGCAAGCTATGCAAGCATCTGAGGCGGCAGTTCGGCAAGCTATGCAAGCATCTGAGGTGGCAGTTCGGCAAGCTATGCAAGCATCTGAGGTGGCAGTTCGGCAAGCTATGCAAGCATCTGAAGTGGCAGTTCAGCAAGCTATGCAAGCGTCTGAGGCGGTTGAGGCAGCAGTTGATGCTGGCTTACCAGCTGCAGGCCGGTGCTGAGGCTATCCGATAGCTGGCTGCTGTAGGCAACTCTCAGGGCCCCGTCTGGGGACGGCTGGTGCTCAGTTGTAGCCAGCTAGTCCGGGTGCTGCTGGGCTCCGGGTGATGGTGGCAGGCGGCAGCAATCAATGAACGACACCAGCGATGACCAGACCCACGGGTAGTCCGAGTTGAAGGCAGAGAACGACTGGATGAGGGGTCATGCTGGTCTTCTGGAGTGGCCCAAATAAATGTAATGGGAAGACTAAGGAGTGAAGCCCCTGCAGTTAGCGGCAGCTTGTGCCTGTTCCCAACCAGAGGAAAGGCTGAAGGCTGACTGGAATGGATTACTTGGCAATTGGTTTGCTGTAGGAGCCGTAGTTGCCTTTGTATCGGCTCGTCCGTCCTCGTTGGGTGAATGGCATAGGGTAGGTTCTATGCATCATCGCAGCAAGCAAGCGATAGGTAACAGAATTCCCTAACTAGGGTACCCAGATACATGTGTCAGTCCTAGCGTTCCAACCAACGAATTGCACGTGGTGAATGGAGTGGGTTAGTTAACTTGGGTGGTCCAGTTGCTTCCTCGTAGGGGGCTCTACCATACGTGTGCCTCTAGTGCCTTTGAGCACTGGACCCACAGTATGGGTGGCTGGCGAAATGTGTGGTATTTTGCGACATATATACTGCCCAATTAAGGAAGCCCACATTGCTACTTTATTGTTGGAAACTGGTTGGCAAGACGCTGTCACCTGCCTCTTCCTTTGGGGACAGTATTTACAAGATAATAGAGTGGTACAAATCACCATTGGAATCAGAATGCAGTACGTAGAGTTCAATATATTTATTTTGAGTAGAATAAACACGGTAACCCATACTAACTCCTAGGCTCTCATGATTACCAAGCAACAGGCAGAAGTTACATTAATAAGAGGTAAAGGGGACATGTTAAGCAAAGAGCAAGTCTAGGGCAACTAATCTAATAAAGAAGTCATGAAACTGACTCTAACCCTAAGGTTGTCTAATGTAGTCCTGAAGGGATAGGGTAAGCACTCCCAAGTGGACTGTGTGTATCAGAGGTTGAAGCAAGCTTCGCTAGTAGAAGTTCTCAAAGAGGCAGAGAGCCCTAGCATGGCAGTGGTAGGGCAAGTTGCAGAGTTGCCAAGGCAGAGGAAACCAATGTGATGACAACTTGACGTCAACTGGCATTCTGGGGGATCATCCGGGCTTAAATACATTACACAGCCTCCCTTCAGCTTTCTACGGAATGATCCAGTTATCTTCGTCTGGCTGGCTCCTCCCTTCACGGGCAGAGTCATCCTTGCTGCGCTCTCTTGGTGAGGGATGGAAGCAGGGTAGTTCTATAGTTGTGGGTGGTATTTGATGCTTGCTTAGGGGCAAGCTGGCTTTGTTCGGCTGGTTAGGCAGGGACACACGATTGATGTGCGTAGTTTGTACACTGGCAACGGACATATCTAAAGTCATCTTCTGGGTTCATTCCTTGACGTAGTTATCATGATGTCTCACGGGCTGAGTTGAAGTAGGAGAAACAAAAAAAAAAGCTACTGCTAGCAATGTGCCATGCATCAAAGTGTTGGTATCTCTTAAACACAGCACTAACCCATGGCATCATCGCTGTACACATGTTTCATCATCTGAAACATTCCGCTAGCAGATTTGCCTAACTTTTTAACTTTTGGCAAAACTTGACATTTTCCCATTGTTAAAGCTGTGACATTTTCGTGTTCCTACACGGCATTCAACTACTCTTCACAAATGAGACCGTCATTCTGCTTCCTCTGTACCGTAATGCACACAACTGCCCGTGGGGCAACCTATTTGCTATAGTGCACCACAGCAACACTACGCAGCCAGTTCACGAACTTACTGACCATCAACGTGCATGGCTGCCTACACTCAGGGGACCAGTCCACGAGCTTATTGACAGTCGCCATGGTATGCGTATGGTTTACAAATATCTTTTGACAATTTATTTTATGCATATGCATTTCAGCCATAAAAGCTATCATTTTTATAACTGAAATGGATGTACATACAATGGACTATAGTCCATTCCCCATAGGAAGCAACTTTATCGGAGCCCTGTTAAATATCTACTTGCGGGCCCGTTTCGTATCCTTCTGTCAAATGTAAACAAACATTGCCATGTGACTGCCATTTAGCATCCGTCAAAATCAATGTTTACATTCCATTGTGTACATACATATGTTCGTATACTTTCGCTACACCTAAAAATAAACATTGAAATGTGACTTCTACTTTTATGCCTGTCAAATGTGTTGTTTACTATTTACAGTTTTTCAAAGAATTCTGTCATATTCCAAAAACCATTCCGTATGAATATTCACAGTTTAGGCCTATAACGTTATTTAGGTCAGCTATATGACATTTAAAAAATGCCTGAATTGACAGTTCTTACAGTTATTTTACATTAACATATTTGTTTCCCACAACATAGTTCAATACATGTAATGCACATTAGTAATTTGCTGCGACTGTGTTTAACACTGTTACAACTGCGAGGTAAAGCGCTGTTATTATCCTTTCGTTATTGATATGTGTTGGGTCATTTATTTAAAAGGATGGCCTCAGTTGGAATAAATATTAAAACGAAGGAACAACTAGTCAAACAAAGAAGCACATTAAATTCAAGCACGCAACTCGTGTTGCTCATTTTTGTCATACAAACTTTAAAGATAGCGGTGAACATGCACACAAATAAGCCTACGATAACTTTTATTCCGCTCATATTTCTATGTATTGCTACTTACTGTTTATTGAAATTTATCAGGCTGGGCTTAGTATTTTTCTTCTGGGATTGTGGCAAATTACGTTACACGACTGTGTTTCAAACCCCTTAGGGCAAAGGTACAACGTTGTGATAAATCAACAGACGTGGATGAAAATAATTAACTTCGTCATAAAAACAGTTCACAGTTAAAACGTATAAATAGTGCTAATCAAATATTTGAAATCACACACACACAGGGCCAGCGTATCGACCACGATGCTCAAAGGGACGCCATTTCACAAATGCAATGATTAACGAAACACACATCACAGTATAATTTATTACCGCCGTGGAAACTCAGATTTATCACAACATCGTAACTTGCCTAGGTAGGTTTAAAAAACACAACATCTACAAACGTGATGTGGTAATTTGAAGTATTTTTCGGAGTATGAATAATTTACGTTTCATTTGGCAAAAAGCAACACGCCAAGTCTTGGCTCACCACATCTGCCAACTTCACTTGGTACCTGCCCCACCATCATATCTAAATATATTAAAATAAGTATTCAAACATTAAAATCTCTTTTCAGTTGTAAATTACTTACTTGCTTACTTACTTACTTCCTCTTCATGGATAGGCTCTTAGCCTATTCCAACCTCAGATGTAATTTAAAATTCAAAAATAATTATTTTGCTGTAATAAATATGAAATATGCTACAATTGAAAACATGTATAACTGCTTAGCTTACTAGCGAAGTGAAATTTCCCGAGCGTGAAAGAGACGAAGAAAGATAGAGAGAGTGACAAGCCTCACCCAACAGACAGTTTTTCAGTTGCTTTCTCGTTTGATAAAACAACACCGTACCATTACAGCCTACTGACAATATTTTCCGCTGTTATTTTATACTGTAAAAATGAGATATGTTGACATCGGGGCTACCTAAATATTTAAATATTTCAATAGGCACCATTTAATTTACAAATAGTATACTAAAAAACAAGGTTAAAATAATATTTTAACTGTGAACTATTTCTTACCGGTCGTTGCCAACACATGGCTGCACTCGCTGTTGTTAATTCATATTTTAAAAAGAAATAAATATTACACATTATAGGACATATTAAGGTAAAAATTCATTTATTCAATAATACAGTACTCTAAAGTCAACCGCAGTGTTATATATTTGTGGAATACAGGTTATTGAAAAACCGGGTTGACATGTTTTTTTCAAAGGTTGATTTTCATAAGTCGCTTCCAATCGGGAATTGACTATAGTTATATTTTAACATTATTACTAATTGTTTATTACAAACAACCAGAGTAATTATTATAATAATCTTGCTTGATGAAAACTATTTCAAAATGCGCTTTGCGAATCATCCAGACCTTATATTAACTGACTTTTTTAAACATTTAAATACATTAGTTATGCAGGGTTACATAATAAACGCATTTGTCTTCCATTTGCAACATAAATTGTACTTTTTCTGACAATTCTGGTAGTGCGTGTACTATTTTTTGGGTTCTGCATGTTGTACAATCAGATGCACTGCAATGCTCTGCAGGAGGCTGCTCTACTTCTACCACAAGTACTGATGCATGAACTTTGACTTTATTTCTTTCCTGGGAAACCAATTAGTTTTATTATATACAGTGTTTCAGTGTGTGAGCCATCCTTTTGCTAGCTTTTTACCATTGTATTTTTCGGCATAGCATCCACCTTAGCAACCATCTTCAATCTTTTTAATTTCCACTGGAAGCTTATTCTTAGAAAAAGCAACATGTGGACTACACATTACAAGTGTGCTTATCAAGTAGTCAGCTGCGGTATGTGAGCTATTTATCTCACAGCATGCATTTCGTCTACTTGCACATTATTCCCTAGTTCCATAACAACCAACAACAAAATTCATGCCATGCCAGGAAGCTGGGTGAATTCGCAGAGCAAATGTGCTGCTCACATTAAGCCACAGAAATTGAAGCTCAGCAATCAGAGCTGCAAATCCTTGCACAACTCATCCATCCTACAATAATATGTTAAGTCAGCAAGTAGCTAATAGCATACAGGTAAAAGAAATGAAGTTCCTCTGGTCTGTAAAAGGATGTTTGAGAATGGATAACACACAAAAGAAAATTATTAGAGAAGAATAGGAGGTTCAGCTGATTTTGGCACAAATCAATAAATAGGTATGAAAAGTGATGGATGATGGATGGACTTCTTAATAGAACAGAAGAAAATAAGCTTCTGAAATTTGCCGGGAAATGTAAGCCAACAGGAAAACACGATCCTGTAATATCAAAGAGGTAATGGACTCCTGGGCAAGAACAGGCCATGGCCTAATCCATGAAGAAGATGATTGATGGTGATGGATGAAGACAAAGAAATAAAAAAAAAAATTTCTTATTATTCTTCTTCCGATATTTTACATTTAGATACAGAAACAGTAAAGGTTATGGAATGGATAATTACAGTGAGATTCGAACCACTTCTATATCAACTTGGTGCCCAAAAATTCTGAGTCATGCTAAGCCTTCGGTCTGGTTATCTCTCTTTCAGGGTGTCTCCATGTTAAATAATTAAAGTGACAGCATCATACAATACGACACACACAAAACATATGCCACATTTTGATTTTTTTACTTAATAGGTAATCTCAATGGAATCTGGAGAGCTGCCAAAGCAAAAAAAAAAAAATTGTGGATTTAGTTAGATGTTCTTTAGGTTAGCCTAGAACTAGTAATTATAGAGACATTTTGCATGTATATGTGTAAATGCGCATGATGTATACATGCGTATTTATGTGTATGTATGTGTGGGTGCACTTGTGCTATTGTCTAGATCAGTGGTGTCCACCCTGTGGTCTGCGAGCTTATTTGTGAAATATAAACACTGTCTCATGTATTAAAATTGTTGTAGTGGGTTCCGGCAACCGTAATCAAAGTCGTTACACCCCTTATTATGCTCGAGAATTGCTCCATCATGCAGCCTTGTCACGGGTCCGTCTTGTCCGGTCCTCTCCTGACCATAGACTACTCGATACAACATCCCTCCCTTTGAAGCATACCAACACAATCATATAAAAGAATGACAACATACAATTTTTTGTCACAGATACACCTGTATCAGCTACTACATAAATTAGGCTCTTCCAGCTCTTTTATACACACACTGTCCTGTGAACACATACATACCAAATTTGGCATTTCCACATCTAATCAATACATGTTAATTTATACACAACACTGTTTTATACACACACTGTCCTATGAACACATATAATACCAAATTTGCCATTTCCACATCTAATCAATACAGGTTACCCTTCTGTCCTCAAGTCTTATAATAATCTTTCATCCAAACAGGTGTAGCCTTCAATCTGCTGGATTTCTGTAACATAGGTTCGTTTACCCCAGCACTGTTTCCATTTGTATTGTCCCAACCTAACCATTCAGGTTCATCATCCGACTCATCCGACACCTGCGATTCCCCTGCTGAGGTCTCCTTTCCTACCTGGACACTATCTGTTTCTCTTACGTTCTCTTCATTGCCTCCTCAGTTCTTTTCATTGCATCCTCGGCTACCCTCTTTTGATCTATAACCGCCATTCTGGTCCTCTGGCCTTTCTGCGAGTTTCTTCTGAGAGACCGGAACCAAATGATAGCGGTTACGTCTGTACTTGCTAGCACCCACCTCAATTAGATACAATCTGGGAAGCTTTAGTTCTGTAGGTGTACTCACCATATTACCATATTTTTTTTAGATCTATAATCTATACTCTGTCCCCTTTCTGGAATTCAGAAAGTTGCTGCACTCCGTGGCGACAATTATACCACTGCCGTTGGTATTCTTTAGCTTGTTCCATTTGCACCCACAGACCTTTAAGGCCCGTAGCCTGCTTTAAATTCAAGGTAGGCGCTGAAGTCCGAACTTTTCGTCCTAACATTATCTCCAGGGGTGAAACTCCACAGTTTAGAGCAGCACTACGGTGAGCTAGTAGAGCCTCATATATGTCTCCCCCTTTCATCAGGAGTTTTTTAGCAGTTTCTACTGCTGCTTCCACACACCCATTAGACTGACTGTAATGTGGACTGCTGGTGATGTGAATAAATCCAAAGTCCTGAGTGAACTGATGGAAAGTACCTCGAAACTGTGGACCATTGTCTGTCCGCACAATTTCCGGTATCCCAAATCGCGCAAATATGTCTTTGCACTTCTGCACAATGGCTGCTTCAGTCAGGCTACTCAGTTCCACCAACTCAAAATATTTAGAATAATAATCAGTCATAACTAGGTACCACTTCCCCTGACATTTCATTAGATTCACCCCCACTTTTTGCCACGGGTAATAAGGAATTTTCTCTATCACGAAAGGCTCTGTAGCATTAGTCTGGTGTTCCACACAAACCAGGAATGTCTGAATGAGATTTTGTAGCCGTGTCCTTAATCCCAGCCACCAAACGGATTCTTGAGCGCGAGCTCTACACCTCGTTATTCCTAGATGACCTTTATGGAGCTGCTGTAACACATACGCCTGCAGTTTTTCTGGAATAATTAGTCTAGTACCTTTCAACAGGAATCCTTTACTTACTGATATGTCCCCATGGTATTGATAATATGGCTTAAGCTCAACCGGAACTTGATTCTTCCTTGGCCACCGACCCGCCATATATTCCCGCATTTTAGACAGACAAAATCACTTTGTTGTTGTTTGATCTGCTCCAGAATAGTTTGGGCAAATTACAAGTGGTTTACAATCATTTTAACATGCTCTTCAGTGTCCGTAAACAACTCATCATGCAAAACTGTCTCTTGAATAGGGTTTCTAGACAAGCAATATGCCCCAACCAACTGTTTCCTTGGCGTATACTCTACCTCATAATTGTACTTCATGAGACGGATTCTGAATCGTTGAAGTCTACGAGACAGTTCATCAATATTTTTGGACATTAGTATCTGGATTAGCGGCTTGTGATGGCTCTAGTATAATTTTTTGCAAGCCCAGGATATACTCTTGCAGCTTCTCGCATGCCCATGTCAATGCTAGCACCTCCTTTTCAATTTGAGCATGGCAACATTCAGCTTTAGATAAAACTTTAGAGCCATAATAAAAAATCTCCCTAGTTTTGACTGTATTTTGTTGGAACAATGCAAATCCCAGCCCACATGATAAACTGTCCGCACTTACAATTAGCTGTTTCTATGCATCAAAATGGGCCAAGCAAGGTGCGTGTGTAATAAGATTTTTGGCCTCCATGAAAGCTAACTGTTGGGGTTCATGGCCCACATGTACACTTGGTCTTCTTTCAAGAGCCCATTTAGTGGCTGCAACAAGTGATATCGATTTGGGATGAAGCAACCAACATAGTTGACCATCCCCAGAAACAATTCCTGCTTATTTGCTGGTGCAGCAAACTCAGCAATGGCTTTTACTCGACTAGGTTCCACCCTTATACCGCCAGCTGATATTTCATGGCCTAAGAAGTTAACTTTATTCACCCGAAACACACTTTTTGATTTGTTAGGCGTGATGCCATTTGCGTCATACCTGGCCAGTACCTCACGCAGAATTGTATCATGTTCTACAGCATCTTTCCCAAAAACTAGTACATCATCCACGTGATATACCACATTATCAATACCTTCAA
Organism: Dryococelus australis; assembly: GCA_029891345.1. Taxonomy (NCBI): domain Eukaryota; kingdom Metazoa; phylum Arthropoda; class Insecta; order Phasmatodea; family Phasmatidae; genus Dryococelus; species Dryococelus australis. Next base: position 231,576,681 of record CM056996.1, on the reverse strand, counting down.
GCACCTGGGCAATTTTTGAACTAAAATACTCTGGGGCACAGTTCAGTCCAAATGGGAGCCTTTTATACATAAACCTACCAAACGGTGTAGTGAAAGTTGTTAACTGCTGGCTATCTTTGTTAAGGAGAACCTGATAGAATCCACAGTTAGCATCGAGTTTGCTGAAAATCTTAGCCCCCTTAAGTTGAGACAATGTATAGTGAATTTTGTGGATGGGAAACATTGGGCATTGAACATATCTGTTTAGTTCTGTGAAGTCCCCACAAATTCTTACCCCTTCTCCTTTGGCCACTAGTACCATTGGGGCGCAGTACTCCGTTGGAACCTCTACAGGGGTGATGACATCCAGCTCGACTATCCTTTCCAATTCTTGCTTCACTTTACTTAACATTGGTAAGGGAACTATTTGTGGTGTAGTCAATAGAAATTGTTTAGCATCAGGTTGAAGGTGAATTTCCATGTCCCTTTCCCATTTACCTAATCCTGAAAACAAGTTTGGAAATTCTGTCTCCACATTCACTCGCTGAACAATCTGAACTATTTCTAATGCCCGAATGGCCTTTTTACCCAGTCATGGATTAAGCAATTTTTTTTTATGAAGTACACTTTCACCTGTTCCATGCGACCTCTGTACTGAAAAGTTAAATTCTTATAACCCACTACTTCCAGAAAATGGCTATTTGGTCCATACACGTTACTTGTCCCATTTTCAAGTTTTATGTCTGTTAAGTTTAACATTTTGCTAGGCATACAGGTTATGTCAGCTCCTGTGTCAATGACGAACTCCACAGATTGCTCCAGTTCTTTTATTTTTATTTGTTCTCGAAACAGTTTGGAATGCGGAATCTCCTGCATAGCTTCTATTACGAAGTCTGATTCCTCGTTTGGTTTAGAGAATTCACAGATGTTTTTAAGGTTTTTCTTGGTTTTGCACATCCTAGCAAAATGGTCTTTGCGTTCGCAGGAGTAACATGTGACATTCTGGGCCGGGCAATTATTTCTGCTGTGTGTCCGGCCACACTTTCCAGTCGTCATTTGCCTGCACTGAAGACAGGGGTCTGGCTTGGCGGTAACCAGAGTTAAAACTTTGATGTAGTGGTGGTGTCGTCGAACTGGAGCCAGCACTGTCTCTATGGCTGTGACAGTGACCTGTCTCTGATTTAATGAATACCCTCTTTTTTTTTATGGCATTAACCTGTTCTTGATTCCCTCACAAATGCTGTGACTGTTATGCTTGAAATTCATCCTGATGGCACATATTAATAGCTTCTTGCAAGGTTAAGGAACACTGAAGCTACACCTTGCATGCCGACGACGATTCTCTCCCAGATAAGCTCGTCCTTCAAAGCACCATAGTCGCAAGATTCCGCCAGGTTATGTAAGCCAGTAATGAACGGCTCTGCATTTTCCCCCTGCTGTTGGGTACTCGAATTGAATTTAAATCTTTCAAAGGTAACATTTACACGAGGCTTGAAGTGTCTATCAAACGCCTACACTAGTTCTTCACTGTTAAGTCCCCCCGCTTGTTGATTTTTCAAACGTAACTGTTACTTTGTTGGCTTTCTCACCCAAAACATACAATAACAAGTCAACATTCTCTTCGCCCTTGCATTTGTTCTGGCCACTCAGATTTAGGTAACGATTAAATCAAACTTACCACTGAAACCAAGCATTGGGATCTGTGAAATCCAAAGGTACCGGCGGTTTCAGCTGTTTCCCTATTGCCATGCAAAGCGACGACTCGTGGCTGCCATCTCTACCATCTCCGTCCGCCATCTTGAATGTTTACCCTGAGAGATGAAGGATGCACTGTAATTACACAGTTTCTCCGCTACTGCCGAACAACGTTTCTTAATCCCACTTCTGACACCATGTTGTAGTGGGTTCAGGCAACAGTAATCAAAGTCGTTACATCCCTTATTATGCTCAGGATTGCTCCATTGTGCAGCCTTGTCACAGGTCCGTCTTGCCCGATCCTCTCCTGACCATAGACTACTCGATACAACAAAAATTAAAATTAATTCACTTTAATATGTATGGAATTTCCTATAATCAATATATTTAATGTAATGAAATACTGCTTTGTGTTAATAAAATACACATAATTTTGTACCTATATTTGAGATTATTGTGAATTTTACAGTTGCTGCCCACCAACAAATTCACAACAAGAGGTGTGACCCTTTGCACAAGAATTGGTTGGACACCACAAAATCATGCCTCACTACCAATTGGTGTAAATACATTCCAATCAGTTTTCCACATCTCCATACTAAATCCAGCTCTAAACACCTTCTGCCTTCCTTTTTATTTTGTTTGTCTAATAACATTTCCTCTACTAGTGCAATATACAACTGCCAGGAGCCATTCCAGCATCTCTGACTACCCTATCTTCACAATGGTGGAAGACCCACTCCTTACACAACTTCCTAATTATAGTCTCTCCCACATATCAAGGCAATTTTGTAACAGTTCTGAAAGTAGTCTTGTATACAATTCTTTCCATTGCAAAATATTTTCTGCTGACATACTGCGCAAGTTGACAGTCAGGTGAGTGTGTTTATGTAAACATAAGCTGTGATGGGAAGAATGTATCCTTGGAAACAGTTATAAAGAAGACTGCCTTCAGAAAAGCTTTCGTTTAAGAGAAAGGTTTTGGCAGCACACAAGATAAGGCAACTAGATCCCATGCGTTACAATTATACGAATGCTCCTGATAAAAGCCACATAAGACACTTTCCTGAGAAATTCTCAGCCGTGCACCTGAGCCCAACAAGTCACTATACAGGTATACTTTTAGTAAGTTAAATACCTAAAATTAGTTCCCCAATTTATACATTCCCTACAATGTGAGAAAAATATAACAAAACTCCACTCTATAATTCTTCATCACTTGCTATATTTATAACAGAAAGCAATACAGGAATTAAGAATGTCTCATTAGTAAAAATTACACTATAAACATCTACTACCTACTCTGCACTGAACAATAAAGAAATAGTCTGGTTTCTTGCTGAGTACTTCCTACCTCCAAACTGTCCAACAACTGGATCACAGTCTCCAGTTTTTGTCTAGCAGGCATCCCAAGAGCAATAAACAATGAAGTGGTTCTAGTGTTTGTTTACAGTATTTCACACTTTTTGAATCAAACCTTTGAAAAAACATACCCCATATGTACGACATGTTTGGTTGTTTCATAAATATGTCACATACTACGTTTTATACGTCTGTTAACATACAAATTTTTTTTATAGTAAATTTGGACTTTTTGGTATAACTTATCTTTTAATTCTAATATTTCATTTATAATGATTCAATAAAAACACAGAGAAGATAGGTGTGTCGGTAATCCCTAGTCGCAAATAGTTCTCATGCAAAATGATATTGAACTGAGTGTGCACAAATGTTAGTGTAATTTCCTAGACTTGGTTAAGCTTTGTTTGCATGAGGCCGAGGAGTAGTTTCTAAATATAACTTTAAGCAGAGCTTCCTAAAAGTTAGAAGTAACCATGAATCAACTATATTTACAACACCTTAATTCAAAATTCTGAGCACAAATTTTTCAGTTGAAAATTTACATTTGAGGTAGTGGCTTTGGTCCAGGGCTGTTGATGTTGGAATTTACCCTGCCTGTTACCTCAGGTCGGAAGGCAAAGCTGTTGTGTTGTGCCCGGCGCCAGCTCAGTAGAGCGATGATGGGGGGTGGTAGGCTGGCGACCTAAAGGGAATCTCTGGAGCCTCTGTTGTGGTTGATTGGTTGAAATGCATACGCACTTACCCGTGCATTCACAGCACACTGTTATGATTGTGTGAACATGCCCTCAATTAGATTTTCACATGAGCCCGCCCTATCACTTAAGTACAAACAAGGAAGGAGGTTGCTGCGAACGGGGCGTGCCTCACCAAATGCTAGTAAGCAAGTACCCCCCCTTACCAACAAGGAAGCAGGACGGATTGCAACATGCGACGTGAAATAGGGCGTTATGGAGTAGCAGGCGGGGTCTTTCTCCGTAGTGACGCTGACCCGAATGGGGGACCCCAGGAACTCGCTGTGCCACTCATCATAACCCTGCATCAGTACAACAGCCACAGAACTGAATGCAAGATGGGACAAGTTACTTTCAGGCTCTCATTAGGTTATCATAAATATATACAAAGTGCTCCGCCGATAATATATAGCTTCTTGTATTTGTAATGTTCTGTAAACATAATAATAACCCGGCTTTATTCCAGATAGTCTTCCGTCAACCTATCCATTAGGTCTACCTCTTGCTAAAGCCTCCATCATGTATCTCAACCATAAACTCCTTCAGCCCCTAATTACAAGTACGGCCAGAAGGCGTACTTTGTAACAACACGTTACACTTTACCTGATCCTGAGATTTTTTCAAGGCCATCTCATACGCCTGTCTTACACTGAAAAATAACACATAGGTGTCCTGGGTTGCTGGCAAGTATGTGCCGTGCATTAAATGTGTTGTATAGGAAATGAAAGGGCGCGACAAACTCTCCCAACATCACGTTTATTGCATTATACCGACACAAATACATGCCACGCACGAACTGCCATACTACTATTATCCAACAACAAAACATAGCTAGTACACAATCAATGTGCTAGGGGCACCACATAAGCCTTGTATACAACCACAGAAGTCAGCCTCACCACTGTGGCACATAACCCAAATTTGGCTATTGTGTCTCACAAATACTACCTCTATTTATTTCGGCATCCAACAATTCCCCTTGAGATGCAAAAGAAAAATTTTAAGGTTACGTGCCTCTCACAGGTAACTTACTTACAAAAAATGTCAATTCCTCAGCGCAGGTCATCAAAACATGATATTATATAACCGAAAACAGCAGGAAATTAACTTAACATCATACAAGCAACATGCAAGCTTACACAAAACTCAATATGCCCACACACTACTTACAAGACCACACATCACTTAAGGGGTACACATAAAATTTAGTTTTCGAGAAAGATATTTTGTACGAGCACCGTTTAGACCCTTTGTGAGCAAATCTGCCGGATTCTCCCTTCCCGATACACGTTTTACCTTTATCTTTCCCTTTTCCACCTCATCCTTCACAAAATAATATTTAATGTTAACATGTTTCGCTCTCTCGGATACCTCCCATGTCTTACACATTGAAATAGCTGTCTCATTGTGCGAAAATATGATTGTCGGAACAGGGGCTAGTTCACCATGTCCCAACTCGGCCATCAGCTGTTATAACCATCTTGCCTCCTTCACAGCTTCATAAATGGCATAATATTCTGCCACTGCTGTCGAGTCTGCAACACAGGATCGTTTTCTGGAGATCCATATGATTGGCCCTCCACCTAAGATTGCTACCACATCGGTGATGGACTTCCCGTCCTCTCTGTCGTTCGCCAAGTCCACGTCACAGAAAAACACTGCGACTTTCTGGTACTTGTCATATTTTAGCTTCCAATCTCTGGTTTGTTTCAAGAACCTGAGTATGTGTTTGATATCCTGCCAGTCCTTTAAATTTGGATCTGCACTCTTCTGACTGGCTTTACCAATGGCAAAACTGATGTCAGTTCTAGTTGTTTGTGACAGATGCAACAGACTGCCAATAGCCTTGCAGTATAATTACTAGTCACAACTTTCATGTCCTGCATTCGTGCCATCATCTCTGTTGACTTCTATCAGAAAGGACCTCCCCTTTGCGTCAGACATTCCAAAAGAGCATAGTAGTTGGTCAACGTAGTACATCTGTTCCAACATAACGGAATCATTTTCCGAAACAATGTTGACGGAGAAGAAGGTGTCCATTTCTCTCATAGCTCTTATTTGGATAGCACACAACAGTCTCTCCTTCACCCATTCCACTTTGTCCAGGGTACCAAATATGCCTAGTCATCAACATAACGACCAGTTTCTCACTACAGTCCACATATATACATGGGTCCTTTTTCAGTCTCTTAAGATTAAAACCCTTCAGTATGTCATCAAGGATGTCGTGCCACTCCTTCAGTCCGTAGATGCTCTTTACCAATTTGCACACCTTACTGTTTTCGCTCTGTTGATACATTGGAAGTTGCTCCATGTAAATTTCTTCATTAAGCACTCCATTCAGGTATGCTGCTAATACATCCAGATACTCTCTTGCCCAACCCAGCTGCATGGACAGAGAGAGAAACGCACAAATGGTTTTTTAATTTACAACTGGAGCGTGAGTCTCATTATAGTCAGTGGCTGGAATTTGTGAAAACCCACGAGCCATTAACCTAGCTTTGTACCTGGAAATGGTGCCATATGAGCTAGTTTTGAGCTTCAGCACCCATTTGCACCCCAAAACATTCTTCCCCTAAGAGCAGTCCACGATTTCATATGTTTTTTATCCAATAGGTTCCTAATCTCCTCGTCCATGGCGCATTTCCACATCTCTGCTTCATCACCATTTATTGCTTCCTGAATGTTCTTGGGTTCATGAGGACAGCCTTTCCTCATTATGGTCACACATCCATATGGACAGGTAGGAACCTTTTGACTTTGTGCTTGCAGCCTAGCAGATCTTCTAGGTAGATTCACTGTTCTCGCTTCCCATCCTAAGAACGGTTCATCAACCTCAGATGAAACTTCACAGGGGTTTCCTTCATCTGACCTAGTCTGAAAAACATCATCCATTCATTCACTTACTGGGGGTCATCGACCTGTGATAGGCCTACATCTTCCGGAAAAATGTCGTCTAGCTAAACAACGGCTCTCACATGGGATTTCTCAGACATGTGACATGGAAATTTATCCTCCTCCAAAACAATATTGTGTGCAATCTTGACCTTCCTTGCTTCAATTTGCCATAATCTGTATCCCTTGACGCTCCCTTCGTAACCAATAAAAACACATTCCACTCCTCTGCGGTCAAATTTGTCCTTGCCGCTGACATGCATCCAGGCTCTACATCCAAGTACTCTTAAGGAATCAAATGTACTAGTTCTGACCTTCTCACCCTTCCATAGTTCCATGGGAATTTTAAAATTGATGTCACGTGAAGGTCTTATATTTCTCACATGAGCTACAGTGTTTACTGCCTGTGCCCAGAAACCCTTTGGAAAACCTGACTACCAGCATATACCTGACTGAGTCAGCAATAGTCCGGTTAGCCCGCTCTGCAATTCCATTTTGCTGTGGTGATTCTACAACTGTTCTCCTGTGTACTATGCCAGATTGCTTCAAGAACAATTCAAAATCCTTACTGCAATATTCACTCCCGCTATCTGTCTGAAGTGCCTTTATCTTAGTGCCATGTAGCGTTTCTACCTCGCTCTGATATGCCTTAAAGGCTGCAAAAACGTCACTTTTACTTACCAAAAATTTCACGGTTAGATGTCTGAAATAATCATCAATGAAAGTTAAAAGATACTGAGCCCTTCCAATTGATGATGGCAACTTACCCATCGAGTCGGAGTGAATCAACTCCAATGGCTGCCTAGACTTCCTATCGCTCCTCTTAGGAAAACCAACATTAGTCATTTTGCCCTTCATACAAACATCGCATGCTTCAAGTGCCTTATCTTCAACAGTCAGCCTTGGGATCTTCCTGATGTATTGTTCATTTAGGAGGCCAAGCCTTTGATGTCATACTACCAAGCTTCTAAGGGCCATACCATCCCTAACCTCACAAGTATTCTTGGAGTTGGCAACATTTATGATACACTCTGATCTCCCTTCTGCATGCAAGACATATAGGCCATTAAAGATAGGGGCCTTGAAAAGGACTTCATCCCCATCACGCCCAAGAGCTCCCTTTGCATTCATTTCCGTGCAAATGCCTTTTGCTGCCATTTTGCTTACGGAAAGCAAGTTGAAGTTAAAATCTGGTACTTACAGCACATCTGACATGGTTAGCATCCACCCCGCGCACTCATCTGACCTTAATTTGGATAGTGCCACAAGCTCTGGCTTCAGCCATGCCCATGCCCATTGTTATTTTGCCCTGACATCCTCTCAATTCCGAAAACAGTTATCTTCTGTTGCAGATATGATCTGTCGCAGCTGAGTCCACAACCCATCCTATAACATCTTTCCTGGGTGAAACAAGACCACAAGCATTTACTAACACTTTGTACCTTGGCTGTCCTTCTATACCCTTTGCCTGAGAAACTTCTGGATTTTATTGCACTTCCTTTTCACAATCGCTTTCTCAATGCCCATTTTCTCTGCAATGAAAGCACTTAACCTTGGTACAAAATTTGGCAATATGGCCCCATTCATCACAACAATAACACTTCCAGTCATTTCCGTTTCCTGGCTTGTCCGGGTCTTTCAGTTTCTTCTCCACAGGGTAAACTTCCTTTCATGATTTTTGTAGCCTTGCTGACTCCTTCCTCTGTCGTGGCCGCTGGGATGCTGAGCTCTCCCCTGATAGCCACTCTTGTCAATTGCAAGTGCAATGGCCTCATATTCTTCTCTATCTTCATTCCCTTCTTTCAACAATCTTGCCTTCACCAGCTTGATGGAAAGGAGAGATTCCTTTCCTAATTCTTCCACCAACGACCCGTACCTGTCCCATGGTAGACCAAAAAGTATTAGGCCTGCAATCTGTTTGTCCGTAAAACTCCAACCTGCCGACTTCACCTTCTGGTTTTGTGTCTGCAGTCGTGCAACATACTCATGCAACTCCTCTCCCTCGTTCTTGGAAATTAATAACAAGGTTTTCAGCTATCGTAACCCTTGAAGAAAACTGACCTTGGTCTGGATATTGCCCAAAACGCCCCACATATAATTTCCAAGCACACACTCTGCGATGTCATTCAAGTAGGAATCAGACACATTATTGTATAAAAATGATAAGCCTTCCTGTTTACCCTTTCTTGATCGGGATTCAATGGTGAATCAAAACCCGGTTCAATGGCGTTCCAGCAATTTTGTTGGATTAATTCTGCTTTTGCCCACAATTTCCATGCAAAATAATTCTTGGGATTTAAGTGCACAATGTTACTTCAATATTTGTTTTCAAATTGCGCAGCCATCACCTTTGTGTAGCGCCGGGCGGCTCGTTTTGAACAGTCAAAACAACAATCTCCACACTCCACTCCACTTTATGGCACGGTCGAAACGTCCTGGACCCATAACCTGTTGTATAGGTAGTGAAAAGGCACAACAAACTCTCACATCACATTTATTGCATTATATCGACACTAACACATGCCATGCACACACGAACGGCCATACTACTATTTTTCAACAACAAAACACAGCTAGTACACAATCAAAGCACTAGGGGCCCCACATAGGCCTTGTAAACAACCACAGAAGTCAGCCTCACCACTGTGACATGTAACCTAAATTTGGCTATTGTCTCTCACAAATGTTACCTCTATTTATTTTGGCATCCAACAAAATGTTCTTTTGAACAATGAAGAGACACACTCACGTGAAATTGAAAGCTATTTACTTCATATCCAAACTTTACACAATCAAGAAGTGATTGGCTGTCACAAAATTACTTGGACTTGGCGCTTCCGGTCTGCCAATGACTGATGTGGAGTAAAACAACCGAAGTCGATGTGAAGTTACATGATGAGTTAAACTCCCCTGAAATGGGAAAAACAGCCCAGTCGACCCCCCCGGTACTAACTAGCAAAAGTTTCCTGTTGTTAAAAGCCTATAGTAATGAAAAATGGGAAAGGCCTAAATGAATGTACCAAGAGGGGTTCTCGTGGAACAACCTTCCGGCGCTGCCGATGCGTCCGATGGCCCAAGTCGAATTGGAAGATAGCGTCGGATTCTTTGCCCAAGTGCTCAAAACCGATGCTAAATTCCCAACTGCTGAAATGAAATGTGCCCTGATGAATTCACATATTACATAAATTTGCATTATTTATACTAAACATGTTCGTGATGCCCCCATTAATTAACAAACATCTGTTTGCTTGATGAAGTTACTTTATTGGGAGTCATCGCCTGCACTGAAGAATTAATAAAAGAATCTGAGCATTGTTAGGCAGTCTGCTGAAAAATGTTCACACATGGCACTTTAAAACTACATACACATTATGCCCTTTATTTTTTGACTAAGTTTTGTTGAGTGTGTTGCACTTCCGCCTCCACGTTGTAGAGTGCTTTATCGTCAACAACTAATGCACAATTTGTAACATCACCACCCTATGTGGTGTTCTTCTGTGTGGAACAATGCACTAAGAGTGGCTTCATTTCACACTGACTACAATGGAATCCACTTACTGTCGCACTTCCGTATGTACAGCATTCTAGACTAAGCAGGATAATGTTACTCCCTATCTTTTCTTGCATATCACTAGGGGACAAAGCACTTCACTGTGGCCAGTAGGCCCACTGATGTCTTGCAAATTGGATATGCGTAGAACACTGCTGCATGGGCAGATCCCGTATTCCCTCCAATTGCTCGTGCACCTGATGGCTGTAACTTCATAGTGATGCCATACCAGACCGCTTGCTAATTTCCCATCTTGGAAGAAATTAGTTAAGATGGCCATTTGTGAGATACGTAATTCAGGTCAGCGAGAAACCGACTTGCTTTTCTCGTTGACCTGCACCAGAGTACTCTTGGCTGTTCTCCTTGCCCTGGCGTGCTCTAAATGCGATAAATGACTGCTACAGTACACACGCCCTGTGTTCACATCCCATTATTTTTACTACACCCTGCTTCAAAAATTCTGAGTACATATTTTTAGTCATGGTTTTAAAGATAAAATAATGTATTTAGGCTAAATTGAATTTATTCCATGTTGTAACTTAAATTTCAGTTTTATTTCTATTTTATCCTGCTATTCACCATATAATCACATCTCTATCCATAACATTTGCACAAGGTGGTCGGAAATGTGACCAGGTCACCTGGCAGGTGTACTCTGGCAAACACCCGGCTCTCAATCATTCTTCACTTCTGTTCATGATAATATGAGAACGCATCAAGAAACTTGTTGGCAAGAAACACATTCACCACCTTTCTAATCATGGAGTTGAGAAATCTGTTGAGTGTCAGCCACAACTCGCTCTGCCAGTTGTTATCCTTTGCTCCTACCCCCTTGCTTTACTCATCCAACTACGATGATGAGTACGATTCACCTACAGAAGAAGAGCTGGGGAGGAGACTTGCGACTGACTTACAGTATTTAGCACCACAGACGAACGTCACTCTGATAATCCCCCAAATGCCAGGGCAAATTCACATCCACGTCATCACAACTATATGCTGTTCATGGTTAACTGGGCAATTTTGATAGCCTTGCTTAGGATCTCCTCTTCTTCTTATTTTTGTATCCTTCTGCCAATCAGCATGGTCATGAGCCTAATCACTTTATTCATGTGCCATCCCAATAAAACAGCGAAACTGTCATATGCAAAATTGTGCTCTAATGTGTATAAAACAAAAAAAAATAAATATTACTTCCATTGGCGATAAATTTAAGCATTACATTTGCAATGTTTCACGTGTTAAGAACTGTTTTTATTAATTTCCTGCCAACTTAATAAGTAACAACACCAGTGCGTAATATATGTAGTTATAGTTATGAGCAGTGATTTTTTTTTCAAAGGTTTGTTTCAAAAATGTACCATGGCTAGGCTGCTAGCGAGGGGCGGGGTATGCTGGATTTGAGAGAAACCCTGATGCATGGTAGTAAAATTCAGGAAAGATGTTATAACTTCCCAGGGTGCCAGCTCATCTAATACACGGGTGAACACGTGATGACGGTATCTCAGGGCAGTAGCAGGTTGAAAGCCATGTGGCGATTTCACCTCGCAGCACACATTCAAGAACGAAGTTAATACAAGAGTCACTTTAAGAATTAAGAAATGAAATAAGACGAGGTACGTTTGAACTCTGTATATTGAATGATGAGAGCACACATACAAAACAACACTCTGTCCCTCTAATTAAGCGGGCATGGCACACAAGGCCTGCCATAGACCGACAAGGAATAAAGTTCTGAACTGCCCCTGGAAATCACTGGTATGAAACTCTCCAGGGCCGCGAGTCTGGCGGAGAAAAGGGTGATTACGCTGGAGGAGCAAAGCGATTAAAAAGGTTCTGGCAAATTAAAGACTTACTATTGTAGTTATTGTGGTTGATGCAAATGGATGAAGCTCCCATGGCGCATGCGACACACACGTCCAACCTGTTTGGCCCACTGGTAAAGACTAAAGATGGAGGCTCGGAGATGCCGTTACCTAATGGAGTTATCCCACCAGCACAATGAGGGGAAAACCATAAAAATACATATACTGAACAGTATACATGTAGAAAGCTATTTAACACAGCAAAACACTCTGCTAATTTAACTGAACATTTCTGACACATCAGACTTCTTTAATAATGTCTGCAGTCCCTGTTGCTATGCATGTCGTGGGAAATGAGTTTCCCCGAGAAAAGCCGGGATGGCTTGCAGAACACATAGGAAATTATAATAAAAAGATACAAACACTATACACAAACAAGACCCTTTAAATCAACATTATTAAATTAAAATATTAATTTAATAAGTGAACAGAGAATTTATGGGTGCTTGGAATGGCGGATGCCGGAACTGCCAAGGTTGTTGACTAACATTTTTTAACAAAACTGAAAAATGAAAATACGCCCTTTAGAAATAAAATAAGCATGACACAAACTCTATACAATTATAATAAGAAGTTAGAGTGTCACAAATAAATTGTATGTAAATATACGTAGGCCATGTGGTCAGGCACTCTTTATTAAATAACACAACACTCAAGGGGTGCAAACGGGAGATAATACTTTCCTGTATTTACTTTAGGCTCTGCTTTCTGGGGGAGACAACACTTCACCACAATAAACACATATAATATATTTTACTCTTGGAGAGGTGGATCATTCGGGTCATGGACCGATTCACTGACCTGTTCGTGCATGAACAATTCTGGAGACACATTCATCAAAGCACCTCATGCATAGCTGGTGCATCAGCGGAGCAGCATTGGTCTGTGCCTCCCAAGCGGGACAGTGAAGTTGACATCAAATATTTACTTTATTGAGAACAACCTATAGTATCATGCTACATGACATACCTACTGAATACATACATCAGCACACAGGTATTAATGTTACTAAAATTATTAATTGTAAAAAAATTTATTAACAAACCGAACTAAAATTTACAAGCATTATTAACATAAATGAAAAAGGCAGTATTTGAACAACCAGTTCCTTACTACAATCTTTTCATCCAGCACACTGAGTGGTCACAAAATTTTTGCCTCCTTTCCTGTGTTCTAGTCAAACACTAGGGGTTAAAAATGAGTTTCTCTTGTGATGAGAGACCCTGCTAAAAATCAAATATACAGTCGAAATGTTTTATCCTCTGTCCTTTATTTAAAAATGCCTGTTTTAGTAGCCCAAAAGTTACATCGAGCCCAGTCCCAAATGCTACAATGGCAGCTGACATGAAGAACAATGGCACTGAAGAGAGAGTGGCAGCATGGTCAAAGCAGAACATAAATAGTGTCCAAGTGTGGAGCAGCTGCCTTCTGAATGTGTCCCATTTGATCATGGACACGTACCAATTAAGTAAAAAAAGTCAGCCTGGTGTTAACAGTTCCTGAATTTTTTTTACACAAACAGTCTGTATGTTTCTTGTCCAACAGCCGTAAATATATGCATAGAGACATAGTCTACTTGTGAGCTGTATGGATGAACAAACACGCAAATAAAGAGAGGTATCATAAAGATGGCCAAAATATTTGTCTGGAACCACACTTTAATTCACATGAATAAATTTACACTGATAAGCCATTTACCTGGCTAAAGTGTGTTTGCACTGCTGTAATTTTTCTTATCTGTATTTTTAATTTGTGCATATAGACAAAAACACACACACAAGTGAGAAATAAAATAGCTGAAACTTGAAGTATTTTAGAGATAGTAACACATGCCTTCGTTAAGAAAAGTGTAAAATGTTACTTGCAAATTTGATAATGCAATATTCACACCATTTTTGTTTCCATTTAATATTTTGTCCATCATGCTGCCTAAAGTACCTACCTAAGTTTTAGGCACAAGGGAGTGAGTGCCCTCAGAAAACTTACAAACAGAAACAAGTTGTCTTGTGGCCCATGTCAAAGTTAGATGTATCATGTTTATGGGAAACATCAATCTGTATCAATCCCTGAATATTTTAACTTTTGTTTAAAATGTAAATCTCCTACAATGCATTCTTTTCATGTCTTCCTAATAACTCCAGTGATATTTTATGCTACAGGGCTAACTTGCCATTAGAAACTTCACTTAATAAGAACAAAGGTGGATCTAAAGAACCATTATGTAGGGGGCTACTTGAGGGGTGATGCAATGTGTAATACGATTAAACCACATGCTTACAAGTAAGCATTAACTTTTACCGATGTATATAAATATAAGAAGTTGGTGCATAGACTATCAAAACATTTTTTTAATAATCTTCTGTTTCTATACTAGCTGTTAATACAGCACTATTATAAATATGTGTTTGGTTTTAAAAATAATCCTATTTTACCCAGTGTAAAATCAATATCCAAGGGAGGGGCTCAAGCCCCCTTAGCTCACCCCTTGGATCCGCCACTGAATACGAGCAAGTGTTTGCTGAGTCCACTGTACAGGGCTCGCCAGCTGTTTATAGCAGCAAATCCTTAAGTGTCTTGATGAACTGAGTGACACCTCAATGTAACTATTCACAACCAACCATAAGTCGTTCTGTGCCCACATGCATTTTCTGCATGGTTTTTCTAGTGCAAGAGTAACCATTTATAATATATGTGTCATGTATGAGTTATTACTGAGAGGCAAGACTTTGTGGTGAATAGCAATAAAAACGAACTAGAACAGGAATTCATGTCAATTCACCAAGTAACACTAAAAATGTAGGTTAAAACACTGACTGAACCTAGCTAAACTACATATTTCAATCAGTCAACTCATGATTTTAAAAACATATACTAAAAATTTAAAGTGCATAATTATATATTTTAAAGTTTCCTAATACAGTAAAAGAAAAGTAGGTAAAAGGTGGAAAACAAAATTTATATTGCTAGCATTCATATTGAATGACAGAGCAATTAGAATCAGATAACATACTGTGTAAACATGGCCAAAATTGTATATTAAACATGACTAGCAAAACTGCAAAAGTAGATATAAAATAACTTCATTTTATTATTTTTTTTTATAAAATCATATTCAAATATATTGTAGTAAGATACTGACGAAAGAAAAATTACGTTGCCTGGTAGCTTCAACACGTGCTCTGGTAGTAACTGGTAGGGAAGTGTAAAAATAAAAACCCTAACAATGTGATATTTGCTGTGATAAGGCTTTGTTTTCTTTTATTTCAAATAGGTAATTTGCTTATTCTTATACAGTAGTGGAATGTAGTCACTAAAACATAATAATTAAGAGTATGTAGTAACACCTAGTCAGCAGAATCAAATTTGCTGTGTATGTATTAATGCACATGTTAACGGCCCAGCCTACCAAATCAGCAGCCGCAAACTTCAAATGGGTAATCAATGTTAAACAAAATTACTCCTCATTGTGTCAATTTTAAAGATAACTATCTCAAACCAAAAGTGACATTTCTTAAAGAATGTTACCATGTTAAAACATCTTGCCAATTGTTTTGTTTAATATGTATATGTATTTTTTTCTAAAATACAATATTGAGATTTACATACAACAAAAAAAAAAATGAATAAATAATTTTATGTAGTAATATTCTTTGAGAAAGTCGCATCAAAATGTTTTTTGTTTGAAATAATTATATTTAAAATTTAGGCAATGAGAAAGAATTTGGTTTTACACTGATTCCCCATTTGAAGTTCACGGCTGCCAGTTTGGTAGGCAGGGCTGTTAATAGATTTTTAGTCTATAGACCAAATACACACTTCGTAATGATGAAATCTGCATAAAATATGAGCTCTAGACATAACTCCAGTGCAACAATGAACAACATTTTAAACTGTGTAGTATGTTGTCCCAGTTATGGTAACGCCACAACCCCGGGGTAAAGTTGCTGTCCATGAACTTAACAGAGCTTGCTCTTGGAGTAATTCAGTAATCAGTCACCAGGCTGAACGTAACAACAGTACCACCTTTTAGTCTCATGCTAAACTCTAAAACTTAGTGAACCTCACACTGACCAGTGGATCGGATTTTAAATTCCAATGATAACGTACTTCAATATTATTTGTAAAATTCTGCACAGGAATATGCACATATGTACTGTCACCCACTGGATACTTCTTTCTTCAATAAGCCAAAAACTGAAAATATTCTGTAATCAACCATACTTTTCTTTACCCCAGAGAACACTTAACATTTTATGATGTAACAATAAAAATAAATGTTGATGGACATCCCTATTCCTTTTGTATTGTTTTTTACCAAAATGTTCATACCTAAAAATGACTTTTGGAAACACCCGTTTGAGCCATGTATCACAAAAACATGCCTTAGAGAGAAATGGAGGAACTAAAAACATATACACACGCGTAACATTTTTTAATTCTATTCGTAAGCAGACCTCACTCAGACTGTTTTTTCAAGAAAATGTTTTCTGCTGGAGCTCTGAACACGTTCGGTGGACTATCCAGGTGACCACCTTAAAATTTAAGTTACACGTACTTCATATATACCCTTATATAAAGCTTTTGAGTCAGTTGCCAAATATCAATGACTCAGCTACAAAATTGTTTTCTGATGGATATATAAAGCTTTATAGTTGATACAATTGATGCTAATGCTAATGCTAAAAATATAGCATTATTCTCCTGTGACCTGATACATCAGAACCATCCAGTTAGCAAAACTGTTTAATGTAAACAACATTCATTTACTTACATAAACCTGGCTGAGACAGTCTCACCGAGAAGCAATGCAGAGGATGCGTTTTTAAATACATATTGTTATTTCTTCATTAGTCACACTTAATATACAAACTGACAACACACAACATTTTAAACTGCTATGGTTATCATCATGAAAACTTTATTTTACAAATGAACCAATTAATAATGGTGCATAAACTGCATATCTTAAACAGCACCCAAAATTGTCCCTTCCAAAAAACACAAAATCCACAACATGTGAGCTGTACCTTAGGATGTCAGATAAAAACACTTTGATGTACATAATATTTTACCGTTCATGTAAAAATTCTTGCTATACTATTTTTAAAGGTTTATGGTTAGATTATTATTAGGAATGTTATATAAACTTCAAAATAATTTTCTTTCACAGAATTAAACAAGAGGAAAGAGAACCGCACACAAAATATTACACTAAGCCACGCACAAAATACTATTCAGTAGTTAATTACTGAAGTTTGTCCACAAAAAAAATTTGTCAAAAGTGTTATATTGCACTCACAAACAACAGCACTGCAAGTTGATATATAACTGTTAGTTTTTGCAAACATTTGTTAGAAATCTATTTAAAATTTTAATTCACAAACTAACTCCACAGTAACAAATAAGTGTTTTGTGAATCTTTATAATCAGTACCCTGAAAATTATTGTTGATCCCTGCTGCATCAGAACACTGCATAAGGAAAGGTAACAGGAATACAAAGGATTGTCATTTTATGACATAAATTTTTCTTTTCGTAGTTGATTTGGTAATGTTTGTTTCAATTTATTGGAGAATCCATTCTATACTGAAATTCCATGCAAAATACATGCTTTTGTACAGCAGACATGATTGAGATTCGCTTAAACTTGCATTATTCTATGTAAATAAACATAATTTATAATAAAGAAAGACTAAATTTGAAGAAACGTCATCCATGTGTCACGCCTAGTCATATGTAAGCAAGTGTTAATCCTCCCAGTCAGCAAGTGGAGCCGGCTGGCGTGATCTCGCTGGCGAGTGGGAGAGCTCTCGCACTTTTAAACTACCACTGCTGCTAGTTTTCTTCAGAATCCCTTTCACTTCATGGGCACTAGATGTTTCTCCGTGGTCTGTGTCGCCATCTGCAAATGTCACAGAGGCCTCTTGCCTATTCTTGTAGCAGTCTGGCTCTACCAAGGCTGGGCTTGGTGATTTCCTCACTTCAACATGCCTGCTTGAACTGTCATCTCCCAAAGATGATGTGCTAACAGAAGAATTTCGTCGTGAAGATTCAGCTGAACTGGTGGTCTTCTGGGCTCCTGGGGCCTCTCGCCAGAAAGGAAGCAAAGATGTCAAGTGTGGCATCACAAAGATACGGGAGACAGCACTCTCCACAGAAATGCGCTTTGATGACTTTCGTTTTGGTTTGGACTTTGCAATGAATACCTCAGATCTGCTATTTTCTCCCTCTAGCATTGGACCTACATTTTTCACAACACCTGGCTTCAGCACGAGTCGAGCCTTAATGGCATCCTCGTTAATTTGTTTTCTAATAGGCCTTGGGGATGGAGTTGTACCTTTCATGTTAGCCTGTTCAGAACTCTCCATTCGCACATTAATTTGATTAAATGTGAGAGATTCTACCATATCACTTGACGTGGGTACCATTTCCTTGCTAATACTTTCAGATGCAACACTGTCAGTCACATCTGCTATTTTAAGAGTCTCTTGCTTTGCGTCACTGGTTGGTGATGTGTTCTGCAATTCCAGTTGGGCTGATATAACATCACTTATGCTACCTGTGCATGGAGGCACTGGGGCAGGTCGTTTGTAGTATCTGCCCGCGCGACCCTCCTTCCGCAGGCTGGCCTGCGACCCAGACTGCTCACGCAGCTCATCTACCAGCTCAGCTGATGTGCATGGCTCTTCCAGAGAAGACTCTTTGGGCTCTGGGAAAGTAGAGTGTTCAGCAGAGAGCTGTTTCATTTCAAACACTGGTTCTGCAACTTGCTTAATCTGAGTACACTCTTTAGGCTCTTGTGCACGTGCTTGTGAAGATGAGATGACATTATCTTTTTCTTCTTTATTTGTAACTTGTACAATTTCTTCTGTATTGGAATCTTCTATGTTGGCCATGTTTTCATTTTCTGGCTGAACAGAAGTCTTAAGCTCCAGTGTTTTTTGGCCTTCAGATGTAGACATGCTCAGCAACTGAGTTTGCAAAACATCTGATTCATTTTCATATACAATTTGTCTTTCTGAGTCATTCTGACCTAGTTCTGTAACTTGTGGCTCTGTAATATCTGAAACAGAAATTTCATCTGGGTGTGAAATTATTATTTTAGTATTTAATTCACAGTCATGTATGCTATCACTCTGTGACTCGTTTTCACAAAATTTTGTATTGGTGCTCAAACTCTCTTTTTTTGCTGTTTCAGTTGAGTAGGTATCATCAATTATATTTTCAGAAATACCCTCCAAATCATTTATTTTACTTTTTACAGGTTCAGACTTTCGTAAATTTACTTTACCTGAATCAATGGCTTGTACTGAACATGTTGTTTCAACTTTTATAATCCCTGGGAGGCCTGAAATTAAATCTTTCGGCAACTCCAATAGCTCACTTCCACATGTATCATCATTTGTACCACATTCTGCTATTGCTGGAATTTCACATTCACCAGATGATAATTCAGAAATGCTAGAGTGTGCCTCACAGCTCTTGCTATCTGTAAGTGCTTCTGTTATTGATGAACTGGTCTTGGTCACATCATTTGTGCAACCTGCCTCCAATACAGTGCTGTTACTTAATTCATTCTCCTCGGACACAGACAACTCATGACCAGTTACATCATTTTCTGTGCTTGTTATAGTCTTTGTCAAGTTTTCCAGAGAGGATGAAATAGCACATTCCAGACCGTTATGAGAAATAATGTTTTCAGTGAGAGAGGTCTTTAGGGAAATTGGTGAAGGTACAGGAGTTGGAATGGGCATAGCATAGGAAGGTGACAGAGAAGGGATATCGTAGAAACACTCTTCTTCATCAGTACTGTCGCGGGAAATACACCAGTCACTGTCCTTCAAAACAAGAAACATAGTGCAAGGAAAACAACATAGTTACATAGAACATTATGCAGTTCACAAAATTTCACTGCTATAGAAACGTATGGCTGAAATGCACATGCATGAATAAGCTTGAAGAAAGATTAAAAAGGCTTAAATATATAACTAAGTGTTCTTCACCTAAGTTCTTCCTCGCATCACTGTACAATAAAAACATAATGTTAGATATGTTCAATTTACTCATTCTACAAATTTATTGGTAATTCTGATTTTGGTTCCTCTGTGTGAACATAAACATTTCCCACTAGTAAATATCTTATTTTATTATTTTATACATTTCTTCTTTAAAAATTATATATTTTATTTTATTTTATGATTTAAATGATAAAATTTACAACATATGCTTTAAAGCTAAAAATACATGGTTGATAAAACTATTATTGAATATATTTTTAAACCTATAATTTTATTTCTTGACATAGATAAAATCTCAAAAGCTTTACCCTTTGCTCTATTTTAGCTACAACTTGTTGGATAAAAATTACTTTATTAGATATCTTTATATTTCAGAAACAGTCCAAGCCAGTCAAATTTTGACTGTGGGTGTATACAAAGTCAAGAATACTAGTAGTATATTACAATCTCTTACAAATATAAAAGCTGCTGTTTTTAATTGTACAAATTAAATTTAAATGGCTTAGTATAAAACAATTATAGTAAATAAGAGAGGCCTGCAACTTATTTATTGTTACCGAGGTAAGAGCACAATGCAAAATTGTAAACAAAACTTTTTCTGGGGGGGGGGGGGGGAGGGAAAAGCTGGGCTCCCTTCCCCCTTGCCATTCTAATAGGCAACCATCACTGCAGTTAAAACACTGGGTCAGGGTCTTTCATTTCGGTGTGTCATGCTGAGTGTGTTTGTTAAGCAATACAGTGATGGAAACTAGAGGTAAACATCCTTTACAATCATTGTCATCATATGTCAATTTCACATAACTGTACCGGATATGTTCCAAAATGATGTTTACAACCTTAATAACATACATTTAGGAAACTGCAAATGATAAAAAGGAGCAATTTGTTGTACAATATTTGCAAAAAAATAAAAGTTAATTTCTGTGTGCAAGTAACTCTGTGAAGAAAGAAAATGGTAACAACACAGTAGGTGGCCCAATGCAAAGAATGGTTCATTGAGACAAAATTAATATGCAGGCCCAGAATTATTTCTTTACAAACAAGGTATAGGAGCAAGCCGTCATTATGCCCAGCCATCAGGGCTGCACATGTCACACATACATTTCTGCAGAAGTTAGTTCATCCAGTATGTTTCTAGAGATCTGTGGCTACCTACAACCACTGTGCACACTGCGCTGTGCAAAAGATTGAAGCTCCAGGCATTCAACGTGCAGCTTCTACAGGTGCTTCTGCCTGATGATAGGCCAAAATGCACTAAATTCACCAACAACATTCTTAGTCATATCAGTGAATACTAAGACTTCCTGAAGATGGGGATGCTCACAGGCAAAGCTTGTTTCCAGGTTTCAGGAGAGGTGAATTGACAACATGTGAGGATTTGGGGTTTGAGAACTCCAATGTCAGAGCAGAAATTGTATGCAACAGTCTGGTGTGATTTGCTTCATGACCATGTGATGGATTTAATTTTCTTTGCAGATGCCTCAGTAACATCAGGTGTTTACCTGAACATGTTGGGATAATTTGCACTACAAGAGCAACCTGACATTTGGCTTCAGCAGGCCAGTGCTCCGTCACACAGGGCCGTAACCGTTAGGACCAGCCTGAACAACAATTTTCCTGATTATTGGATTGGCAGAGGAGGTCGAATTACCTGCCCATCATGATCACCAGTCATAACTCTCTAATGCACTTTCCTGTGTCAGTTTGTGAAAGATGTTATAAACACAACATCAGTGAGGGACTTGTACAAACTTCATGTTCAGACGATTGCAACTACACAAAGTGATATTGACATGCTGGATAAGTGTGTGGCAAGAACTGGAGTGCCAGCTTGATATTCTCCAAGCTATGAACAAAGCATACACTGAACTACTTTCAGTGAATAAATAAACTTTAAGTGTGACTTATATTAAACAATAAACTGCTCTTATAAATAATTTTCAATTTCCTAAATACAGGTGATCAAAGCTGTAAACATATTTCTGGAACATAATGTAGTATATCCTTAAATTACTTGCACACAACAGGCTGTAAGCTCAACAACTATCCAACCTAGAATATATTATTCAAATTCACTCTACAGTATGCAGGGGTAACACTTGTGCATCCATTAACTATAACAATTCCCGAGAGAATCTCTCAAGCTACAAACTGTTTTTTCTAAATAGTGATTACTGCTGGAGGTATATTATTTGCAATTCTATGAAAAAACTTGACGTAAGAGACACTAATCAAAGTTTTGGGAGAATTGCAGTGATGTAACAAAAAGTGCGAATAGAAAACCCCAAACAGGTAAATTTATCAGTTAAAAAAATTGAAACACTTCTACCACAACCGAAAAATTAAAATTTTGTACAAAATTTTTATTTTATGAAATTTAATTTTTTTGTCAGAAGATAAAGTAAATAGAACCATCTACAAAGAGAGAACAAGGAAGTGTTAAATGACAGAATTAATTTAACAACATGTTTAGTCTAAATTGGCTTGCTTAGTCACTGAACTACAAGATGAAAAATTATTAACAAACAGCATGTTATCGTCCTGTAACCAAAACCAAAAAAAGAAATGCTGAAGAAATTCAAATGAAAAAAACTCTACTTTTTTTTATTTACATTCGACTCTCGATGTATCCTTATCGCATGTACTGATAAATCGCATCCACCAACAATTTTTTGTGGTCCCTGCAAAATTCCTATTTAAATGATGTTAACATAACCCGCTTTTATTGTTTATCGCATGTTGCGTCAATCGAAGTATATTTCGGGTCCCGTCACCTAAAATTTTCCACAACTATCATTTTTAAGCTGGTTGTTTATGCAAACGTCTAGTGACTGAATGTGAAAATGTCACGCGCGCCGCCGTTTATCACAGCTCTGCGGTACGTTGTCTGTCTTCCCAAAAGGTCTGCCACGTCTGTGGCGTGATGCGAGTCTGGCTAACTACCTCACCTTACATGCCTACGAAAGAGGAAGTGGTTACCTAGCAACCAGCGTGGCAACCTAGCCTCCTCTCTCATCTTCCTTTCTCCCCCTACATGCCATCAAGAGGGGAAGCTGTTGTCTTGCAAAAAAAAAAAAAAAGCAAGTCTCTCGGCTGTGCACGCTTGCCTTCACACGCTGTCCACGAAGCAAATGTGTGCCTGGCGAACATAGAAATTTTATCAAGATTACCCGTCACTCAAAATAGTTTCACCTATCATCACTTGTATTTCAAAGCAAATGGTTACGCCTGAAAATATTTCGCAAAAACATTTTAACGAAATACTTTTATTTGCAAAGATGTTTTCTTTTGTGATTAAAGGTTGATTTTCTCGTAAAGTTGGTGTTTCATTGTAGCTAGCGTAAAATTAACATGATTTTAAAATTTACATATTTATTTAACTCAAGGGCAGCATTTTTCCAAATAAAATTATATGGATATACTTGACCTCCCCTTGTCACCAAAAATTGAACATCGAGTGACTTGTATTATAAGTGTGAAGTTAATTTTCAGTAACTTCTTGTGGGGAAATCAGAGGATTTATATTTATTTATTTATTTATTTATTTCAATAGACATGCATATTTTAAATAAACTGATAAAACGTAAGGAGCTATTTGACATCTTTTGCCATCTAATAATGGGTAGATAAGTACCGAGCCGAGTGCAGTGTAACTCATGACAGGAAAAATCAGACGACGTGGTTTTGAATTATTAATTATTAAAGACAGTGAAGATATCAATTATAATCACTCTATTTATTCATTTCTATCTCAAAATTACAAGTTTTCTTTGCAGTAAAATATAATTAATTACTTTAAGAGACAGACATTTGCCACGGGCACAAGATGTCTGGACACATGTAACGGCGTGGAGGGGTAATCCTCCTGCCCCCACCCTTCCGCTACAGCCGCCGTGAACACACTGCCTGATCGACAACTTTTTCACGTGCTCTCAGCTTATCGAGAGAGCGCAGGCCATTCAAAATTTGACTTGCATTCTGCATCATATTATTTTCATTTTCAGAGGTTTTGAAAGTTTTAGGTCAGCTTGCAATTGGTGTTTTATTACAATCAGTTGTATACAGCATTTTGAGACGTTATTTTCTTTATCAAAACAAGTTTAGGTGAAATTTTTTAAATGTATTATTTACAGTAATACTTTTTCTAAAATTCCCATTTTTAATGTGTTTATTTGATAAATTTTATTCACAGATAATGTACAGCTCTTACTATACTCAACATAAAGTTTTATGCAGTTAGAAGTTGTATTTTATTTATGTACATGTCAGAAACCTCATCTACTGAAATACCACATGTATGGAAATTTTTTGGCAGTCCCCTGAATAACAATACATCGAAAGTCAACTGTATTCACGTTTCACACTCACAATTAAAGAACAGTATCTGCACCTCATATTGTTATTTTGTCCCAAAACAAACTCAGTTATTTTGATTTAATATTAATTTTTGTAAAACCATTTTAAAATTTCTATTTTTTTCCTTTGGAAAATTAGAGTGTAAAACTACATTTTCAATTACATCAAAAAAGAAAACATTACATATAACATGTACTCATAAAATTATTTTCGAGGTTAATTTGATAATGATAATTGGACAATGACACTGACACCCCACTTAATGGGTATTATTTACGTGGGTTTGCATCTGAGCTCCTTCCTACTCCCTTCCTGATAGCTGGGAAGCAGGTGTTGTTCTCTTGAAGGAGTTATTGCTGGGAGTCATACTCTTGGCTTTCAGCACGTTAATTATCACCCACTGAGTACGAGGAGGAGCATTAGTTGGTGCTGGCCTAGTGTGCACTCTGGAACTGTACAGCAACTCGAGGCGTGAGACCACCTTGTTTACGACTGAGGGCCGGTATAAGATATGGGTTTCTTTGGTGATGTGGGAGGCAATGGTGAGATGGCACGTGGGAGGTGCCAGAGTAGGCTTCTGCTTCCACAGGTTGAGTTGGTGGCTGTTCCTCTCTGATGAACTGCGCCCTCTCTCTTCCAGGAATACACCCAGTTGGCACTCTGTTCATCCTCTATCAGGCCTCTAGTCAGGGCTAGTCCCTGTTTGGCTGCTTTATCTCGCCTAGCCCTGGGGCAAGGCATAAGGGAGTAAACAGTACAGAGTAGTTGACAGTACGTGTACTGTACGGGTAGGCATGCCTTGAGAGAAGTATGAGTAGGCAGGTGGGTTGGGCTAGTACACTTGACTACTAGTATCCAGCAGGTATGTTGTCGGGCGGGACATCACCGGCAGACCCAAGCACTTACAGAAGGTGACAATAGCCTGGGTAAGGACACCGCTCTCGTATTATTTGAGAAGGCAGAAATCCTCACAGATCCAAGAATCACGTAGAGATGGTTCTCTCTGAAGGTGAAGGAGGAACAGAGGTGGAGGCTTGTATTCGCTCCTGGAAGAGTTTCTGAGGTTCGTATGGATGAAACAGGATATAGCAGGAAGCAGGTTGAGAAAGATTAGTAGCTGCGAGTGATAATTCAGCCAAACTGATTTACGTATGTTTATTGCCGAAACAGTAATCACACAGAACCAGCCTGTACCCCGACCAGGGCATGAATGGCTGATCCTAGGATACCAACCAGAGTGACGCCTGAACTTTGTTCACGTGGGCTGTACCTTTTACAACTTGTACACCCAAAATGCAACTTCGTGGTGTTTTTCTTGCTGGAAGTAGTATTTTGATTGCTACAACCGAATCATTCAACTGATGGGTGTAACTACAACTTCAAAGCTCACATGCTTCACCTTTTACACCAACTCAAGGAGGTAGAGTAGTGACTGTAGAAGTTGTAAAATAGGGATTTGGTGCTAATTTCACGAGAGGATTTAAGACGTTGGCTTTTTCAGTAATGAATGAGAAAAGGGAACTACTTGTAGACAGTGTGTACAGTTCAACCCGGAAGGTACATAAGATATATTTTTAAAAATATTTTTGTGTACAGAAATATCTTGCGTGTTTTGATTATTGTGTGATAAGTTACGTATCGCAAAGACTCCTTACAAAATACAATAACATATTGTATTACATGAATTTTAACTTGTTACAAAAGTAAATCATGTATATACATGCCAGATACTGTACATAACATTTCTAGTACTTGGTAATTTACAATAAATGGGTGCCTACAGTAGAAATTCTTAAGAAATCATACTTCCAGAAGAATCCTTTCATTTATCAAAACTTTACTTCACAAAATTTTTAAAGAATTCAAAACTGTTTTTGAGATCATTAGTTTTCTCGTACTGTCAAAATATCTATTGCATGCTATACACTAAGCATACTGAAGGCACAAAATATTCTAGATAGTTGCTTGGAAATATTTGTTTATAAGTGGGCATTCTTCATAAATATAAGTCAAATTATTACAATAATCCTATCTAACGTAAGCTTAACTAATTATTAAGTACATTATACCCTGTAATTTTTATCCCTGATTTATAGCTAACTCCACATACAAGTGAAGTACATTTGTATTGAAAAATTTGAACATGACTTAATTTATTTAACCCTCTGATAATGTAATATTTTGTACGTAGTATTGTTATATACTGCGGAGAAAGGAAAATTTTTATGCTGTTGCATGCGTTCACATGTAAAGAAGTGTTGAAACAGTTGGTTACATAATCGAAATACTTAAATATTCAACATTATCTCAAAGTAACTATCTAGTATGGAACATTAATGTAATGAATTAAACTCAGAGTGTATGAACAGTTATTCAGTTGAAACCAACCTAATACAACCTATGATAATATGTGAAAAAGTGCTTTATCAGTTTAAAGGAACATAATAATAATAATAATAATAATAATAATAATAATAATAATAATAATAATAATAATAATACCAATAACAATAATATATTTTTTTTAGGAACTCCTCAAGCACAAGGTGTAGTAACAAATTGATGTCACCATCAATAAATCTTGCAATGCTTCTTTGAGTGACTGAGTAACAGTTGCTAAATATATTTTTATTTCTCTCTTATTGCAAATATGTAATCTTATTATAATTTCCAATTGCTGATGGCTCTGGATCATTTTAAGTGCCATTCACTGTCTTGGACCTGATTCACAATTCTGTGACATGTTTTTGAACGTGTGAACATGACTCTCGTGATAAGACCTGAAGCAATTTGCAGAGCCCAGGAAAATAACTTTGTATAATCGCCAGCCATGCCTGAAGAAATTCCAGCAGTACCTTCAAGCTCTGTAGCATCTGTAGTTGGTGCAAGTGGACAGGCTAAACCCCTCTGCCCACCACCTCTTTCAATTGTAATTGTGCTGTGGCATGGCACAACATAGTTTTAACACAAATGACTCACTGGGTCCCCCAGAAAGCAGGGAGGAGAGAAGACAGTTAAACTGACCCCCGAAATTTTCCCTGAGATACCCGGAATTTTGAAAAATTTCAGGTTTTGTAATAAGATTGAGAGAGAGGTATTTAGCCCATCTATCACTTGTTCTGGACATGTGGAAATACTAAGCCACACATTTTTTTGTACATTATTTGACCTTAAATATGGCTGAGAAAGAGAGGTGATGTAAAAAAAATTGATACACTAATAAATTATTTTATAACTTTGCAATTTACTAGCTTCCAAACCATTATGCAAGTTTGCTCAAATATGCGGTACGAAAGGAGCTTTATCATCAGATTCATCGTCTGCAATGAGACCGCTCAAAATATTTACGTTTGCCGCCATGACATGAACAAAAAGTAAACAAAGTGCTTTGAGGGCTGCACCTAAGCATTCAGACAAGAACACTCTCTGCACTTTCTACAACTAAAGAATTTGGCCATTTAACAACCCCTACACCTTTGGGTGTAGAAGGTATAAAAGGTACATCCTACTTGAAACAAAACTCTAGTCTCGGAAGACACAAAGGTGCAGGGGTCAGAGTGGTACTCGGAATCGTGGCTAAATGTGTATGGATAACTGGGTAGCCATGAAGCGTGGGTGACTTCTGTGAGTTGGTGGGCAGCGTGGTATTCTATACTAGAGCTGCATTAGCTGGTAGTTGAAAGTGAAGTTGGTCGACGTCCAGACAGAGTGACATTCTACAAGAGCAGCAAGGAACAGCTAGTGGTTGAAGAAGTCAGTACGCGGCCGGGCAGAGTAACGTTCTACAACAGAGCTGCCAGAGTCAGCCTCCAACTCTGGTCTGCGGCCTCTATACACAACCAGAGCACAGGGCCAGTGTGGGGAGTTTGGGGGGGGGGGGGTGGTATGCGGGTAGCAAAGACGTAGTGGAGAGAGAGAGCGCAGCGGAGAATTGGCAAAGATGGCAGAAGGCAGTCGAAGCTGGCAGCTCGTTTCCCCTCCATGGCTGAAGGCTACAGGGGTCAGAGGAGCCATGGCATGAAATGACTTACAGACCAGCAGGAGGCATCAGCTGGCCCAAGCGAACGCTAGCTCCAAGGGTACCCTATGGCATGTACAGCTTAACGTCTCTTCTTGAGAGGGGACCATGGCTATGGAGGGGGCTATAATGGTAATGATGTTGTCCATGGCACATCAACTATGTAATGTATGATACAGTTCTTTGCTACTGGCCCATCATCGAGCCCATCAGCAGGCCACCTGATTCCTTGCACAATACTGTACAATGACAACCACCCGAATGATTGGTGGCGGTGGCGGTGGTGGTGGTGGTGGTGGTGGCGGTGGCGGTGGCGGTGACGGTGGTGGTGGCGGTGGCGGTGGCGGTGGCGGTGGTGGCGGTAGTAGCAACAACAGTAGTATCAGTTACAGCAGAATAAAATAATGGTAGTACTAATAGTATTTTTTAATTTAAAAAAAAAACAGTTGCTGCCGCTCTTAATTCTCAGTCCTTAGACTTAGACAATGTTATGCAGGTCAGCCATAGATTTAATTCAGTTGGTCATTTCCATGGTTCAACAGTCTTTTCTGCAACACATTCATAGCAACTTTCAGTTCAGCTTGAGTCCATTCCTCTATACACGTCGTTCCAAACCAGATGGTACTAATTTGCCAGTATACATCTAGCTGGGTGTTTTGAGTGCTCTAAGAAAATGTATCCCCTACCTCAGCTGAGTTCTGAAACATGGAAATCATGCTGTTTGTTAAGTTGGCAGTTGATATTCCCATACAAAGTTCTGTGCTCTCAACCACGTGAATACAAGGTTGCATGTAAGTGTGTCAGTTAGTGAATGTGTAGAGGTAGAGAGAGGCTGTAAACTGGGTTGAAGATGGGTTTGTTCATAATCAATCATTATATTTGCTTATTTTTCATCCCCACACCAGTTTTTTTCCTATGAAGTACAACTTCCAGTTTACATTGTCAGTTCTGTTTTTAAACTTTGTCTTACCAAGGTTTTATGTAGCTCTGTTCTCTTAATGCTGTTCCAAGTTTTAATGTTCTGATTGCATTCCTCTATGAATCACCAAAAGAATCAGTTTAGTACCCTAACATAAGCAAACATTTGTTTACCTTACCGAGACTACAGTAACACATTCCAGGGTTGACAGCTGCTGCAACATGCTGAAAAAGGGGCCAGTGATTTAATTTTATCCTTTAATAGTCTTCATGCAAAATTTCACAGCTTCTCTATTAAATTTTTTATTTCTATATTATCACAAATGCTTCCACTTGGTCTTAATGAAATAATACCTTGAGACGTTTATAAGTTTTGTATATGGAAAAGTACAATGTAACCCTTCAAACATAAAGCAATTAAACTGGCATGTGAAACTTTACTGACATGTATGCAAACAAGTAAGCCTCATATATGCGCATATCTCCTAGATGCACCGGGCGGTGCCCCAACCAACACTACAACTGCCACCATACCTACAGGTTGCGTCCCTTGTCATGGGGACTAATAAGACACATCAGTCAGAAAGCAAGCCAACCCCCCTCACAAGAATGAGTGAACCACCGGCCGAGTGGCCGAAACCACCCTCAACTGTCAAGTAGTTCGAGAGCACACTGAGGGATGGTGCCACTACCGCTCCAGCCACCAGCAGACACTACTAGCAGACAACCCTTGGCTCCGCCCGCTAACAGACAACTTGACCGCCCCCCACCCCTCAGCCTGAACGAGGGCCGGCCAGGCGAATAAATACCTGCATGCAGTCCAGAAATGTCAGTTGTTTGTCGGCTCTTCTTACAGCCAGGACCACCCTGACAGTTCTCTCCACTTCTCTGAGTGCTGGAGCTCTCTGCCAACCTTGACGTCTTCCAGACTTACCAGAAACTCTTCAGCTACACCATCAACAAATTCCAGACCTTCAAGGAGCTTTACAACAGCAACCCCCGAAGAAGTCATCAACTCTCCTTGCCTACTTACCTCTCCAGTAATGGCAACACACCCCCACTGCCCTTCTGGTAGTGGGTCCCGTAAGTCCCTTCAGGACACTGTAACACAATAGTTAGGGTCAGTTTATGTAGCTACCTAATCGAACTGCCTTGCCCAGCCTAGAACCAAGTCCTGGCTTTACGTAGTAACTACTTCTGGTCAGCTTGAGGTAGTTAGGACGTAGTACGGGCCACAGTGTCTATTCCACTTGGGAATAGAACACTAGTTCTCTCTTACTCCATTAGGTATAGGCCGTTCACGGTAAAATGAGCACTTTTGAAAGCCCTGCTTAAGATCTAATTCTATGCACATTGAGTGTTCTTCCGCCTAATGTAAAATTAACATTGCCACGGGCCTCGTCACTTTATTCATGCGTTGGTCAAGTGAAACTGTGAAATTGTTAGGAAAGTGAACATTTCATAAATTTGCTAATTTTTACACACTGAGGCATTAAAAAAAATAGGAACTGAAAGAAATAATTTAAATTATCATATATAACACTTTGATGCTGGCTAACAGCCAGTGGCGCTAGAGCCCATGACGGCGCTCACCACGCACGTGTCACGTGTCACGCATGTGCACAAAGAGGCCAATAATTTTGAACTTTCATATAAATGTTATTTTTCAGTGTAAAATGTGTTCTATTGTATTTGCAGGGTTTAATATGTATTAAAATATTTTAAAGTGTATGTTACTATTTTAAATTGTTTGGTTATAAAATTCAAAGTGCCAGCTGCACCGAGATCAAGAGCATTTAATATTCCAGCATGAATGCCATCATAGAGACGCTAAAATAATATTGAAAATTCATAAGAAAATAACAGAAATGTAAAACAATACTTAATTTAATTGTACCATTTTATTTCCAATAATTAAATATTTTACTCCGCGTGCATAGCACTTCCACTTATGTAAACCCCGTAGGCAGCCATGGTGGGTCTGTGCGACGCTTGTCTCTGGACAGTCTGTCGAGGAGAGCTGGCAAGGTAAAACACTGTCACGTACGCACTACAACTTTTGTTCATTGATTTAGGTTTCCCTAGTCCTAGCTCCCTCCCCTTTTCTGTTTTCAGCCCATCAGAAGACACCAGGGTCACCGCATCCCATCATCTCCATCATCCGCCGAGGAGAAGACATCCCACTTCAAATCGCCACATCCCGCTCGGAATCGCCAACCCTTGATTTCAGGGGCAACGGAACACGAGCCCCGCCAAGATCTACACCAGCTTCAGGAGACCCAGCACCTCTGAGACACCCAGCTCCTCTTGCTGCACCAGCAGCAACTATCAGCCATCTAGACTGGATCAGTAATCCAGCCGGACCATCTACGCAGGTAACCCCATGACGACGAGACAACCAGCCCACCGGATGACTCAACCTGTAGTAGATATTGTTCCAACTCGACAATCTACATGTCCCACATTGTATACTGGTCTGGTCCCAGCTCATCAGTGAGAGAAGACGGACATTTAAACCCCCTCGTGTTCCTGACCTGACACGAACCAAAAACTGTAACTGACCGTGACGTCGCCTTCAGCCTTGACCCGAGCATTATGCGTCAAGAGAGGGAGAGTTTTATCGTGGCACCCAACATGGAGCCCACACAATTTTACAAGTGTCATAGTAAAACAGAACTAGGCCAGCAATCCCCACGACCAACAGAGACTAGCTGGACGTCAAGCCTTAGCATACCGGACTTTGGGGAGTCTGTAATCACCCCGGGGCTCCCAAGTACCATAGTGAACATGTCAGACGCTGATCATAGCCAAGCCAAAGACCAAGACACCGCCTTGGCTGAAGCCATCCCAAATATTTGCCATACAGACACATGCCCTGGCATGGGGGTGCACTCCATTGCACACGCCCACTGTCAGAACAATTTCTGTTACCAGTGCCCAGGATGAACAGATGAAGTGCATTACACTGACGGCTTAGAATTCAGATGTAATGACTGCCGCACCTACCAAGCTGCCTTCTGCAGCTGTATCACCTGGATTGGAGGCGGAATCAATATTGTACATTGTATTGTGTGTGCCCAAACCCTTCCACCATGCATGTATAGGTTGGCCTGAAGAACGTGTGCCGCGACCAGGACTAGTATACTGCTGCAAGGTATGTCGGCGAGTAGCAGAGTACCTACCCACTAATCCGGGCCATATATAGACCCCAGTAATCACCAGAGACCCCAGCGAACCATAGCTGCCTGCATTTGCTGGGCAACCTCATGAAGACCTGATCACATTTACACAAGAATGCAAGTGAGAGTTCAGAGAACAAGACATCCCAACCAAGTAAAGGGTGACGCACCCAAAAACAGCTCCAAGGCAAAGCTCAAGAATAGGGGAACCAGAATGTAAAATTTGTGACTGAGTGGGGCAGCTGTGTTTGAGCCTTTCCACACACGTTTTCCGGAGAAGAGTTTGTAGCACATCTTAGAGCCGAGTTCTATAGTCGAACCCAGCACGGCAAGGAGGAAACTGAAATTTTCATTTGCATGAAAGTACAAAAGTATTAGCGAATTTTCATTACAGAAACCTAAGAAAGTTGCGTACGCAACATTACCAGAATGCTCCGGCCAAAATTATGCAACCTACTACAAATCCCTAAGCTATAGCCAATAGAGGAACTTGTAAAATGAGCCAGGAAACAGAGCATAATTTTAAAGCTCAGGCAGCGCTAGACGAGCTGAGGGTCAGTAGGCCAGCTGAGCCCGACAAACAACTCGTGAGAAAGGGAAACCCTCCTCCGCAACCTCCTCCCGCCAACCCCTCTTCTACATACGTGCTGGTTCTGCCTGGAATAGCACTATAACCAAGACTGTCCAGTCAAGCAGGCAAGCAAGGGCGAGCAGGGGAGAAGAAAACAGCAGGGGTGCCAGGCCCCCCCACCAAGCCAAGCAGAAAATAAAGTACCCAGCCAACAAGCCTCCAGAAGTACCTAACATAAAAGTCAAAATAAATGGCCAAAAATTACTCGCTTTACTAGACTCCACCACAACTGTAAATTTTCTATACAACAATGTTATAACACCACAACAAAGGGCTTCACCCTGCCCCCTTCAAACCCATTTAATACCAATGGCACAACATGATACCACCCTCAAGGTGGATGGATGCACTACTCTTGTCGTGAGCTTACATAAACACTCCAACCCGACAGAGTTCGTGGTGTCACAGGAATTATTGTGGCAGTAATTCCAGGGTATCATTAGCTGCGTCAGCAACAGTGTACTATGAACCATGGGCAGAGAAGAGTCTACATGGGGAATAAACACAGCGTCACTGTAAATTGGGAGCACAGTTTAGACACGGTCGTCTCACCACCCATTACCCCACACGAGATCAAACACAAGCTAACAGAGAAAGAGTTCACCATGTTGAGAAAGATCTTGGAAGAGCACACCAATGCATTTCGACAAGTAGGACAATTACATCAAACCCAGAGCATACAACACAAGATCTGGACCACTACACATGCTCCTATGTATAACTGTGCATACCGAGTATCCACCAGTCCAAGAGATGTAACAGTAAGGAATAACGGAACCCTAAGACTCGCCTTATAATTCACTCATGGTATTGGTACCAAAGCAAGATGGTCAGTTGCGGGTCTGTGAGAATTATAAAGATCTGAATGACGTGAGACACCCAATAGCGACCCCTGCAATCAACCTAATGCACACATTGAGGGACATAGAGAATGCCAAAGACTTCAGTAGCCTCAACATTTAGTCTGGGTACTGGCAGATTACGGTGCACCCGTAGAGTCACAAGTACTCAGTGTTTACCACATCCAATGGCGAAACCCTGCAGTTCCGGAGTCATGCCGTTCGGACTGAAGA
This sequence comes from Dryococelus australis, assembly GCA_029891345.1. Taxonomy (NCBI): domain Eukaryota; kingdom Metazoa; phylum Arthropoda; class Insecta; order Phasmatodea; family Phasmatidae; genus Dryococelus; species Dryococelus australis. Next base: position 231,542,412 of record CM056996.1, on the reverse strand, counting down.
ACACACCAGTCACCTTCAAAGGTTCATGTGAGCCAAAGTGCTCACCGGCTACATCGGGCAGTTTTGCTTCGCATACTTAGATGACGTTGATGCGTGCCGTTCCTGCTACTAATCAACTACGATATTACGACTCATCGCTAAGTGTTCCTACTTCCACTACTACAGACATGAGAGACACTTAGAGAGAATTTTCAAGATTAATTCTCTGTTAACTACTCTACCAGGCAACAGGAACTTATAAGCGAATTCCTGTCACCTGAAGACTACGCAACCCAGCAAGCACGTCGCCCCCCCCCCCCTACCACGCGCTGAGAGTCAACAAGCTACCCGGACCTCTGGTAAGGCAGAGCACAACCGAAGATGAATGAAGCAGTATTGCTGACTACTGCTGACCAGAGATTTTCAACCCCCACGCCAGGGCAAAAGGACACCACGCCTTCCCTGCACCCCGCTACGGCAGCCTAGAATTGAGCACTATATAAGTCTGTGCACAGCGGGGCTCCAGCAGTCATTCTTGTTTCTTCTCTCACGACAACCCGAGAACTACCCAGTGCTGGAACCTCCGGAGATCTACAAAGTCTTATGTATGCTTACTGAGGCAACTTTCATCAACGACGACCAGTCATCCAGCATACATGCTCATACGTAATAAATTCACTTTGTCTCTTCTAAACACCAGTTTACATAGTACAGTTTAACAGTAATTTACTTTGTATTTGTCTAGAACTATTCCCTTTCCCTTGGAACTCAGAACCAGGTCGCCTACACCTCAATAATGCAGTTACCTTTAGCACTCCACGGTTCTGTAGGAGGTAGCACGGGTCGCACGTTTATTGTAGTCTCAATAAACATCTATTGTTCTCTATCCTTAAGCTTTCCTTCTTTACAGTACTTTTCTATTTACCTGCTAGATACAACATACAATGTGCACTGCCGACAGGAACAGAGAGATTATAACTTAACCAAACTAGTCTGACTACGGATCCCCTTCAGGAGTCCGTGAGTCTAGCAACACACACATTAGACGGTCACCTGTTTCTTTCCACCAACCCGAGCACTAATTCAGTGCTGGAGGAGAGGAACAGTGGAGCTCCTATCACTAGTAACACCATCCAAGGAGGGGCTACAAGCCTGGGTTATTTCCTCGCTTTGAGCACTACGTTAGTGCTGAAGTGACCATAACCTGAGACTTGCCGCTCAACCTTGCCTGAACGCACAACCAGTGGAGGCTTGGCGGTCCACATGGTTCTCCATCTCTGATCAGACCGCAAAGCATGGGGGATCAGTGGAGACTATTACCGAGCTCGTACCAGCAAGCAATTATTGGGTAAACACTGTAGATACTGTTCTTGTCCATGTGCACTACGGAAATTGTTAAGCCACATTACTCTATGCCTTACAAGGTGAGGCGTGGCCTCAAGCGTAGGGAACAATACCAGGCTTTCCTTGCTACCAGACAGCTGTCTGCACTACCACCTCCTACGCAGGAAAGGCAGGCGGAACAGGATCATGCCGCCACACTCTGACGCCAAACAGTTGCGGCTGCTCTGGTCATAATTGTATACTTTTCACAGTCTTTCTGAACCAGCCAGAAGTACCACCTGGTGCTGAGAGGGTTAGTATATCAGACCGAGGCTAGGCACGGCTGGTCCAATCCATACTTTTAGAGCAGAGAGTTGCCCCCCTGGAATTGCCACTTCAGAGTGGGGCGAGTCAGCCACCACTGAGTGAGAACAACACAACATCACCAGCACCCTCCAGGACGATGGTGTAAGTCAGTAACCAACACCCCTTGCCAAACACAACTAAGCATAATTAAAAACCATGATATTGGTCTAGCATTAAAATCCTAGATGAATGTGCCATTTAGACTTAACCGGGCATGCATCAGCATGACTGTCTACTTAAAGACATGGGAGGAACACTACTGGCACTACACAGAGTCCTGGAATGACTAGAACTCCATAGCCTTACCTGTAAGATATCAAACAGCCACTTCTTCGGCAAGACGTTGATTGATTATCTAGTGCACATGGTATCACCTGTAGGAAACTACTCGCAAGCTTCATTAATATGCACCACTGAAGAGGTCAAAGAGCCTCCCACCAAGAGACAGTTGTACCACTTCTTAGGCCTGTGCAATTAGCTGCGAGACTTCGTGCCTGACATCGCCAGCCAGATGGCTCCTACATACCCTGCTGGAAAAGGGGGCACATTGGCAGTGGGGACTAGAACACTGCAACGCCTTCCAGAGCCTAAAGAAGAATTTCCAGAATCGCATGCTGCTACACCAACCACAAGGAGATAGGTATCATTTTGTAGACTGAGGGGGCTGTCAGAACGGTCTAGGGACCATCCTATATCAGGAAGATGCAAACGGCCGACCCCAAGTGATTGCATATGCCAGCACCAGGCTGAACACCGCTGAACAGCGGTCCCCCATCAACAAACAAGGGTGCGTAGCTGTAGTCTGGGTGATGAGGAAGTACAGGTACCTCCTTAAAGGCAAGCACTTCATTCTGCGAACTGATACTAAACCCCTCCAATGGCTTCCTGAGTTGTGGAATTCCAAGGCGAAGATTGGGCAGTGGGAGACGTTCGCCACTGAGTTTTACTTTGAAGTCGAACATTGTCTGTGGAAAACGAACAACTTGCCTGATGCCCTGTCATGACAGCCAGATCTCGATGGGGGAGTCAAGGAGGAGGAAGAGTGGGACAGAATGACATCCCTCCAGTACCGAACCACAGCCCCGAAGAGCACCTCCGACTGCTGCAGCTCCAGTTGAGCAAATACCAAATCACCTATAATCAGCAGCAAGACCCCGATGTCCAGAAGCACCTCCAGCAGCGCCCCCAGCGGTTCAAACTCCAAGACAACATTGTCTGGCCCCAGAGTGGTCAACCTGAGGTGAGATGGCGGATCTGGATACCAAAAAACCTGATGACAGATATCTGCCGCAATTATTATGATCACCCGCAAGCGGGACACCCTGGTATCAAGGAGACCTTTGGTGCATGCTGCTTATACCAAATAACTACAAACGATTACGACACATCTCACTGCAACCCTAGTGTACTACTTCTACACACGTAAGATTCAAACCCCGCACCATTTTGTACATGGAAGCAATGGCCTGCCATGATCCTGGAGGGCGGCCGGACACGTGGATACGAGGAGTTGTGAAAGACAACGGCACATCACCCCCTCCCCTCCCCCTCCCTCCCCCCCCCCCGTGCTGAAAGCCTACAAGCCATCAGCCGCCTCAGGCCATGTACAAGCGTCACCGAAGATACACGAAGGCCAAGAGACGACCAGAGGGTTCTACCCCCACTGTAGCCTCACACCTGAGGGACGTCACACACCCACCCCCGCGGCCGCCATGACATGCGCTGCTTCGCTATATAAGACCGTGCACGACAGTCCTCGCCAGTTGTTCCTGCAGTCTTCTCTGAGCACCTGGGCCTGGAGTCTAGACTACTACGAGACATTCAACAGCCCTTCCAGAGGCTGTCACCAACGACCTAAACAGTCTTCAGCTGCCACCATTGACGTCACCATAAGAACTCTGCAGCCCCGCTACCGGACGCTTCAGCAACGCCCATAGCTACCAGAAGCTTTCTGTAGAATTATACATACCACATATAATTCTCCTCTATCTCCTACAGATACCCCCATTTAGAGTTAGGTTTGTATCTGAGTAATCTTCTACAGTTTTCACTTAACTTCCCCACTTAGCTTAGGACCAGGTCACCTACACCTGGATACCATAGGATTACTTCCAACCACCGGTCTGCCTGGCAGGAGAGCACGTGTCACCGTGTTTAGTAAGTTTTTTAATAAACATGGCTTTGTTTCTCTTACCCTCGAATTTCATTCATAGAGTAATCTGTCACCAATACTGGGAGAACCTCAAATTGAGTATCGCCGACAGGAACCGGAAAATTATTCTTATTTTGAAATTAGCTACAACTGGAGACTCCCCCTCACGCCGCTCCCAGTTGAACACACCCCCATTAGACGGCCAGCTATTTTATTCCTACCAAGTATAACAGGTACTGGAGGAATAGAATAGATGACCCACGACCACTAGCAACACTTCTTAATCTTAATGCTATTGAAGGTATCAGTCTATGTGTCAGGTAGTCAACAGCCCATGAACATGCAGCTCAGTATCGCTGGACATTTCAGTCTTGTATATCACCTTTCTCCAATTACACCTACTTCAACATCCATGCCCAACACTCCTGACGTAATGAGATGGACAAATTATTTCCATAAACCCGGTAGCACCTCTGAAGTTATAAAATATGTTGTAAAAATTTTTTAGGTGCAAATCTTTACAAGTAATTATAATTACTCAAAGACAAACAGGTCTTAATTACTACTTCAAACTGATATATGTATAACTCCTAAACAAATATAAACCAATAATTCTAGTTTGGGTTGTTTTGTAGTACTGATAGCTCAGAGAGCACTTGGACAAACAAAAGAAAACAAGAAATGAAGAACAATGCACAGTTCAACACATTCCTGTTCCTTCCTTTTAACATGCGACTACAGTGGAGTTGTAGTTTCTTAATATTTTAGATAATGGTTCCTCAGATCTTCTGTATTTAAATAAAATATACAATTCAAAACCGTAAATTCTTCAGTAGTGCTGGCATGACATACTTTTTAGTTCTGAAATGGTTTTCCAAATTCAGAATTGGAAAGAGATGCTTTCTGAAAAGTGGGTTTAAAAAAAATCATTATGTGAATGATATCATTTAATTACAAATTTGAATTACCATTCCAAGCAACTAGCACTTTGTTCAGGCCAGCTTATTTTTTTAAATAGTCTTTACAAAATTTAAGTTTTTATATTAAAAAGCAAACGTAAGCTAACTTGGTGGTCATTAAACAATGTCTGACCTCAACTCACCTCAGCGATGCCACCTCTCTTCGCGACGCTGCCTCCACGGGTGCTCTTGCTACGGACAGAGCGCGTCGACCCACCGACTGAAGCCGTCCTCACCAAGGGTTCCCTGCTCGCAGACAAACCTTCTGATTTGGTGGGGTGATGACCAGCATACAGTGGCTCTGCACTAGAGTATCCAGAGCTTATGTCTTCAGTTGATCGAATGTGGCTGCAATGTGGTGCAAGTGGACAAACACTCGTGAGCAAACCCAAGTTACATGAATTATTGTGCGAATATATTTCTAAGAGAGACACTGGTTTCTATCTAAGTCTGGAATGGCAGAGATGCAACCACCACCATCATTATAAAACTGGTCACAAAAAACTTAAAGCCATATTAAGTGCAACAGGCGTGGACACAAAGTCGGCTTGGAGGTTGGCGACATGCCTCCCACTGTTATGGTCATCTGTTTTATTCCACTGGGAATTCTGCTAATGGATATTCTGATGTGAGTAGTGTGCAGGATGCTACCACTGTAAGGCTATTCCCGTTCCCCCTCCATCCTTGGTCAGCCACTACTTCACTCCACTCCTCTTACCCAGTCTTCAGGCTGGCTGGGAAGTAACATTTCAAAATACATACATATGTCACATTTTGGCCAGAAGTGGCTCTCAGTTCCCAGTTGCAGTGCATATGTATTGGTTGATAGCCAGCAGTTACTGCACATACATCCTTTAACCAACTGTTTACTGACTGTGCATGCGCACTAATTGCAGTGAAGCATCCACCCTCTTTTCTTCCCCTATGGCGTTGCCTTGTAGAGTGGACATATGCACATGCTTTGAGTTTAACCACAGAAAAGAAAATAAAAAATTAAAAAAAGTTTGAGTGTGATTTATGTAAGTATACCTTTACTTTATATATATATAAACATTTTAGTAAGTCCCATTCAATAGACTGTAGAAAACCACCAGGTTGTCATCAGTGTGATAACCGGCACAAGCATAAGAAAAATTTGATACATCATGAGAAGATTTCCCATGATGATGTCTTTATCAAACAGTATTTTAGGATTCACTATTTGTAAAGAAATTAATCAAATCTAAAATAGTGTCACATCTGTGTGCATCTCACCTATATATTTGCCATATTTTATATGACTCCTTCTCAAGTTTGCAGCTATCAATCATTTAATGAGCAATATATAAAGGACAGGAATCCAAGTACTCGCAGTCTAGTACTTGTCGATAGACACACGCACAAAGTAGGACGACACAGTTTGATTCATACGGTTGCGCAATCACGATGTTTCGCTGGCTAAGCCAGTTTCACCAGGCGGCAAGTTGTAGGACACTGCAGTATGGTGGAAGGGCTCTGTTAGTAGTAAACCTAGCAGCTGGGTGGCAAATTAGGGTGGGGCGGCAAAATTTAAAAATTGAAAAATTGCATTTATAATAAGGAGCTGCAATTATCTTATATTGAGGCCAGGCGGCTGCCTGGATTTAATTATAAAGTGGTGAGTTCTGAGCTATTGCTTGAAGGTGGTAGGGTTCTCACAACTCTGGTTCTGTAACAGGAATCAAAATCTTTGTTGTGTGATACTGCATATGCTACAACTGGTTTGTCCTGCAGGTTATTGATGTTACCAGCTATGGCTTGTTTGGTGTCTGCTCTGTGGCCATTCATTCTTTGTGTGTGTTGGTGGTGAGGCCAACGTATTCTGCATTACAGCATTGGCACTGTAGCAGATAAATCAGATTTTGTGTTGCACAGTTGTAATTGCCTTGGATGGCGTATGTATGGTTAGTGAGTCTGCTGTTGAAAGAAGTTGAGGGTTGGTGAAAGGTGCAGGAGCCACAGCGAGAACTATTACAGGAGTGGGATCCTTTGGGAGTGATAGTTTGATTGGCATTTGTGGTGGACTGCAGCTTTGGACGAACCAGTTTGTTGCGGAGGTTAGGTGGCCTTTTGAAGACCAATCTGGGGAGTTTGGAGAGTAGGTCTTTTGTTTGCGGTGAAGAAGCTAAAATTTTGTATCCAGAGTGGAGAATGTTTCTGAGTTTATTTAAGCCTTCATGATACAGCACCACCAGGAACATCAGAGTGGTTGACACTGGTTTGTGTTCCGGTATTTGAGATGGCTTGCTGAATCAGTTTGTGGATGAGGAGCCTGAGGTAACCTCTGTCGAGGAATGCTGTGGCTATTTGTTCGCACTGTTTGTTGAGATCACTGTTGGTGGAGCAGATACGTTTGGCCCTTGTGGTGAGACTGTAGGGTAGGGATTTTTTGGCACGGTATGGGTGGTAGTTGTCGAAATGTAAGTACTGGAGGTTGTTGGTGGGTTTGGTGTGTACAGCAGTTTGGATTGTGCCATTGTGGAGAGAGAGTTCAACAACATCCAGGAATATTGCATGTGTTTTGGAGTATGACCAGGTGAACCTGAGTGTACTGTATGTGTTTAAATTGGTTAGAAAGTGAATTAGACTGTCTTCAGTGGAAGTCCATATCATGAAGATGCCGTCGATCAAACACATCCAGCAGTGTGGTTGGGTAGGTTGGTGATTAAGGAAGTTTTCTTCAACCAGCCCATAAACAGATTGGCATGGGATAGGGCCATATGTGTACCCATTAGTGTGCCTTTGCCCTGAAGGTAGTGCGAGTCTGGAAATCTGAAGTTGTTGTTGCTGAGGGTTAACCTGGCGAGTTCAACAAGGAATGCCGTAGAAGGTTTGCTGTATGGGGGGCTTTGTTTGAGGTAGTATTCTGTGGCCAAGAGTCCAGATGAGTGAGGGCTGTTGGTATAGAGAGAGACATAACATCTATGGTGACCATGTATGGATCTTGGGGAATGGGGCCCAGGTGTCTCAAGCGTTCCAGGAAGTGGCAGGAGAGAAAGGCCACTGCAACCTACAAAACTACCTGGGGCTGCACCCAAACACGTCAGGTATTCTGCCAAGATAACCCCCAGGAACAAGTTCAGGCCGCCCACAAGTCTGTGGGGCTTAATAACCCCCCTGCTCCCTCCCCCTTTCTTTTTGCAGCACCCACCCCAGAAGGTGCCTGGAACCCCGCAACCAGTTATCGCCGCCTTCTTCCGCGGAGAGGAAGTACCCCTGGACCTGTCCTGCCCCAGGTACCGCGGAGGACGCAGCACCAGCCCAATCTGGACCAGCACCAGCAGCTCCAGCTGAAGCAGCACCTGGGGGTCCACTGGCTCCTCCAATACCACCAGAATCTACTACTGGCCTACTCGTCCAGCGCCAGAGCCGAGTCGACTAAGTAATGGCACAGGTAAACAGGTGACTGCTGGTCACACCACCCAGCATGTAGCCAAGCCGGGACTCGACTTTGTACCTAGTCACCAGGCCACTCAGTCCACACTGTACACTGGTAGGCCCCCTACCAGCAAATAAGTTTGAACTATCCAACTCAAACATTGTGTGATGGACCTGCACAATAAAAACTAGCTCCTGACGTAATATAGTATCAGCCAGTCCCAGATAGCGTCACACATCAATATACAGATAGAATATAAACGTGTATAGTAACAAATTCTTTCTAACTAGGTTCAGCAGTGGCATTACTGAATGCAACCAGCTGGGGATAAAGAGTGGCTGGAGAATTCTTTATGCCATGTCATCACCAACCAGCCAGGCACCAAGAATGTAAATGTAGTCATGATGAATTGGCCAGCTCAACAAAATGTGTGGGGCCACGGTGGTGTAGTGGTTAGATTACTCGCCTCCCACTAAGGCGAACCTGGTTTGATTCCTAGCGGGATCGCTACCACATTTTCGCATGTGGGAATTGTGCTAACATACCGTTGGTCGGCAAGTTTTCTCGGGGATCTCCAGTTTCCTTCGCCCCATTATTCCATCGCTTGCTCCACATTCACCTCGCTTCACCATGATCGGCTCTCAAAAACTCGATGTTAAGAGCCATTCAAATTTCTTCACTCACTCACTCACTCTACAAAATGTGTAAAATGTAGAGGAGAAAGTAGCACAAATATGTAAATTCAAGATAGAGATAACCCAGACAAAGTGACAACACGTTTAGTTTACAGCATCACCTGGTAACATGCTCTAGTGCCTGGATGGCTGTAGCTCGTCAAACAAGTATTGCAGAATGATGAGTATAAACAAAAAATTATAATAAATAATATTTTTAGGGTCCAGTTTTCAGATATCTGACACAGTTTTTTTATCTCTGAGCAAGTTTCTGTAACCTCACTAATTTCCAGTAAACTTTCAAATGAAGATAGACATAATAATACTTTGAAAGTATATTTTCTCATTGAATTATCATACTCAATGATCCTGAATTGTTTTGCAAAGTATTTTAAATCATCTCAAGAGTACTGATTCAAGAAAACGTATGAAGGGTCACTGGCAACTTAAAAGATTCTTGCACTAAAATGCAAAGATGTAGGCACAAAAGAATAAGAATATTTTATTATATGTTGTTCTGAAAGGTGAGTAATATTTATTACCAAATCTTCAGCTTTATTATACTTACCTCCAGGTGAAACTCTAAACTTCCTGGGCTAAATACGTAAATGGAAATAAAGAACCCACTGTAGTTATGCCATGTCATATGTATTTTAATTTTTGGTAACGTACAGTATTTTTTAGTATTTTAGCTTGGAGAGCAATCTTGATTATATGCGCATGACTATAAGAGTAAAATATACTAAAAAAAAGTCAAATTTAAAGTTATGATTATTACAAAACATGAAAAAAAAAATTAGAGAAAATCTAATAGCTCAAATAAAAAAGTCTAGCGACAAAACAGATGTACATATATATTCCCACTATTTTCCTTCATCTTTAAAGGAGGTCACAGCTTTTCTTCGACTCTACTTCTGTAACACCAACATTCACAGAAGTAAAAGGGGTGGCAATGGCCGAGCAGTTAGGCTGCTCACCTCCCACCAAGGAGAACCAGGTTCAATCCCCGGCTGGGTCACTCCCAGATTTTCGTAAGTGGGAATTGTGTCGGATGATGCCGCTGATCAGTGGGTTTTCCTAGGGATCTCCCACTTTCCCTGCTCTTGCATTCTGGCTCTGCTCCATTGTCACCTCATTTTACCCTCATCTGTTCTCAAGACCTCTTTGTTAAGAGCCGCACAAATCTATCAACTCAACACAAATGTAAAAATAAAAACAGATAATCACCTGAATGGACTGCTAGGCTCTCGAGTGGTCGGATGTTGCCTCACATCAACATCCACCTCAGGGAAGTACATCTCCACTCGACCAGAACCGGAAACTGAGCGTCGTGGGCTGTAGCCTCTTGAACGCAAGTGACGTGCATCTGCCAATACAACCTTCAGCTTAAATTATAAACCATTAACACAGTACATGAGATAACAAACAATAATATTTTGCTATTCACATGGTTTGTTACCCATTACAGTAGAACACCTCTCAACCATACCATATTTACTCGAATCTAAAGCCTGTTACACATGGTTCACTTTCTTGTACAAGAGATGTACTCCTTTCTTGTGCAAGTCAACTTTTATCATATGACTGGCTAATTTGTTTGCAAGTGGCTTGCATGCAAGGGCTTGTGCACTAGCTAGAATTATTTAGACACTTCTATTTTTGGTTCACCTTCTTGTGCAACTAGTTTTTTTACATTTGCATTTCATACATTTATGTTGTTCCCATACATTTAATTAAGAGTAGAAAACAGATTTTAATTCTGTATTAGTGATTTGTTAGCTTTGTAAAATCTTTGTGTTGTGGAAATGAGTGACTGGCATGCTGCAATATTCAAGTATTACTATTGTGTGTACAGTATGTACACGGGACTTGAATACAAGAGAGTGTACACATTCTTGTTAACATTTTAGTAATCACCTTCTTGTTCACAAAAGAGGTCTGTCTGTATCAGGCTTAGATGCCAGTGATTCTAAGCAACACCTACTTTTTTGAAGAAAAACCTGGGAAAAAAGTTATTGATATTGTTACAAGATGCCTGAGGGGCATATCCAAGGTCATGAGGCATGGAGGTCTTAACAAGAAAATAAAAGATATTTGATTTTAATTTATTTGCACAGCCATTATTTACAGCATTTAACTATCTATCTCCACTATTAATCTTTTTATTTCTCAGTGAGAGCATTATTTAATGTCTTTTTCAACTCTAAGTAGAGTCCTTACTGTCTCTGTTTGGTTAGAGTCAATTAAGTCATATTCATCATTAACACAAGTTCAGTCTGTCTGTTGCCATCATTATTTTGTAATGTCTCTTTCAAGCATGGATCCAGTTCAATAGTCCAGCCTGCCAGTCACACTATCTACTGTGCCATACTCTCAGTCGCTCGTCACTTCTCTCGCACCTTGCCCCTCGTCAGTCGCTAAAACTCCAGCCACTCATCCCCTCAACAACTCCCGGCTCGGAGGCCCATGACATATTTACACTCGCTGGCCTTGACCTAGAAAGTTTGATACACCTCGAGTCATGCTGAGAGAAACTAGGGCAGCAAAACACCTGAGAATTTGTCAGATAAACACAGAAATCCGATCGAAGGTCAGAAAAATAAGCCACATACAATTTATTGTGGGGCCACGTGCTGCAGCAAGCCTGTGTAAGCTGATCTTCATGTTCGCCGCCCCTTCTCAGGTTACATGCATGACCTTAACCCATTTCCATTTCGCAAGGGATGCAAAACAGCGAGAGCGTAACACTGCCCCCTTCTCAAGTCTGTTCGTCCCGAATAAACACTGCTATAGTCAGACAGTCGTAGAGTGCCAGTTGGTTGATGTGGACAACCTTTGGCTTCACCCAACAGCCTTGATGACAAATCCAAAAGACTACATCATTCAGCTTCTTCAGAATCCTATAGGGGCCTTTCTAAGATTTCTGTAGCTTTGAGCAGTACCCTTTTCGCCTCTGAAGGTTAAGGTTGTACAGCAACACCAGTTGTCCTCCTTGAAATATTTCGCCTGGTATCCTCCTATCATACCGCATATTCATTTTGTCACTATTTATTCTGAGGTGCTGTCGAGCAAAATCCTGAATGCCAACTAGTTTGTTATGTCATTTGCTGGCATTATCAGGCATTGTAACTTCCTCTTCTATCAGTCAGCCATAAAGCAGGTTACTGGGAAGACGTAGCTCTCTTCCAAACAGCATCCTTGATAGTGTTACCCTTGTGGACTTGTGAACTGCCAAGTGGTACGCAAGGAGAAACAATGGCACCTTAGAACCCCAATACTTTTGGTTGTCTGCCACAAAGATTGACAGGTACTACTCAAGAGTGTAGTTAAGCCTCTCAACTATTCCATTTGACTGTGTGTGTAAGGCTGTAGTTCTAGTCTTTTTCATCCCCAGAATATTTGTTACCTCCTGGAACATTGCAGCCTCAAAGTTTCTTCCCTGATCAGAATGGAGTTCTAGTGGCACCGCAAACCTGGAGAAGACATGCTCTATGAGTGCCTCAGCCACAGTACATGCTTCCTGGTTTGGGAGGGGAATGACCTCAGGCCACTTAGTAAAGTAATCTTGGACTACCAGTAGATACCGATTACCCCTCTCTGTTACAGGCAAGGAACCCAGAATATCTACTATCATCCTCTTGAATGGGGCTCCAACTTTGTATTTCTGGAGGTGACCTGTTCCCTGTCCTTGGGTCCTTTCTCGCAGTGCAGGTGTCGCACATTCGGCACCACTTCTCCACATCCTCTCAACAATGAAGCCAGTAGAATCTCAGTATAATCCTGTCAAGGGTCTTATTAACACCAAAGTGCCCGATGGCTGCCACATTATGTAGTTCCTTAAGACTTCAGGAACCCTGCATTCTGGGAGGACCAACTGTAACCCTGTATGTTTTCCAATACTACTCTCCCAGTTTCTGTAAAATATACCATTCTTCAGTACGAGGAAGTTCCATTGTGCCCAGTATGATTTGACTGCTGTGCTCAGACTAGATATATCTCTTACCATTTTGGCCTATGCTCACTAAACAGGCTAAAATTATTCACGCTGAAATTAAATTTGATTATGATGCAACTTTTCATTAGGGTAGTTGCACAAGTTCAAGAAAAGACATGGCATTTCTCTTTATACACTGAGCTGTGAGAAACTTTCTGCAGAAACAGAAGCAGCTGAAAATATTGTTGTGGAGTTTGTGCAGCTAGTGTCAAATGAAAAACTATCTCCGGAACAAACATATAATGCATTGTACTGGAGATGTATGATGACAAATATAACTTGTGTACTCCAAACTATGCACACACTGAGATGAAAGAAAGCAAAGACAGGTTAACAGTGTAAAGTTGTTCCAACGCAACTCGCAACTGAAACACACAAGACAAAACTCCTAAACATCAGTAAAAGTATGCGGCCACAGGAGTAGAAAAGTCATTATATTTTAGCTTTAGAAGGAATTACTTACTCCCATTATTTACCAGGATATTTAAAAAAAAAAAAAAAAAAAAAAGCACTGTGTACTGTACTTAAAGAACTTAAATCATACCAGTGAATAATTTTTATCACAACATAACCCATTCATTTATATGACATATTATGGACAGTAGATACCTATAATGCCCAGATACAGATCTTATATTAGTGTTTTCCAGTAAGTCCCTGGATAGTGCTTCTAGTGTTGCAAGAAAAACTGAAAAATTCAAGAAAATATTTTGGTGCAGTTCTTATGTTACACGGTGCAAAAAGAGAATGTAGTGCATCCAAACCAAGTTGTTTTATATTCACGCTTTCCTGTCTAAGGTATGGAGAATATACACTAGTCATTACCCCTCCTCACAGAGTAAACAGAAGAGCAACTCAGTGACATAATTCATTAATTTTAATATTCAAGTTTTAAGATATTTCGAAGGCTATATATGTCAAATTATGCAAACACTGAACTTTAATACAAGGGGTAGTCAGAAAAAAATGTCTCAGTTTTATTTCTGGAGAGCACGTAGAACCAGTGGGCTGTCAATATGTTATGTTTACACAAGCATCCTTCCATGTTTGTTGTGGAATGTACAACCTTCATGGCACAGTGCTGTGTTAGAGTCGGGATAACAGGACAGTGTATGCTTGTCAAACATGGAGAATGGACGTGTATTGCAATTGGGGACAAAGGAGGAAGTGTGGGCTGTGTTCACTACGAATGGGCACATAGGACACCTGGTAAATAAATCCATTACCGTCTAGTGGAAGTGTGTTTTCTTAGCATCATGTCAAAACAAATGGTGTGATGATAGTGCCAGCAGTTCCAAGATGGGCATCCGAGGTATGGGAGGATTTGAGACCCGAGCACCTAATAACAGCTACAGAACCATTACTGGAAGAAAGGATGAGCTTACACAAAGAGACAGGCTTGTGACAGCGAATCACATCACCACTGAAGTCGGTACTAGCATTAGCCCACAAAATCATCCACGACATCCTGCAATATAGCAAAGTGCCATCATAGTGGATGTCTCTCCAGCTCACACCAGACCACAAGTCGCAAAGAATGGGAACAAGCATGCAACATCTCTCGCACTATAAGATGGAGGGAATGCATTACTGTTCTAAATTGTGACTGGGAACGACAGCTGGATCCACCATTCATACCAGAGTTCAAAGCATCCTCCATGACATGGAAGCATACAACACCCCTTATCTGAAAGAAGTTCAAGACAACCCTCTCAGCAAGCAAAGTGCTTTTGAGACTTTTACTAACAGTGGTTTTTCAACTTGTGAAGGGATGGGGCAAATACATCAATGTTGGAAACATTTCCCAACTAGTCCTTACAGCATGTTTTTATGTGAGTTATGTTTTGCTAATATTTCACTTAACACTTTGGTTCAAAATTAATGTTTATTTCACATGTTATGACAGAATTTGCTCTTTAAACTGACAAGTGCCACTTTCTGCCATTATTATAAATGACTATGACTCATCAAGTCACGTATTTTTACATCAACTGAGGAAGGGTCAAACCAAAGACAGTCAACTATCAGTACCTACAGGATCGTCACTTGTTGCAGGGGCAGTTACAGACACATGGAATTGTACGTTGCACAAGCAGTCCGAAAGCATGCCAGCACTCCCAAAGTGCCACGAAGGGCTCCGAAGATCGCTGAAGTGACCACCTCCCACAAAGTGTCCCGAGCGCCGACGAGCAGCCCGAAGCCAGGTAGCCGAGCACAGAGGGTGGCTACCCCCACCTGGCTTCGCTGACGAGAGACATCACAAGAGGACATCACACCTCCCACAACAGCCCAGGCGAAGGCAGGGTTGGCCGACTATAAGCACCAGTGTACCACCCTAAAGAGTCAGTTGTTTCAACTCCAGTAGCTCGCTCCACCACCTCGTGTGCTGGGGCCCTCTACTGCTAGTCAGGTCCTCAGGATACTCTATGAGATCTTCCAGTCTTCGACATTGTCTTCAGGACCTCTCAGAGAATCCGCACTACCAACACCAGAAGCTCTGCACCAGTAAGTTTGTAGAAGTCTGCAAAACCCCTTCTTCATTGCCTACCCTTCAGGTACGACAACCACCACTGCCCTTCTGGTAAGTGGCACCCGAAGTCCCTTCTGGATGCCAAGTTTAGGACTGTTAGATCGAGTTTCTGTCACATCCATTCAGCAGTTACTCTATCTTGCACAGTCTAGAACCAGGTCACCTTCACCTGGAGCACATTGTTACTTCTGTTCAACTTTGCTTGGTTAGGAGGTAGTATGGGCCGCTGGGTTTATTCCTACCAGAATAAATATGTATCTTAATCCAACCAACAAGTAATCATTAGAGGGTATTTGCACTGATTTCTAGTTAACACCACATGCTCGCAAGGAGTAAGCAAGAGACTGGGAAATATTGCTGAAACCAGTTTATGAATAAAACAGAAGGACTGTGGGCTCCCCCTCAGGAACGCACGTACATCAAAGCCACACCTATTAGAAGACTAGCCGTTCTGTGCACTCCGGTGTCCAGAAAGGGAGATCCCCAATCATTCACAAGACAATCCAAAAGGCAGCTGTCAGTCAGCCCAGGTTGTACTCCATCCACCATGCTGAACTGTGCTGGATGCGAAAGGAGCAAAGGGTGCTGCTTTGGCTTGTCCACCGTCGACAATTGGAAATACACTCAGTGTTAAGAACAGTCTCCTCTCTCTGCCATATACTCATAGGAATGGGACTCAATGGAAGAAAAAAAGAGGCAGCTACTGCCGCAAGGTTGCAACCCCATGCCAACTGCACTCTGCAGTGAAACCCCGCGGGAACAAGCTCAGGCCGCCCGACAACTGGAGAGGTCTCACCTTGCAGTTCCCTCCCTTCCTTGTTTACTTCTCCCATCAAACTCACCAGTAGCCAACATTCAGCTATCGTCACCTTCCTCCCAGGCGAAGAAACAAGTTATGGTATCGCCAATGCCTGGTTCCAGGGAAGCCGACTGGCCAGCCCGTCCAGAGCCGACACTAGTGTCACCACTCCAGCTCAACCACCTACACACCAGGACCTGGGGCCAGCTCCAGCCACCAGCCACCAACCACCATCACCACAGCTGGGTAAGCAAGTACCATAGGACTTTGGTAAGCCAGGAAGACCTGGAAGAGTGTGTTTCCCAGTCTGTAGGATTGCAGTAGGCGTCCCTGACTTCGTACCAAGTCGTAAGGCTGGTGCTGTACACCGACAGTGCCCCAAAACATCAAAACTAACCGGATATTAGACAATCCCATGTGTCTGAACTAGCGCACCCAAAACCAACCTGCCCATGACGTAGTTACTGACTCTACACAGTGTCACGCGTCAAAACTCTCTTTACAGAGAAGTCTTCAAGAAGTTGGTAACAGATACAATACAATTTTCTAGACACAGGTATGTATCAGAAGTTATTAAAGTATTAATTCTCAGTTCACAAGAGGGCCACTGCTTATTCAGAAGCTGTCATAGGCATGACCAAGGGTTGGTTCAGGTATGCAAAGGTCCACCCATCAGGAAAGTGTTAAGGGACTTTCCTAGTAAAACATTTTTAATGCCTCAAGAATACATCTGGTCATAAGAAAGCTTTGCAATGGATGAAAATTAGCATAAACAAGCTTAGTATATAATCTGTTTCCTCAGGATTTTAAGCAGTGAATAGGGTTTTAATACAGCAATATTTTCAGAATAGATACAACATTGTCACAATAGTTTAAAACACTGTTTTACAGAAGAACAAATACCATAAACAGAGGCTGGGCGTCTTACAGCAATTTTTGCTGACTTTGAGACTTTCCAAAAACCACATTAGTGTATCAATAATGAAATTTATAAACTTATGAAAAAAGTATTTTTATCTTTGAAAAAGATTTACATTAAAATATTTTGTTGTTTTTTGAAGAATTAGAACACACACAACTGTGTACATTGAGACCCATATGACAACTAGGGAGGCCCACCTGGCTTACAGTAACAAAACACATATGGTTGATAGAGTGAGGCTCATGGGATTTTTCATTTCATTTGTTGGTTTCATTGTATTGCAGATATGTACTTCTATGCTAGCCTTGACCACAGTGCATGTTGAATTAAGACATTGGATGGCGAGTCCTTGGATTTTTTGAAGAGTTCAATTAATTCTAAAATGTACATGACTCCAATGACTGCATACAACCTGAATTTGTGATAAAGTCTTAAACGTAATATGTATGTTTATGGTTGATGTAAATATATACATCAGACATACAGGTAGTCACCCCTTGGACTGCTCACTAAACAATTATAAAAAAAATGGCCATTTACTGATTTTCCATCTCTTTTATATATTGTAAAAGTATGTTTAAAAAATACCTGTTCTTTACAAATCTGTCCAAACAAGACTTGCACTTAAGTTAACAGGGAAAAAAATCAAGCTCATTGCAAATTATCGTAATGACTTACAGGATCTAATACACACAACAGTCCCACACCAGTGCCTTAATATGTAACTGTGAGCACATTCTGCCACACGATAATCACCTTTTTGGGTTGGTGGTTCATCTACCTCATCCTCGGGTGCAGCCATCAGAGCCTTGGTGCGAGTCCTCTCGGGAAGACCATCGTTGTCCGAGCTGAGGTCACTGAGACTGTAGCTGCGACGCAGTTGGTTCACCAGACCACCTCCACCCTGCAACAGTCAACAGCTGCACTCATCTGTCGCTAGCAAGCATCACAACACTTGTTAAAGCAGCCTTACTCCCGTTCATGACAGTTTCCGTTTCCCCAATGTGTGTCACTAACAATCTTAAAAACAATATTAAAGTAAAACTAGTTCACAATCAATTACAAACAACTCTCCGACATCCACACTAGCATCACAATTTCAAAATCCTCTTCCTTGTGGCCCCATATAATAGTTTACAAAGTTTGGTGACTGCCCAGTTGAACAAACATTTTTAATTGTACTATAAATACTTAAAAACAAGTGGTAATTTTTTCAACGTAGTTATTATCCACTTAATAATTACTATACATAATATTAAACATTTGCCAATAATTGGATTTACACTGAGCATATCTAAATCTAAATGGTAACATTACATGGCAGATATTCCTTGGGCCAGATACAAACTCCCAGCACTGCTACAGTCTGATGTCAGGGGCTGCCCAGACCTCTCCTCTGTAGTGCCACAAACACAGCAGAGCTGCCCAGGATGCACAACTCCCACCATTCTGGTCAGATACCTTACTACTCCATCTATGTTTAGCACAGATAATACCGTATTTTAGCATGTATAGGCAGCATGCGTGTATAAGCCACACCAGAAGTTTTTGATGGATTTGGGATAATTAATATTTCAAGTATATACCGCACTGAACTTTTGTATTCCTATAAATATTGTTAAGTTATGAATCCATACAAACACAATAATTTCTGACTTAATTTCTACCCTACAAAACATTTGAGACAGAAAATTTGTATTATGTTGCAATTTTTAATATTCCACAGATGGTAACATGAATTGCAAAACCACTGCAACATGTTACACAAAATGGCGTTGTATTAATGTGCACATGTAGTGCCACAACGGGCGTGTGAACTATGCAAGATCTCTTTCTTTAGTACAGCAGAGAAATTATTTTCTCATGTACAGCATCTATGGCCGATCTCCAACATGTTTACATTTTACACGTAGTTATTATGTTTATAAATATGAGTAAACAATAATTGCAAAAGTGGAAAAAGGTCCTTCCCCTCCCCCCCTTAGGAGAAGCACAAATATGAGGATTTCGTGGAAACCTGGGAAGAATTTAAAGAATGTCTGCAATACCTGTTCAAGGGACTGGAGCTAACTGCAAAAATAACAGGGAACTTTATGGTGTTATGAGCTTGCAATCATAACACCGGTAATTGCAACACAAGCCGAGCGCCCGAACCACAACACAAGGAACGGCCTCCAAAGGGGCAAAAGGCCTTGGAGTTTGTTAGTCAACATGTAATCAATATTAAGGCTGGAAGCACGGCGGACAGGGTCTATTTTTGTTTTTGTTCGCCGAAACGAAGATGCCAGGAGATGGCGTGTGCTGCCGTAATATGTCTACTGCATGGCTGCCACCACACCTGAAGCTAAAATCGTGGTTCCTGTATATAAAAACCCTGTAAAATCCTGGAATCATTAGGTCAAATCCTGTAAAATCCTAGGAATTTTAAAAATTGCAAATTACAGAAAAAAAATTGTATGTAGACGTTTACATATTATGTAGTTGTTTTAGTTTGCAATGTTACAAACCATGGTAATTTTTTTTTCCACTCACACGTATACTTTCGTTTATACAACAGTATCAGTGATAATTTTTGTTTCCTCGCCATTGTGATATCAATGCCAAATGCAAAACACAGTCACCAAATTCGTATTGCATATGTATGACAATTCGGGGCAAAAGGTTCTGTTCAATAATGGCCTTGGCCTTTGCATGTTATCATACAGCCAGGAACAGAAATATGTAGATAACTGTATACTCGCGCCAGTGAATAAACAAAATATTTTGGACACTGAAGCAATGACGTATGTTTAAAATATTTTCTTAATTATCCACCTCCATTATAAGAATCTTTCAAACAAATGCATCACTGAAACTGACGCACATCGCGTTGGGCACTAGTGTCGCCACTTTGGGAAAAGTGGGGGAAAAAATGGGTTTGAAATTTTTCTAGTGTGTTACAAATCCGTAAAAACTGATAAATCCATTAAAACGGCAGGCCTAGTCTACTGTCATCAGTTTAACTTTTACTATATCTCCGAGCTCCTCTGATTTAACTTATATTTCACGTAACGAGTTGCAACTAATATTATGTAAACACAACAAATTTCAAATCTACTTCATTCACTCTATCTCCGACTACTACACATCCCACAAACAATGAAGTGTACAATTTAAACTAAACATAAAATTGTAACAATGGCCAACCCCGAGAAGAAGAAGAGAATTTTATCTGGAGGAAAATACAACTATACAAGCGAGTGTAACTGGAGGTGAATGTAAACGGGAGCCTTCCCCTAATCAAAAACTGTTACACCCAAATATCAGAACATTCCTGTGGATACCAGAACCCTCGTCAGCACAGGAATTATTAAAGAGGGCAAAGTTGATAGAACAGAATCAAAAAAGAAAGAGTTTGGAACCTCACGAGCAGACTAGAAAAGTATGAAGTACAGTGAGGGTACCATCCTCCCCCGTCCTTCTTCCAAGGCCCAAAACCACTATGGATCCATGTTGTTTGAGTCATGGTAAGACAGGGCACTGGAAGTAAAACTGCTTCAACCAGACAGGGAAACCAAGAGAAAATTTGGGGGAGCAAAAGGGGGAACCCAACCAGAACAGGCAGCAAACGCCACAACTAGATCAAGAACGGAATCCACCCACATAGTCAACCAAAAAACATGACCCAAGGAACGAACTCCAACCAACTTAGACGATTAAGTGAGGAAGACTTGGATGCAGAAGTATCAAGACTCCTGATAGAATTGGAAGGGAGAGAAGTTAGAGACTTAATGGACACAGCAGCAATGGCAAACTTTATATGAACCACCATGTTAACTTCTGGAGAGCAAGAACAGAACTTCCCCACAAATCAAACAGTTCACCTGGTAGTGCCCAGCAGGAAGCTGAAACTGGAAGTGCCATCACGCTAACCTTCCAGATCAGGAGAAAGATCGTAGATGAGGCAACATTCTGCGTGTCTCAATATCTAAAGGGAAGAAGTGATACTGGAATTACTCTGGATGGCAAGTAAGCTGTCTGGTGGGGACAAAATCCGTAGCTGCTGTCACAACCCTTCTCACAACCCTACACTTTACCTTGAAGTGAATGGGAGGAAGTGGATTCCTCCTCTGCGGCTGGCTCAGCGACTCGGCAGGTGATGGGGCTGTAGAGGATCCTGGCAGGCTACTATACTGTGGAGTACTCTGAATTGGTGGGTAACTGTGGGTGGTGTTGAGGGGGAGGTCTGGACTACACAAGCAAGGATTGTCTAGATCTAGTGGTGACTCCTCTCCTTCCCTGAAGGGCTCTAAGATGGGATGAGGAGGCCCTTCAAGTCTTTCTAGTGGGGGAAACAATGGGGCAGGTATTTCACAGGTATTATTGCTAGTTGATAAGCCAGCGGTACTACTCTCAGAGGCACGTATAGCTCGTTTCGATCTCCTCCATACGCCTTCTTTCCGGGAATATGGTATAAGGAAGGATCAAAGGGCCTCACGGAGAATAAGCTGGTGACGCCTACCTACTGTGTTCTGCAGAATATTCAGACTTGCAGCGAACGGCATCCAAGGTTGTTCCTTTTGCCCGGCCCCAAAAGAAGGCAGTGGACAGAAGGTGGATATTGTTCAAGCTGCTTCCTGTCTGAATACCTGGGTGAGGGCTCCACAGGGGGTTGATCAGACTAGGCAATTCCATCTCCGTTGCAACCCCCCAAAAGAAGCAGTGGTGAAGTATGGAACTACTCAACCTGCTTAATTCACCTGGTGAATGTGTTCCCAGTGAATTCAGGCTCCTACGGACTACTGGCTTGGCAGAACTCTAGCAGCGTCTTAAGGTGTGGGCATTTAGCTAGGCATTTTGGTCTAGGTCTCGAGAAGGAGTCTATCAGTCTAAGTAATCCCTGCTCCATTCCGGCCCCAAAAGAAGTAATGGTGGAGTATGGAACTACTAAGTCCAGTCAATTCAGCTAATGGATGTGTGCCTAAGGTTTTTGGGCTCCTTTACATTCCCGTAATGCCAGCTTGACCTGCTGGTTAGGATACACAGGATTTCCAAGAAACTCAAGATTACAGAAATAAACTGAAATACACATGTTTTTATTAATGAAGTAATAAGAACATGGTGGCTCTGTACCACCCCCTACAAAAATATGACTTGCAATGGAAGTTAATGAACCTAACGTAACTAACCAGGTGAAGACAACCTGGGCAAAAGATAGCAAGTGGAGGTGAATAATTATTGATTAAATTAAAATTACTAGTCAGTTACATAAATTGAAGGCATCTTAATCATCGTGGATGTTCTGAAGAAACTTAAGGTGGTGGACATCTACCATATTTTTCCAGATGCTGCTGAAGGGATATGCGATGGCGGCAGGTGGTGGTGTCTTCAGCGGCTGCCAAAGAAGTATTGAGCTTCTGGTCGGAAAGTCTTCCAACTGGCAGAGATTCCGGCCCCAAGAGAGGTAGTGGAATCTCCGGCGGTAAAGGCTGTGCACAATAAAGTGAGCACTTTTGAAATCAACCTTAGAAAAAATTCGCTGCTCCTACCTGCATATGTTTTAAGGGGTGCACCGAATGACATTCGCCCAGTAAAGTTGGTAATGATGGATGGAAAGTAGTACCATATTTAACGTTGAATAAAGAGTGTTAGGTAACCTTTTGTGATAGCTTAAGTTGTTTCTTTCGCTTTCTGTTTTTTTTTTTTTTTATGCATCGAAGTCTAGAAATGAGCAGGTTTGAAAAATATTTACTTTTTTAATAATTTCACAGTTCACTTGACCAACGTATGAATAAAGTGATGAAGCCCACGCCAATGTTAATTTTACATAAGGAGAAAGACTACACAATGTGCATACAAGTAGATCGCAAGTAGGGCTTTCAAAAGTGCTCATTTTACCGTGAACAGTCTTTACCAGTGGTTGCGCACCCCAATGACTACCTCAAGCCCTGAAGAAGGCAGTGGAGGAGCAAAGTCTGTTAGGCGGACGAGTCCTGATGGTGACTGCCTCTGACCCCGCGAGGGGCAGTGGAGAAGCTGAGACTGAAGAGCATTGTTCATGTCAGCTCTTTTATACTAACTTCAGATAAGAGCTCGGCGGTGCTCAGGGGTTCGGGGTGCCGGAGTGTTAGCCTTGTTCGCAGGGGTTGAGAATTACAGAATGCTGGAGCAGCGCATTCGTTCCTTATCTCCTCTGCGGGCACTGAAAAATTAGGTGCTGCCCTCCAATGGTGCATTATGACACTAGTGTGACCGTCGCTGGAGGGAGCTCATGGCTCTGTCAATGGTATAATCCTGCTGCAGGGGTGTGCTGGCGTAACAAACCTGGGTGAGTCTAGGTGAACAGTAAAAGCTAAGATCATGTGTCTGTAGTAACTCTTGACAGCACCAATATACTTTGTATATGCTGTGCGCACTTTACGAATATATGTGTAATAATTTTTTGTAGGTTTATTAGCAATGGTAAATAAAGTACATGCACTATAAGAATATATAAATGATATAAATTTTTTATTTTAATACGTGACCTGTCTAATTTACAACTTGCAAGACCTTGTAATCATACAATTCTGAACATTTCCATCCAGCGTCAATAATCGCAGTTCTGCAAACGACATTACAAATCATAAAGTGCTAGCTCGCAACTTGTGCTACCGTCTAGCCAACATATTTTTTTCAGAACGTTAATACGTTCTATCATAACATAGCTGGTTTTGGCATGTTCTCATACTCAATTTTTGTAACAGAAATTATTCAGCAACCCTGCTTTATGTACTAAAATTTACATAGTGATTTCATACTTACCCTTTTGCCAAAATCAAAGCTAAAATGTTACCAAAATATTCATTAGGAATATAAATCAGTTTGCTTAAGTGTAATGAATATTTCATCATATTAATTATTAAAGATGCCAATTTTCATGACAAGTTATAATACTCCTGAACCTAAAATTGTATTGGAACTATGAAACACATTCAAAATGATTTAATCATCATACTTATGCATCGTAAGGTACTTCACAAACACAATGTTCAAAATGTTTTAAGTAACCAAAATCCACTATACACAAAAGTTAGGAAAGGAGGGTATGTTTTGACATCAAAGTGTGTAGGATTTTAACTTTCCTGTTTGTCCCACGTAATTATCTAAATTATATTTGTGTTTCTGCCACTTACATTACAGAAATCATATTTGCAATAAAAGTATCTCATGAATAAACTAGTCATAATATGAATTCAGTGCTTAAGTTCACAACGAAGCAGACTTGATGAAGACCTACTTATATATGTGAATAAGAAATGCTTCTTTGACTATGAGTACTTCAGAAACAAGTAAAACTTATTTTGAGACTGTGAAATCATAAGTACAAATTATTTGAAGTATTGTTTAATGAAGTATTACTTCAAACTATTTAAAATAACAATACTTACCTCTGGCACTATGAAATGACATATACTTTAAGCAAGAATGTGTCAATCTTGTTCTAAGAATTGCTCATATGCTCACTATAAATTATGCCCTTAGGGTATTACCATGCACATGAATTAGCGGGACACTGAGGAATGCAAGAAATTTTCCAGGCAGTCACCAACAAATAACGATAGCCAGAAGTGAAAAGAGAAGTGGGATCCTATGTGACCCAATGTACAATGTGCATCAAAAGCCACCTGACTGCACACCTGCCTCCAGAGCATGCAGACCTACAGAGCCCTGGAGAGAGAGATTACCCTTGCCCTTGACACGCCATAGGCAACGTCCGATACATATCAAAGCCTTGGCCTCTGATGAGCCACCTAATGTACCATAGCACCACATGCCGCTGCTCATTTCACCTCTGTACCGTGCCTGTTCACAAGCAAGTCAACCCGTTGCCTCCTGAGAGGCCGGCAATCTGCACGACGCCGTGCTCCAGTCTAAGTGGGTGGACCCTTCCCCTCGCTTGCCTTATCCTGGCCAGCAGGTACTGAACACACTCGCTATCGTGCATCAGGGGAGGTTGCCCCCTCTATGCAGCTTGCTTCAGCTACCCCTTGCTCACCATGTCCCTCAAGGGTATTTATTCCTATGCAC
Source organism: Dryococelus australis (assembly GCA_029891345.1). Taxonomy (NCBI): domain Eukaryota; kingdom Metazoa; phylum Arthropoda; class Insecta; order Phasmatodea; family Phasmatidae; genus Dryococelus; species Dryococelus australis. The sequence goes on along the minus strand of CM056996.1, from coordinate 231,517,268 downwards.
GCCCTCCAGACAAGGCAGATCACGAGCAGTTCTAACCGGAGCATCTTCTGGAACTCTCACTATCTCACCACACTTTCCATACTGCTAGCCTTCAGCAGTAGCAGTTAGACTTGGTGTAAAGCATTACAATTGTTAGAACTTGTGTATCCCAAACACACTAGGCAGAAGCTCTTGTCACTGAGCCTTCTCCTTGTTTCGAGTGTTGGCCAAGAGCCTTGTTCGTACAGAGCGTAGTTGTACCGGGGTCACTCTCGCCCTGAATTTCAATTGATATCTCGTCACACTGCTGCAAATAGCTTGGCAAACTTGGTCCCTCGTCCATCATACATTAGCGGGCACAGGTCGGAGATATTTGTCTAGTCGATTCTACTGACTGAATAAAAAAATATATCTACCAGTTAACCTCTTTTAGGTCTGATCATTCTTTTTCCCTTTCACCTCCTTTACCAACTTCACCTTCTGTGTGCATATCCACTTATCTACTTCTCTGTGCATGCACAATCACAGCGATACAGTTTCAAACCAAAGACGCCCACTGAAGGGCGCTCTCGCCTCTTGCCAATATTTGGTGTCTAGCTGCTAGCTGGTAGTGCCGCTCTTCTAGTGCCACTGTGGCAAAGGGAGAGAGAACCTTTCTCCGAGGCTTGAGGAGAACAAACACATTAAGACTCTCAGGCTACAAGCTGGTCACACCGCTTACTGAGAACTGTAAGGTCCTTACGTGGGGAATGCTGTGAACCAAGAGGAGCAGTTGAGGTCTGTAGCTGGTGACACCTCTCACTCAATTTCTCACAAAGGGAAATCAGAGGCCCTCTCACCAAGTCGCTATAGGTCTGAGCACAGTCTCTCGTGAAGCACACGCTCCTGCACTAATCGAGCGATAGGACTCCAGCAGGGGTTTACCCCAAGGCACTTGCCCCAGGAAGAGTAGATTCTTCCTGGATGGACCGCGCCAGATCCTATCCTCTCAGGTGCTGCTACGTAATTTTAAAACATCTTTACACTCGTTCCTGCACCTCCAAGACACCTACTGAATCCACTAAATCATTATTCTCTATTCTTTCATTTTTATCCTCTGAATTTAACGTTGATGCGTGTGCTACTCTCTGGTGGTAGAGGTTTTTACTCTCGGTTGCCGCTGTGGTCTGATGGACAAGCGGTTAGAGTGCTGACTGCCCTCTTGGGATTTACCAGGTGGAGGGGAGTCAAACCCCAGGGTGATTCAAAGTAACAGGCTATCCCTTCCGGGCAGCCTTGTCCTCCTGTCCACTAGTCGTCACTAGCTGAAATGCCAGCTGTCTCGAGGATATGTAATGCTCAATCGGAGTCGCTATTTATGAGTGGGTGTGATTATGGGTGGTCTGACAAGGGTTCACCGGGTTGATACGCCGCTACCTCATCGGCTGTCAAGCAGGGACGAAATTGGCTGAGGATCTTTCACCAGATGCTCTGGGAATTGGTTTAACGGGGATTCAAACCCTTATTATTCTCCCGGAAGCCAATTTCACCAAGCAGAAACCTGGAAGGGTTTCAGTCTTCGGGTGTCGAACCCGAATTACCTTGCCGGATAATAATTTAACTACACTGGCACGTTCAGGGGTTTCGTGTGAGGGTTGCTCTGGGTGCTCGACACTAGAACTGGCAGGTTGTGTAACGGTGAGGTTAGAAGGGGTTTCCTCCGGGTCGGAGTCCTCGTCCGAAGGGCACCAACCTAGCCACCGCTTTAATGGGGTCTCACAAGTGGGAGGTAGTAAAATTATACTGTAGTCTAGGGGTTCGTAATCCGGTTTTCATGAGGTAAGTATACTGGGATTAGAGTCCTGGATTGATTGGCTGAGTACTATCTGATTAATAGCGGCACGTCTCTCACATCACCTCCGACGGCTTCCTAGACCACCGTGCTGCTTGCGCATTGATAAAAAAACAACCACAAGTTAAATGAAAGAAGAAAAATGACTGGGTACGGGGTTTGCAGACAAGCAGTCCGGAGCAAAGCGAAATTTGCAGTCACTCTCGTGGACCTGTAGTAAGATAGGCAACCCATGTAATGACACAGTGCCACCCTTGTCGGCGGCGGGTGTCCCGAAATCTCAGCGAGGAGTCCTTTGTCAGGACTCTCCTCCTAAGGTATTCAGAGCACTACAGGGCAGAGTAAGAGACGAGTAATTTAAATTTAATTGCTGTGCAAAGTAACTAGATTAATACAGCACACCACACTGAAATAAAACAAAGAATAAAATGACTAAAGGGATCTACAGTAACAAGTAATGTAGGCGACAACACTGTTTTAAAATAACACGTAATATTACATTTTAAGGAAGGATTTGTGTTAAGTCCCGGCTAAGGGGTACAAGATAAAAGCTAATAAAATTACTATTAATATGCAAAAATGCTAGAATAGAATACATTGGAAAATCACAAATATTATTACTCTGCAGGTGAAGGCGAGCCTGGGGAAATTAATAAAAATTAACTAAAATAATTAGAAATTAACTAAACTGAAAATTTACAGCATGAACTTTAGCAGGATGCTATCCAGGGGGACAGTATCGCTCAACGACCTGTTACCGCTGGAGTCAGGGAAGTTGACCGAGGTCAAGGTATAGGGTCCAGGCGTGGGATTTACTGTGGACATGAAGAGCTGTCCCTGGGCCGGTCAGCTGGGCTGGATGTAGCGCTGCTGTATCTCAAGCAGTTGCATGGAAGGTTCAAGCCTTGGCACAGGCTGCTGAGGTGAGGAGTTCGAGCCCTGGTGCGGGCTGCTGAGGAGAGGAAGAGAGTCTTCCGCAGACTAGGAGACAGCTCACGAACCTTGTCAGCCAGCAAGCCCAGCATCTCTGTTGGACCAGGGTGCTAGACTTCTATTTATATAAAAATCGCCCCGAATCAGCTGTTCTCTGGGGGGGGGGGAGGGTAGCATAGCCTTTCCACACAGGGGCTGGTTTATCTGCTGCAGGAGCGCCGTTCAATTTATCACCCCTGATGGAGGCGTTGACATTTTCATGCATCTCAGTCAGAGGCCGGCGAGCCGTGACGTAACAAGGCCACAGGGGTGCTGCTATCTTGAGGGTTATTTGGAACTTCTTGGCCAGGCAGGGTAGCATAGTAGAATTTAAATAAATATTATACTTTCTTCATCTGGAAGGTGTTTGCATACACATTCTTGATCGGGCATAGAAGATCATAGTTTCAGACATGAATTTCAATTACATAGGTAACTAACCAATGCATGAAGTCTTTTTAATTTTACCATTATCAAGTCTCAGCGGCCAATGAATTTGATTTCGCCCCGCGCTTGGCACGCTCAGATGGGGCGAAGAATGCGCCTCTCTGTAGCGCAGCATGCTGACATGTGTCAACGTAACATCACCGACAGTGTACAGCTGTATACTCGCAGCTATTCCTAAATGCCTAATCACTAGGCGGGCCATAAAAAGGACAGCATAACCCTCAGTGCCCAGCTACGCACTCTGGTGAGCCAGAGGAACATGCCCCTAGGGTGCAACCACATCGGCCCATATGGCCCCCTTAAAATCCTCATTAAGGCAACCCCGTTTCCCTAGTCTCTAGGGGGATACTGGGCCAGTACACCTTCATTCTTCCACGTTGAGTATATTAGGCATTGTCAACCCTATGGGACTCCATCTTCCGTCAAAAAAAAAAAATGAAACAATTTCCTCTTGGTGATTACTGACCAATTTTCCAGATGGAAAGAAGCAAAGCCGTTTAGACAAGCAACTACTCGAACCATCAGCGCCCAACTGGAAATTGAGACCTACCACGCTGGGGTTATCCACAGAAAATATTAACAGATGATGGCGCACAGTTCACAGGAAAAGCATGGGAAGAAGCCTGTAAAGAATGAGAGGCAAAACAGATGACAACCCATGGATACCACCTGCAGGCCAACCCTCAAAGACTAAATCAAGACGTCCAAAATGGCACAAGAGTAGGAATTGGAGACCACCACCAAACATGAGATCAGTACATCCCAATTATCCTGTTCCTCCTTCAAACCAAAATAAATAATACTACTGGATTCTTCCCTAGCGAGCTGCTTTTGGGCCAAAACTTTTACTGACCAGGAGACTGGAGATGTAACGAACCCAGGAACAAGGACTCTTGATAATTATCAAGGACAGTCACCAGCAGAAAGACAAAAAATTGCCCTGCAGAAACAAGAGCAGTATCGGGAGAAAATTACCCATATATTGAGGATAAGGTAAAACCTCTCCTAATAGACATGCATGTATATGTGGGGACCCACCCACTTAGCAAAGCAAATGTACTACTGCACAGGATTTGCACCCAAGTGGAAGAGACCCTACCTAGTCTCAGACCAGCAAGGGTAGGTATACCTCAAGACAGGTAAGAGAGAGCCACAGAATGTACATAGGTGCCACCTCCGAAAACTCCTGATTTCTCACATAAAGGAGACTTCGAAATCAAAGAAATGCCTGCCCTCATACCAGAAAAGATGAAAATATCCTGGCTGATGGAAGGAGATAAAGTGGAAATGAAGACACACCCAGCAGACCCTGATACTGGACAATACAAACTGAAAATTTACATGTGACTAACATAACCACAGCCTTCAACTGAGCTTGTGAGTAAGCACCTAAAAAAATGAAGAAACGCACTTCACCATCAGCGGTTACACATACTCGCATGACCCAGTTCCTTCCCTTTCCTTCCCATGGAAGTAAAGAATTCGTCAACCTGTCAGCTGGTCGCTAGCCGCCTTGCCTGCCACATGCCAGTCCAAGTGCCAAGAACCCGAGTAAGAGAGACGGAACTATATAACTGCTGACAGATGTCACGTACCCAGCCACACATAAGGATGCACCATGCCACCCCAGGGAATGCACACACAGAATAGAGAGCACGACAGAAGCGCATCTCAACCTTCTCGTATGATGACAGTTCATCACCCTCAAGAATGAAAATGTTTTTCTCGTCCAGATGGCTCTACCTCGCAATGGGAGGGGTGTGATTGGCGTGCAACACTCTGCGCAGCCATAATACACACTCGACTTCGCCCCATCTGAACGCTGTTTAATTTTGCCTTGGGTAAGTCATACACAGTACTTGAAGAGGCTGGACACTTGCCTACAGAGTACTCCCTCACAATGATGGATGACATTACAGACATGTCAGTCCAGCTTTTACTGTTCACTCTACTCCAAGCAACGTCACACCAACCCCACAAAGTGAGACTGTATTATCTGCAGAGCCACAGAGTCCACCACCCAAGGTCATGTAATTCTAGGGTGCACCAAGAGAGGGCACCACGCATCCTGCAGGCAGATAAGGGATGAAGCCCACCGCATCAGTGATTCTCCCAGCAGCAGAAGACTCAAGCAGACGACGCCAGCAGACACAAGGGGCAGAGCTTATCTCCTTCCTCACCCCTTGCCTACTCCGGTCCAATCAACTGACAGTATAAAAGGCCCTGCGAGACTGCAGAAGTCAGTCTATGTTTCCTCCATTGCTCAGTCTTGGGCCGGAGGAAGCCACCGGCGGTTCACATTCTCTAGTATGCCTACGATTTCCACCGCTCTCATCAGGACCGGGTGAAGCCTACTACCAACAACAATCCCTCCAAAAGCCTCCTCTACGTCTGCGGCATTGCCCCCTAGAAGCTCCTGGAATACTCCACTATCAGCTCCTAAAGATGCAGACAGTTCCTTCCTTACCACCCCCTGGTAACGGTCATCGACTATCCTCTTCAAGGACCACTCCTGCCTTACTGGGCGGTAAAGGCAAACCTTACCACTACCCTTCTGGTAGTAACCACCGCCTGTCCCTTCAGGACAACAGAGTAGATAGTTAAGACAAAGTTGTTAAATACTTACCTAATTTTTGAGCACCTTTCCCAATCAGGTTAGAGCCAGTAGCCTTCACTTGGCTATACATAGGTTTAACTTCTGTGACAATTTTAGGTTAGTTTTAGGAGGTAGTACGGGCCACCGTGTCTATTCTCACTGAATATACATGTAATCTTAACTTACTTCTGAGTACTGATTTCTGAGTGTCACTGTAGTAACCTCGTATAGAAACCAGCACAATAAAATAAACCTGGAAGACCTAACCAACCAAAGCAATAGAACACACACCCATTAAACGGCCACCTGCGCTATGCACCAAGGTTTAGTATGGCACAACCTCGACCATTAGGAATGCCTCCACTAGGCGGCTAGCCAGTCAAGCTGACCTATACACCGCCACCGTTCTATTTGGGGGCGGAAAGGTGTGAGTTGACCCCTTTGGATACCATACCCAAGTGTCTTAAGTGTACAGCCTGAGGAAACCCACCACTCTGTCCACTACTCTCTACGTAGCCTAACAAAATGAGTAAAGGGTACGACTCTTGCCTGGGCGGCTGTGGTCCTTGGCAGAACATGTTAGGGAATTACGTCGCCAGCTTCACTTACAAAGCAGTAATTTATACATGTTCCTATGCCGTACACACAGAAGGGTGGTGCCCAGAGGAAGAATAGAAGGGCAGCTCATACCTCCAAAAGCAGCCTGAATTGCAAATCCAGTATTCTTTCCTGCACTACGGCAATACTTAACCGCGGGGCAGAGTTCACACCGCCCGCCCACTAGAGGGCCATAACCTCTCAGTGCCACCACCACCACCTTCCCCCCTTCTCATCATGACCGCTGGTTCACCGCACCCCCTGGTCGAAGCTATACAAAGAGGAGAAGAACCACCTCTGAGGATAACTAATCCCTGGTTCGGGGATCAACAAGTTGATAACTACCAGTCAACCACAGACGCCAGCAGTGTCTGCAGCACACCACGTCCCGATGGGACTCTCAGCAGTCACCCGCTACCAGCGAGCATTCTCTAGCAAGGTAAACCAGTTGTTAAGTGCCAGCCCCTCAGCCAGGCCGTGACAGTAGTGCCAGATTTTGTACCGCTCAGACAGATCACAAGACCTGTACTATGTACTGGCCGAGCACTAGTCAAGCGCTACATCACTTAAAAGTTATGTTTCTCACGATACTGGCATCACAAACCAAAACCATAGTATTGACCACAACGACCGCCTCTTACCTCGGCAGTTACATAAGGATTTTTGTGGCACTTAAACGCAAGGCTTCACACATCAAAGGTTTTCGTGGTGCCTACCTAACGCGTCGTTTGTCACATTATATATTTTATACATTTTTAAATTCTGTCAATAGTGAAATACTTGGAAATTTTTGCAACCTGAAATGTGGCCATTTTGATAAATGCCGATAACTGATATAATTAAAGTTTATATTTACATTAAATATATTTCCAAAAACAGCAATGTCTATCAATAAACCAATAACTTATCGGGACCACCACTAATAGACAAATGCATATTCTGAATGTACATAAATATATTTAAAAGGTAGGTTTTGCTAATCAGTTCCTACACAGGTAACAGAACCATTTTCATATCTGGATCAATTAAATATATGACTGAGCACTTAAAACTATTTACATGAAATTACCAATCACTGCATACTTGGGTGTATTTGTCATAGATAAACAAATTCATACTAACACAAACATTTAATTCCTGGACAAAAATGAGTGTGGCTATACAGTTTTTGCCCTTTTTGAATTTAAAACCATATTGTGCATTTTTATTAAACTGTTTTCAGGTTCGTCATGTTATGTGATTTACCACCATATAAGATATTTGAAGAACAAAAATTATAACTTGCATAATTTTTGTCATAGTCAAGGATACTAAAATTAATCCAAAATTTACTCATATTCACTGTTCAATAAACACACACATATGCAAAAGCAAATTGTATTAGAAGACAGCACTATTTTATCTGAACATATAAGCTAAGTAATAAAACCTTTCACAAATAAAGTTTACTAACAATCTTAATTTTTGGTACACAAATGTAAAAAAATAATTGAGTTGTACAATTCAGCTAGAAAATATTTGTCGCAGGCTTTGAAAGTGATACCTGCATATTTAATTAATAATTAATTAACGTGCACTAATTTTACAACTCAGAAAAATTTAAGGCATATTTCACACAGTGCTTTTGTTGCATTCCTTTAACTTGGCAAGACTGGATAGGTAACAACTGAGGTTCTTGTGCCTGTGCCAGAGATTAGGGCACAATACCAATGGAGCATCAGCAGGACGCAGTCTGAGGTTCACAGCTGTGTCCTGCTTCACAAAGTGTCAACAGTGCCAAGGTCACTGGAACCTGTTATAGAACTGTGCCTCTGCAAAAACATGGAATTGTGAGCAAAAATTCATAAATAACTCTATGGGAATATTGTATTATTGTCTAATGCTCGTGAATTTTGTATTATGTGAAAGCATAGTGGAGGAATACACTAGCAATACAGTTGTACTTTAAAATTCAAATTATTAATTGGTCAAAATCTTAACTTTGACACATGTCGCACACCTGCGCATTGCATATGCGGTCCCTACTTTTTGACATTACCCCATCATCATACGTTGATAATTAGGGGCAAGTCACACTCCAGCACGCAATAAATCTCGTGCCTACAGGGTTGGTCCAAGCATCACGGATAACTACAGACACGTAGATAATAAATTTAAATTTTACTGCTCACTCAAAACCACACATGCGGTCGCCACCCTCGCGGAAGAAATTGTGTTACCCACTGAGCCACCGATGCGACCGAGCAGAAGAAGATAGTTGGCAGTGATGCCACAAGAGGGCAGCATCCCACATCCGATGTCGCTACTGCCCGAGCCTCATGGAGAGGAGGTAAATATGTCACCATCCTCCAGAGAGGGTGATGATAAATTGTGGTGCAGCTCACTACACTACGTTAAACAGCCCCTGTGACACAAGGCTAGCAACCCCCACACCCCTGGGACAGCCAACAAACAGAAGTTTTCTGCATATAAGGAGATGCGAAACCGCAGCTCAACAGTAATCACAATACCCAAGCCAGGAAAAAAATCCCGCACTCCCGCAAAACAGATGCCCAATTAGTTTACTAAACAGTGTGAGTAAAATATTTTGAAAAACCCTATTAACACAGCTCCAAAAACACGCCAAAGAACACAAGGTAATCCCCGATTTTCAATTTGGTTTCAGGGCAGGTCACTCTACAGCTCACCCACTTTTAAAAATCGCAGAACAATGTATAGATGGTTTTAATAATAAAAATAAAGTTTACATAGTAACTTATAATGCTGGGCGGGAAGAAGGCATTTGGCAAGGTCTGGATTCCGGGATTAAAACACGCACTCTCATTAACTTTAATTTCCCTGATATGTGCATTTATCTAGTGGCTCACTATTCGTGGTAACGCAAATTTTATGTGGCGCTAGATGGGTCTACATCTACAACTAGAGTTAAGGACGGGTGTACAACAGGGTTTTCCCCTTTCTTTTATAATAATTATACAGCAGATATCCCACATGCAGACGCCTAAGTACAAATGAGCGTTGACAACACTGCTATAATTACGCAATCAGCAAACTTGAAATATGCCTTAGTAGTCGTGCAAAGACAGCTCACCACATTAGAAAGATGGTACACTCGCTGACAAATTAAAATTAATGCTGCAAAGTCAACCAAGTTGATTATTACCAAAACGCACACCCAGCCTGATAGGGAGCTTAAAATATTTAATATAAATATTTCAAATGTTAAATCTGCTAACTATTTAGGGCTAAATTTAGACAGATCACTTACATGGGTAGATCACATTAACAGAATCACCAACATAGCCACAGGAAAGTTAATAAGCTTATACCCTATGCTTAAAGAACCTTGATTCCCTTGTAGGAAAAAGCTGCAGCTCTTTAAACAAATCCTCGGGCCCCTACTACTGTATGGCTGTGAAATATACGATTACGCCACCCCCACACGAAATATACCATTATGCCGCCCCCACACACATACAGAAGGTTAAAATAACACAAAATGAATTTCTTAGAGCAACATCACATACAGGTGGTATACCAGTAATGAAAAAAATTCACCAGTTATTAAAAATGGACTATATTAAAGAAATAATCATTTCTAGAAATAAAAACCTTTATGAAAGTCTCTGTGACCATGAAAACGCCCTTATTAATGAAATACCTAAATATGACCCACTAGAGCCATGGAAATATAAAAAAATTGCAATTATCTTAACATCTTAGCCCTGATTTCCACCCAAGGCTGCATCAAAACTGTGTGCTGGCATCCCCACAGATAAACAAAATTAAATTAACACAGCATCTCTCCCATTCGATAGCTGTTTCTAGACGAGGTTTTCCATCGTCACCGTTTTCTGCCACTGCCGATTCCAAGGCAAGTCACTCGTAGCATTATGGGTGGAAATACGCTCTGGCCTATCAACAAAGGTATGCATAGATATGCTCTCTGCGGGGTGGCTTATGGTGCGCTTTGCAGCAGCTGGTGAGGGTTGTGAAGTCTCGCACATACCTTAAATTAATACAATATTAAAGTCACTCTCGAGCGGGTGGACTTCTCAGATAGGTCTGGGACAAAATTTTGACATATTTAACAAAACTACCTACACCAAGGCATTTCTAGCTCTTTACACACGTAACACTGAAGCCGAGCAGAGCTCCCGAGATCTTAAAAAACGCAAGACGGTCTAAACTACACACACAGAGTCCTCCCATGCAATTCGAACCTACTTACACCCTGTCAAGGCAGCTCATTGGGTGTACTGGCAGGTAGTTTCACCCTACTCTGTCATCAGGAATCTAGGCCGAGAGGAACACATGAAAGGGCAGGACTGGGTTAGGCGGCATTAGTCTTAAGTTAATTATTAGTTTAAAAAATTTTAAATCTCACAAAAAAAAAAGTATAAAACTGAAAAACTAAATTTAAAAATTTTAAATATCTAATTTTTAAGGCTTTCTACAAATGATGCCCTTCGGGAGGCTGATTTAGACACAGAGTACAGAGTCAGACATCCTCCATGCATTTCCAAAGTAGTTGAATAAATATGTTATGCTCAAACTGAAGCCCAAGCTATTCAGTTAATTTTAACCTCGATCATTTAAATAGTAATTGTGAAGTTTGAATCAGTAATTATTGTGAATATTTAAAATCAAGCGACCGCTCCGGGATAGACACGAGTGGACCAAGGAATCTTGGGACTCCTGGCACCTGAATAAGGCTATAGTCTGTATAAGACATGAAAGATCCTGGGAGGCATCCAGAACACCCGCGCCTGACTAGAGATAGAGTCATGACTATCCAGATTGTCTAACCAGCTCATTACCTCAGATCATCTGAACAAGACTGAACCCAGGATAGCTTGAGCTACACTGGATAAACAGGGAGTGCGCCATCATAACTGTTGAGATTAGTGATTGTGAGCCAAGAGCTATCTATTTTGTTTCTATTAATGAATAGCTTTCTAATGCCACGCAAGGTAGAGGACAAAGTAGTCAGCTTAGACATCTAGCCCGACAAGCCCTACAAAGAGAGTTAAATCTACCCACGACTACTGCAACTCCCAGCCTGTCTAGTGAGCCTCCACAGAACTCTCAGCCTACTGAACCCATTTTTAATCCGCCCAAGGAACTACCCCTATAACAGAGGTCTGTAGCTCATTTCTAGATTCACTGCTAGGAATTTGTTGGCCATGGCTTGATCTCGAATACTTAAGTTACCTTGAGCCGTGAGAAACCGAGCTCGAACCGTGCCCAGTGCGCACCCATCCAATTAGCACGTGCCAAATGCGTACCGCCGCCGGTAAACTGGTAACTGTTCTCATTCCCCCAAAACCAGCTAGTTCTCATAAGATGGTTACAATTACACCAGACTTTATCCCAGTAAGAAAACAGACTAGGCCAGCCCCATATAGACGTCCAGGCAGCGTCCAAGAAACTGAGCGGGAACTGCCTGGAGAGAAATAGTTCATTTCCATTTCATTAATTTAGCATACCCAATAATTCCCCTTTTATATTATTTAGTGAATTTTGACAGCCTTAACGGTGAGCAGGAGCAAACTCATTGGGAGAGAAGTCTATGTGGTCAAGCTAACCCTGGGGTTTGATTCCCCTCCTCCATCTACCAATCCTTCACCTAGATCTCCCAATGTGGGCAGATCTGCGACCCTGCCGGGCAAAGCAACATCAGAACACAACAACACTGCAGAAGGAAGTATCAGTGTCACAACACAGAAAGAATGAACACTCACGCTCACCGAATACACTTTCCATTATCCATAAGGCCTACTAGCTAGTAGGAGTATTACTGATAGCCCCGGTTAGAGGACACACTAGAGAGTGCAAGAGCCGGTGGGCGAGCCCAGTGAGTGAGGAGTACATCAAATTAAAAATAGTCAATAGTAATTATTGATATTCAAAATGCTTGGTAAGCTCATTTCCATGAAATCAGGACTTTTTATTCCATAGAAATACAAGACTTTTTGGAAGTGGTTTTAGTACAAGTTTTGATTGGCAACACTGATTAAACTGTCTTCCATTCCAAAAGAAGAATGATGCGTGCTGGACTATAGATCTATAGGCACGGTGAATGTGGTTTTGGCTGTATTACGTAATGCTCGCTTGGCTAACATTGGCTAGACATTTGAGCTAAGTTTATTACCAGTAATTCGTGCTGGATGTCGGTTGGCAACTGGAAACCAATTTTTCCACATTTGCAGTAGCAACGGGCTTGGACGACATGCTTGTTGGTTTCGGAGTACCTGTATTACCAGGGGTTACTTTGGTCAATGAAGGTGGCGCTGATGCTGGCTGGCTGAAACCGGCAACTTTTGAAGGAGGGTGGTGTATGTTGGTACCGTGCTGGGCAAAACAGTACCATCAATTCCACTCCACATACTCTTGGCTCCAGAACCTGGGGTTAGCTGCCCCCGGTACCTTACCTCAGTACTCTCTATCAGACCACGTACCACAGGGTGGTACTCTCGGGTAATGTGAATATTCGTAGGAAAATAGATATAAGTAAATACTGGAGGAGGTCTCTCTGGAAGACAGGTGAGCTGAGCTCTGTCCCGCTCTGTTTACCTGCAAAGAGAAGGTGGGGCTAATATGCACGCTCGCTTGGCTGTGGTGTAGGCCGCCTTTTGTTCCTCCCTCTGCGTGCTGTACCTTTTCCCAAAAGGCATGGAGGTTGGTTTGACACTAAAGATATTTCCCAAGCGTCATAAATTCGAGACAGATCCCTATATAGGTGTACTTCTAATAGTGGCTGCCGGCATGAGCTCGTGTTCTTATCAGTCCCCTGCCACTGGCCCCAGGGGTTAGGCCTTCAGTTCCAAGCAAATATTCCTTCCAGCACCCTAAGCACTCTGGTGGAATACAACTTGAGGTGAGTGTCTCACCCCTGTTGGACGAGTTGCTAGTGGTCAAGGCTCTACCATTCTATCCCCTGAGGTCTAGAACGAGTGACCGTTGAATGGTGCATCAGACATAAGGATTCCTGAAGGGACTCTGCAGTCTTACTCTACGGTTCATACTAGTATAGCAATACCCGGTCTCGGCTGACAACTTACAGTTGATATTTCTAGTGGTCAGAAGAGAAATATCTTTAGAATAGATACTCTTTGTGAAAGGAACAATCTGCGTTTATTAGAGATAATAAATACAGTGACACGTGCTATCTCCTAAACAAGCAGCGTGTGATATGGAAGTAACCTACGGTAGAAAGGTGTAGGCGACCTGTTCCTAAACTACCCAAGATAGATAGTGGCGTTGACAGCTATGAATATAACTCTGGTCGTAGCTACTCTATCCAAGGGAAGTCTAGAAGAGACAATATAGAAAAGGGGGCCACTACTTTAACAGCAGTGGGTGTAGTTGCCTCTACCAACAAGTACGGGTGGCTGCTGATCCAAGAGGAGCAGCAGTGGAAGGTGGGGTAATTCTGCACTTGTTGAAGACAAGCTTCTGGTAGCTGCAGGTGGCTGCAAACAGAAGCTTCTGGTGATGGCAATGGAGCTCATGGTAAAGCCTGCAGGAGCCTCTGGTGGCTGCCGAAGACTATTCAGCAGTAGAAGGCCCCAGCACATGAAGCGTTAGAGCGAGCTACTGAAGAAAGGAATTTCTCCCAAACCCGGGTGTGCATGATCTTAAATAGTCTGTTGGACAGGTGCAACGCCAGGCCGCAGTGGGAGGTGTGACGTCGCCTCATGATGTCTCTCTCGTGTGAGGCCGGGATAAGGGTAGCTACCCTCTGTTTGGCGCTCTGCTTCGTGCATAATCGACTGCGCTCTGTTTAGCCCCGAGGGTGACACAGCATGTAGGCTCTCGGCGTGGGGTAGGGGGGCGGGCTCGCTGGCCAGCACGACCTTATTTTCCATGTGTTTAGCTTCAATCTCCAGAGTTGTGGCGCTCTAAGAACACTCATGTAATCTGTTGCCGGGTTTGACTCGCCCTCAGGTTACATAGAAATACGCGAGACATACGAGTTGTCGTCGTTTAGTAGTATGACAGGAAAGCGGCAAGCGTCAAGCAATTGTGGCTACATGCATGTTCCTTACTGTTAGGGATCCTGAAAAATGGTAAGTAAAAACTACCAATATCGGTGGAAAAAAAAACTGGTTGACGCTGTGTAAAAAACTGGTTGAAGCCGTGTAAAAAATTCAAAATCTATACTTATATAATAAAGAGGAACACAATTCTCATAACTCTTTCATTAATAGAAAGCTAAATCCTTCCAAATGGTTTTAGGCTATGTAAATTAAAAAAAAAAGTCCTTGAGAAATTTCAGAATTTGTAATCCTAATCTCAGAAAAATGAGCTATTTGTATGCTTTCTAAGCATGCGCTAACAAAACCATGATTAAAGCTTAATTGAAAGAATGTTAGAAGAAATTGTAGAGGGGGTAGGGGCTTTACTCAGCACACCCTTGGACCTTAGGCTATCCAAACCCCCCTTTCCCTCTGCCGCCCACCACCACCCACCTTGGGAGAAGTTGCTGAGACCAGAGCAGTGTGTTTTTCGCCATCTTTTCAGCCTGGAAGGTGCATTTTGCGAACAATTTTCTTGGGATCTCGGGGAGCTTTGTCTTTTTATGCCCCACATCTTAGGTCTTATGTCTTACATATTACGTCTTAAGTATTACGATTTAAATCTTACATCTTATGCTTTAAATATTAATTTTTAAATCTTTATGTTCCTAATGAAACTGCAGAACGGGATGTGCGAGCGAGAACCGATAAGTACGAGCATGCACGTACTGAAGTTTCCAGATTAAGTAGTGGGTAGTCAGTCAGGATGTGCAAGCGAACGCCGATAGGCATGAGCGAGCACATCCCGAAGTTTCAAGACGAAGTAAGGATAAGCGAGAGCCCATAAGTGCCAGCGAGCACATGCTTAAGTTCATGTAATTGTGGGTAGTTGCAGTTAGTCGCAGGTAGTCACAAATTTTCGAAACATAGAAAATGGTATATTATTAGTTTTTTGGAAAAAGTTTGCGGGCAGACAAGGGTTGTCGCAAGCAGTCGCAGGTAGTCCCAAGATGTCGCCGGTAGCCGCAAGTTGTCATGGGTAGTCGCATATTGTCGTGGGTAGTCGCACATTGTCGTGGGTAGTCATGGGTAGTTGCTGGTAGTTGCACGTAATTGCAGGTTTCCGCAAGTTGTTGCAGGTTTCCGCAAGTTGTTGCAGGTAGTCGCAAGTAGTGACAGGCTGTCGTAAGTGGTCACGGGTAGTCGCAGGTAGTCCTGGGTAGTCGCAGATAGTCATGGGTAGTCTCTGGTAGTCATGGGAGTCACTGGTATTCGTAGGTAGTCGCGAGTAGTCTGAAGTAATCACGGGTAGCTGCAGGTAGTCATGGGTAATCATACGTTATCATGGGTAGTCGCAAGTAGTCACTGTTAGTTTCATACATAGGTATGCATTTAAACAACTCCGTAAAACCTGAGCAAAGCGATGGCGGGCTGCTAGTTATTAATACAGCAGTAAAAAAAATTTGTTACACTTTACACATAGTACATTTGTGAAATTAAGCAAATAAACGTAGGAAAGTAGAAACAATATGAAAGTTGACGCTCGCTCGAAATGCCAGACTGGGTCAGGGGTTCCCCATGTTGGGGACGGTTTATGCTGTGGGATTCTTTGTTTTAGTGGCTAAAGATGCAGGGGAGTTAAACCCCAGGGTAAACATGACTTGGTACATCTCCTGGTAGGAGACTGTTTCTGTTTACCTTTAGGGACACCAAATACAGTGAAGCTAGTTTCACAGGAAGCATGGGTAGAACTAGGCAGGGGCCTTAAGTTACTGAGAGGCCCAGTCTTTATAGAGAGTTGGCCTAATAGGCCGACATGTAGGTACAAAATCAAGAGTTACAGAAATAACCCTTAGACATTTTGGTACCTGGTTTTGAAGAAGGCAAATTATCTTCCCAGCTGCTGTGCTCACTCTACAAGTGGGCGAAGGCGCAACTGCATCCCTGATGAGGTGGAGAGAGACAGGGTTCGTTTCTGGTAAATCTAATCTATGCCAAGGCCAAGTCCTAGAATAGCCTCTCCTCCCTGTTGTAACGTCTCAATAGCTGGATGTTCTTTGCGGATGATTTGTATTGGTAGGCCAAATAGAGGTACAGTGGTTTGACCAGGTTGAGGAGTATCACCATTATCTGTGATAGTTTTCACTGGCGTTAAAGTAAATAGCTCTCTGACAGCAGCCCGCAGGGCCTTCCTACATTGCTTAGTTTCCATTACGAGATAAAAACAAAAACATCTAGCTATTCTACACACTTTACTACCTACACATATCAAATTTGTAAATATTAATATAGTTGGAATACTACAATATACAAGAATCTGCAATTATATCAAGTTGTTTTCACTTATTTGTTTATATAATCTAAAAATCTCTTTTATTGCCTGCGAAATATTTATTGTAACTGAAAATTGCATTTTGCTACACTAATATTCATGTCAGTTCACGGCATTTACTCTGAACCAAAGTACACTAATAAACACATGTTTGTGGTAAAAATATTTGGCTTAGATTTTGTCAATTTCTTGGCTGATTTTGGTGAATTTTTGATCAATTTTTAATTCATTTCGTCAAAAATGTTACTGAAATTTGGCTAATTAAAAAAATTGTTTGGCAATAACAAAAAAAAATTGTATATATTTGGTTATAAAAAAAAAAAAAAAAAAAAAAAAAAAAAAAAAAAAAAAAAAAAAAAAAAAAAAAAAAAGCACGCACTCACACATATTTCATATTGCAACAAACTGTGGCTGCACAAAAATATAGTAGCATACACTTAATCAGAAGATGCAAGCACTGTCATTAATTACTACCATATTAATCAGCTTTTGGTATCTTCTTTTATCAGTCATTATATTCCCAGGCATTGAAAAACTTTTCAGTGTCTATATTACTGACTAGAGTGCATACTAATTTCTCTAATTTTTGTATAGTTAAAAAAAAATATCCATATGATTTTTAACTTTAATGAAATTTGTTATTGTGTAATTCTCGCATTGGTATGAATAATAGAGTCAGATTTATTGCATTTTGTTCTTTCGATGATGTTAAAACTTCTGAATTATAGTAATGTGAATGTTATTTCGGTATGAGCAAAATTTTTCACTGCATCATCATGAGCTGTTCTAATTGCTACTTCTCATAAGAAGAGGCGCAAAACAACCTCGTCTTACGAAAGCTGACAAATGCGACTAAAATTCCATGCCCAACCAATAAAATAAACAGAACCTAAACTAATATATTACATGATCAAAACAAAAATAAAATGGTGCAAGCAACAAGTCGTCCTCACATAACCAGGATAATTTCAAACACATGTTTACATGAAAAAATGTAACCCAAAAAAAAATTTTCTAAATACTATAGATATACAAATCTACGGAGTATACTGTGTGCCTTTGCCGCATTGCAGCCAGCAATTAGTGGTGACGGAAAATTTTGTTAAAAATTTTTAATAAGTATTGATGCATGCCAGAATGTTGCGTAGCGCAACTGCGCACTCTATGGACGACAACGCCCCATCTACGAGCCATGTGCGCTCCAGGGCGGAATATATAAGCAGCAATCCAAATTAAATGTATCGCACTAAGAAACCCACAAGTCTGGGTGGCCGAACACATATTTGCATATTACATGCATAATTGCAATCCCCATTGCCCATCCAGAATTATGCATGCAAAAGGCACCCCCGTGATTGGAATTTTAAATTTATTGAGAATTCTACTACTCGTGTCTGTCCCCTGGAAGACGTTCCTACAATCACGAGAGGTGGCAGCACCCCTGTGACCTTGTGACGTCACAGCCCGCCTCAGAGACAGGGGTTTAAATTTGTCGTCGCCTCCACGTAGGGCAATAAGAACCTCGCAGCGCATCTGCACCCCCGATAAATGTGCCCCAATGTTGGAAGGCTACGGTCCCCCCCCCTCCCCAACACGAAAAACTGCTTACATGAGACAATTTAGTATAAATACACCTCCAGCAGCCAGCACCAGTGGGTGGGGCCAGGCTCGGCCGAAGAGGACACGAGCCCAACTCTCAGTCCGCTAAAGACTCTTCAATACCCAGCTTGTAGAAGGCTCTCCTTCAAGTCCTCCAAGGGCTCCTCTACTTCCTATCACCAACCCTCCTTTCTTGACCCACTTAATATCCATCCACCCATCCCCCTAGGCCTAATTGATGGTATAGTATGTACCATGGTAGGCTAAGCCGGGCTTGTCAGGGCGGTCAACGTTACTGTACTACCTTCTAGGATAGTCATCCCCTAAAGCACATGCGTCAGTATTCAGTAATTTTCCTATTTATCACATTTGTATACTACAAACGAGGTTACATTAATTATGCAACAAAAAGTGAAAAAGGATGAAATGCAAACAAAATTAGTTAATTTTAGGAAGTCGCCAAAATCAGTTTATTACCAAAACATAGCGATATCCTGTAGGAGTAGATGCTCTTTGGCGATATCGCTTCGGTAGTGTATTTTCGATTCATCAATTGTGTCTACTTCCCAATCCAGACTACCTATTCAAACAATTTATTGAATTAACGCGTAAACATAAGATTTCACAACAGAAAAATGACTGTGATGTGTTTATTATATGATGACCCAGTTTTCAAAAACTGCAGGCATTAAAATCAGATGGCATTTACATTATCCAAACAGCGAAGTGAAGATATTCTCGTTCTAAGTCTTGTTCTGTAAAATGGTCTGGTTTTCTGTGGAGTTTCGCCTTGAACTTGAAAAAGTAATCTTGTGCCACTCTAAAAGATAATAATTGGAAATGTGAAACTTCATGGATAATTTCCTGGAAAAGCAGAATTTCTGGCTATTTCATGTAAAACAAGAAAAATAACCAATTTCATGATATTTCACAGAGAAAAAACGGTAAGTGACACCACCAAAATAACCCCAATTGTTGATCAATAGGCCCTAATTGCTTGCATAAAAATTTTGTGAAAAACCAATTTGCGAAATGAAAGGGTCTCCTCTACTTATTGTGTTTATGAATACATAAACTGTGCGACTATTTTGTTATTTCTGAATAAATTTGTTAATTTTTTAGGTTTACTTAGGAGTCAATTTCAAGAGTAAATAAGAAACAGCCATATACAAGTAGTACAAAGCTTGATTTCCACGGGAACATAAACACACAATCTACAATTTATATATTAAAGGACAGGAATCTTAGTACTCACAGTCTGGTACTTGTCAACAGGCACATACACAAAAAGGATGACACATTTTCCACATGGTTACACAGTGGGCCTGACGAGTACCCTCACAGGGCACAGTAAGTCAGTAGAGGCACATGTAAAAAGAAAACATCAAAATACTGTACCATACCAAGCATTTATTGCAGGGGACTAACATTTGCATGAAGCAATTAGTGTAGTGTTGGATAATCCATAACACGAAGACAGGTGACAAAATTGAGCCACCAAGAAGGAAAGCACACACGTTCGCAGAATTTCTTGGACGTATCACAGTATTGACAGGGTTGTTTGAATCATCAGCAGTAGGATGCAGGAATTGTAGGAAATTGCACCCCACAACATGACACCTCTCATTGGGACTGTGTACTACTCTACAATGTGGTGTCAAACATGGTACTGACCAGGACATATCCAGATTCGAATTTGGTAGTTACCTGTACCCATACTGTTATTTGTTGCTGAACACCATTCGTCACCAATCCACTAGCTGCCCTGCTGTCAGTTATCAGCAGGTCACATTTTCTCGGTGATACTCAGGTTGTAATGGCAGTCGTCCATGGAGTGCTTAACGCTTGTTACACGATGAAACAATCCTCCCTGCTTGTAGTCCGCTGGGGTCGACCTGAACCTTCTTGACGTGTGTATGTACCCTCGTGTTGCAAATGCATCCTACACCAACTCTCAGTATAGGCAGAACAGTTCAAGTGGCCAGCAAAGGATCAAAATGTCCAACCTGCCTCTCCGAGGCCAACGATGCAGCCATTCTCAAACACATCCAGCTGGGTAAGGGCTCGACTGTACCATCAGGACATGCTGCGTGTTTACTGAACTTGACTCTGTAACTCGCACTGCTACTTAGGCCTTATTCAATGTCTTGCAGTTATAAATGGTGTGACATGTATGTCTCCTAGTGGTACTTCTGCAGAAGCAAACCGCATTAAAAACAAATGGGGCAAGCTATGATGATACCATGTGGCAACTTCCATCGTACTCATGCATTTCATTCATGGTAATCAATATTTTGCAAATATGTGTAGTTTCAAAAAATATTGCCATACAAGTGTAATATTAACAATATTTTAAATCCTTTGCACAAATTGCTTATGACATTTAAAGAGGTAGATATGGAATCCAATTCTGTGGACACAGTTGTAAGAATGGATGATGTAGTCCATTATAGGCTGTCCACAGTAAAGTGAGCACTTTTGAAACCCTAGTTAAATTTTCCTTTCAGGCATTTTTTATCCTTTAACCACATTTTTAAAGTAAATACTGCCATGTAAGTAATAAACACAGCGTGTATATTTCACCACACACTGAAGTTAACGTCTAAGGCTAAAATAAAATATATTTACTATCATTTCAAAAGTGCTCACTTTACCGAGAACAGCCTATACCCTGTGCCATTCATCCATAGTATCTACCCTCCTCAAGATTGGGGTTATAGTATTGTTAATGTGAAACCTTAAACTGCCAAAACACTGCTTTATAATATTCACTGAGGGTGCACGAGGGGGATAAGTTTTCATAACATACATACCATTCATTCCATCCAAGTACCCTTTTTAATTTGAGAGATTGAAATTCCCCCTCAAGATCAGTTTTGCTATGACCATAAGTGTCGCTGAAGGATGCTAGAGGTAATGGGGAAAGATTTTAGGGAGGACTGCTTCCCAAATGGGCAGCTCTAAGTGGCCTGCTCCAGAGGAAGATCACCTAGCAACTTGATAATCCTAGCACCGAGTGCATAACCACTAATGTGATGTACAAAGACATCCTTCCTTAAAGGAAATTAATAGCTGCTTCATTAAGCAAACGTGGGCAAAGCTGCAGACAGAAAGATAGTATCAGTATATGCTGAAGTATAGGGCTGTGTTAAAACTTTTAGAATTACAGTATCATATTCTGTACTGTTTGCAAAAGTCCAGACATGTTTCACACAACAGCCTAGCATGTGAAAAATTTCCTCCAAGATGTACTTACTATTATTGTAACATCCAAAGTCCTAACCTGCAAAATGAAAATTCTCTCATCAGCAATCAGACTAGTTTGGCTGAAATTCTTATAAACAAATCGTGAAATCTTATGATAACTTACTCTGCATATAGTCAGTCTTCAATTTACATGAGTAAATAAGGTCGTTTTCAGGTAGGTTAAGACACTTCTGTTGATTTTAAAACAAAAAATTTTCAAGATTAAGTTTTATATTTTTAAGTAGGCCTTAAAAAAATATAATAGTCAACTTTTAAGCATGTTAAATTCTGAGCCCCAGGATGTCACTGTTGAATTTAATTTGTATTTTTTGAGTTGTATTTATTCAACAACAAATATAAATAATTTTTTTAACAAGTTTGCAAATACTCTAACTGAACTCTCTATCTCACATCTTCCACTAGATAAAAAGTGTTACAATGACTTTTGCATTTTTAAGCGTACTGTTTATAGCAAGCACAACAATTGAAGAATGATGTCTTAAACAATATGGTGTAAACATAATGTTTATGATGTATGTATCTTTACTTTTATGTGCATAAATCCACCTGATGAGAACACTATCATCTTTTGGATATAAAGTGTTGAATGGCAATCCCTTTCATTCTTCTGTAATGGTTGTTACTAAAATAAACAGCACAGCCTGACAATATTTCAAAAAGTATGCATAAAACTATGGCAGAAGACTAATACCACAAACAACACATCTGACTGCTTAATGTCCTTGTCTGCTTGCTTGGCTCATGTTGCCAAACAAGGAGTGGTGGGAACGGACAAGCACATGGCTTCACCTCTCCTCCCATCACAACACACCTTCATACGTACTTGTACTCACCCTAGTTGAAAATTTACAAGTAAAGGTTGTACCAGTTGCTTATTCAATAGTTGCTCTGTTGTTTTGTATTGAGAACTACAATTAATTTCTGCAAATAACATTATTCTTTCTTATCTTCACACTTTATTGGTACTGCAAAGCATTCAAAACATATAAAACAATGCCAAAATCTTACAACAGAAAATACGTTAAAATTATTGCAAATATTTACTTGTAATGTAAAACCATCCAACTGATTGTCGTTTTGAGTATTATAGATAAAACAACAGCACAGACACAAATCACACACACACACAATGATTTTATATAGAACCGTTATCTCTGGTGTCAGTTTTGAGCACAAATGTGTGAATGTGAATATTTTGGCCATTTGAAACATGGCATTAGTCATCCTTTAACATAAAAAGCTAATCAAATTATCACTATGAACACAAACATAGTTTTGCACACACAAGTAAAACACCAAAAGGATCTTTTATATGAAAATGAGACTGAAGAAAATATCAAAATAACAACAGTGCTAGCCACACTAACACAAGTGCAGTAGTGGAAGTGTATTGTATGTGTACAGCTCTCTCTGTCATTCTACTGCACTACATGGAAGAACATCAAAAGCAAACCATGCATTCTTGCTAGAATACTATTAAATTTTATTTTTCGAACACAGTACAAAAAATTAACAAAAAAAAACAAAAACTTTATAAATTATTGTAGTGTAGAAATTAAACAAGTCCTAGAGGAGATGTTTTCTACATTTCATTCGAAACAAATCAATGTTTTAACATTTAACGTGGCACACCCAAGAGAAACTAGTCACAATACAATATAAAATAACTGGAAAAGTTTTAGCCATGTGCTGTTCAGGAACTGTACCAGTGTAATAGTAAGGCTATTTTATAAAAGTGCACACACTAAACACCTGATAATTTCAACACTCACTGATGTTCAACTTAGCACAAAGTTTTGGGAATAACGTAACTGTCCCAAAATGCACTTACCATCATCACAATCATACAACTGCGCTACAATAAACCTAACAGTAAGTAAACTCACAAACTCAACATATAAAAAGAATGCTGAATACATAACAGCATAAAACTGCTATGGAAGTACTATAATATCAAAGACAATACAAGCAAGTGAAACTAAATTATAATGAATACATGAAGGCAGCAACATCAAACATTCAACATTCACACCTTTACGAAGCGTAATTTGACACACACGTCATGGTTACCGAAACCAAATGTCCATTTATTTCAAAATTTGTCTTTCTTTTCTTTTTCCAGCACTATTTTATCACTAGTTTCTTCTCAGCACATATCACTTACTATCCAACATTTTCAACCAACATATTTCAACAACAAAACTTACTAACCAAATAATATATCACCAACACTTGAGTCCAGCAGAAAGAACACATTCCCCACCTCATTTTCTTCAATAAAAGTGATAAAAATTGATTTAAAATAAATATTAGAGATATTACACTCAAATTCAGAGCAATAAATTGCCATAATATGTACACTAAAAGAAAAGAATTACAAAAACTTACGAATTAATTTTCACAAAACATTGACCATTCTTACCGAAAAAATCTAGTTCTCAAAACGTTTAAATTAAAAGAATAACATTTTTTTTTTAGTAACGTTTAATACTTCAAAACAAACATCCCGTACTCAACAAAGTTTTAAGTAGAGAACTGGTGTCACAACATAAACTAAATTACAGGAAATACCTATGTAGTACTACAATTCACCACAAATTTACTACAAGTACCCATTTTTGGCATGTACCATCTCTTACTATACAGTTTATAATGTTTGGACTAAATATTTTATTTCCCTACAACTTTTATGAACTAGCAGTCCTGTTTTTGAGTTGCTATAAAAATATAAAATAACCTGCTATTTTTTAATTAAATTAAATTAATTTCTTATCAAATTTTTTTTCAGTCATTCAGGATACGTATTTCTCAACATTATATGTAATTTGAGAACAAAGCAGAAACCAGCATTTGAATGCCATTCATAACATAGTGGAAATTTCTCATAATACAAGGTATTTTTGCTCCTTACAGTACGTTCCTCCCTTCTATCAAAATTATACAACTTCTCTACCCAAAAAATTACTTCTCTGTTTACTTTCAAGATATAAGTCCTCCTCTAGATGAGGGTGACAAATGATCGGTACAAGGGGAGAGCAGAAATTCAACACAGTTGAGCTTATCTGAATGGCCATTATACTGCAAATAGGCACAAGTATAGAATTATTTATTTGCAGAAGTAAGTAAATGGATTTATGAATGACAGTTCAGCTTGCATGTTTTTAACTGGGCTATTTTTATTTAAATGATTTTCAACCAATTCACATTGTAGACAAGCTCAGCAACAAAATTACTTTTAGTTCCCACTACCGTGTATTAAATGTAACATTGCTAGCATTACCAACAACTTATAAATAATGGGTTGAATCTTAGATAATTCACCTCAATTAATTTTCATTTTTTATATTAAGTACTGTACATGTTTTTGGTGTATTACTTCACACACACATTTGAATTTTTTTTTTTCCAACTCCTTTCCTGAAATGCACAAAAAGTTGTAAAATAGAAAAGTTTTTTTATTAAATTTCTTTTACTATTACCAATCTATAGATTGTCGTATTTACATTGATTCCTTTTAAAATTACAAAACTATGAAGATGTGAGTCAAGTGGGCAATATCCATAATACAAAATTTTAAAAAAAGTCAATCATAGCATACTTTCTCAGCAAGCCTTTTTATGCCAGTTGTCATAACATTCGGTTCCAGCCAAAATGCTTATTCGTAACACTTAAATTCTGTAAGTTCATATTTATAAGTCATAACATGACTTCTTCATGCTGGCAATTTTAGTGCATCCAAACAAAATAATAAACATAAATTGCAAACATTACTAAAGGGAAAATGCTTTGAGCCTTACTTTCAGCAACAATAATGTTACGTAAATTAATTAAATGCACAGGTCACATGACTCCCCATAAAATAATTCACGTCTCGCTGTCAATGTGGCAACGAAACAGAATAAGACCAATCTGTCCAATTCACTTGTGATGGCACAACACTGAACCAACGAACTATATTACCTGGAATAGTAAGCACATGTCTCCCAGATTCCTTGGATGTTAACGTAGCAAACCAACCACATTAAACATATCTTCCTTTGTGGGATGTATTTTTTTGCATGTATAAAACATTTATGGCAATGAAATGTATGTGTTACTAAAACATAAATGTTATATTAAGCCTACAAGTAATATAAATAAATGCCAATATATTGAATTTTCCCATATTTCCATCTTGTAAAAAAAAACTTTACAAATGTGCCAACCACATCAACATCTGTATTCTGTCAAAACATTTCTAAAAGCACAAGAGCTATGTGGGTACATTTTGGCTGCATTTATTGTTTTTAGCAACATGTATAGGTAGAATGCAGGAGTTTTGCTATTAACAATTCAACACCATTATGGCAGCCAAAAAACAGTGTATTGTATTTTATTCACGTCGAGGAAAAAAGTTTGTAATTTGAAAACTTTTTCTAAAAGTTATTGGTAATTATGACTGTGTAATTGTGATGTAATGAGCATTCTAATAGTCTATGGTCAATGATCCTACCAAATGTGTACAATATGGCCTTTATGCACACCCAACTGAACGTTACACATTTTATTCACGAGTTATGTGCCAACAAACTATTACTAACATAAAACCCGTAAGATTTGGAGAATGCCTAAAATTATTGTTCTTTTGTCAAGGGTGGTTAAACTGTAGACATTTATAAATGTATTAACATCAATATAAATTTCACTTCTGCAAGCGATTTGACATGCATTATATTAACATCTCTGAAAACTATTAACAGGCATTTACGATGTGCTTGCACATTATTGAATAATCACAACTAATAAAATACAATCTCACACCATGTCTTAGACCTCTCACAAATGTTTATGTTAAGAATTTTGTAAATGGTACACATCTTGTTAAATAGGTTCACTATCTCATGGGTTCACACTGTTAATGACTGAACATCAAGATCAGTACAAAATTCTAATTATAATATCAAGGCACACCTCCTCCACTATTACCATTCAGTAATCATGCTACAAAACACGTGCTGTTTACTAACAATACTACAACTTAACTCTCTAACAAAAAATATGTCGGTTGAATAATCTGAATAAGTATGGTGCAATTAATAAGATAAAAAATAAATTACAAAAGTCTAAAAGCACACATGTTTGGTCCTTACTATATAATTCTTTCAGTTATTGAAAACACAACCCTGCAAGAATTTTGTTTCTGAAGTCATTTATTTCAGCCTTGTAGATTTCCCTAATGTATTCACAGTTTCGTAAAATTGTCTTATCTCTGATTTATATCTACTATAGTGCATAAAGTCTTTTAAATGCTCTTATAGAAACAACAGTAAAGACTAAAATTTCTTCATTACAACCAAATATTTTGTGAGCAAAATTATGAGCAAGTTTACAGCGCCAAGTCAAGTGATGTCTCAGTCATCATCCTCATCCCCATATGTTGGTACCACCTTCACAGTTTTGGCCTTTCTAGGGCGTCTGCCACGTCGTGCAACTTGTGTGGATTTCGCTGAGCCTCCGCTAGGTGGCACAAAGATATCGTCATCACTGAACGCGCTTCCAGCATCTATCATCTGCAAGTCACTGTCTGGCACATCAACCGAGCGGGAGCGACGCTTCTCCTTGGTCAGTCCTGGCTCCCCGTCTGCTGGTTCCGAGGAGGTGCGGGGGCGGGGGGTGCTGGGGAGAAGGCCGAGAGGCAGGAGGGACTGGGAAGAGACTGTCTGCAGGGACAAGAGAACAACAAAATAACAGCCATGAGTTCTGGTGAGTCAAGCATCTCTAACATGCAGTACAGCCACATCACCATGCTGAGATAACACATCTACTGGCTCCTCTGAGTTAGTTGGCAGGCACCACATCAACAACTATACTTCCTACCCTTATACATCAATGCACAAAAAAAATGTGGAAGACTGCAAGTGTGCAAAACTCACTTTCCAACCAATGTTATCTCAACAAAACGATACAGCTTAATTCCAAAGCATCTCTGAATTAAAATCATTGACAGTGATGCTATGAAATGAAATTAATATAAACTAAAAATGTAATTTCTATTTTTAAAATGTTAACTTTATCTGCAAAGAATATTATTAACTACAAAAAATTACTACTGTACTTTAAGGCTACGACTGTATGAATAAATGTAACTTTTCTTAATACCCAACCACTATTCCTGAAAAATTAGTGCTTAGTCTTAAATATAGATTTTGCAAATAATTTCAAACAATTCTTCCGGAAATAATTTAATGCAAATCTGTGCAAAATATTATGTAACTACTTGAGCCTAATGGCACAATAAGGGACAGGATATATTAACAAAAGGAAAATGGGGAGAGAGAGAATGCACTACAATACTGAAATGGTGTACCACAATCCTAGTTGAGAAGTTAATTTGTTACTTTAGTACAGTGATTCCCAAACTGTATTCCGCAGAACCTTAGAATTACACCAAAACCTTGTAAGGGTTCTGCAAAATTGCTCTACATAAAATTTAAGAACAATAAAAATTCATAAATAATCATTTTAAATCATGGATACTGTGAGTAAACTTTCAAAATATATAAATATTACTCTTAAATATAACAATATATTCATACTGAATTTCTACAACTTTCACCAAAAGGTAAATCTGCAACACTGACACTGTCGAGAGCTAAGGTAAGCATAAAGTGCAGTATTTTGTAACAAATTAAAAATTTTTTGTTATGTAAAACTGTTATTCCCAACCCTACTTTAGTACATAAACCACTAGTGCATTCTACATTAGAGCCAAGTTTGAAGAACGCTTTGAAATCAAAATTCTTACTAAAAAAGAG
Organism: Dryococelus australis; assembly: GCA_029891345.1. NCBI lineage: Eukaryota > Metazoa > Arthropoda > Insecta > Phasmatodea > Phasmatidae > Dryococelus > Dryococelus australis. Next base: position 231,488,833 of record CM056996.1, on the reverse strand, counting down.
TAGGGGGTCAAAGGAATGGTGTCGTGACAAAGTTTGGGAACTGTTGCATTAGTAAACACCAATACATACTAACTGCAAACTATTTATACAAAAACAGCCTCCTAGAATACTTTTAAAAAGCCTTCAAGGGAACTAGAAATAGTTAAAGAAAGTACATAACAACCACGGATGGTTAGAACCATAGATGCCATATCAATTTACGTCAGGAAGGATATATTTGTACACAATATCATGTGTAAATTGATGAAGTACGAAATTATAATCACACATTATCTGCAAGAAACCTAATTGCACATTATCTGCAAAAACTTATTGAAACAATAAGATGCATATTATAAAGATGACATATTACTTTTCTGGCACAAGATACATTAAAAGTCAATAGGAACATTAACAAACTTTGCATAACAGAGTCAACAGCATAGAAATAATCTAGAAGTATTTTTGTTCATTTCAATAAAACTGTGAAAAAACTATGTACTGACATGACTCATCATCCAGCACCAAGATTTGCATAAAATGTGTTTTCGTGAAGTACCATAGCATTTTTCCCACTATTCAAACAGTCCAGCCTTAATGCATAAAGTTGTTAACACAAAACAATGAAGCTACTAAATTACAGGCACTGCAATATAAGAGAGGTGTTCTGATGCAGGAAAACAAAATCAGTGGTAATCAAACAAATTATATTAGGCTAACACTCAAATCATATAAGCTCGCATCTGAAGCTAAGCCATGCAGCATTATACAGATACTCAGCACCAAGTGCACACACTTTAACAAGTTCATTACGTATAAACAAAACTCCCCATACCTTGATGAAGAGCTGTTAGATTCAAAAGCATTATATGTTGTAGAGTGTTAAGAATAAAAAAAAAAGTACCTACTTCAATCATCTACTTATAGATATATTAATTAAATAATTCAGGATCAACAATTATATCTGCATACACACTCAAAGAATTTACAACAGAGTAAACAAACTGCTTTTGCTGGTTGTGTACAATATTAAAAGCATACATTTCAAAGTAAGTGTAGTCTAAAGCTAACTTTTTTGTGCGAGATGTGGCAGGAATAGGCCACCAGGCTACTGATTACATTATAAAAAGTGGACAGAATGCACAAGTACTCACAGCGCTGTACTCGTGGATAGACACACACACAAACGAAAGTCAGACAAACACATTTTCCACGTGGATGCACAGTTGTGCAATGTTTCGCTGGCTAGACCAGCTTTATCAGGCGGCGAGCGGCAGCACACTGCAGACTCGTGAGCGGTGGTTGGCAAACTGAACCGAGCAGCCAGGAGACAAACTAGGATGAGGCGTGAAATTTGAAATGTGGCAAGTGTGTTATGATTATGTTTAGGTCAGGTGTACGTCTGGATTTGGTTATGTATTTGGTGGGAAAGTTCCCAGCGATGCAGTTCTGCACTATTCGAAGGAGGTAGGACCCTCGCCACACTGGTTCTGCAACAGGTGTCTAAATTCTGGTTGTGAGATGCTGCATGTGCTACATTGACTTTTCCTACAAATTTAAATTTGCCGCCACAGCTATGTCTTGTTTGGTGTCTGCTCTATGGCCATTCATTCTCTGTCTCAGAGTGTGGGTGGTGAGGCCAATGTCCTCTGCATTGCAGTGAATGCACTGTAGCTGGTGGATAAGATTTTCTGTTGCACAGTTGTAGCTGCTCTCGATAGGATAAGTCTGATCAGTGAGCCTGCTGTTGAAGGACGTGGAAGACTGGTGTACTGCACAAGAGCTGCAATGTGGACTACTCTAAGAATGAGACTCCCTGGGGTGGTAATTTTGGGTGCAACAATTTGTTTCAAAGGTTGGGGGGCTCATTTTAAAACCAATCTGGGTGGTTTGGAGAACAAGTTTTGAGTGAGTGGTGATGAGGCCAGAATTGCGTGTCCACAGTTGAGAATGATTCTAAGTTTGTCCATGCCCTCATGGTAGAGGGATATCCGAGTTTGAGGATCTGTGGTTGAAGTGGGATGCTGGCTTTGTTTATGGACCAGGGATTTGGGGTAACCTCTATCGAGGAATTATTTTGCTATTATATCACATTGCTTGTCAAATGCATTTTGGGTGGAGCAGATGTGTTTAGCTCTGGTGGCAAGACTCTACGGCACAGATTTCTTGGCATGGAATGGATGGTAGCTGTCAAAATGTAGGTGTTGAAGGTGATTGGTGGGTTTAATGGGAACAGTTGTTTCAATTTTCCCATTGTGAAGAGGTAGTTCCACATCCAGAAATATGGTATGTGATTTAGAGTAAGTATAGGTGAACTTAAGCAAGCTACAGTTGAAGTGGATGTGATCGTACTTTGTTGAATCCCAGATCACGAAAATGTAATTTACAAAATGCATCCAGTAGAGTGGTTGAATTGGTTGGTGGCTCAGAAGGTTTAGTTCCAGTTTGACATGAACAGATTGGCATAAGAGGGGGCCATGCGAGTGCCCATGGCTGTGCATTTAATTTGGAGATATTGTTTGTTGTACACCAGTACTGTGATTATTCTCTTATGTACTGAAAATGTTTTACAAGGCGTCTACAGTTAATGATAGCCAAATAAAGCATTTTTACCCTGCATCACTTAACATCCATATCCACGATGCATTAAGCTATGAAGAAAATCCACCACCATAGTTGACAGGTATTTTTTTTCATCTATGTAATATTGATATTATTATGCTCAAAACATTTAAAAAAACTAGCAAACCTGTTTCAATAATGTATAAAATCCCATAAATAATATTCCAAATCTAGCATTTCATATAAAAAGATCTCCAATACCTATCATCTTGCTTCAACTTCTTTTTCAGATTTAGTATTGACAAATCATGCTGTTTTGGAGTGCCAGGCATAACGGATGCTTTTAATTGTGTCATACCTACTACAATCAATATTCTTATGTTGTATTGAGAAGAAAAAACTTGCCAACTATCATGTGACAATAGTATTTTTTTTTTCAAAGGTTCGTAAATATAAGATACACAGTACTGAGTAGAATTTTTTTTTTCTATTCCAAATACATATGTAAAAAAACAGTAAAATATTTCTAGAAACTGAATGTATTATGCACACATCAAAATATTATTTACAATATGAATTAAATTAATAAAATTTAAAAATTACATTTAAAATTTAATTCATTCAAGGTTTGATCATATTTCTTCTTAAACAAATCAGCATGTTTAGGAACTGCTTCGCTGTGTAACTATAGTGCATATCACCGTGGTGTGGTGTATTCAAACACAACATCCACATTGGCTAGGTCCACCCAGATTTAAAAAAAAAAAACAATCTCCTCCCATAATCCATTCTAAATAATCTACTTTTTTGCAGAGCTGGTCAATACAACGGTTTTGCTTTTCGTCAAGTCCAAAGTCAATTTTGATATTCCTCTAGGAAATTTTTTCCTTCCCTTCAGTATGGTCAAATGGATACCACATTGGTCTATCAATTTCCTGTTATATCACTAAATTTATGTAAACACAATCATTTTGCAATAACCATATGCACAATTATTTGTCCCATTGATTATATGTACAAAAATAATAGTCTTAACAGTAATAACTTCATTTATAACAGACATGCCTTGAGAGAACCTAATTCTTTCATCATCAATTTCAAAATATTGTTTATGCCCCCGAAAACTGACGATTCCAAGATTTCTCTTATTAACCCATTCTTTAAGCAGAGCTGCACGAATACTGACGACTCAAAACTGATGACTCGTGTTACATTTCAGCTTCTTCAGTCTCTCATGGTTGATAGTACAGGCTTTCAGCAAACCCAAACCTTTGTTATGACCAAATACATGTATATAGTTCCTTCAGAGGGAAGATGTTACCTTTAAATGTTTCTTCATATTTAATTTACAAATGAATTCTACTCTCCTCACCCTTGTTTGGAACACCCACTGTGCCACAAGGTGTACCGACACCCTGGCCCGAATGCACAGAAGTGCACTGCTGTCACATTTAGTGTGACATATTCCTTCAAACACAGCAAGAGGAGGAGATAACAACAGAGCAGTCTGTTTAACAACAAAATAGACCCAAACTTATACAACACATTAATGGTTAATGACAACACATTTTCTCATACATTACATCATAAAGTTTTATTCTGCTGACACTTCCATCAACGTGTGGAATTTCTATTTTACTGCTGCTGCTATCGTCACTCTTCCTGTTGCTATCACTGTCACTACTCTGCCAGCTGACAACTACACTGGCTACAGTACTGTTCATTAACAGGTCACTTCCTCAATCCGTATTCTCAAGTATGTATGTTTACACTGTTTTTGCTTGCAAGCCATCATTAGTAATATTTTTACTCCTAAGCGTTTAAGTGAAAGAATTTCGGAAGGCTGCTAAACTACATTATTAGTAGCTACTCATGATTTCACTAAATTCCATTTGTAATATATGAAACTGAAAACACCTTATTATGGTGGCAATCTTAAAACTCTGTGGCCCAGTGTGCTTATACGATATGTTACAAGAACATTATGCAGTTTCACTCGCTCTAGCAATTCACACTATTCTTTTATTTAGGTATTGATCATTTATCATTTGACGCATGAAGTATTTCGCGTTTAGAAGAAGCGCACTCCAGAAGCACAACTTCACCCCATCTGAATATGGCAAGCCACATGGGCAAGTCTCCTGACCGTTATGAAGGCAGGACACTGGGAACTCCCAGAAGTTGACAGAGCCTCAACATGACTGAACAGCGCACCGTTTGAATTTGGCGTCGCAGAAGAAAGTGAGCCAATCATCAAAGAGTCACAGCCAACTCGAGCGCCCTGACTTCAGATGTTTTCACACCAGGTGCCGAGCAACAGGCAAGATAAGCATCCATGGTTCATGCATGTGATGTCACAAGCTCCAATCCCAAGAGGCGGGGCCAAGCTCCCCCTGCACCCCTCCGAGCACCCAAAGTCGCTAAAAATCACTATATAAGGCTGACCCAACCAGGCCTCCAGAGTTGCTCGGGGTGGCTCACCAGAGTCACTCATGCTCTCCTAGGCTGCGAAGACAGGAGTCGACACCCACTGCAGTGACTGAGTCTTGCTACGCCCTCTAGGTCATGAAGGCAGAGGGCATCCTGACTAAGGGCTGGATATCCTGCTAGTTAACCGCAACCACGACGATGCCATCTCTCCAAGCAATCATCACCAGAACGATGCCACTTATGCAGCACCTCCAGTCGTCTCCACAATGAGCACCTCGTCACGTCGTCCTAAACCTTCCTAACCCCCATACCTTCCAGGTAACCTAAGGTCACAACGACATGGTCTCCTCAAGACACCCCCTTAAGGCACTAGCCCAGCCAAATCTACCAGTCGAGTAGAGAACCCCTCATGCTATACGAGGTCCTTTCTGGACACCCCTATGGAGTAAAGTAGGATCCCTGGGCTAATATCATTATTAAATTATTAAATTCACAAACCTACTTGAACGTAACCAGGTAGCCTTCACCTAACTTGCAACTAATTTATTATAATTAACTTCTGCAGTTAATTGTGTTAAATATGTCTAAGAAGTAAAGTATTCCATGGTAAAGTCTGTTACCATAATTAGTTTAGTTTCACTTTGCTGTATTAAACTATGTGAATGTATTAAAGCCACCAAACCACTGAATTTTCAAAGACTTTTTAATTTCCTAGCTGCACTCAACCATGTGTCCCATGTGATTTGAAAGACAAGCCAAATTGAAATTCTTTACTTTTGTGTGTGTATGTGAAGTAAAACCGGTTACATGCAAACAGCCAAACTGCAAGTACAAGTAACACTGGGTAATATTCCGAGTTTGGCCAAGGTAATGCTCAGGGTATTGCACTGGCTAATCTTCGGGGAAGCCCTTCACTAGGAACTCAATACACCTTGGTACTGCGGCTACTCACGTGATCTGCTGCATAACCCTTCGGGCTAGGGAACGGCCAGAAGAGATTAAGTGACAAGACACATTGGGTCTAGTCGCATATCCAGACGTATACTTTAGGACCGCTAACGATACCTAACTTCACGGCACGTACACATCTTCATTTGGCATTTATTATTATTTCAGAGTTAAGTTCTGTACATCGGCCTCATGCCGAAAAATTATAAAAGTGGTGAAAAGAACCGTCTTAAAAGGAACCTAAGAATCCACGAGGAGGAGATAAACTGAACCACAAAGCACCGAGTCATTCTCTCTACCTACGAGAATCCCAGGCAGATTGCCATTTGAGTACTAAATTATACTTCATTGTGACACGGCCATATTGGTATAGATCCTTCTGTACTCTCAGCTGAATATCCCGCCATTCCCCCACCACGCCCTTCCTACACCACACCAAGCAACACAAGCACCACACCGCCGCAGTCAGAGTCGGCTGCTGTTCCTCCGCTGGCCGCCCAACCACAACCGATAGAGCAAAGGAGAGCTCCGCTGCCTGCGAGACCACAGGTAACACTAACGTGTTGGTGTGTAGTGTTGTCCAGTGTATCTAATTTTGTCCTAACACACAAACCCAGGCATCCCATGATCTTAACTGGTTCCTTGCCCAAGAGAGATTATCTCCTCCAGGAATGCTCTGTGTGACGCATCCAAATACTTGAAGGCCACCCAAGCCTCTCGTACATGTACCGCATACAAGTGTACACTCAACTTCAAATTGTTTATCGGGGTTAATATCCCCATGCCACCTACATCTACCATGCCACAAGATACCTCATCTCGTAAGCTCCCCATTCAACGAGGGAAGTACCCACAGACTGGCTGGCCTGAGACTTGTGTACGACCCATCGGGTGACTCCGTAGATGAGATTTGTTACTGGGGTACTCGCCCATGTAATTACACACGTTGGCAAACGAGGTTTTATCCCTCACATCATCAACCCTAACTGATACGGTGCTCCGCTAACATTACAAGTACAAGGAGATTTTTCCCCTTGTACCCAGTGGCTTAGAAGTTGGGATTCCTAAATCCCACGTACTTCACATTTTAAATATGTAGCCTCCTTTTGGTCTGCACTGTCAAAGATGATGATTGCTTCTGGTTATCAAGGACAAACATACATTTTCTTTTGTTAGATCAGATATAAGCTGCCTTCCACAACATTTAGTAAAATTTTCACCAGATTTTTTGCCCTGAAATATTAGCAGTGCTCCATCCTCGCTTCCAGCACATGGTACAACCAACCAACCTACCTCTGTCCTGCTCAATCATCTTTATATGCAAGAAACCTTTCCATGTTTACTTAGTTTGAATGAATCCATGTTTCATCAAGATAAACTATAGAATACTTTTCATCCACGACTTGTAATTTTCATGTGGTGTTCTCAAATACTGTGAACGCCATGCCACTGTCATTTATTTCCATAATGTAACACCTCCCGTTTTTTTATTATTTTTTTTAATTGATATAAATCTTCTTTAGGAATTTTCTGTTTCACTACTGACAACAATTCTTTTTTTGCAAAGCAGTTTGCAACTTTTCAATTATGTACATTTTTTTTTTTACAATGTACAATTCCTGAACAGTTCTCATTGCTCCTATCTGGTGGTCTCTCCTTTTTTGCCAGGTATCGATAGTTTGGTAACATGTATTTTGCTTAAATGTATGTATACAGAGCTCTCTTAACAATTTTGTATGTATAGTCTATTCATAGTTTCTTCACACTTTTTGAATCAAGCCTTTGAAAAAATCACCCCATGTATGGTGTGTGTGGTTGTTTCCATCTGTCACCTATCACAAGTGATTTATACTTGTGATAACATAAACTTGTATTTTTGATTAAACTGAACGTATATTTTATTTATATATTATATTTATTATTTATAATTAAAATGAATAAAAACCGGGAGGAAATAGGTGTGTTGGTACTGCCCAGTAAGAAACAATTCTTATGCAAAATATTATCACACAGTGCAAACGAATGCGGTGCGGTGCGCTGTCCTGTTGGTGTAATTTTCCATACTTGGTTAAGCTTTGTTTACATAAGGTGGCGAAATAACCTGGAAGTAGAACATTAGGAGGGCTTCAGAAAAGTGTGAAATAACCGTGAATAACATATATGCACATTGCACACCAGAATGTTATAGTAGTTTATACAGCACTACTTCTCCTATTATAAATTTTATCATTATTTATTATTATTTTAGCAATATTTTTAATTCATGCACATTATTATAATTATGACTATGAGTAGTAACTGCTGGAGAGTACGTCATATGTCAAGGGTGTGTGTGTATAACCACTCTGAAATGATGCTAGTATCATGTCTAAACTAAATAAACAGAAGCATGAATATGTACATTTATGTTGTATATTTGTATGGCACATTCGTCGTAACCCTTGTTGCACTGTATCCCGCTGTTGCCGCCAAAGATGATGGCAGACAGCCAACCAATCACCAAATGACCTATGATGATCTCACTGATACTCCAATATGTGGCATGAACCCCCTTATAAATCATACTCATGACCAGCTTGTTGAAATCATGGGCTCACCAGAACTTTCAATGTAGAATTCAAATACCAGGAAGATTTATGCTTACCTGCAAGCCAACACTCACATGCCACAGAGGCCAGTCAGCCAATAGCAGCGGAAAGCTCTAGATTCCAATGCTCCCAGCTGGTCATTGAAAAGGAGACCACCACAACAGTGTGAAGACCAGAATGTAACAACATCGCCATACCCCCCAAACCAGCAAAATTTCGGTGACTACGAAATGCTGTGTGCTTGAGAGCAGACTCAACAACAGTCCACATGTACGCAACAATTTCAAACCTAAGCACATTTTTCACTGGCTATCAAGTAGCAACAAAATATTGCTCTGATGCCAGCGCACTCTTTTCATCATCATAGTGGTTGCTACTCCGTGGGTTTGATCTCTGTGTCCAAATCCCTACTCCCATTTTATAACCTCTTTTTTTTCCCTTCCCTCCTGCACGTGCGCACTGGCCAGCTTACCCCTCCTCGAGTGTTACCTGGATTAATTCAAATACTGTATCAACCTATTTCTCCTCTGGTCTTCACATGGGTAACTTAGTTTTTGGCTGGCAATGATTGTGAGCAATGCCTTCTGCATTGACCGACGTCATGAGGCAATGAGAGAGAGTTGGTTTGCAGCTCACAGTGAAAATAATTTAATTAGACTTGTTCTGAGTTTTGGTAATTCTGGGCTAGGAATTATGCTGATGTTTGAACTTTCAAAATTATGGTTTGGATGCCCACAGAAAATTTGCATTTGGTTTAATCTAGCACGGACCTGACGCAGTATTTATAAGTAGGAGTTTTTTTTTTAAATTTGAATGTGTAATTTAATTTATGTACGTGCTGGTTTGTATTGCCAGTTTCAATTTGTGGTGAAAGAATTTGTCTCCCGGTTAGCAGTGCCGGTGTGAGTCAGTATTTGATGGTACGTCAGTGCATTTGACACCGCCTTGCTCGAGTATTACATCATCGGTCTCTGCCCGATCCATTCTGATAACAGTAAAATATGATTTCGCTTATGAATTTTATTGGAATTAAAAGGTTTGGTCCGGTGATTTGAAAGGCCCAAAGTTTTAATTATATTTGTGTAAGGCAAGATTTGTGAAAGTTTTTATATCAGTGGTATTCTGGTAAAGTTTGGTATGACCCACATCAATTTAGTTTTTTGTATTGAGGTCTGATACTAGCAAAGAAAATAAGTGTAAATTCTTTTAATAATATTTTAGTGTGTAGTATACTGACGCCTTTGTCCAGCCTAAAGTTCAGGTGCACGTCGTACTGCAATTCTTTTAATTTGTGTAATTTTTGTGTTACAACCTTTGATGGCTCATGAAGGAGTGTGTCGTGCTGCAGTTATTTTGTCAATTTTAGCATTGAATGTTTTTAATTAAATAGTAGTGCACAGAATATTAACAAGAGGGTGTTTGATAATTGAAGTATACATCCATTTCTCAATTTGCATTTATTGATGTTATAAAATTGCAACTTGTTATGAAGTAAATGAGAATCTTAAAAAATGAAACTATGGTTATGTTAATGGATGGTCAAACAAGTCATAATCATAATTGAAGACTGCGCCTTTTGCCACAATTGTACTTTTCAAGTGTTTCTAAAAATAAAGGTTGTCAGGTTTTGAATTTATTTATTATTTATGTATGTAAAGCCTTGTGGGTCACCACAATATAACACGATAAGGTAAACTAAAAACTTACAGCCACGAAAGCCTGAAAGACTGAGTTAAAGGTGATTTCAGTAATTATACACTTTTGTGTTAAAAACCATTATTGTACATTAACTATAAAGAAAAAGATTTGTTATTTAAAAAAAAAACTTTTTACATACACACGAATTTTGGTCAACGGCAACTGATGAGGAAGGAGAGGTTAACTCCAACCTGAGGTTTTGCTCCGCCAAAGAAAATGTCTGTTTCCAGCATTGTCTTGTTTGTTAATAAGAAATTAATAACTATGTGTGGATAGGGAGAAAACAGTAAAATATATTATTTAAATTGATCTTCTGATCTTGGTAAGGGTATAATTTAGTCACAAATTTAACTTACGTAGGTTCCAAGTTCACTATACGGACACCTGAAAAACAATTATATTGGAAGAGAGTTTTGCCATTGTTAATCCTGTAATTATTTGTTAACTTTGTAAAAGAAACATGAAAAATATGCAGTGTGATATTAAATATTGAAGCATTTGAGGAACCCCTTCAAATTTTTTCATTAAATCTTTCACAGGAGTGAAAAAATAATGCAACCTTTTGCTTCCACCAACTTTGAAAGCTAAATGGAAACATACATAACATGCAGTTATAACATGACAATTACATATCTATTTCATGCTCCAAATTTTTGGACTCAATTTACTGTCAATGTTTGTGAAAGGGACTTAAAATCCTTACATGCTTTGTATGTGAAAAGAAATTGAAACCATGCCAAAACATCACATGTCTAGGAATACACTCCAGTCAGTAATCATTGCATCTACAATAAATAAGATAAATGCAATAAGGAGGAGAAAAAAATAGCAAAAAATGTTGCAATATAGCAAGAAGCAATGTGCAAGATGTAGCTAGCAGCAACAGTAAAAGTCATGAAAACTCATAATACAGAGTGGTTGTAGGGGGGAAATGGTTGAATTATACTTTTGATTTCCATTAATTACAAAATTTACTTCACAGTCAACATTAATACATAACAGAAAGGAAAGAAGTTCATGGGTAATGGCTAGTAAGAGTTTGTCTATAATATTAATAAAATGAGTTTTGTTGCATTATGTACATGTAAAGTAACAATTTCTTTTTCACAAGTAGCGCAGTTGGGAGAACATTACAGTTTTATGTAGAAAAAATACTGACTGACTATCTGTCCAGCACACAAATATGAAATGAGTTTCCTCCTTAGATTTTTTTCCAAATTATATTTTTTTACAAGTAGTGGAAATGTACGTAGTGCGCAAGCAGCCCTGAAGTGGAATTTTGATACAGTTGCAATAAAGTTTGAAGAAACCATGAACAGACTACAGTTATGATATAGTAGTGCCCTAATGGGTGGGGAAAAGGGAAGGTGGTGAAGCTAGGACAGCACCAGCACATGTCCAAAGGGAACAGAACATCACAAAGGGACAAAAGGTCCTCCTGTATCACTGGCTAGAACTGACTAACCACACTTTCCCCTCAATGTGACACTAGAATGAGACCTGCATGGTCAAACATATGCACGCAACAAATAGAAGGTACTGGAAAAAAAGTACTGGTCATCTCTAGTAAAAAGAAATCTTTGGTGTAGAAAAATATTGAACATTTGCTTTCATTACCTGAATTAAAGAATAATTCTGTCCTCTAATAAAACTCCACGAGCCAAAGTGTAGTCAAATATGTAATTAAAGACAGTTCTTAAGAAGAAAATAATTAACAGTTACAATGAAAGCCAAAATCACTTTAATCTTTACAACACATGTGTCCTGTAATCTGCACACTGAAATCATGCAAGCACAGTAAAATATTTTACAGTTATGAAGCAGCTAATAAATCACTGCTCACCACACAGCATACCTCATACTGGACAACAGATATATTAAGTACATACAATGTAAATATTACAAACAGACACCAAGGAAACTAAGTTTTTTTTACAAAGAGCCATCAAATAGAATTTACAACAAAAGAACTAAATTTATTTTAATTTATCTGTACGACTAGCATTTGAAAAAAATTTTCTTTTATTTGAAATACTTTAATTTATGCATATCATAATCAAGACAATTACTTCTAGTTTAAGAAAATTGTTTCCTTTGTTGTGTGTGGCCATTTTTAGCCTACTTTCCCAAGGAAAATAGGCTTCTGCATTCCCCTGAATGTCTGTCTGGAATGTATGCCTTTTGAAAGATAATTCCTGGTGATCAAATGTAACATTTATGCCTTATATCAGGAACTAAACAACTAATTTTCACCAAATTGTTCACATAAGTAGTATAACAGTAGACCATGTAAATTTACATACTTTCTATGGCGGCAATATAAATTGACAACAACCAAACTTTGTATGTGGACAGCTTCTATTAAAAGAATCAGACATGCCCATACTGAGCCTGTTTTTAGGCCATTTTGTATGATACCATAAGTTTTATGCCATACCTCGGGAACCAGTCAACCTATTTCCACAAAATTCTACATACAATTAGTGCTGTGGTGGGCCATATACACTTATATAATTTAAGTGACTCGCACATTTGTTTTCAAAATTATTTCCCTACAGAGTAATTACAGCCAAAGTTAATGCACCAAATTATACCTCTGTAATGCAGTTGGTCGCATGCCATATTACGATAATAGGAGTTCTGGATTCAAGTCCCAGGAAATACAAGTATGCATTTGTAATTGTCCATCTTGTATTGGATTTGTTTCTAGTTCCATCTTTAATGATATCATCGTCAACGAGATATCAACCCACCTATCATATAACCTTGTAATAACTTCATCAAAATTATTTGCATCTATGTAGAGGAAAGTAGGCTCATTAGTGATATAGGTAACTTCTTGTATGTAACTTCCAATGATAAGAAAGGATTAATAACTTTTCCCAATACTTGCAAATTTTTGAAGAGTTTGTACAAAAAATATATAATTAACTGTTCCTATAAAAATTATTTCAAAAAGTACTTTATATAGGTCAAGAATGAAAAGATTGAATCAAAGTACTCTATACTGTATCTATAACATGTTCTGAACACACAATATTAAACTAATTTTCTGTTATACCTTCAGAAACAGAACTTTAAATATATATTTTCAGACAGCTTCTATCTGCCAAATTCTTTCTGTTCCATCAAAATCGCAACGGTTTTACTCTGCTCCCAAAGGAACGTGCTTAACAGTCAAGTTACACAGAATGAGAAGACAGGCTGGCAGATCACTTGGAAAGTATCATGTATGTGTGCACATGTGCATGTATGTGTGAGGGAGGGCCCAAAGCCACTACTATCTCATGGGTACATATCAGTTTAATGAATAAAGTCTTGCTTGGTTTTATGGATGGTATATTTTCCAAAACATTCAAACTCCAAATATTACATTTTGATTTCTTTCTTCTAGGCACACTTCATGAGGTTTTTTATTTGCTAAAATGCTACATGTGTTTCACAAAACTGTCAACAACAGTAAGAGGCACTACAAAAATCACTTGCTGGTGCACATGCTGTTTTCAGGCATTTTTCTTTGACTACAGCAACAAGCAAATACTAATACATTAACAATTCATTCATTTAGATACAGCTAAAGGTCATTTCTGAATCAAAAGCTTGAAAAAGGAAAATTTGGATGAGAGGCAACACAGAGGGCTTAATGGTAACAGCATGATACTGTATTTTGTTTGAACAACAAATACAAATAAAAATTAATAACTATTTCCAGCTAAGCAATAAAAGTGCTTATCTCATTTTCTGAGTATGACAGAAAACCAAAAACTTCTAGATCCGCAAAAAAAATTAACTACTTCATACTAAATCAAAAACATGAGTAATTTCTTTTATTGCAATTTATAAATAACCTGAAGCTCAACAGGATTAGGTAAAAAATTTTTTAATATTATAAAGAAAATATTCACACTAAAATACTTACTGAACTACTTACCTGTGTCATTCACAACATTTCTGATGGCTTAGTCTATAGACTATGAGCTATAGGGAATTTGAGATGCATATATTTGTCCAAACCCATGCAAAGCGAACAGCATGTAGTACAAGATAAGAAAAAAATAATAATGTCTACCTCTTAACACCTATTCTGCTATGGATAAAACATTTTATAAATATGCCACACCCATTGCATTTCTTCCCCATTAGCCTAGTATTGTTATAGTCAAGTAACGAAGAGTATCAGAGTTCATGAGGGATGGAGGTCTTAGTAAAAATGAAACAACTAAATTTGATTTTAATTTATTCGCACAGCTATTATTTACAGCATTAATTTATCTATCTCCACTATTACTCATTTCACTCCTTAGTGAACACAACATTTAATGTCTATCTCAACTCTAATTAAACTACTTCTTAATGTGTCTGATTAGTTATTATAGTCAAGTCAACTCACATTCATTATTAACACATGTTCAGTATGCCTGTTGCCATCATTTGAAATGTCTTTCACTCACGCATCCAGTCCAATAGTCCAGCCTGCCAGTCGCACTCTTCACTGCACTGATGCTTGCAGTCGCAGATTTTCCTCCCGCTGGTCACTTCTGGTGCCACTCGTTGCTCTTCTAACTCGTAGTCTATCCTGCACAATCGCAGAAACTCCCAACTCTCATAAACTCTCTGCTCGGAGGCCTGTTGCACTTTTATACTATTGCTGGCATTGATCTGGAAGGTACAATGCACCCTGAGTCACGCTGAGAGAAACCAGGGCAATAAATCAAAAAATTCTCAATATAAACACAGAGCATGCGAGCCGCAAAAGGCATATCACTATGCAATGGGGAAGAACGCGTGGCAGCACATCTTTATAACTGAAAAACCTGACAGGTTTATCGCTAGCCTGCCATTCAAACATCTCTTACTGACTCGCAGCCTGCTATCATATCACTAATCTGTCCTCTTCCGTTCGCTCGAGCAGGACAGGTCAAGGGAAGCGAGGTCATAACACTGCCCCCTCATAAGTATATTCGTCCCGAACAGACTCTGCAACATCAGAACCTTCGTAAAGTGCCAGTCAGTTGATTGTGGACAACCTTTGGCTCCATCTGAGAGCCTCGACGACAAATCCGAAAGACTACATCACTGATCTTCTTCAGAATCGTAAACATTTCTGTAGATTTTAGTACCCTTTTCATCTCTGTGGGTTATACAGCCACACCAGTTGTCTTTCTTGAAATAACTCGCCCGACATTCTACCACACCAGGCCTTCATCGTGCCACTATATGGTCATTTGTGCCTTACAGTAAGACTGATCCCTTCATTACCAGTTTGAAAAGATGATGCAACAACAGAATTTTCCCTTGCATCTACCTTTAGACTATGTCTTCAATGTGAAAAGTGATGGCACTTTAGGTGGATGCTGCAGGTTGTGGCTGGATCCTCATCTGAATACCCTAAAGCTCCTGTTGACTTCCTCACTCTCCTCCTTGAGCTCACTCAAATGGTTCTTTGCCTCCCCAAGACACAAATATACAAACTGGATACATGGGAAGCTATGATACAGGCATGCATTGGACTTTGCTACAGAGTTATGGCCAATAAAATTATAGGGGCACTGCTCAAATTATTGAAATTATTTTGAGATACAGGAGTCTGAATAAGCAGTTTTCAGTTATTTTGGAAGGCATGAAAATAATGTTTATAATATGTGCAATGTGTTAAAGTACCATTCTGGACTGTTCTTCCCTTTCATAGGTAAACTTATTGGGGGCACGTTTAATAGTTTTGTCAAAAGGCACATTTTTCACACACACTGAAATGCATTTCAAGCGGCAGGTAAGCGACCACCTTACAAACACACTATTATTATCAAGTTACAATTTAGAAAGTTGTTTTGGAAATGTTATAGTAAAAAAAAACTGAGTAAAAGTGGCTGACTAGCTCAAATTATTATTTTTCAAATGAACCTAGAAATTTTAAAGAGGTATTACATTATTCATACCAAATCCAATTTAAGGGGCATTAGTTAATTTAAAACAATAAATCTGTGTATCATATGGTTGTGTAATTACCACCTTTTTGTAATTGTGTTCATATACAGGGAACTGTTTTTAACTTTTCACAGTAGTATACTAATAGCTTATAGTGTCTCGTCATGCTCACCTCATCTTGAATGGATACCTTACCATATGTTTGATAATAAATAAAAAGAAAGTAAATGAAACTATTATTTTCGGAGATGTTCTGAAAGTTACAGTAAACAACTAATCTCTGTATCACTATGATTCAGGGGTCCATGGGGTTCACAGGAATTTCAGTGGGGATACTTAACCCAGGTACTGATCCCAAATAATTCAGGTTAAGTTAAATAATAGTGGTAAAGTAACTTAAATGAACATTTCCATAAAGGGACTTTGCCCCTATAATCCTTGAAGTAATTGTTTGTTTATAATCACCTATGGGTGAGAAACACCTGTGAAACGGGCATCCTGTTTGCCCTACAGCTAATTCTTTTATGTTCCCTTAATTTGATCACTCACTGGTTAGGCCAGTGCAATTTATACTTTTTTTTCTGATTGATTAGACAGATTAATTTAAAACAACCTAATATATTTTTTCTAATTCAATACTTTGCTGATTAATAAACCTTAGCTTTAAACGTTAAATATCTATGTCTAGTATTATTCTTATTATTATCTTTTTTATATACCTTTTTATTAACTTTAAAAAACCCTTCTATTTTTTAAAATTATTATTTGTGTCTTGCTAGTTGTTAAGGACCCCGCCCTTCTTTTTTTCTGACGTCATTCACCATCACTCCACACCTGTTTAGTTATTATGCAAGGGTTATGGATTTATGGTAATTTAACGGAAAACATCACTGCACTGTTTAGGTGTCAAAAGTCATACCCATGAAGCGGTCGGAGCGAATAACCCCCAACCCCCTCCCCTCTTTCCCTTAAGCTCTCGCACCCCCCCCCCCCTTCTATTCGTTACTCCTTGTTCACTTTTGGTTTAAATGAGCCTTTTCTGTTAGTATAAGTAAGTGGTTAGGTTACAGGGTATGTGCTGGCCCTGCAGAGTGAAAGTTACAGCACGTGGTGAAGGCTTCCAGGTTAGATTTTGGTGTTGGCTAATTTTTCTATTTTTGTAAGTTTAAATTTTATCCTTCCGTCACCCTACCTCACACCTCCCTCTCCCTCCCCATAACAATATACACACACACTTCTCGTAAGTTAACAAACAAAAACTCATAAAATAAAAATAATTAAATCACCCAATCGTATTCACTGTAACAAATTACAGAGAATACAGTCATGTTTGTAATGTGTTGTTTTGGCAGCTGTGACTTGTATCAATACAACTGTATAATGATATTTATAGAGACTTTTGGCGAAGACCTTAAGTGCTGCAAGTAATTTGTCATCTAATATGGGGACGCACATACACAATAGTGGGGTAACAGTACATAAATTCTTTTTCATCAGTATGTGAATTGACACATTCCAGAAGTATTAACTCAATGGATAAAATTGATTTCTATCCATTCCAATAAATAAAGTGACTGCAGAGATAATCATTATCAGTTTCGGAATTTGAAATAGACAAAGTTTTGTGACATGTGAATCGAATGTTGTATAATTTCGACAAAGCTGTGTGCTTAGAAGTGTGAATGATTATTCTTGGAGCACAGTAGATTTCATGCAAGTAAAGACATAAATTGTCTTTAAAACTTAGTTCCCTGCTTAACAATCTCATGAGAATGATTTGAAACTAATTGTATGCTCTGGCTAACTAAGTCTCAATTTTCTGTTAATTATTGAAAAAAACTTATTGTATAAAAATTTAAGAGGCTGTGGTCGAGTTTCATACTACACCATGCAAGATTTAAGTTGGGTACCATGATGTTTAAAGCTAGCATTAAAAAAGGGTTACAATATTAGTACCACCCCCCCCCCCCCCCCCCCATTTTTTTAAATATTTTACTTTGGTTCGGTTGTGTTTGAGTGCCACGTACATTATTTTTACATTGTAATGGTTACGTAGTCAGTATATAAGGTTCTTTCCAATTGATTTCAGTGGTATAGTGGTGTTGGAGCATGCCGGGGCTACACTCCAGTACTGCAACAAGCCATCAAAGCTCAGCTTCGGCACTGATTTCGACACTTAATAAGGAAACATTTTTTTTTAATTTCACATGACATATGGACACAGATCCAAATGGTCATAGTAAAGCAGTGTTTGAATTGGCAGATTTTGTACACAAAAATGACAATGTATTATGTACTTTTGTATTTTTTTTGTATGTATCAAACATGAGAAAACACCAAATTGCCACCATATTTGTTTTCATATGGAGGCTGCGTATTAGTTTAACCTATAAAATATTCACATAAATGAATAATAAACTTTATATTTTTAATACAGAACTGTGATTTTTCATTATAATTACTGCTTCAGATCATTGTGACAGTTGTAAATTAGTTTAAAGTGACAGTAATGTATTGTGTAACATCCTGGTCATTTCAGAATTAAAATAAACACATTTATTTCTAACCATTATATTTCCTTAAAATATATTTTCCTACCATAATTTTAATATGCTGTTACTGTTACCAAACAAGTGACTGTCTTCAGCATCTGAACTGAAACCTACACAATAGCAAATTACTAAATAACAAAATATTCAATTCGAACATGGCCCAAGAGTGAACCTTCAAACAGAATCTCGGGCATTTTACATGGTTATTTACTGTACGTATCAAAATTAAATGAAAGTAGAATGAAAAGTCTAAGCAACTTTTCAAGTTCCTTTCTCGTAATTTCAAGTGTAATTAATTCCTTTCTATGATAAACTTGCCAAGCTATGTCTACCTCCATATCTATCCCTCTTTATACCTGGTGGTTCACTGAACTTTGTTTTTAACTCCGATAAGATCCCAACCTATATCATGCAAAAATGAAATTTCATGACAATGGACATCATATGATATGATCACTTGTTTATTTACATACATAATTTGCAAAATATGAAGTGTGAAACCATAATAAATGGAAACCCATCTGAGTTTTCACTTCAATAGAGGAGTTATCTGGTATGCCTATAAATAACTTTGATGCGTGACATACTTTAAGAGCTATGGATAGTCACGGTCGAAATAGTTTTGGGTGGTGTGAGGACAGATACACCTAGGATAAATTGAACTGTCTATTTAATGATTCACCGGTGCCCGGCCAGTGTATAGTACTAGCAGCGTGACTTTCCTACTGGTCACAACGTCAGGGACTGCGATCATGGACTTGCGTATGGTTGGATGCACAATTATTTTCTTAAAAATGTTCACGATAAAGTGAGCACTTTTGAAATCAACCTTAGAAAAAAGTCACTGCTCCTACCTGCATATATTATAACAGGGGCAATGAGTGACATGCGCCTAGTAAAAGTTGGCAACGATGGAGAGCAAGTAGTCCTGTATCTTCATGTCAAATAAGTGTTGGGTAACCATTTGTGATAACATAAAATTTTTATTTTGCTATAAGTGTATTTTAATGCATCAAAGTGTAAAAATGAGCACATTTATAAAATATCTACTTTTCTAATAATTTCACAGTTTCACTTGACCGATGCATGAATAAAGTGATGAGGTCCATGGCAATGTTAATTTTACATATGGTTGAAGAATACACATTGTGCATGCAAGTAGATCTTAAGCAGGGCTTTCAAAAGTGCTCAGTTTACCATGAACAGCCTGTACCTGGGCAGTTGGTGGCCTGTGCTGACTGCTGACTGGTGGTTGGTGCCTTGCAGATTGCCTCTAGTCCAGGGGTTTGTGAGGCCGAAAGGAAATTTCTTACCTCTCAGGAAAGCTTGAATTATAGGATGAGTGTCCCCTGCAGTCCTGAAGGGGACTGCGAATAAAGACGAGGTACAAGCTAGGAGGCGAGACCTCTCCAGTCATCGAGCAGCTTGAGCTCATTCCCGGGGACTAGGACCGCTAAGTGCAGTCGGCATTGAGTTAAGCCCTGGTTTGTGTTTAGAGGCGGTAACTGCCTTTTTATTTCTCCTTTGAGTACCACTCCGACGGGAGAATGACATATGGATGAGGACTGTTACCAGCCCCACAAAGGTTAAGGAGATGGTGAAGGTTCCTAGCTATGTTTTTTGCCAAGTGTGGATGGTGATCAGACCAAAGTGGCACCACTTGCTCTTTTTGTGTACAGCACCGTTAAGTACGGTGGACATAGATCGTTGGTATATGCTGTCTGATCGTTTACAACACTTGGGTGTGGGTCCACAAGGGGTCAGACCCTCAGAAATAAGCAGATAATCCCTCCGGCACCAGAAGAACGGTGAAAGAAGTATAACCTGGGCTGACTATTCGCCCTGGGGATTAGATTCCTAGTGGTGGAGGCTCTACCTTTCTATACACCAAGGTGCACAGAACGGGTGGCCGTATAATTTGTATGGTTCGACGTACGTGCGTCCCTGGAGGGGAGCCTGCAGTCCTGCGCTATTGGTCGAAAATCTGTGAAGTAATTACGCTATGGTCTCCTGCTTAAGCCTTTAACAGACATGGTGTCCATGAGAAAAAACATTACAAACTCTTGGAAATAATACTCTGGGCTAGATAAAATGTGTTTATTCTGGTAGGAATAAACCCGGTGGTATGTACTCCCTCCTATCAAACAGCTGACCGAAGTTAAATTACGCTTGACAGGTGAAGGTAACCTGGTTCTACACTACACAAGGTAGAAAAGGCTAGGTGGTTATTAGAACTCAACCTAACTATCCTACACTTGATGTCCAGAAGGGACTTGCGTGAGCTACTGGCCAGAAGGGCAATGGTAAGAATGGGGGTTCCTGGGAAGGCGGTGTTTACGTTTTTGACGACCTCAGGGGTAGGCTCCAAAGAATCTCTGGAAGGTTTTCAAGATGTCTGTGAAGGCGTTTGAGAGCTTCTGGTAGATCTGGAAGACCTGGGTGTCAGGAGAGGGCCCCACCACACAAGATGGTGAAGCGAGCTGCTGCTGATGGTTACTTCGGCACCAGGAGTGTGGTGAAGTAACAGACTCTTGGCGAGATCGTGAGGACCTGTTGGCTTCCTCCGGCACCTTGCAGTGTGGTGGAGAAGATTGGACTCCCGATCAAGGGCCGTACACTGGTATTTATACCTTGTTGGCTTGCCCTTGTCTGGGTGGTGTGACGTCCGCAGGGCGTGTGACATCATCCGGCCAGAGTTTCAGCTAAGGCGGCAGAAGTCTGCGTTTATACTTGTGGTGCCATCCCCTGGCATGCTGTAGTAATATGTGGCTTTGAAATGCCGTCTCTGCGGTTCGACCGACAGCTCATTCATACTTCGGGGTTATGAGCATGCATCTTTATCGTTGGGTGAACAGTACAATATCTTGGCGTCTGAAATAGTCCCCCCAACTAGGGGGCGTATCCTGCAGGCACTCTGGCTGATTGTGCTGTTAATTTAAACCCGCCGAGTACTGTAAATGTTCTAGATGTGCTTATTGCTCACAAACCTGTTGAGGGAAGGACAAGGTGTTTCTGGAGGCAGAATGAGGTAGGTTAAATGTAGTTGCCACCTAGTACAATATGTACCCAATAAAACAATAATTCTAACAGTGTTCATTGTTCATAGGTAAATGAGGTTCAAGGACGAATAAATGGCAGACACGATTTTAATTTATGGGGAATGTCATCAAAATGATACAGTAGCAGAACAATTTTAAGTTGAACATTTTCCTACTCGACATCATACATCCCATCTAACCTTCACTAATCTTGTCGTACAACTTCAGGAGACCGGCAGGGGTAGGCACATGCACAGACATATGAAGCCAGTTGCGGACTAGCAGGAGGCATCAGCTGGCCTGCTAGTAACCCTGGGCTTCAAGGGCGCCATTTGGCGTGTTCAGCTTAAGTCTCTTCTTGGAAGGGGGATGCTGCTGTGGCGAGACTAGAATGGTTAACAATGTCACCCGTGGCACGTCAACGTACATCGATTAGTGATGACACAAGCAGCGAAGTGTGTATGTGTAAATGGTCATCATTTTTAACATAATCATTCAACCCTACACAGTGAAAAATGTCATTACACACTTGCATTAATTTAGTTTTGCCAGAAGGTACACTATGTTTACTTCGTAATTAATGTGTACAGTGGATACTTGTAACTCCACACCACCAGGATTCTCATTGTTTCTAGAAAAATTATGTTTATTTGTATTATGTACAGTACTTCAATGTAAAATACTCAACATGTGCAATGTTTCCATGTATAAAATATTTATCATGTATACAAAGGATTTCAACATTCATATCTTGTAGGTTATGTTTACAAAAACGTAACTATGTCATATGACATCCTCTTTGATGTACTTCAACACGTGTCATTTTTAGTAATATCGGTTACATCATCATCGGAGGTGAAATCTTTAAGTGGACCATTCAGTATATGCCTACTTCTAACTACACATGCGTGCACCACACAATTAAACTATATGTCTACTATCTACACATGCTTCCACACATTCACCAATTAAACTGTAAGTCTTTCTGTGAGGATTAATACAACTGTAACACTTCTATTTATTAAAGTATTTCAATGCAAATGACAAAAAAAAACCCTTTACAGGATACGAAAATTTGAAATATTGGGCAGTGATGTACTTCATGTAAACCCTCAATTGCACACTGTTACTGATGAGTAGAAAATAACTTGAAATACACTGGACAGTGGCCAAAAAAAGCAACAATTGTTAAGGGCAAAAATTGCACAACATGCATAACCACACAAAACTGGCCAAAACTTCTTGTTTAAAACTTAAGTATCTCAAAAAAGAACTATTACCTTAACTTTTGTTTTTCTAAATTTCAAAACTGACAACCAATTACACTTAATCTGACCTGCCTTGCAATTTTACAGTTTTTACAGTGTTAAAAATAAAATTTGCCATCACATTAAAAACATTCACAAGTATTTTGCATTAACATAACAGTGTTTCACAAAATTTACTACAACAATACAATAATAACACATGCGCGTGCCTGTGCGCACATGCACATGCATGTGCACATGACACACAATTGCACACAAGTGCACATGTGCATGCACACACATGCATCACAATAACAGATTTTGTTAGACAAGAATCTAATTTATTTTACTAACTAATTATGCTCTATCTTGCTACTTAAAGAACATTTAATCAGGGGTACATAAACTATAATGCTAGATAGCAAGAAAAAGTACAAAATATACAGATATAGTTTCACTTAAGTTTTCTGCACATACATGCTCTTTTAAATTTTATACATGTTCCCATTTTAAAAAAATCAACAGAGAAAGTTTAAAGAAACCATATTTGCAAGAAATTTGACCACAGATTTTTCCCTACATTTCATCTTCTCGTTGCTTCAGTATTACAATACAGGATCACTAGAGTCCCAACCCTCAACCAAATTAGCTGTCATAACTGAAGTGGGAAATTTGGTGTAAAGAAAATCCACCTCAAAAAATTTATAGGCTATATTTTGTAACTCTACACCATCTTAGTGTAAGCTACATACATGTGCGCTGGACACTGCTTTAGTAGGAACACAGTCCTGGGATTTATCTCATTGCAATCGCACACTCAAATTTCTTCTATTGGTGGCACATTCTCAAAGAATATAAAGAAAGAACTAATTCCAATAAATCCTTACCCTACACATTTCACTGTTAGGATAATTCTCTTGTGTTGCAGTTCTTGACCAAGTTAAGAAAAGTTTTGTAAATTAATATAAAATGTTAATTAAGTCCAGTCTAGAAAATACAATGTGCATTCCAATCACTATTTATGCAATAAAAGTAAACTATTACATTTACTAAATGTAGACAAAAAAGTAGAAAATGCTACAAACAACTACTACTACTACCAATTTTGTAATTAAAACAAAAAGGAAAATATTTTTAAAATGATGCAACCTGTCAATGTTACTTAAGGAATAAAATAAGGATGTTCTTACCTTATACACCAAAATTGAACTCTGAGATACAAAAGAAACAAACACTGATAGCTCCCAAAGTAAACAAATGTCAGTAAAAATCTTGTTTTTTATTTTATGGTTAAAATACTCTCTCTTTCTAACATACCACATAATGAAACACTACAGTGAAAGTTACAACCACAAATTACTTGCAACCATAATCTATTCATATGTCAAAATTCTTTCTTACACAAAGCAGGCAATTCACGTAATAAATATAAATACTTCAAATTAAATGTTCTTCGTTACCTGTTAAATATTTCATATTCATTATAAAAATATGAATGTTAATATTGCAAGCCACTTACTTTCACAGTCAGTGAATTTTGTAGCAACTGTGAGCCAAATTCTCTACTACAGCGAGTGCGAGCTCACTGTGCCACATCAAAGGAGAAGAGGGGTGGAAGAATATGTCACCAAGGTGGGAAGGAAAAGAAAGAAGTAGTACACCATTACTAAAAACAGTTCATCATTTCACATTTCTGATTGACTGGTTACACAGGAAATTATGGAATACATTATCTTATCTTCAATGGTGCATTCTTTGTACTTCCAAGAAATGATAATGCACAAGTTAATGGTAGTCACTGGCAAGTTGTACATACTTTGTTATGTACATTCACTGTACAGAGTGAAAAAGAAAGTGACAAATTCACTGCAGCAACACTACAGAATGCAGAACTGTATCAAACTTTAAATGCTTACTTAAATGTGCTATTTCTAGACACTTTCCATATATCATTGGGCCCAAATAAGTTCAGTCAGGTTCAAATCAGGATGGTAAGGAGGAAGACCAACTAATGTAAGGTCATGTGAAGAGACTGTGTCATCCACAAGATGCTTTTGTGTGTGGTTTTGTGTAGCTGAGTTAGTTTGTATAGCCGAGGTTTTGAAATGTATTCCAAAAACGGAATAATGTGTGTATACAGCCAGACTGTCAAATCATCTTTTCTGCTGTTTGACAACAGCAGTTTATCTACCCGATCACTATAATATGGATCATTATCTATGAGGACAGAATTACTATGTAGATTACATGCAAGAGTTTCACAAAATTTTGATTGTGATAATAGTCAGTAGATTGGCCAGCCTTCCACATCAAAATTACATTTTTAACAAAAACATTTTTCCCACCAGCATGTACAATTTTTAATCATTCTCCTTTTGAGACTGCAGTATAGAAACATTCAGCACTATCGTAACTTCATAATTTGCCACTGAGAAGAGAACACGAGTTTCATCCATAAACATAAGGACAAACTTTTCTAAAGTGTGTAACGGTTTATAAATAGTTTATTCATTTTTGAAGAATATTGCTAGTTATGAACAACGTGCCTATTGCCGTTTGCTTTCTTTCATTTCTTTTTTTATTTAAAACCTAGGTCCCCTAAAATCCTTCCTATGCTTGCTGCGCTTCCTTTAAAAGCAATGCCATCACTTCTAAGGTTGGAGCACATTTTTTTGCTCTGTAAAAACATACTTGGTGAAGATAAATCATATCAAGACAATGATTTTAAATTATAACCAGGATTTAATGAAATTTGTACATAGCATAAACTGACTACACATAAAATCAAGGAAATAAGTTTTACACAAGTAAGGCCGTGTTCCGTTCCCTGCAATGATGCGACCAGCTGCATAGCCGCCAGTTGTTCCCTTACTCAATGCGTTTAATGCTAGGCTGGGGAACGGAACAAGTTCCATGCTCTATTTTCGGTGCATAGTTTAAGCGTTTTATTTATGTATGGCAAGACATTTACAATTTACATATATGACTATAGTAAAACAAACACATGATACTGTTGTACGATTTGACAGGATAATACGTTTACAATTGTATATCTAAACAAGGAATAGTAAAATTAATCAAATAGGTATTAAATATTTAACAACCACCACGAGCACACATTAACCTCAAAGTCGTACACACAGCAGATTAACATTCTACAAAAATGTAGGATATTATAGCTAGGTTGGCATACCAACCTGATTTATATTCGCCTAGTTACGTGTGTTTGGGTTGTTTACTTTATTTCAAGGGGAAAAAAGAAACAATGGTAGGGGGGAGAAGAGGGGTGGAAAAAAAAGGAGAAAGAAAAGGGGGGAAAGGGAAAGGGGGAGAGGGTGGCTTAACGTCTTTCATGAGACGGCATTGTTTGGATGTTTTGATGTTCTTACAAGTGTGTGGCATTCTGACTTGCATATTTAGAATGGGTCATGGAAAATTTTGCTCATATGGAAATAACATTCAAATTATTGTAACTTCGAAAATTTTAACTTAAAAAAAAAACGCAATACTTACATCGCTGTTTATATTCATACAGATGCAGCAATACACACACACACTTCGGCCAAAGTTACCTTACACTCAAATTCACGATATAGGCAAAGATATAAATATTATTTACACACTACAAAAGTGTTGAAAGTGAGACTTTTTATAGGCAATGTGCATTTCAATAATTATAGCAATGGTTCACAAATACATTATTTACAAAACACGCAAACTTACTGTTAGTTAAATTTGCAACCTCTTGAACACGTGTTTTCCTATAGAAATCCTTATAAGTTTACTTCACCAAAATCACGTTTGTTCGTCACTAGCACCATATAATTTATTTGCAAAATCAATCTGTAAAATCAACACTGCACACGTTTCCTAAAATCAACAAACTTGCCCTTTGGTCGACGTCGATGCTCACCTCCAAATTCGCACGTTTCTGGCATTTTCCTGCCACTGTGACATCAGCATGTAGCCTTTTGCCTCGTGCAGTTTATGTGTGAGATTGGCCGGAAGTAGAAAGACTTAAGAGGTGCACCTATGCGCCTGTGAAAAGGGATTGGAACTACTTTGCTGCGCATGTTTCGCATTGTGAAGGCAACAGAATACAGCCTAAAGGAGAAATAACTTTCAGACAGAATAACCAACATACTAAAGATGTGGTATACTGGGCACCAGATATCTGCAAACTTGAGAAATATCACAAGGAAGATGGGGTGTCATTGACGATTCCCTACATTCATTAGGCAGAGCATGAGGGATAGTTTACTGCCAACCTAAGAATAACAGAAAAAACTGGCCATGGCAACCACTTTTAGCTCACACACCTTGAGATTTTCAAAGCCAACTAACTCAGCAAACTAGGATGAACCACTATCGTCTACTTTCACTATCAGTACTACATAAATTTAACTTCATTTTGTTTTTCACTATCAGTACTACATAAATTTTACTTTATTTTGTTTATCTTAAAATATAAATATTTATTTGTATCATAATAGTCTTTCTTAAATTTATTTACATGATCCCAAAGTAGAGTTAGCACAAATTTGGTTTCAAAAAGTCAGTTGTGAAACAAATATTAACATTACACAATCATTGTTCCATTTTCTTATTTGTTACATCTGACGCATTCTGCTTCCACCATTATATTATAAACGACTACAGCTCATCCACGTGCTACTACCAACCACAGGAACCAACTACCAGATGTGTTTCGCCCAAGACATGGAAGATACTTGGTCTCCCAGACTGTTTCTGCCTTGCCCTTCTACTACTAAGTGTGTGTACACACGTGAAAGAGCAAACCAAGCACGACGTGATACAAATGCGTAGTAAGTAGGTTCAACACAAACACACTTCCGAATCACGAAACAAAAGATATTTGAAGCAGCCCCACAACACACCAGCCTCCCCTGATGCACCTGGCAGACAGTGTGTCGCCACACCGCCGAAGATAGCCCAGTGCCGCAGAGCGCCTGCGGCAATATCACGAACGCAAGAGGGTAGTTCTCCCACCCTGCGCACTCCAGGCAGATGTCACACCTCCCACTCCGAACTTGCCAGGCACTCCCGAGGAAGCCGCATATAAGCAAGTGCATGGCAGAGGTTGGGAGTTATTATCTCCAGTAGCTCGCCTCAACACTTCTTGTGCTGGGGCTCTCTACTGACCACTAGGCCCTCACGGTCCTCTCCAAGAACTTCTAGTTCTCCAGTGGTTGCTGCCACATCTACAAGAGGATTCTACCACCTCTTCATTGAAGTCACCAGAAGTTTCACCAATCTGAAGACATCAACCAATC
Organism: Dryococelus australis; assembly: GCA_029891345.1. Classification (NCBI taxonomy): domain Eukaryota; kingdom Metazoa; phylum Arthropoda; class Insecta; order Phasmatodea; family Phasmatidae; genus Dryococelus; species Dryococelus australis. The sequence goes on along the minus strand of CM056996.1, from coordinate 231,460,572 downwards.
TTACATTTAGAGTTGTTGAGAGCTCCTGGTCCTTCAACTACCACTAGTTGCTGGTAGTGGTTCTTCTTTAAAGTTAGGCCTCTTCTAGGCAAACCTCGTTAGAGTTCGTACTACAGAAGGTTATATTTTTCCTTTAGACTTCAGTAACCTAGGAGCGGGTCACCTTCACCCATTAGAGAGTAGGTTAAGGTACCTCCGCAGCATAGGTTTATTGATAGTGTGTACAAGTCACCTAGGTATTTATCGTAAAATAAATACCTAACCTTAACGTATCTCTGAGTTCTTTTCTTAGTACTGCGTCTTTATATCAGTGTTGTCCGACGAGGGTAAGCAATCGGCAAGAGTTATTTAGAATAAAAGTCAGTTCCCCTTCAGGGGCCTGTCAATAAAACCCACATCTCATCTTTCGACGGCCACCCATTCTGTTCACTCCGGTGTACAGAATGGTAGAGCCCCAACCATTAAGTACAACCTACAGAGGTGGGACAGCCAACCCCTATGACTATCACCAGAGCGCTTAGCCAAGGTTCTGGCAGAGATAGCTGTGGGGTATTGGAGGCCCTACGTTTGTGGTCACACTCGGCAGTGGCAGGAAGGCAGTCTATGACCCACAACTCCAGGTGCTTGTACTGCTAGGTAATCGGGAAGCACACTGCCAGCCATTGTCAGCATTACACCATATTAATTAGAGATTGTTGATTGCTCGCCAATAACTGGACATCTGATATACCACCAATCTATGCCATTCTGTGACAGGCACAGAGCTCAAAGAGCTATTAAGAAAGTGGAGTTCGGAACTGCCAAGCAGGCCTGTGCAAGGAATCTCGTCTCGCCAGGAGTCGACACTCCTTGGGGCAGGCCCAAGCTGCCCGTCGTGCAGCGAGACCGGTCTTGCCTGTGGGAACGTACACCTTCGCATTGAACCTGGTAAGGACTGAATACGATACACATCCAGTGGTTCGAGCCCTCATCAATGGAAGTGACAACCGGATTGGGAGAGCCAACCTGCACAACGGCAGTTGGGCCAGCACCGATATCATACAGAGCACTACCACAAGCCAACTGCTACTTCACCCCGCAGAACCCAGAATGCCAGCCACACCACCGCTTCCACAGTAACACAATCAACAAAGAACACCCCGTTGAGCTCTGGTAAGTCAGCCTTGCCCCAGAGGGCCCCTGTTGTGGTAAGACACGTGGCCAGGTCACGCATAAGAGAGTTTATTCCTAGCAGATAGCCAACCAGGCTGATGCTAGTATCTAACAGGAAGTAACCAGTAACGAAGCACGACTGATCTAGTGCACACAAAAGTTCCTTGTCCATCTAAGTTACAGCGACATGCATCACATCATATCATGAAACATATCAGTTTAATGTAATGATACATATATAACTCTATTCAATATAACTACAGTTCCTGGGGTCACATTTTAGAACACGCTTCTTGGTAACCTTGCTTTCATTAGGCCTAATTTAGTTTTCTACCACTTGAAACTAAGTTTTCGCAAAACTTAATTTTACGGTTGCATTTTAAAGAGGAATTGTTGGTTGGTTCTTAACATTCAACCTTTCAGGAAAGTTCAAGTAGTTTTCAATTACTTCTCTTATTTTGGAATACGGATTTTTCCTTTTAACTAATAAAATTTGAAGCGTCTCTCTCGCTCTCTGGTATTCACTATAGGATGTTCAGAAATAAACAAGCACCGGGGGTGCAAATGTAAAATGCCTGGCTGGGTCGAGAGTTCTCCACATTGCGGAGATTTTTGTGTTTCGGATTTCTTTACACTAGTCGAGACCAAAGATGAGGAGGAGGTTTAAAATCTAAAGTAAACTTGAACAGATATGTTTCCTTATAAGAAGCCTTGGTATTGTTCACTTTTAGAGACCAGGGCTTCTGCTTACTCTCAATTTACGCGTAACTAAGCACTTTTCAGGGCAGCCTGACTCACATTATTAAAACCTGCGAGTCAAATTTTACTCACTCTTTTTTCGTTTCACGGTGATAGTCATTAACTGCATCAAATCTCACATGAGTATACATGACTGTTTTTCAGGGCCATGGTATTTGAAGTCTCAGACTTCATATACCGTGAGACCAGTTTCACAGGGAACATTTAAAAAACTAGACTGTGACCTTACGCTTCTGAGGTGCCCAGCCGGTATAGAGTGTCGGCCTGGTAGGTTGACGGGTGGGCACAATATCTGAATTTACTGTCACAACCCTGCACCTTTTTGGACACTAACTTATCTTTGTTGCAGGGAAAGGTGCTCCTTCTTGGTGCCGGGTTGACGCTGCAGGCTGACGTCTGCGCTGCTGAAGAGACTGCAAGGTGAACAGGGGTGACAGCAAGGTCTGGAAGGATGACTGGATGCTGAGACACTTGTAGAGATGTCCTTACCCAAGACCCTTCAATGCCCAGGAGTGCCTCTCCTTCCTGCCCGATTGCTTCTATGGCAGAGTGTTCCCTGCCCAGGAGTTTTATTAAAGGGGAAAATAGAGACGTAGCCGAGTGTGAGTGATTGGGTGTATTTATGTCACTCCCGGCTGTTTCAACTGGTTTAAATTTAACTACTACATTTACTGCAGCCCAGAGGGCTCTTCTAAGAATGTTACTGGCACGTCTCTGTTGGATGTACAGCATTGAACCTCTGATAAATGCAAATACATAGAGAAGTTGGTATTTTATGCGACCCTAACATGTACTTCCAGAACTCAGACTTGCGACTTGCAGTAACACACTGTGTTCCCTTCATCCGGCCTTTTCAAGCGGTGGACAGAACAATTGAGCAGCACAAGTCACTTCCTCCCTGGGTCCTAGGTGTGGCACCCACACAAGGTCGATCAGTACTAAGTGTTTCAGCTTCTATCTGGCCTTTTCAAACAGCAGCAGAGTACTGGACACCTGGTCTGGTCAGGTCTCTTAGCGGATTAGAATCTAGTAACATTCGGGTGCAGCCGAAGGTCTACCTGCTGGCAGATCTCTGTTTGCCTCTTAATAATGTGGGTATCCTACCTTAGTGGTAATACAATTACCAGCTTTTCCTCTAGTAAGAAAGTTAAGTATCTTAGTAAAGCAAGATACAAGGGTTTACACTTACATTTAAATGATACAAGAATATGGCAAAATATACGTATTTTAATATATGTAGCATGAAACACGGTGATGCCACAGTAACTCCTAACTGAATTTTATATAGGCAACGGAAACAGAACGTATCATTAGAATCAGGCAAAGGTTACCTGAACAAGAGCTAGGTGTAATGTCAATAAGACTGGTAAACTTAAATTAAATGTAAAATAGCTAATAAATTTAACAGCACCCAGTCTTTTGTGGGAGTGTTCTTAAGGAACCTAATAAGCTGCAATAATTGTTACCGAAAGGGTAATTGGCATAGCTGCACTGTCCGGTTGGCTGCAAGAGGTCCAGAAGGGATGTCGGCATGACCTGCTACAAAGGGAGTGTTGGGGTTTTTAACAGAAGATGGATGGTAGAAGTGAAGCACAGTCTTCAGGAGCCTCTGGTGTAGTGACGTCTTCCAGGAGCTCAGAATCTGTGGTGACTGCACAGATGGGTCTGTGGCAGCTGAACCGTTGAGCCTCTGGTTCATAACATCTTCGAACTGGTATGAGAATACCGGCCTTTTCAAGCTATGGGATCTCCAAGTACCAGTCGGCACACACCTCGAGGGCTATCTCCGGCCTTTGCAAGCTGTGAAGGACCCTGAGTCCACAGTGGTGGCTCCCTCAGGCTTTTGCAAGCGATGGAGGAGCCTAGACTACACACCAAGCTAAGGGATGCTTTCCCTTTTATGCAAATTTCCAAAGCTTGTGGGCTCTCAGAGGGGCGAGAGGGTAGCTAGCCTCACTTTGCAGCGTTTGAATATTCTTGCTACAGAAGGGGTGCCTTTCATTTATTATCACCTCGGCTGAAGGCCAACGTCTTCCTTATCCTCTTGGCAAGAGTCTGGAGGATAGAACTGCTAGAGTAAACTGGGTGCTGCCCTCCAGTGGCAAACCGAGGCACTAGGAGGATTCCGGTGTCTCAGCCACAAGTACAATTCCACGTCAGGGGTTGGGCAATGGCATGACGGCTTCCTGGAGTTTTCTTGGTAAACAGTACAATTTCAGGACGTGTCTGTAGTCTCGCTTGATGTGCGCAAATGCACCCTTTAGGCAAATGTCCCGTTGTACTGATGAGGCGAGTAGAATGTGCACTGCAGATGGGCAGAAATGTGTCAAACGTTAAATTACAGGCCTTATTTTAAACACTAATCTTTTGTTGTTACTGTAATGCATACACACACACTGAACTTAGAAAATGAATTTACCACCACAATTGCAAACTTACTGAAGGAGTCAACATTTTCTGATCACTTAACACAAAGAATGTGCTTGTATTCTCAGGTTTCCACTTCCTCCACTTACACAAGATAGTGGCCGATAGTAGGATTGTTTATAACCATTGTTCTGGCTCGCAGATATATGCAGTAAAACTTTGACAAATTTTTATCTTTTGTACCAGTCACCAAGCCCATAGTCAAAATAACATGATAACAGAGACGAAGATGTGTGTTTACATTTGACTTTAACTGGCTCATGCATTTATTTAAATATTTTTAGGAACTATGTTTAGTTTCATTGAAGTGAACAAACATTTCCAGGCACTTTAAAGGTGCTGTATACTTGGAGCTTTTTAGTGCGTTTGAGGCAGGGAAATGCGAGATCTATAAGGGGACACTGACACAAACGCCTAGTGCCTCATAATTCCTGCACAAGACATTGAACTGATGTGCAATGTTTAAGTCATGCTGCGCGTACCTGTGGGACTTCCAGTGGTGACCCTACAACTTTATTGGTGGAAAGTCTGAAGCAAAGTTCAGTGCAAGTCCCTATAATTGTTTCACATGTTTCCACCCAGTGGATTATGAGAGACAACAGTCTGAAAAAGCCATTTTAGCAATGTTAGAGGGTCCAGGAATAGCACTTATAATATGTATGGTTTATTGAGAGTATTATATGTACCTCGTCTGAAGTGTTTTTTTTTTTTTTCCTTTGTACATTGGTAAAATATGGAAAAATTTAGTAGTTTAGTAAGAAATAATGCAAATTCTAAACACACTGCTACACAGTTCAAGCATCGGGTAGGTGAAGATCCAATCCATGTTGTTCTGATGTTGCTACAGACAAGAACGCAGTCCAATGTTGGAACACAGAGATTAATTAGTCCTATGTGCACTACATCACATTCCCTTCCATGGTATAACAATGCAAAACAGACAAAAAAATAACATACATTGACACATGACGCATTGCTGCATCTTTGATGCGTACTCTACAAACGACTTTGCTCCATCTTGAGTGGAACGCTTAACACTTTGGGCAGGTCAATTACTCCCAACAGTACTGAAGAGGCGGGACACGTGCCTACAAGGTACGATGTCGCAATGTCAGAAGCGACTACAGACACAAGATACTAGCTTGAACTTTTCACCCAGAATCACCAAAAAGCCATCATGCCAACACCCCCTGACGCAAGATTGCACTGTCTGATGAGCCGCAGCTCCTTCAAGCGAAGGTCATGCTAGTTTCAGAGTGTGCCACCTGGAGGGCAGCACCCTTTCTACCAGCGCTCTGCGGCCAAGATAAGGGACGATACTGCCACCTCAGCACTTAAGAATTTTCAACCCTTGCGGTCGAGGCTATCACCCCCCAAACCCTTGGCCGCCGAGTTCCTATATGAGATAAGTATACAAGGTCTGGCATGAACAGAAATCTTCAGTCTCTGCACCTCCACCACTCTCGTATAGAACCAAGGTTGCCATTGAAGTGCATGCTTGGCTTGTACGTCCGCAGATTCCACCGCCGCTTCTGGGCCGGAATCTCTACCAGCCAAAGACATCACTGACCAGAAGCCAAAACCACTGCAGCCACCACAGATCCCCTGCTTCTGGGAGACTGGACCCTCCAGAGGCTCCTGAAGACGTCACTCTCTCATTACCACCCCCTGATATCGACCCCAGTAACAGGTCACTATGACATCCCTTCAGGACCTCCTCTTGCCCACTGGATGGTGTTGGCATTGTTGATGCTATCCCTCTAGTAGTTGTACCTCTTCTTGTTCCTTCAGAACAAAACACCAGTTAATTAGGAAAGAGATGTTATGTACTTAAGTTTCTAACATTAACTATTGCCTATTCCAGTTAGATTTACTACCAGATTGCCTTCACCTAGATTGCTAGCTTTAAACTACTGTGTCAAAGTGATCTTGTGCTATCATTACATAAATAAAACACACGTATCCTAACTATTATCTGTTTGCTGATTTTCTTTGTGTAAAACACAGTAGTTTTCTTATGTAGTTCAGTCCACTAAAGTGAAGCTGGTGACACAACCAGGCATCAAGCCAAATACACACACATTAAGAGGCCAACTGAGATCTACTGCTGTTAGACTTCAGTAGAACCTATACCACTAGGAATTCCTCTGCTAGGTGAATCAGTGACAGGTTATTCAATACTCTGCCACCGCTCTTTATGGGGCTGGAAAGGGGCTGGAATTAACTCTGACCATCTGACCACCTACGGATACCACACCTGAGTATTACCATCAGGAAGTAACTTGAGCAATCCACGTTCTGTCCACCATTCTCCTTAGGGCCAGGCTAAAGGAACACAGGGTGCCACTCTCGTTGCAAGAGAGATTACTCGGAAGTACACTACAGGAAATTGCAGGCACCAGCTGTACTTTTGTGCGGTTTCAATTATACCCTTAATCACCCCATGCCTTACACCCGGAAGGGAGGTAAACAGAGAAGGTTAAGAGGGTAGCTGCTGCCCCTGAAAATATATTGCTTTGTGACCCTCAGTCATAAGTTGCACTTTACATTTCTATCAAGCAGGGTCGAGTTCTTACCACCCGCCTTATAGAGAAGCCTCACCTCTCCTTACTGCCGACAGCTTTGTTCCCCCCTTTGATTACACTTGCAGGCCCTCCTCTTCCCATATTAGAAGCTTTCTTACGGGGTGAAGAAACACCTCTTGGCATCGCAAACCGCTGGTTGTGCTGTCCCATCCATCCACCAACAGCTGTCAGCTGTTGGTGGATGGATGGTGGTCACCTTGGTGACTATCCATGAGTCACCAAGGTGACCACCAGCCCTCACCATGCCAGGATAAGAGTCTTCAGCCGGCAGCACCACTACCTCAGAAGAGTAACAAGCTTCCAGGTAAATGTGTAAACAACAGTCAGCGTACTCGTAGGGCCATTGACAGTGGTTTTGGATTTTGTGCCCCTGAGACAGGCCACCATACCTCTTCATTACTCTAGCAGTGCACCAGTCAAACATTAAAGCACTCAACACTGTGATTCTGGCGTCACGTAATAAAACTATTAAGGTGACCACATTTCAAAGTTGCGAGATGCAAGTCACCGTAGCTTTTAACCCCGAAAGTCATTATTTGATGGGTCCAGCCTCTCTAATGCCCGGTTGCACCATTGACGTTCAGCAATGATCTAGGTTCAAATACCGGTTTGATCCTGGTTCAGCGCATTTGGCTGTTGCACCATTGCGATCTGCACGCCAAACTAAGATCAATTTGAACCTCACCTTGAACCGTGCCTTTTGGCGGTTCAGGAGAATGATCTCGGATCAAGTAAATATGAGTGCTTTATTTTAAAATGTCAAAGTTATATTGAAACGCTATTTTGTTTTAAAATGACAAACATTCAAATATTCCGCATTTAAGCTTTGTTCGGCACTTAAATATAAATTTTATTAAGGATTTATAAAGTGAACAAAGAATAAAAGTATGTGTCGAATGCAGTTTATGTGAAGATAAAAGAACTGAAAAATATTTTTATTTACTAGAAATAAACTTGGTAATATTTAACTCGTTTAAAAACGGATTAGGTTGTTTTTACTGTTCATGTTGTAGAATGTAAATTGAAACATTTTACACGTGCTTAAGATGCAATGCATTTATTGAATTAAAGATGGTATTCATGTTTTGTAAAGAGAAAACGAAATTCAAGCTTTTCCCTCCAATTAAACAAACAGAAAACTGGAAAAGCCATTCAGTATATCAGAAACTGCCCTCATTTTCTGCACGAGCTAACTCCCATGTCGAATTTAAGTCTCGCGAAAGAGCAGCCATAGCAGACAGATGTAGTTTGAAAATACACCAACAGATAGCGCTAAGTATAATTTTATTTTTGGGAATTCACAACAACATTATACACACTTGAATATTATCCAGTAAAGTTCGTAGAACAATTATTTTACTTAAGACAAATAAAACATTGTACCATCTAGTTCTATGTACACTACCTTCTTCAGTAATACTGGTTTAAAAAATAACTATAAAAATGTGTGCAAAGTGTTTCCAATCAAACAAAACAACTGAAACAGAGATTTTTCGGTGCATTCAAATAAATTATATAGTCAAACATCCTAGTATTATGAGATAATGTCCACAAAAACCTAAATTGTCTCCAAACCTCAAAATAAACTGTTGTATCATGACGTAACTAAATGAGAGCCAATCACAAACAGTGTTTCATCTCAATCCTAGTTTTGAACAGAGATAAGGTGATCTACGATCAGAACTTGGCAATTCGTGTTGGTGCAACACTCATACATTGAACTTGGATCAAACTGAAGATCATCTTTGAACCCATATCTTATGATTTTGATTCAGGGTTGTTAATGGTGCAACCGAGCATTAGTAATTGCTTCAATTATCTTCCCTTTGGGCAAGCATCAACATTTGCTACTTACAGATAGAACAAGACACTCATAGCTGATTCCAAAGATACCAACTGTGTAACTAATGAAATACTAGCTCTCTTCCCTGTTTCTGTTATTACAACATTACAGGGAAGAGTAGGGTATCGTCTTGGATTTAGATATTTTTTGTAATTACTTATGTTTGAGATTAATTTTTGAAAATGTTAGAGCATATGACATTATTTAGTTATCTTTAACAAACAATTATAATTTTTCTTCTTGTAACATCATTCCCAGAAGGTAATAAATAATTAATTCACATTTACTACACACATGAACAAATAGAGGTATTCCATTAATGTACTGCAATTATTTTCAATAATCTGAGTGATATGCTACCTTTGTCAAAGAAGAAATTTCAGTAACAAATTCTTAATACATTTTAAGGCTCAAAAACTGGTAATGCCACACTGGCAGACTTTGTATCCATTCTTCCTGTAGCATGAAGAATAGATGACATTTGTTGGTTGAGTGGGTCTAGCAAGCAAATGACATTTTCAGCTCATCTCACACATGTTCTACTTAGCTTTGAGCACGTCTGCTGACTGTCTTCAAAACAATATGCAACCAAACTTCCTCTTTAGAAGAGGAAAATTATCATATGATAAAGGAAATTTACAGTTTAGAAAGAATATGTATTATCCTAAATATCTTGGTTCATGTCAAGTTGATAAATCCATTGATAAAATTAACAGCCCAAACTAAGAGAAACAACCCCAGACCATTAGACCACCAACACCAAATTTCACTGCTGGCACGACACACTCGGATAAACACAGTTTGCCAGCACCTACCAGTTTCACACAAGTCCAACTGAGTGTCAGATCATGTACCACCGTCACCGTTCAAGTCTTCCTCCAGTGCACTACAGTCCAATGATCCCATGGTTTACACCACTCTAAACAACGTTTGGTACTGATGCAAGCACATAGTTGAACATAGTAAATAGAAGTCGTCAGCAAACAATGACAAGGCTGTCTGATGATTGGTTCGCACCACAAACTTCCAAGTTCACTGGTCTACAGCAAAACCTCTTTCATGCAAACCTCAGTAAACTTGAATTTTTTGCAGTTTGTAATAATGAGGTTTGTATTAACAGGTGTTAGCAATGATAATGAAAAAATTTCAAAAAATTAAAATGTCAACTTTATTATCCGGCATATTGGAAAATAAGACTTGCTATCCATTTTTGCTATCCAGCAAAAATTATTTTTACCAGAGAGTGTTGCATCACTTTATAATATAATTAAGAAAAATTTTTATTAAGCATACATATTAGCATAAAATTTCTTGCCTCACTCCAAGCACAAAGATGACAACTTTATATTAAAGAGGTTTTTACAATGAGGTTTCAGTGTTAGTTTCTAGAGCCTACCTGGCCAATGCTCGGGGCCCATGTTTACACTCATCAGCGACATCACTAACAGTGCACCAAGGCACCTTTAACTGCTGACAAATCTCTATTGTGGAATGAGACTCTACGAGCTCTACAATCATGCCTCCTTCAAACAACACACAACTCATTCTGTAGACTCAATATAACACTAAACACAAGTATGCCGGACTGGATTTCCCATTAGACTGACTAGACCTATGCCTAGAGCGGCACTTTCGAAGGGGCAGCATATGGCAAGACATTTCTACCTTAATTCTTCATCAATGATGCTGAAGAAAGCTGTATTACTTCCCTTTCACCACAAAATGTGACACGTAGGCAAAAACGTGCTGTGTTGATAATCTTCACTTATGCAATATGCAAGCTGCACACAGCGCACATATGATAGAGGTTGTTTCCGTTTTCAATTTTTACATTCACACGGGAAGTCGCTTAATCAATTATCCTTTGTATTTAATTTCACGAAACTCCCACCGGCTTCTGCTGCAGTTTCATTACAATGATGGTTCATGTGGGCGAGGAGTTTGAACCTCCCCCGAACTAAGAGGCTTTACCTCAGTGATGACAAGGGCAGTATGATTCAACACCACTCATCTTCATGGTAATTTCCTTAAACTGTTCTCTGTTTTTGAGATGACATTACATAGTTGTCTGCTGATGCAATACAGGTAACATCATACATACTCGCATTCTTTGTGCCAGTGAGCATATAATGTATATTCATTTGTTATGTTTGGTACTGTCTTTAATTATTAACGTGTCCGAGCTTGTAAGAGTGACATAGTTATGTGTGCAACTGCATGTGTAAGTGTTGAGAGTTTTGTTACTTGGGTATTGTGAACAAAATGAGTACCCAAAGAGCAAGATTTAGTGGTACTCTGTAAAACAAAAACTAAAAAAAGGTAAAGATGAAACGAGTGGTACTCTTTTAAAGCAGATCTTTGAGGTTTCTTTTTTTTTTGTATGTAATAGTGATATCCAATAGGACAAAGATGTCACTGTGGCTGCGAGTGATAAAGATCAGCCTTCCTTTGATAATGATGACTCAGTGACTAACGATGCACGTGTTCCATCATTCCCAGAAAAAATATTTTCTGTTCCAGAACAGCTAGTTCCAACATCAAGTATCAGTAACTAGGTGAACAGTGACAATATCAATCTACATACATATTAATGATGCAACATGTACAAATTCAGTGGGGCCAGAATATGCAACTCTCAATCACAAGATGCTAGTTTTTGAACACAGTAGAGATCCAGCCCTATGGTAAATTAATGAGAAGTTATGAGACCATGTGGCTGTTCATGGAATCTAAAAAAACTTGAATGCAAACTTCAGTATTTAAAAACTTAAGTATCATGATTAAAAAAAGTTGAGTTTCAAGGCATACTGTTTCTCGGAAACTACTTAATGGGGTGACGCAAGATAGGCATTGGCTAGTATACTCGCCATCAAAGGGATTTTTTTTGTGCAACTTGCATGTTATTTGGTGACAGAGATTGGGTGAGTGTGGGGGGGGGGGGGGGTGTGTGCGTGCGTGCGTGTGTGTTTACTTCAGGATTCAATGATTGGAAAAATGCTTCTAAATGGTACAATACCAAGAGAATTCGCTTCTGCATAAAAATAGCATAGCAACGCTAAAACTACGAGAAAATACTAAAGCACAAGTTGATAGGCTCATTGTACAGTTTGAGCAATAATGCAACTATTGGAGAAATGGTTTAAAACTTGATGCATGACGTGTTGCCAACAATTGTAATTAAACAACTTCAGCTCATTAGCATGGCATAGCTTTGCACCTGATTACAACGGAGTTTGTCATTGTTGGCCGCCATGTGACTTCAAACTTTTACTGTTCGCCACAGCAAGAATGGATGTTCCAGTCTGCAACTTGTATTATTCACCGGCCCACCGAGGATATGCAGCCGAAGGCACCGAATACTACTGCCCACCGCTAGATGGCTACTTCAGTATGTTTTATAGGTGTCTTCCATCTTTCTCCAAGCTAACCGGTGATGAAACACCAGAGAGGCTATACTTTGTCACCCCCCCCCCCCTCTCTCAGCAGCAATCCCTCACCCACGAGATGCCAACCAATGAACACAGAGGCAGCCGCCCGGCAGAGTATAAATACGCAGTCAGAATTCTACTTGGGACCAGTCTTCCTTTCCTCACCGCAGTAGCTGCAGAGGGACTGCCCAGCCTGCTCAACTAAGCTCCTTAGCTCTATCTTCCCTCTTCACCACACTTTCACTGTGCTAATCTACCCCATCCCGTATAGTTCAGGACCAGGTCTCCTCTACCTGGCTTCTGTAGGCATAGCTTCCCTAAGTTCTTGTACACATAGGCGGTAGTGTGACATTAAGTGTTTATTTCCTATCAAACCGAGTAAACATTGTGTTTAGCTCAATTCATGAGTGCCACATTCCTGTAGACTTTGCACCTACCTCAGTTGACCTCATCCCTTAAGAGAAACGCAGGTGACCTCGGGAATTCTACTCAATCAAGCCAACACAAATTTTCAACCCACGTGCACTCACAACAGGACAGCCTTTCTGCATACCCTGGTAGGCAGAACGGAGGAGCCCGCTCATCGGTACTCTGCCTTCAGACCAGCTTGTCAGTTCGGTGCTAGTCTTTTCCACTGCACTTTCAGTGCCGGAAGGGACGGTCCCTGAATCGGGAAGACTCGGCTGAGGCATACACCCAGGTGTTAAGACCGTTGACGACGAGGCCTGATTCACAGTTTTTGCATGCAGAATACAAAAATAGGGTGACCATGAAGTCAGCAGCCGCCCCAAATAGTTCAACACTACATAAGGAAACGCATTCCCTGCATTTCGCCTCACAGACCAGAGCGTGTCTTGTGTGTATCCAGATGCCTTTTTCCAAATGATGTAGTATAAAGGAGAAAGTTAAACAGATGCTCATTTCCTCTGGACATTTGCAAGAGACTTGTCACATTCATCGACCAGCTTGCACCACGAGCACAGGCACAGGCCTTGTGCCATCTCCTGGTACCTGTCACACCTGTAATCTCGAAGGAACGGTTCGAGACCCCGACTCGTCTCAGCAGAGAGGTACACCAGTGGCTCTATCAGTCAGAGCAGCCACCAACAGACCCCATCGCCTAACTACGTCTCACCCTTGTTGCTATGCCCCTACCGGTATATATCAACATCCACAGTAAAACCACACACCTACCTGCAGCGCCCCTATGCGCCACTGTACTGCCTACGACCCGACCGAGTACAGTAGACACACATCACCCAGGTATTCCACCAGTAGCCCGCAATCTGAAACAAAATCGCGTTGCCAGAACCCAACTTTGTGCCCTGCCGCAAGGCTACCTGGCCAGTCCTGTACAATGGTCGTGCTCCTTGCCTAGCATCCAACAAAACCTATACTGATTGATATAGTGTTCTCCCAGCCAGCCGGGGTCAAGCATCACACTTATCACTGCAGCAGTACAGTATTTAGCTATTAGAGGGATGCCACTTCATCGTACTGATGAACACATTGGCAGCAATAACTATGGCAATTTTCTAGGGTCGCTGCAGTTTCATGCAGAGCTTGATGTATTCATGACTAGAACATGTTTTTTTATCAAATGAAGGACATAAGTCAGAAGAAATAGCCAATGATGGTCTTACTGTCTGAACAAATATTAGTTGGATATAAAAACTGCAGGGACAAATCCTATGACAATGCCTCAAATGTGTGTGTTGTACAAGCAAAAGTGAAGGAACTTTGTCACTTTGCTGACTATGTGCCATGCACATCACTTTCTTTTAATCTTGTGGATTCACGGGCTACAGAATCTTGCACTGATACAGGATAGTTTTTTGGACTGCTACAAGAAATTCACAATTTTTTTGCAGTTTCCACACACCACTGGGCTCTCCTACCATAAAACTGCACAGGAGGCTTAGCACTACAAAGTCTTATTGTACAAGACTCTGTCTACCTGGAATGATGCATGCTATGCACTAGAGAGCCATTAGTAAGGAATATTTGAGACCTCGAGACATTAGAAAAGGATAATTTAAAAAAAAAAAGAAAGAAAGACGCGACTTCATTGAGGAAAAATCAATTACACTATAAACTGCATTTATGGTGGTCTTTTGGACTGCATTTCTACAGAGGTTTAACACAAGGCATTCATAATGGTCAAAGATTTCTGTTTCCCTTGAATTTGATGAGGGATGGAAAAGAAAACACACTGAGGCCCAATGAGACTAGGGTTGAACAAATATCTCTTAAGATTCAGATAACTTTAGTGTTGGTACATATAATATAATCCTGGATACACTCAAATCAGAACTGCAAGTGCAAAGCGCATGTTACAATGAGCTTCATGAAAGGTTTGGCTTTCTAGAACATCTCAGCACGTATGAACCAGCACAGATTTCTTCAGCTGCACATAAATTGGCCTTACACTACAAAAGTGGTTTTGAACCATCCATCGAAGAGTCATTGCACCTTAGAGAGCATACAAAAATACACACACCTGAAGACTAGGAAAATATCAACGTAACAAGATTGTGCAAATTTTTAAACCATGAAGGTTTTGTTGAAAGTTTATCCCAATGTAAGCATAGCACTAAGAACAATTCTCACAGTGACAAACTGTTAGGGCGGACACACTTTCTCAATTCTACGGCTTGACAAAAACTACCCGAGGTTGACCATGTGAGAAGACAGGTTACTGGGTGTGGCACTGCTGAACAGACAGAGACAGATGATGCATAATATGGACTTTGAGGACATCGCTGATTCCTTTGCCCAAAGGCAGCCTAAAAAGAAGAGCTTCAGATAAGACAAGTAGTCCTAGTCCTCCCCCATGGGGAAGGCAAATTAAATTATTAAATGTTGTCCTTAATATTGAATGCTGCAGTGTTAGTGTTTTCATTGCAATCACTTTCGTAATAGTTGCAGCAATCTTCTGGTTTTATATTTTACAAGTATTGCAGTTCTCATGCTCGTAGATAGCCTCTCTCATCTTTCTCTTCAGATACTCAGAACTCTTGCGAGTACAGTAATGGATTGAAAAAAAATCAACCAAAGGCATTTTCGAGTGGTTCAGACAAGGAAACTGACCTGGATGCAGTAAGCCAGTTAAAAGTTTGCTGTCTACTGACTCACAAATATGTATACATGTTATATATTGGGAGCTAATATATAATGATGCATCTTCTCTGGTATTCAAATGTTTTCGGTTGTTAAAACACAGAAACAAATTGTTGAATGAAGGTGACAAGCATTCTTATATGGTTTTTCTTATTCTTGTTCTTGCATTCCACAGCACTGTCACTCAGTTGTAAACACACGATAATTCTTAAGGGCTAAGTATAGGCAGTTCACAGTAAAGTGAGCACTTTTTGAAGTGGTTTCAACATACATAATAACCAATACATACATTTAATTGTGGCTTGGACTTTTGGTTTTGGATACGGTGAATGTATACACTGTGTTTATTACTCACATGATAGGGTTTACATTAACAAGTGGTGGAAGGATATAAATTGGGTGAAAGAAAAAAGTAACTAGGGCTTCAAAATTGCTCACTTTACCTTTTAACGGCCTATAAGAATGTTTATACAATGATGTTGCAATAATTTTTTGTTAAAAGTTTATCTTAAATAGTATGGATAGTAGCTTTATTAAAAAAAATAAGGAGACATTTCAACAACAACTTGAAAGTAAAAGTTATTTACTACAAGAGTTATATCAAGGAGACTGGCTGAAGCTGCCTCAGCCTGTCTCTTCCCCCTGGTTACATCCCTGTTGTAACTAAGGAAATTTAGTCATACGATTGTATGTTAAAAATGTATTCTACCACATGTTTTTCTCATTTCCCTTTTTACCACATGTATAAAAAAGATTATGTAAACCCCACACCTATACAGGAAGCATCACCTGAAACTTGCACCGCAAATATTTTGGAAATGAGGTGCTATTAATGTACTGGTTTCACCAAAGTAAAGTTAAGACAAAATTGCAGCCCACACACCAATTTTGATAAGTATCAAAATATGTATTTCGTGAACAAAGCGACATTTTTTTCAAATGGAACAATGCCTTTTCACATCAAGAAAATAAAACTAGAGGAAATTAGAACATCAACTGTGTGTTTTGCAGGATTCTAGTGCAAGCAGTTTACATGCTATCGTAACATGACAATTTTAAATAGCTATGGTTGTCTGCTCCACTTAATTGCTAAGTTACTAGGCTATGATATTCATATGTTTGTTTAGATTCCGTTTCCTTTACACTAATCACATTGGAACCACCTTGTTAGTACTTTGTGATAGTTAATACTACTTAGATATAGGAGGTGCTGAAAGATGATATTTACTAATGCTGAAAAAGCCAACATGTTCATGGTGTACGGTGACTGTAGGAAGAGTGCAGTTCATTCTTGTAATGTGTACACCGAACAATATCCCAACAGATGTCACCCAATCTCGACACTTATTTGTGAACCTCTTTAGCCAATTACGGGAGACCAGAAGTGCAAAACCTCAAAAAAATAACAGAAACAAACAATTGACTGGCGAAGAGGGTGAAATTAATGTTCTAGCTCTTGTTGCTGTAAATCCACAAGTTAGTTCCCTTACAATCGCAAGCGGGAGTGGCATGAGACAGGCAAGTTTACTACACATTCTGCACAGTCATAAGTTCCATCCATATCATGTCTTCATTTAGAACTACATGGAAACAATTTTGAGAATCATGTTAACTTTTGTACATGGGCATTAAGACATGATACACCAGATTTGTCCTGTATCTTGTTTAGCGGTGAAGCAGAACTTACAAATCATGGACAAATCAACCTCAGAAACATACAAACAATCCCCATTGGCTTCGTCAAATGTAAAGTCAACGTCCATGGAGTGTGTACGTGTGGTGTGGAATAGTGAACCATTATCTCATATGGCCATTTTCCATAGAAGGAATACTGGATTCCCAAAAGTTTGTCCACCTCATAACAGATGAACTTCCACACAAGTTAGGAGACCTACAGCAGACTAGGAGGATCCTGTGTTATTAGCATAATGGTTGCCCAGCACATAGTGCAAAACATACTACAGCTAGTCTTCGCCAATTGTTTCAAAATCATTAGATTGAATGAAGGGGACCTGTACGTTGGCCTGCCCATTGTGAGGAATGCTACAAGACACTGTCTACAAGGACACACCGACTACACCAAAAGATATGAAACAATTTATTACAGCTTCCTGTTCTGAAATTTATACTGAAATGCTACAACATGTGCAGTAATCTATACATGACAAAACAGGAAGCTTGTATTGTAGCTGGTGGTCTTACTTTTGAACACAACCTGTGAAAGGCAGTTTTCTGTTTCTACTTCAGAATGCACAGAATTTGTTTATTCAATTTTGTAATTCTTAAGAGAGTGCTGATACATAGTAAAGTAAAACCACATAACTGTACAAGATGTAACACATGTTTTCTTGTATGCATTCAGAAGAAAACCACATACAGGCAAACAGAAAAGTAAACATACAAACATTATAGCCTAGTAACTAAACAATTAAATGGAGCAGACAACTGCAGGTATTTAAAATTGTCATATTACAATAGCATCTAAACTACTTGCACTAGAATACTGCAAAAACACCATTGACATAATTTTTTCTAGTTTTATTCTCTTGATATGAATATGCATTGTTCCATTTTAAAAAAATGTAACTTTGTTCAAGAAACACACATTCTAATATGTTTTAAAATCTCTGTC
Source organism: Dryococelus australis (assembly GCA_029891345.1). Classification (NCBI taxonomy): domain Eukaryota; kingdom Metazoa; phylum Arthropoda; class Insecta; order Phasmatodea; family Phasmatidae; genus Dryococelus; species Dryococelus australis. The sequence continues at coordinate 231,442,626 of CM056996.1, read as the reverse complement.
TTAGGCTGCCCTCATCTAAACTTCACTTCTGTGAAACGAGCACATCAATAGCCCCTTCCATCTAAGGAATATTTATGGTGGAAGTTTTAGGTGATTCACCCAGCAAAATATAGGAAACCGGATCATTAAATACATTTGTTAAGACTGACACATGACATCTTTCACAATATTAATAAACGACTGCTACTCATCAGTGCAACTGCATCCCTAGCAGTTGTCTACAGAGTTGAGTTACCACCGCCGCCTACAAGATTGTTGTATCTACCGAGCCAGGACAGAAGTCCCAATAATAATATTTAATTTCACTCGATGAGCCACCAGGACCATGCAGGATGCCCGTGGCGAATACAGCAGTGTGCCGCGGGATGCCGCCAGAAGTAAGATGCCTAGATCCCACTGTTCTCCACTATGCTGCTCGCACAAATGATCTAGGTGCAGGACTTGCACTTGCTAACCCCCCCTCTCCAGACACCCTATGCCAATAAAGGAAGGGATGGCCGAGGAGTATAAAAACAGATGCGTCCCGACCTACGGATAGTCAGTTCTGCTTCAGTTCTTGATCTAGCAATCTTACCCCTCTCCTGAGCTCTCACAGCTCCAGCTATTGGTACTGAGGTTCACACTCTCCAAGACTTCACCGCTACCTCGCAGGGCAGAAGATCCTCTCCTAAGCTAACCGAAGGAAGAACCAGCAGCATCACCAGCTACACACAGACACGTTTGGTCCCTTACGGACACACGGAGAGCAGAGCTCACCCCGAGGAATTATCGTACGCAGCAAACACTAGCTACTGCCTCATCCTATAGCTTTGCACAGGGCGCCTTCCATTGTTTATGCTAAGGTGTTCACCTTCCACCTAGCCTGTGTGGATTTAGGAGATAGTGGTTCCACAATCTGTGTTTATTCCCTTACGGTCAATAAACACTGATCTTACCAGATCTCTTGACTTTCACCCTGAGTTCCTTCCATGTGTCATTATCGGAGCTAACAGAGTCAGCAGAAGACCGGGTTTGCACGTACCAAACATACACGCACAACACACCAGAACATCCTTGGAAGGCCACCCATTCTTTGCTCAATGCCGTGAAAAGTAGAGCCACGACATTAGGTTACCATCCCTTGGAAGTTGGCTTGCCGGTTGAAGTCCTCCCCCCACCTCACTGCTCACTTTGTGGTGCAGAGAGGGTGCGCTCTGGTGCAGGGAATCCAACCCCATCGGAACAACACCATGTGGTTCCTGCAACCAATGCTTTGCAGCTCGCGTCTTCTCCACCCCCAGTTGAAGAGTCAAAGGTGAGGTGTGGTGTTGGCAGCAGCAATTGGCACCCACACTTGACATGCACACGTCAACTGCCTACCGCTTGCAACCCCAACTTTAGGATAGTGCCAAATGCCTTGCACCCATAGGGGTGGGGTTGAGAGACAGGTCAAGAAGGCGGTGCTATCTCAAAAAATCCACAGGAGCTACGTATTGTTCCTAGCGGGTTTCAACTGCTGAGTCCGCGTGAACAGGCTGCACTACTGCGACGGCTCACCATTTCCGTACCTACCGTCACGCCAGTTGATCTGTTTGAGCCACATACCCAAGTTGGGGAAGGGTACCACCCCATAGTGCAGGAGGCATTGTTTGGCGAAAGGTCCACCAGCACACCAGAGCCGAAACCTAGCACTCCACACATACAATCCACCCCTCAGTCAAGTGCTAACCAAGAAGTGGGAACAGGGACGGTACAGCCACCCACCAAGCAGACATGCCACCACACTGCACCACCACCTAAACCCGCTCCACACAGGGTGAAACTCGCTGAACCAGACTTTGTGTCAAGTCGACGACCTACCAGGCCAGTGTTGTACTCCGATCGGGCACCAGTGCTCCCGAAACGAGTAATTACCCCGAGGTGGGACTTGTTGCCTCGCGTCGAGTAAGTAATCCGAGACGGGGACAGTCAATCACCCGGGACTGTCACGCGTCAAGACGAACAATTTAACTCAAGGAGTGGCAGAGGCAGTGCTTATTATCAAGAGAAATATGCTGCTGGATGTATTTGAGGACTTCAATGAGTTAGATCAAAGGAAGCCTACGAGAAAGACCTTCAAAATACAATTTAATTATGTTAATAAATTTTTATTGTGTTATTTTTAGAATTTAATATTTGTTAATCAAATGAATAAAAACTGTTCTTGCAAATAAGTAATATTAACTTGTTTAATATAGTGATTTATTAATAATACATTTACATGTTGGTTCAAATTAAAATGTCACACCTCCTCTGCTCTCCGTGGATCTTTAAATAATAAATAAAGATGAGGTAGGATAAAGAAAACAGCGTGGTGGAGGGAAGGCACATTTTTATGGGCATGCGGCTACAAGGGAAATCCGGCCCTGCAAGTATGGTATTAATTATGTATTGTTTGTATACGTGCTTAAACAGCATCCTACTCCGCAAGTTCCCAGAGAGCAAAGGAGGAGTGTTAGTGACTTTCAAAGACAGAGTGTATTTTTATACATTATAAAGTATGTATTTAATTTTTACTGTATCTAATACTATTCCACGTATACTTAATCCAAACATACATTAATTAATGCCCAAACACAAGGTTAAAATTTTCTTTTAAGTAATGTCGAAAAAAACAGCACAATGTGACAAAAGAATAATTAATTCCTTTCGAAAAAACTGCTCTAAATAAGCATTACTCATATCTATCACAACTGTAATAATTTATGCATTTCACAACTAGCACACGCCTAACTCAACTGCAGCATTTTACAGTAGCTTCCAACTAGTATAATGCAAATGACTAAGCATTTTGTCATGCAAGGATAAAAAAATTATTCATATTTTGTAATTACATGTGAAGTCTGTTAATACAAGATGGTTTTCACAATGTGAAAGCTTAGCTACATTAAGAAGAGCTTGTACTCCCCTAAATAATAATAATAATAATAATAATAAAGCATTGAATCACCAATATTCACAAATATTCACTATTTCAACAAACTAAAAAGGTGATCTAGAGTCTACAGCAACAACATAAAAACAGTTTTATTCTGCCACCAAAGTAAGGTCTAAGTAACTACAAAATGTGGTTTCGATCTTCCAGGCTATTTGATACAATGTTCCAATTTCTCTAAAATATTACAAATCAATAACTTATAAAGAAAGCTTAGGAACATATACAGTAAATAACTTGTTTGTTTATTTATTTTGCTTCAACTGAAGTTGAGGATAACACAAAAATGTAATTTTCCAGTAACAATTTTTTGCCGCAACGATTATTTTGTGAATTAAGATGTTAACATTCAATAAAATAATTTTTAACAATAAAAGCACATTTTTAAAAACACACAGGATAAAAAAATTTCTTTAGAATTCTTTGCAAATAATTTATCTCAATTTCTGCCAACATTCACGGAAAACTTCTCCTTGTTAGGATTTCAGTCTGTCTGAAAGGATAGAACTCTGCTACCACACTGATATTTTTCATGTTTTACACATAATGTAATGTTCTTTGAATGCCTCTCTTTACATACAGCCCTAAGCAATTACTACGTAGCCAAATTATTTAAATATCAAAGACTGTTATTTATTCACAACCAATAATGGTTCCATTATTCTAATTCTCTTTATTAAAAGAAAAATTACTTCTTTATTATATTATTATGTACATATACTCAGCTTTATTTTTAATTCTTGCCACTATGTAGACACACAACTTTGCAAAGTAATGAATGCATGCAATATTATCTGCCAATTAAAAATGTTCTTCACCAAGTTTATTCCAGTAAGAAATTCTGTAAATAATTTTATGTGTACATATATGACAAAAAGTTTTGCCCATGCAGGAACTTTTCATGCTTCAGTATTAAAATATCCTCCATTAAAAAAATATATTACAGGCCAAAATACAAATGTGCCATCTAACTGTTTTTACATGTGCAATAAATGCCTTATGTATTTATTCACTCCATATGCGTTTTATTTTAATTTAACTTTTGTTTCAGCAATAAAATTGCCAATGGAAATTTTAAAATATCACACTTCTCTACTTCTGTGATTGCAAAAACTGTTCTCTTTTCATAGCAGCTGTTTTCACAACTGAAATTTTACATTTAAACATAAAAATAGACCCACTTTTTTCCCCCACAATATTCATGTATAAACTACAAAAATGTTTTTAATTCAAGTACATAGATCTGTTTTACGTAACATTTACACTATATTAAATAGACCTAAATTATGCTGTTACTTGATGCAACTGTTTTAGGCCAAAGCATCTCCCGGGACAATCCTTCAAAGGATTTTGCTGGTTGTAACATATTTATTATCTTTCTGTCAATGTTATCATGTATTTCCAACTTCTTTCATTTGACACAACAGTCTAATTAGCAAAAACAAAAGCACCATGAACATCTGTAAAATTTGTGAATAAAAATGTCTCTTAGTGCCGTGAGAAAGTACACAAATTATTTTAAAAATTAACTAAACAGGTTCTGGAAATGTCACAAGTGCCTCAACATACAAATATGTTGCCAGAGTTCATTGCACTAATATTGTTAAACTGTGCTGCACAAAAGTTAGTAATGTTCTGATCATCATACATACAGTGAGTGGTCAATGCTGTCCACATCAGTTTTATATCTCAGATACCTCACAGACTGAAGTAGTCAACTGTGTGTACAAAACATGTGGTTTTAAGATATGTTAGTCAGCTATGAAGTGCACTTGTAAATGAACTAGACTGTAAAACATGAAAATATTCAACCACCACTTTTGTATAAACAAACAAAATAAACTATAAAACAAAATTGGACATTTAGTATAATAGCAATTTCAAAATCATCTACTTGTCTAATGCTGAAACCACAAATGACAAGTTAAACTCAGTGGCAATAAGAATAGAACTATGGGTAATGTCTGTACAGTATACAAAAACTATCATGTACGAAACTGTGTAGTATACAAAGTGCTGTAAAAATAAAAGTCAATTCCCACAAACTTTCAGTCTGTTAACATGCAAATTTGTTTCTGTACTGTTCTAAACCCTAAATTTTACCCTTCCTTGGTTGCTAATTACTTCTGAAACCCAATTATAATTTTAAAAAATTAAAAACTGACACCAATATAGGTTTTTTGTTAAAATTTTTTATTGCATAGCTTTTGTTTAGTGACATTACTTTGTCATGAAGACCATTCAAAAACCATAATGTTATCACCATCTTGTTCTCATGCAAAGTAATTTTGCTTCTATGTGGAGCACTCTTTTATGACAAATTGTGTCTCATAATACAATCTAAGGTTTCAATCAATTGCATGATGACAACAATGAAGTTCTTAATGTGTTCTTAACTGCTGTTAGCAAATTTTTCATTTACTGTTCCTAAAAAAAATTGTGATCATAATATTATCTAACCACTGTAATATATATTTTTTGTTTATCTATTTACAATTAATTATAAGTTTACCACTGAAAACAACAGACAATTCACAAATGTCAAAGAACATGTATCTAATTCAGTTTCTCATGTTTCATATTATTTTGTGCTACCAAATGGCACAGTCTGGTACATGAGCCACTCCAGATGTCTGCTACACAACCAGCCAGGAGAGGCCAGGCTGTAATAAGACACTGAAGGTGAACTGGTAGCATACGATCTTATGACACCATATATGGGAGACTGACCATGTGAATCTAAGTCACTGCAAGGTCACAACACGTTTCATGGCCACCATAACTATGACACTGACCCGACAGTGGCCTGCCTCGCTACTGAAATTGCCAAAAACCAATTTTAACACACTGGCAATTACCACCTTCCCCAAAATTGCAATAAATTAAAACATTTAAAAATATGTAAACTTAATTACTAGAAGTTCTTTCCATTCAGGAACCCTTACAGAGTTGCATGCTTATTTAAATAAACAACTGAATTCTTTTTTTAATTTGGCTGATCTACACACACTAACAGTTTTAAATTAAATGCCCAAAACTTATTGGAATATGATTGGGGTAGTTTACTTTTGTTTTTAGCTTAATTTAGACATTACTATAGCTGTACCTGTAATTATTGTAGCTGAACACTTATCTTGCATTTACTGTGATGTTAAAAAACTTAAAAATAAAAAAAATTAGTTTAATTAAAAAAAAAAATTACAATTAATATGTTTATGTAAAGTAGGTTCAAACACACAAGCATTCAGAAACATGCAAAATTCATGGTACATGTGTACTTCACAGCACATCAGTTTGTAAAAGCTAACAAGAAGTTCACACAATGGCAACTGATGTCCTAATTCTTATGAATGCAGAATGACATGTTTCTTATTATACCGTTAAATTGAAACTATTCTTCCCAATCAAGTATCAAACAACTCTAGCCTATTTACCATTAAGGTATAAACAGTCGACTTTAAAAAATATAGAATTCATTACGTAGTTAACATGACCAAAGATACATGGTGGGAATAGGCCCCCAGGCTACTGATTACACTATATAAAGTAGACAGGATGCACAAGTACTCGGAGGATGGTACGCTTTTAATATAGTAAGGGACAACCAGAGGGATGTCCGCGTTACTGATCTTTGTTTGAGGATCTGTGGTTCAAGTGGCATGCTGAAATAGGAATTTGGAAATTTGCACCAATCCACAAGTACCACACTGTCAGTAGATGTGCATTCCGTCTCCTTTTTATAAATTTGTTAAGGAGACCAAATCCAGTGATATTGTTTAACATTTCATGCTATTTTTAAAATATATAACATAATAAATTTCTTGAACTTAGCATTATCATTATACAAAATTTTTCACAAATCATTGCAAAAGTCTTTAGCTGTCACACACAGCTACAAAAGCAATATGTACAAGAGTAATATTACATTACAGTTGGTCAAAATCCTCTGACAAATACATAACTACATAAAATACATAAATATTTTGACAAGTTACTTTTCCTATGCGTGAGAGGAAAGGAAAATGGATAAATAAGAGACATGAGAAAAAGTGTTTAAAAAATATTTCTTACTGTGATCCATTAAAAATTTTAAAAAAAAAAAACACAAGGACAAAAACATTACAATTTGTCTAAAAACTGCAAATGACAGCAAAAAACATATGCCAAAACAAAGGCTATACATGAAACAAATTCTAAAAGGCAAGTAGCCAAGCAATGATCCAGGGCAGCCAACACTAGATTTGAAAATATACAAAGCAACTGTAGCCAAGCTGGCTTACCTTGATAGCTGTCTGCATTATGACTGTCGTAGCATAATTGACGCCTTTAGTGCCAAGGTTAAGCACGGTATGGTATCCCTGCTCTTTTGCCTTGGCGATGTACTCATCAATTTCCTTGAAAAAAATTAATTAATGAAAGAAAATATGTTCTTACTAATTAAGTACAGCAATAAAATACGCAATTGTAATACAATAAAGTGACAAAATCATTTTCGGAACTTAAAAGAAAACCAACTTCAGAGTAGTTTTTATCAAATACAAAGTCAACTGCTGACAGTTCTAAAATGTAACATGAAATTTGCAGCCAATCATTTTTTAGTGGTTCAAAACATACTACTTTAATTGGAATGGATCATGTGTAACTGAGGTTTGGTTTCATTCAGACAACACTGTATGTTTCAATATTAGTAATAATTTTTATTTAAATTAGTAAATATACAAAAAGTGAAGGCCTACCACAATAACCTGAAAGAATTATTACAGGCTCGCAAAAAAATGAACGTGGTTTTAGTAATTTGTCTACTACTCTGTGTTATAAAATCACCATTAACATAGTTTTCCAGGCCACAGCATTCTGCAGTTAACTTTCAATATTTTTCTTATTGTATACATTTAACAGAGCATCCATTCAAATTAGTAATGTTGCCACATGACTGCCAGTTTGGAAACTTGCAGCAATGATGTGGACTAGATTATGCATCAAATACACCTGCGGTGAGCATTGTCTGCCGGAAGCAACACAAGTGAAATTTCACAAACTAGGTTATTCACGGTTACTTCACACTTTCATAAACCCTTGCTAAAGTTCTACTTCCAGAACATTCCTCCACCTTGTGCAAACAAAGATTAACCAAGTCTAAAATATTACATCAAAGGGACAACGCATCACATTTGTATGCACTCAGTGTAACAATATTTTACATAGAACTATTTATTACACTACACACTAATTTTCTCAATGTTTTCATTCACATTAATTGTAAATTAAAGAATATATATAATTAATAACTAAAATTTTTATTTAACCACAAATATGGTAATTTTATGTTAACAGAAGTATAAAATGCTCGTGATACATGGCATATTGAGACAAACAAATTTGTCATGTATGGTGTGCTTGCATCCCACAATTTTGTCAGAAGATTTATACATACCTAGGATTCAAAATATTTTCATGAGATACCTCTTTATAACTAATCCAATCAAGGGGCATTACAATTTCTGGGTCAAGTGTGAGTCACGTGGGTATGCGAATTTGATTTCTAAAAGAGGCTGCATATCAAAGGGTACTTATAACTCAACTTCTTTCAGCAACAAATATTGTTTACAAAAGTCTCCAATTTAGTGTTTAGCAGTTATTTCTGGCAGCTTTGAAAATGTAGCAAGTAAAACTGATTTTTACTGCAGTTTAGTTTGTAATTTATAAACCATCCCAATGAGTTTAATATCAGATAACTTTTTCCTGTGCCAGTCACAGTCTTGTCAAAAGTTCTAACTGTTTTGGGGTGAAACCTTTTCAATTTAGGCAGTGTTTGTTTTTATACGGTTCAATGTCATGGATCTTTTTTCTCTTTTATTCAGTTAGTAGCTCAGTACACTTTCAGATATAACAGCCTGAAAAAATTATTTTTACTATTTTCATAGAAGTTCATACAAATGTTAAAAACTGGATGCAGTGAAAGTCATATTCCTTAGTAGTACGAAGCATGTGTCTAATTATGCATACTGTGAAACAATTAAACACTTCATTTCAAATTGTGTATGTCAAATATGCTGCACTGCAAGTAACGCACCTCTTAGGAAGCCACATTTTATATATCCATCACTACTGTGCGACTATCTAGAATACTGAAGGAAGAATATGAACATCATCCATACAGCTGTCGCACAAACATAAAAATGATTTTGATACAATTTTATAAAAAAATATTTAAAACATACAGGAAATTTTATGGAGATACTAAAGCTGACTTGGACTACTGAATCTAATATGTTAACTAGTTTTCCTTAGGTTTATCTTTAGAATACTACCTAAATTTTAAGAATTACTTAAATGTTCTGTGTGTATGCAAAAAACACTTTTAAGTGGTTAAAAACTGAAGAAACAAAACCATTCCTTTTGCAGTGAGGCAACAGACTTCAATGTTACAACTAGAAGTAAGTTCTACACTATGTAAAGACCAACCTGCTCTCGCCGGCTGAGCATGGGATGAACAAATTTGCGATAGAGGATGCTGGAGCCCTTGGTGGCTGGGGACAGAAGCCACAGCAGCAGAGCAATCTTGATTTCGTAATAGAATGGGAACCTGTAAGAAATCATTACTTGATCATAACTTCGTGCAGTTAGTCTAGTGATCCAATATACACACAGCAGAATACTTCAAAATTATTCAATGTCACAATCTCTACCATGTTAATACTACAGGTATGGCATAGTTAACATAACCCTTTGCACTCCCATGTTGACCCAGGTACATCATTCATTTCTCAGTCCAGTCAGTTAAACTGAATCTAAAATTACCAGAATTGAGTTGCATTACTCTCTGGATGTTTGGGAAGGGATTATAATTTTCCTGCGTGGTTACAGGAAGACATTTTTCCATGTATTAAAAGATGGATTTGGCTTGACACACGCGTATACAGCATTAATCATGTAATAAAATTATCAAGCACACTTAGGCCGGTATTCCAGAATATTCAGTTTGGCATTACATGTGTTACCAACTTCGGCGATAGAAAAGCTAGTACTAATCCTTAACTCTCGGAACATATTTCTGAACGTGTTTCATCTATGTCCTGAGATGGTAACGGATTTGCCGCGGTTTATTATTTGCCACCTCGTGCGAGGCTATAAAAAAATGAAAGCAACACAGAAGTATTTACAATAGCACTTGCAAAAATAAACACCTACACAGTTTATTTATTACGTTATCTGAAGCGCTGGCAGTTATTAAAGACTTGAAATAACATTACATAGAGTAATAAAAACTAATAATTATTATCATCATCTGAAATGATATATTAATTTCATTCTTTATTGCGTGACAACTTATGGAACATAATATGGCATGTTTCGTGTTTGTAACACGGAAATTATATATGTAAATTTTAAATGGTGCACATGCATTTTAACAGCAAAATTGCAACTTTATACTAATAAATAAATCTACGATATTTTGCGGTTCTGCAAATCAGATCTGCATTGTATTCAATTGTATTGGTGAAGCAGGAGTCAAGGGATAAAATAGCACATTGATAAAGCTCATAACCTCAATGTGAAAAGACTGAACAATAATGCAGTCTTTCGTTTGTGCTGTATGTAGCATGGGAACTGAATACATAACCTTATTTTAGGCCCTGGTAATAAAAATTTTATTATGTGCCCCTGCATTTCACGAAAATGTCTGTACTGATATATGTGCAGTATTAAATATTCACAGAAATAAATATTTCAAACACTTTGTACTGCATACGTCATTTTTATTGTAGTATTATTTCACGAGTTTTACTGGCTGGAATTCAGCATTTCTGCAAATTGTTAAATAGGAGCAAATGTTCAAATCACAGATAAGACATGACAAATTATGTTTCAAAAGGGAAACGTTACAAAGTTGTGATATACACATATATACGTGAACGTTAAAAAATTACTACAGTTGAAACAGCTGTTCACGAATGTAAATGTTGTTACTGCAGTTTTAGCTGTCACGTATTAAACCAAAGGCTACTCCACGGATCAATGCCATTTTGTACGGATGCACATCTGTTTAGCAATTGACACGAGACACGCTGAAATCCTTCACTGAAATGTCGAAATGTTAGAAATACAACTTTGAAACTCATGCAAATAGTTTAAAACACAATGTACACTACATTATAACAATTTTGAGATTCACATGGGGTAAAAGGTACTCCTAACAGTCAACAAGCCACGTCAGTCGTGCCAATGTAACGTACTAATTTATCCCGCCACCGAGGCGTAGCTCACAAAAAATTTACACACACGTTATACTATTTTCTTTTGCATTGTAAGGTCTTCAAATAAAAACAGAGAAATGCAAAATGCCTTTCGAACGGGACTAGTGGGTTTTGTTGAATAAGTTCTGGGAGATTAAATTATTACCAATTAAAAAAAGCCCTATTGTCAAATAATCACAATTTTATTGTACTGTTAATAAACCATTGTAAGGTATTTTAATACATACCACAGTTATTAAAATAAATAGACATTATTCAACATGATGCCTAGTACCCATCACTAGCTTTCTTTAACTTTTTAATGGTGATTTACATTTAAATGTTTCAATTTATTTGCTTTAATTTCATCTGTGCACTCATATGTGATTTTCCTTCAACTGTCCCTGTGCTATTTACCACATTTTGTGTGATGATTTTGGCATATGAGAGATGAACCTTGCTGAACATGTGTTCATTAATCTCATGTAGCTGGTTCCAGGTTGAGTGAACACCTCTGGAAGCTGTAATGGTTCTGCCCATGCTGTGATCATGTGTGTTCGCTCAGCAGTGATGCAACCCCTAAGAAATACTATTGCCTAATAACTTCCTTATTTAGGCTAGAAATTACAAAATTATATTTCATGCAGTCAAGTCAACCAAAATGGTCTAGAAAAGTTACATTAACACGTAGGAAATTGTTCCCATTTGTTTTGATTTAAGTACAATTCACCACAAATTTTCTTTGTCTTGAAAAGCAAGCATAGAAAGAAATTTCACTCATCATAATACAGTACATACTGAAGGGGCAGCACACTTTTAAATAGTATAGAGCATTTAGCCCATCATACAGCAGATGTACCATAACCACTGTCTCACACATAATATAAATCAAGCATCTAATAGAGTTTACTGGTAAATCAAGAGAAACATTTCACATAAGTAAGCGATGTTAAATAATTTTCCATTTTAACAAGAATTAAGAAACCCTACTCATCCATGATATTTATAACTATTATAACAATAATTGTGTACGAACTAACACTTTATGTATAATATTTGGAGATTATATATATATATATATACACACAACACACACACACACACACACACACACACACACACACACACACTTATATAGCAACACAGTTGCCCTATTGATGATGGAACCAATCATCACAATCATGACTGTAACAAATTGTTTCAAATTTTTTCTACTTTATTAGTTTCTAACACTCAACACACATTTTTAAAAAATATATTACAACCTGTAGTTTTTTTCTATACCTATCACCACAAAAATTTTCACCCAATTGCTTTGTACCATAACAACATTTTTTGCTGTGATTTAAATGTCTGCTGAAAAGAATATAATTTCACCAAAATAGTAATGATTCAATACTTAGGTAACAATCTGGTATTTCTTGAAATTATTGTTTGATTCAGTTTAAATTTTAGCTTTTCCCAGAATTAATGACAAGACAAAATATTTTAACATTTTACAAAATCATCAATGTTAGTTTAACAACAGCTACAATCTGTACAGATACTCTAGACCAATTTAAAGTATTCTTGTCCAGGGAGTCAGTAGTATATGCAATTAAGACACACAATTAGATCAAATTTCAAAACCATCAATACCAGCATCCCAAGAATTTTACGCAATTTTGGTGAATATGAACAATGTACACTGTGTGCTGCCTTAATGCGTCACCACCCAGTTCATTTTCTCTACTGAGCATTTAAGTATATGTTCCTAGGAATATTGTTTTTTTCCGAAGAGTAAATTTTTCTTGTCGCTGCAGATTTGAGCAATTTAGTTGTTCTCAATCTAAGCGTACTTTAGCTCATGCTTTTCCAAATCAGTCTTGTATGCACCCCTTTATAATTTATTTGCATTTTGCCTTTTGGTAAACTTAGTTTGTGTTGCGAGTCAATTTAGTTGTTATTTTGATTGTTGCGACACCTATCGGGACTTGTGTAACTTTGGTTTAGTGTGTTGTCAGTGTTTTGGCGGAGCACCTGCATCCTGTTTTGTTTTGTTTAACAATTTCATATTAAGTATTCACCTTTTTGCAAATGTTTGATTCTCTCTAACTCTGGCATAGTTCCTATTTCGGTTCCAGATTTTGACCCTTTTCTGGGGCTGAATATTTTGTAAGTCATAGTAATTGAAGTTTTGTTCTCGTGCTATTGTTTTATGCAAATCTCAGTTAGATAAAACTATTTTGTTTAATTTGTTAAACAATTTTGTGGAAATTATACAATTTATTTGAGGTATAATTATTGTGTGTGATTTCCTAAAACTTTGTTTTCAGTAAATAATTTTCATTTTTTGATGCCAGTGAGTGTCAGCTCACCTAAACAGAATAATTATTCGTGTTTAATATTTTGTACTATCGAGACTTCTTGACTAGTTTATGTTTGTCTAAATATTTTACCAAACATTTTATTGAATAACCTTTTGTATTAATATGCTTGTTTAACATTTCTTGACATTGCCGATGGCAAGTTTGAAGTAAATATTTTCTATGATATCAATAAGTATACGTCATGATTACGACTCATAAGTACAAGTTAATTTCCATGTTATATTTGAGCAATGTTTCTGTAACTAGTATTTTATATATTAAGTTTTGTCAATTACTAATTCTATTGTTTTTACGAATTTTATTGTAACAAAAATGTCATGCAAATGTATTTATTTTAAGTAAGCATGATATATTACATGTCGATCATCTCGTGTGATTTTATGAATAGATACTGACTTGTAACGATTTCCAGTAGAGTCTCTTTCCTCCTACTTCACTTCAAGAAATGGAGTGATGTATATTAAAAACTTTTCCCTCTGCTACATCACATCACCTTTTTAATATGTGAACATATGTGTAACCGCCTTGGTGGTTCGCCTGTTTGGGCAACAACCATGTGGCCATAGTTCAAGCTACCTTCGGATTGTGGCGTGGAATTGGCTTTTCAGCATCCCTGAATTAGATTTTGTCATTGAGTTAACTGCATTCTGCATTGGAACCTGCCGACTTCGGCCTTGTTACAGTCTTCATCAGGCCACACTTTTTTTTTTCCCCCTTTCCTTCTTTTCTTTCTTTCTTTCGGCTTTGCTTGTGGCGTGTTGCGAACAACCTTCGGCTTGACAAACTTTGAATTTTAATTTTCTTTGTAAAGTGTTCCAAAACATGAGACTTTTGTGAAATCATCGTTTTGATAACCTACCTAAATTTTACAAGAAAAATGTCTTCAGTAATTTTAATGTTCATCTTTGTGTGTGTCGAGGCTGACCTTGTCACCAAGGTCATGCCACCATCTTGAAAGATATTCAACCTTAGAGCATTTTGCAAACTTACGAAATATTCATTTTGTAAGGGATCCCCATTTAGATTTTATCAGCTAACTCAGTATAATCAAACAAAGGCCTATACTGAAAATATAAATTAAACAAGATAAATAAAAGAAATAATACTTACTGTTGAGATTAGTAACATTCTGAGAGTTATTTATGCAGAGAAATACTATTTTGTTGTTGTTGGCCGAGATATTGTGTTGTTCGGAATGGAATAAATGTTGAATCGTGCTAAGAAATATTCTGTTTACAATTTCGTAAAACGTCACTTCTAAAATTCAGTTGTCTTAAAACTTGTTTTTGCTATTTTTGCTTCAACTACTTATTATTATGAAAGTTTAAGTAGTAAACTTTCATAGTAATGGTAATTTTGCCTGGATAACAGAAAAGTTAAGCCATTGGTTGTGTTTTTTTATTATGCTTTAAACATGTCTGCATGCACTGTCACTGCAACCAGATCCATGTGTTTGGTGATGTGTGATATGGCACAACATGTAGTTCTTGAACATTTCCTGTAAAACTAATCCACTGTAAAAAATTTCTTCTTCTGGAGAAACAACACCTAAAAGATAATCACATGAATTATACTAGTATTTTATTATCCAACACTGATGTTTGACCAAAAATCTTGTTTACTACTTTATTTGAAGAAAGTTCACTTGTACCAGAGATCTTCTCTTCAAAGAACACAGTGTCTTTTGTTTGGGAACAATACTCTGAAAGGTAGCAGAGACTCACACTAAAATAATTTAGTGTGTAAAATGCAATATTTTCATTCAGCTGGTTCCACACTAGGCAGCCCCCTTAACTATAGGACACTATTTTTGCACATCTACTGTCATGACAATCAATTTAAATGATGCCAAACATTTCAAGAATATGCAAAACTTAATACTTTTGACCAAACACTTGTATTCCTGACAACAGTAAAATAATTTTGCTAGCAAAATTACTTCCAAGCCCTTTGTGCAGCAAACTCTTCTCTTAGTACGACATAACTTGATTATGGTCCTTTTTTCATGAAAATATAAAACAAAAAACAAAAACAATAGCACACGCCAGTGCTAATATGGCTAACTCACCAAAAACTGAGGAACACATCTGTAAAAGTTTCTATGGAGCTGAAGATGGCAAAAACAATCCAGTACATCATCCATTTCACCTGTAAAAAAATTATTTTACACACACATTAATAGTATAATAAGGGCAGTACGTAATATTTTTTAATGAAAAAGTATTTAGTACAGCATATTTTAAAACCATTACACTGGTTGCAAGTAACAAAAGGTACCTAATAATGAATATTAAAATTTAAGATGGAGTGTCAATTAGCCATTGTTAAAAACCACCATAGAATTTTGTTATATACTGACCTAATGTCTCATGGTTGTGATGCTCATTCATGCTAATTTTATCACCAACAAACAATGGAAACCTCTTTCAATGTGAAATTAACATTTTCCAAAAAATCTTTCTTTAATTACATTTTTAAATTTTTTTAATAATTAATATTATCATTGTCAATAACCCCAAAAATTAATTTTATAATAGATGGGTTTATTGAACACACAAATTTTTTACAAAATGCAGCCGTTTTCTGAAATTTCAAAACATGAATAGGTTTTAGGAATTAAAGTTATGAGATGGGATCCATTTTGCTTTGTTATATAATTTTATGAGTCTCTCGAAAATATTTTTTAATAATTTGGTTAACTGTACACCTATTTTTCAAGTCAGGCTATTTTTAATTTTCAGGCATTTCTTATAGTAACACGAAGTTACAAATGCAACTATTAACCTACTGTCCTCTACATATAAATACAGGTAATTCTGAAGAGGCTTACAAAAACTTAGCAAGTTGGATCATATGTGATACAAACGGTCTATGAAAACACCACTTCAGTAAGATTTCAAGTGACCTTCCAAATACAATTTAGATGCGAAATATGATGGGAAGTAGCAGAGAACTATATTGAAGATAAATGTCAGGTGGCATCTTATAACATGGCATACTAAAGCTCTTAATTAGGCTATGGTACTATTTTATTTCTGATTTATTATCAATTTATCTATTCACTGTTCACCTATTGATCTGTTCATTATTTATCTATTGTTCTATTTATTTACAAATTATCCATTTATTTCTGACAGGGTTGCTAAACAAATAAAGGATCTTGACAGGTGTCACTACTTACTAAATATGTACAAAACAATGTACAGAATCATATTCAAGATACTGTATTAAGATACATAAAAGCAATAAAATAATTACAACAAAAATTGGACAAAAAACCAACTTTATAAATTTTTACGCTGGAAGCAAAATGGTGCGAATGTCCAGCAAGCCATTATTGCTTCCTGATTAACAAATAAAGGCAGTATTATAAGTTTGAGAGGTAAAGAAACCTACTAACAAACACTCATATAGTTTACAAAAATGGTGAATTCAATCATTCACGCTTATTGTGTCAGGAAAGAGAAAAATAAACAATATATACTAATCTACATACATAATAACACTTGATGTCAACAGAGAATAAAATAAACCATTAAGAAGTGTGCTAGAAAAGTGAATGATCATGCAAATGAGCTAGCATGTGAGCGAGTGTGTGCGAGAGCATGAGCAAGTGAATGTGTGTGTGAGAAAGTGCGAGCAAGTGAATGAGTGTGTGAGAGAGCACAAGCAAGTGAATGAGTGTGTGAGAGAGTGCAAGCAAGTGAATGAGTGTGTGAGAGAGTTCGAGAGAGTGAATGAGTCTGTGTGAGAGTGTGGGCAAGTGTGAGTGAGAGAGAGAGAGAGAGAGAGAGAGTGTAAGTGAGTGTGAGCAAGTGTGAGAGAAAGAGTGAGTGTGTGAGAGTGCGGGCAAGCGTGAGAGAGAGAGTGCGGGCAAGCGTGAGAGAGAGAGTGCGGGTGAGCGTGAGAGAAAGTGCGGGCGAACGTGAGAGAAAGAGTGCGAGCGAGCGTGAGAGAAAGAGTGCGAGCGAGCGTGAGAGAAAGAGTGCGAGCGAGCGTGAGAGAAAGAGTGCGAGCGAGCATGAGACAGAGTGCGGGCCAGCATGAGAGAGAGTGCGGGCCAGCATGAGAGAGAGTGTGGGCCAGCGTGAGACAGAGTGCAGGCGAGCGTTAGAAAGAGAGTGCGAACGAGCATGAAAGAGAGAGCATGAGCAAGAGTGAGAAAGTGCAAGTGAGCGTGAGAAGATGAGAAAGGTGAACAAGTGAGTGAGCAAATGAGTGAGAATAGTGAGCAAATGAGTTTGAATGAGCAAGTGAGTGTGAGAGAGAGTGAGCGAGCAAGTGAAGAGATTTGGGTGGCTCGTATCATCAATGTCTTGAAAGCCAATGAGGGTGAAGCGAGGAGAGTATGGAGCAGCACCAGAATGAAAAGGGGGAGAAAAGGAGTGATCTCCAAGAAAACCTACTGACCAGCAGCATCGTTGGGTGTCAGAACAGGATACACAATAAGAACTGTCAGCATGTCAAGTTGGGATCCCGTAAATTTAATTGTTCTGAAGATATATAAAATGGTACAAACTGTAAGCAATTATTTTGAAAATAGTAGGGTGGGTAGGTTTGGGTGGCTGTTAACATTAGGGTATTGAGAGCCAATTACAGTGAAGTAAAGCGAGTATGGAAGGATGGAGGAAATAGGAGATCCCTGAGAAAACCCGCCAACAAGCAGCACAGCATCAGCTGGTACGATTCCCAGAAGCAAAAATTCAGGAGTGACCATGCCAGAAATTGAAAATGGTTCACCTTAGGACATGAACCTCTTTTGAAAACAAATTATAATTTCAAAATTACTTAATGTTGCCTGTAATATTACATTTGGTCAATTAATTTTATGGGATAGATTTCAGTTATTTGAGAAATATGATATCACAAGCTTTATATTCTAGGTGAAACTATCTTACCAAATCAATTATACACAAAAAGCTACAAAGAAGGGCAGATTTTACCACTCCTGTTACTCTTCCCGTCAAAAATTAGTTGCTGGCTAGCAATGAATTTTGTTTCACCACTTAAAGTCCTAGCAGCGACTTCAGTTTCCAGCTGTTCGTTACCGAGGTAAACCGGCCCCTAATAGTTCCAACATGAGATTTGGGAGAAATAAAATGGCATCATATTTGGAAGGCATGGTAGAAATACTATGGTTAACGAGTATTTATGTAATAATACATATAATACAGTGGTTATAAGTTCTCCCCAGTGATGCTATTTATTATTTAAATGTTTGAATAATAAACACTACCACGCAATAACATTTTATGACACTTTCAACAGTGATATTTTTGTTTCAATAATCAATATGAATTTTATATGTTACTCTGCTGCTATCTTGTAGCAAACCATGAACCATAGAACATGTGGTATGGCAGCTGAACTGCAAAAGCTGATTTGTGAATTAAAAAAGGGTCTTTAGATGATGGTGAAAATTTAAAAAAAATAAAATTAATCATTTAATTAAGTATAGCCCAATGATATTCCACATATTATTATGTTGCTCATACAATATTTCACCAATGAGTGCTACTTTTTAGAATGCAAGTGAAAACTCCACTTTTTCGTGATTTTTTGCACATCGTGCATAGATGTACTGCTGTTTCATAAATGCATGTCAATGCAGACATAAATATTGAAAATGGTAATTGAATATAAATTGGTAATGATCATTTGACAATACCATATATAAAACCAAATTTTTTTTTTACAAATATATTACATGCCACCTCTGCTTTGTAATATTGGAAGCTGAAAATACTGAACACCAACTTTCAATATTATTAAATAAAAATTGGCAATTAATAAATCTTTAACAACAAAATAATGTTTGTCATATCAAAACCATAAACATGAATTTATTCTATTTGTTTAAACATATTTCTTAAAACAATACAAACTTTAAAAGTCACCAACAGCTACAAAATCAGTACCAGACCTTCAGATTTTAAAGTGGAGGCCACGTAGTCAAACCCAACTCCCAGCTGGCTATCCTCATATTTTAACGGGAGGTGGTAAAACCTGCCCTAAATGATTTTAATGATCATCTATGTACTTCCAAAATACAAATTTTTGGTTGAAGCAAGCCTAAATTATAGGTAGAAATATCTCCCTAAAATTAAATATTTACATGGTAGCCACTTTTAGAATAGGAGTCATCTACAAAGGTATCACAGGTTTTGTGTAGCCTACCACAGTACGACTAGTGTGCCAAATTTAGCAGTAATTGGTTGAGTCGTTCTGGAGATGCAGTGTACAAGCTGTACTTGTGAACTTTGAATGAATAGTGCAATGCAGGTGAATGACTAGATGGTTTGAATGAATAGTGCAATGCAGATAAATGACTAGATGGAGATTTTTGGACATTCACCACTGCGATGCAGATGTCTGTCATGGAAAAACAAGACTGAACACAAAACAAATACTTAGATAAGAGAAGTAACCTATGGACGAGAAAATAAATATATGAATACAACACTGTGAAAATCCAAGACGGAATAGTCAAGAACAGAACAGCAACTAGATATGAAAAATATTTGAATATATACACAACCAACAGATAACAAATAGAAACAACACACGCTAGAAAACTGCTGAAAAAAAATTAGAACAACATAGATAAAATATGTATGAACGAAATGGGACAACACAACAAAGAAATGCACTCAAACACAGCAGTTTTACCAGGCATGACAGAATGCAAGCCAGGTATGCTGTAGTCAAGAAATGGGACAACACAACAAAGAAATGCACTCAAACACAGCAGTTTTACCAGGCATGACAGAATGCAAGCCAGGTATGCTGTAGTCAAGAATATACACGTACAAAGATAGAAAATTCCATGAAGGAGTTGGGTCATATAACAGGACAGCAAGAAGCTAAATGTGGGAAACTAACATACATGAGAAAGTTAACAAATAAATCTAACTGATTAAAGTTAAGTCAGAGAAAATTAACTGATTGAAGTTAAAGTTAAATTCCACACAAATTAATTGATTAGAGTTTAAGTTAAAAAAAATTAACTGATTAAAGTTAAAAACCACAAAAAGTTTATACAGAAACAATAAGTTTCATTAAAGTTTTTCATCAATGTTTATTTAATTATTTGTGTTTGGTGTACACATAAAATATATTTAAAAGTCAAATTGCCTATGTACACTTAATTTTAGCCTGTTCAAAAAATTATGCAATGCCTGGCCACAGTGAACTGATGGTTTAAATTAAAATGATGAATGAACAATCTACAAAACGCATATTTTAAATAAAATTTCTAACAAACGCTCATAACACAACTTAGCGTAAAACCAAACCAGTACAGTATCTACAAAAATAATCTACCATTGACTGTGATATTTGCGTAGTGAGAGACTATATCCATAGATCACGACATTAGTGCTTAGTCTACAACACAGTCACACGTGACCAACAATGATCTGCAACTCAGTACATAGGTAACAGATGGCATCAGTCTATCAATCTGTATACCATGGTGTTTAACTCGACGGTCATAAAATATGTTGCATGTTAATACTACTTGCATATCTTTTGTCATCGTCTTCAGTCTTCAGGCAATTGAAAAGTTGACTAACGTTAGTTTTAATTGCTAACCAGACATTGTAACAATTAAAAGTTAACCAGTTTTAAAATTAACTAATAAGTTAAAAAATTATCCATATTTTTAAAAAATCATATTAATGGTAAAATGTTTTAATCGTTAATCCCAAGTATGAAAACTAATAATGAAAAACTATATACGACCAACAGACAACATACCCAAGATGACATAGGATAGTAATCTATATACACAAATAAGACAACACTGGCAAAGAAACACAACGAAGAAACTTGCACAAACATAGTAGTTTTTTCCAAAACCGACAGAATGTAACATTTTGGGAACTGCTATCTAATCCAGTCTTCAGGCAGCGCCACACAGGGTCCGAGAACACAAGTGAGTGACGAGGTGATGGGAAAAACATAGATTTATATAGTTTTTCACCATATTTCTGCCACAGCCAATAACAAGCAATACTTGTTAAGATTACTAAAGTGGTGCTAGATTACAAAATTGCATACTAATGAGAATGTGCGTTTGTAAATTCAATGCTTACATTTTTAACCAACAATATAGGTACCCATTTGAATGAAAAAGTTTAATGGTTTCTGGAATAAGTCATAACCGTCAATAATTTAACATTGCCATCATTTTGAAAATAAGAATCCAGTATCATCAAACAATAAAAGTTTGGTGTCCTTACCAAGTATTGTAAATGGATTCAGTTTAATTAAATATTATGCATGGGTTGGAAAATTTATTGAGCATGTATCCATTTGCACATGCTAACACACACACTAAAAGTGATTTCATCAGTTTATGTTTCCTACAATCTAATCAGTTATTTTGGGAATAAAAGTTTCATCACATGTAACAAAAAATAAAATTTGTACAGTCAACATATTGTAAAAAATGAAGATGAAGATAAAACTTCAAATCAAAACATGTAATTGAGATCGTCACCTTAATAAAACAAAAACACTCTGAAAAAAATATCACTAATAATTATAAATTTGACATTTTATTAATCAGCTACACTTAATAATAAAAAAAATCCAAAACTGTGGCTAAACGTATAGGTAGTTTTATCTCAACTCCAAGTAAAACTTATTATTTCACTTGGCAAAAGTTGCGTAAAATACTAGCTAAATGGGTTAGAGAGACAAGTTACAGAAGAACAGAACAATAGTTTTTCTGCCACATGACCCAAGAGTGTGTGTTCACTGAACAGATCTGAGACAACATCACAAGTGAGATGACTACTATGGTCTGGTGGAAAGTTAATGGTCACCACCATGCCCTACAGACACATGCAGAGCAGACAGACCACTCGAGGGGCCAATTGAGGTGAGGCAGCAAGCAATTGGTACTGTCAGCACACAGCACGAGATACATTGCTGTGGGGAGGGATAAATGTCCATTAGCTGTCGGAGTGCTATACATATACACTGCTGGGATCACAATGCACTTCATTACTGTACGTTTCTGCCAAACGTTCCAACATTTCAATATTACATGTGACACTTTCGCCACATTTCATTTAAGTCTGCCAAGATTTGTAATATTTAATGTCAAACGCTTCATTTTATGTTTTTTGTGACATGTATGAAAAACTAAAAGCAATTTCTTCTTAAAATTCATTCCATAGGCTATCATGACTCTTAATATTTTTTAAAAGAAAATCTTGGGAATGTATTTTTATATAATGTAGCTTACAAAAGTGTACGCATGCATCTTGAGCATTTTGGATGCAGTCTAACCATGGTTTAGTAGCACTATTTTGTATATGATAATAAATTTACTATAATTAACATCCCCTACAACAATTAGCATTCCCCACTCTCTCATACTACAGATCTAAAAGAAACAAGAAATGCAAACACAGGATTCCACTTGGTAAAATACTGTTACCTGCCTGCATCGCTTCCCTAGCCTCATCCTATTCCTGTGAGCAAAACAGTGTGCCAAGGATAGAGCGATAATGTGAGAAGTGGGCAGCAATTTACAAAGGCAAGCCACTGTGTGCCGCCACGATAAGCCTATCGTAATTTGTGCACCCCTCACCTTCACTGGATTTAATTTCTAAGGTTATCTCCAAAAAAATGTTCTGGTCAAATATCTGAGACTCAGGGTAGATAGAACCAGCGAAACTACTTAAGCTGCAACAGTCCTCCAAGAAGACAGATTTTGGAAGTTGTGAGTTTATAGAAGATTTTTCGAGCTTGAAAGACAGGTGTACAAAGACAGTAAAGCAAAATCATTCACTTAGTAATTTGCACGAACATATTATACAAAAGTGGGAACTTTGCAAAATAAAAACTAATCTGTAATGATGCAACCAATTCCAGATAAGGGTTTACGGAAACAAACACTGAATGTAAAAAAAAAGTGCTGATAACTTAAGTGCCTTTTGCCTGCCTGAATCAATTGTCAGAAAAATGGCGTAGTAATCTGATTAAAAAAGTTTGTTTTTCAGTGTAGATATACTTCATGCAGACCATTTAGTTAAGCAATATAAACAAGTCAAGCATAACACACTGTGTGCGTGTTTAAAATTGGATAATCAAACTGGGTAACATTAGAAGTAGTCCATACTGGAAATGGACAAATGCTCTCCATACTTAAAAAATAGAGAAATCAATTTCATGTTGTTTTGGGTCCCAAAATGAAAATACAACCACGAATAAACTTAAGTTTTGCCAAGATAAAGAAATGTTGGACTGAATCATTCACGCTTATCATATTACACAAGAGAAAAATAAACAATATTTATTACAATTTACTAATCTTTATGTAATATCATTTGATGTCAACAGAGAATAAAATAAACCTTTAAGAAGTATGCTGGGAGAGGGGAGGAAGAGAGAGGGGGAGGGAGAGAAAGGGGAGGGGGAGGGAGGGAGGGGAGAGAGAGAGGAGAGGGAGGGAGAGGGAGGGAGGGAGGGAGGGAGAGGGGGGGAGGGGGGAGGGAGGGAGGGAGGGAGGGAGGGAGGGAGGGAGAGAGAGAGAGGGAGAGAGAGAGAAAGATATATATATATCATCCTGTCAGGTAAAGTCGTTGTAGAAAAACTTTGATCTCTTCTAATTATGACAGTTTTCCAATTACAATTGTTCATTTTTCCAATAGTGCCATTCCTTCAGAGAGGGGGGCCATGAGAAGTGTTCGCAAGCAGGTCACACAGGTACTTCCAAATGTTCCAGAAGATTCTACAGTAAATCACATTGAATGTCCTCTACCCGAAGTACTGGATGAACTGCTAGTACGAACAAGAGAAAATCTTAACTGGCACCAGGAGAAGGATGTATCCTAAATTACTGCAGAGAAATAGGGATGCCTTCTCGTGTGGATCAAGTGACCTTGGAAGGATTAATGTGACCTGCCACAACAATGATACAGGAGATGCCAACCCATAAAGCAGCCACCAAGATGACTGTCATTAGCTTCGCAAGAGGCATTTGGGGAAATTCTGAAAGAAATGAGGGAGTTACATGTGATAGAATCATCAATTAGTCTGTGGTCATCACCCACTGTACTTGTTAAAAAGAAAAATGGCTCTCTCAAGTTTTGTGTAGATGGCACACTGAGCTGCCTTGCAGGTTTACAATGGTTTTCTACTTTGGACATGAAGAGCGGATACTGGCAGTGTGAAATGTTCCCAGAAGACTAATAGATGACTGCATTTTATGCCCAAGAGAAATGAACCTAGCAGTTCAAAGTTATGCCTTTTCGGCTACGTAATGCCCTCTTCCACCTTCGAATGCCTGATGGAAAAAGTCCTACCTTTAGATATGTCAGGTTTACCTATATGATGATATGACACGAGAGACATTTGAAGAGCACCTATCATGCTTACAACTTTATATTTCAGAAAATGGCCACAGTCAACATGAAACTAGTTCCTAAGAAGTGCCACCTGTTCCAAAAGAAAATAAATATACTTGGACATGTAGTGTCAGCCCACAGAATTGAATCAGACCCCAAGAAGACCAAAGCTTATAAGAAATTGGCAGGTGACACCAACTGACAAAACATAAGTGTGAAGTTTCCTGGATTATCTGCTTACTACCGTTGATTTGCACCCGTGTTCGCCAAAACCACTACATAAAATGGCTGAGGCGAAAAGGAGATTTTATTGGACCACTGAATGTGAAATTGTTTTTAGTAAGCTAAAGAAAATTCTGATATCTCCACAGGCCTTGGTTTCTTGTAAATTGAGAGCGTGTTCATTTTGGAAACTGAACCTAGTGATGTAGGCATTGGAGCTGCGTTCTCAGTTTTAGCATGGGAAGGAAAGAACACTAAAATACTTTAGTAAGGTATTACATAAGACTTGGAGAAATTACTCTGTTACAAACAGGGAGATTCTGGCCCTTTTGCTCGCCTCCCACCAAGGCAAACCGGGTTCAACACCCGACCAGGTCACCGGATTTTTGCAAATGGGAATCGTGCCAGACGATGCCGTTGGTCAGCGGGTTTTCTCAGGGATCTCTCATTTCCCCTGCCCCTTCATTCCGGCACCGCTCCATATTCACTTCAATCACCCTCATTGCCTCTCAAGACCTCGCTGTTAAGAGCCGCACAAATCTCTTCACTCACTCACTTCTGGCCTTTGTGAAGAAAATTTTCACACTTCCACCCCTACCTTTATGGCAGATATTTTATTATGATAACCGATCATGCTTCATTCTGCTGGCTACTTAATTTCAACAACCCAAAGGTCAAATAGCCCCATGGATATAGCATCTTAAAGAATATGACATTGAAATTCAACACAGTTCTGGACACCTTCACAGTAATGCAGATGAACTTTCTAGGAGGCCATTTCAGTCATTCTGTCGTCGTGAAACCAGGAAGAAAACAATGGCAAATCGCTGAAGGTACGCAGGACAAGAGTTCTAGGATCTGTATCTTTTGATGGGTTATCTACCTGGAGTGATGAGGGTATTAGGAAATATTAGCTGAATAATCCCACTTTGCAGACATTACTAGAATGGAAAGAAGCTGGCTGTCTGCCAAAATGGGAAGATATATCTAGCCAGCGCAGTATTCAAAGCATACTGAGCGTAATGGAATTCCTTCATACTGAAGAATGGCATCCTTTACAGAAAATGAGAGAGTAATGATGGAAAACACACACTCAAAGTTTGACCTTTCAGAATGCAGGGTTCCCGAAGTCTTAAAGGAACTGCATAATGTGACAGCCAGTGGGTCTTTTGGTGTTAACAAGACCCTTGACAGTGTTAGACTGAGATTATAATGGCTTCATTGTCAGGAGGATGTTGAAAAGTTGTGCAGAGTGTGCGGTTCCTCCTACACTGCGAGGTAGTGCCCAAGGTCAGGGGTACTTCTCCAGATATACAATGTTGAAGCCCATTCGTGAGGATGGCAGTAGATATTCTGGGTCCATTGCATGTCACAGAGAGAGGTAATCAGTATACATTGGTGGCCTATGATTACTTTACTATCTGATCTGAGGTCATTCCCTTCCCAAATAAAGCACATACTGTGGTCGATGCACTCAAGAGTATATCTTATCGAGGTTTGGGGTACCAGTAGAACTCCATTCCGATCAGGGAAGAAACTTGGCTCCGGTGTTACAGGAGGTAAAGATTCTGGGGATGAAAAAGACTAGGGCCAGTGTTCCAAAATGTTTTTATAAGTGTTTGGACAGCTCAAGCCATAACCAGATCTTATCGGTATTCCAGAACGTTATGATGGCAGCTAAGGATTTAGTTAAGCCACAGCCGAAGCCTTAACCTTAGGGTTCCGATTTTGGTGATTTATCCTTGGCACAAACGAAACCTACGCATGCGCAGAACAAATGTCATTTTGCCGGATCAGGCAGGGTCACGAGCATTCATAAACAATACGACGTGTCCAGACCGTTATACATCGCGATGTAATTATTTAACTAGAAATTAGGAAACCAGCACAATTCAGTTGTTTTGCGAATAAAAGTTGAAGACGGCAAGAATACTGTGTAATATGTACATGTTTTAAAAGCCTTTATCATTATAAACAACGCAAAACACGTCATGTGTATAACAGATTTATATACAGTTTATTCAGCCTCACCAGATGTGCTTCGTATTAGCGCAACTGGTAGTGTGTCCAACTCTCGTGCATATGTTTCGGGTTCGAATCTATGCCGGAGTACATTTTTTTTTTAAGGCTTTAATATTAATTAGAACTTCAATATTTATACACATATTATGCTCAACAAAGTCTATTTATTTAAATAACTACGCTAAGTATTAAAATACTTAATGATAAATTTTTAACAGTGCTATATAATGACGATTTATTGACAATACGGTTTGTTTATTGGTAATAATTGTATCTCTCAAAATTTATTCAACAAAACCCACTATTCATGTTCAAAAGTCATTTTGCATTTCTCCCTTTTATTTTAAAACCTTACATTGCAAAAGGAAATAGTATACTGTGTGTGCAAATTATATTTGTGAGCCCGTCTTCTACAACAGTAAAACCATATCTTCAGTGGCGGGATGTTAAGAGCCCTTTTATGCATCCAATTTGTGTCCTACAACTCGAAGTTGTACGTATTTAAGTGCCTAGGGAGAAATAATTAATTTTATGCATGCAATTTGAAAACGTCAGATTTTCTTAGTCGTCCAATTCGTAAGTCATGTCATCCTCTCCTAGGAAACGCACAACTTCTATAATCGTACAACTTATCTACGTACATGGCGTACAATGGATAGTTTTATGCGAACGAACGACTTAGGTGAGTCATCCGGACTGTAGTGAACAATGCTGCCAACAGTGTCTACTATACAAACGACAACATTCCTTGTGGTCGATCATGTTGGTAATACCAAAAACAGACAGTTCAAAATTGACCTACTTTTGTTGACTTTTTCGAGCAGTCCGACTGTCGCAATACCTTGTCATACGACACAAATCAGATGCATAAATGGGCCCATACAACTTACGTTGGCACGACTGATGACATGGCTTGTTGTTAGGAATATATTTTGGTCCCATGTGAAACTCCAAATTGCGTTGTGTTTTAAACTGTTTGCACGAGTCAAAAAATTGTGTTTCTAATGATTCAACATTTTTGAGGAGTCTTATAGTAGTTCAGCCTCATTGAGTGTCGTGTCAATTGATGAAGTGACGTGCGTGCGCGCGTATAACAATGTTATTGCATATTTGACAACGGAAACTGGATTGTTTAAACCGTGAAAAGTCGTTACCGACTATAGTAATTTTTTTAAAGGTTATGTATGTGTACATCACAACTTTGTAGCATTTTTGTGCAGGTTTGAAACACAATGAATTAATTTTCCTTGTTGGCGTATCTGTGATTGTAACATTTGCCACGGCCCAACAAGTTGCAAAAACTGCTCAATTCTAAACAGTGAAACTCATAAAATAATAATGCAGTAAAACTGATGTATGCAGTACAAAATGATTGAAATGTGTGTTTCAAAGATTATTTAAAACTACACATGTATATCAGTAAAGAAATTTTATTAAAATTTTAATACCAGGAACTAAAATAATATTTTGTTCAGTTCTCAAGCTGCATACTGCACAAATTGAAAGCTGCGTTCTTGTTCAGTGTTTTCACATTGGGGCTATGAAAGAACTTATCAACGAGTCATTTTATCCATAGCATCGTCCGACTTCCGCTTCTACAATACAATAAAGCTGTGATTTGCAGGACCACTAAATTTCGTAGATTTATTTATTATTATGAATGTATAACTAGAAAGATGTAATTCTGCTGTTCAAATGCATGTGCACCATTTAAAATTTACGTCTATAGTTTCCGCATTACAAACACGGAACATATATAGTTGTTCAATAAGTTGTCATGTAATAGAGAACGAAATAAAGATATCACATCAGACAATTAATAAAAATTTCCATTTTTATTGTTCTACGCACTGTTATTTCAAGCTGCCATAGCTACCTGTAACGTAACGAATAAACCATGCAGGTATTTATTTTTGCAAAAGCTATTGTAAGTAAACATGTCACAGTGCCGCTTTCATTTGTTTATAGCATCACCGGGGCGGCGAATAATAAACCAGGACACATTCTATACCATCTCAGAATATAGATAAAACGCGTTCAGAAATACGTTCCACGTGTTAAGGATTAAGTCATGACTTTTCAATCGCCCTATATGGTAGCACATATGTAATGCCAAACTGAACATTCTGGAATACCAGCCTAGCAATACAGCCTTACACCCTCAGTCGAATGGAATGGTTGAGTGGCTTAACCACACTCTTGGGCAGTACCAGCCAGCAGGCAACCAAAAGGTTTGTGATACAAAGGTGCCATCTCCTTGTCTGCTGTTTGTCAGTTCACAAGTCCATAAGAGTAACACAGTCAAGAATACCGTTTGGAAGAGAGCTGCCTACACCTTCCTAGCAACCTGCTGTTTGACCGATGGACAGAAGAGGAAGCTGCAGCCCCTGTTTATGCCAGCAAATTATGTAACATACTAGCTGGCATTCATGATTTTGATCGACAGCACCAGAGAATAATTAGTGACAGGATGAATACGCGGTATAACAGAAGAATGTCGGGCGAGGTATTTCAAGGACAACTGGTGTGGCTGTACAATCCACAGAGGTGAAAAGGGAACTGCCCGAAGCTACAGAAATGATGGGAAGGCCTCTACTGAATTCCAAAGAAGATCCATGATTTGGTCTTTCGGATCTGTCGTCAAGGCTCTCTGGCGAAGCCGAAGGTTGTCACGTCAACTGTCTGGTACTCTACAAAGGCCCGGATGTTGCAGATATTCTGTTAGGGACGTACCGACTTGAGGAGGGGGCAGTGTTACATGTCACTTCTTTGCCCTGCGCGAGAAAGACGGAATAGTGATATGATGGCGGGCAGCGAGTCACTAATGCCCGGTTGAACCAACATCCACCCCGATCCGAGATCGAATGATCCTATTTCTGAACCAGGAGCCAGTTTGATCTTGGTTGCAATGTAAAAGTGTTGCACCAATGAAATTTCATGATTCTGGATCTCCGATTCATCGATTTTGGTTCCAAAGTGAGAGATGGAGATTAAGTACGAGACAAATTTTGCTATTGATTCGTAATATATGAAGTCATGGAAGTAGGCATATTTTTTACTATACATAGAACTAGATGTGCGACGTTTTATCTGTTTTAAGTGAAATAATACTTAATGAATTTTACTAAATAATATTCAAGTGCATATAATGTTTTCATTTCCCAACAAAACAATCTGTTGGCGTATTTTCAAACAACATTTGTCGACAATGGCTGATAATCTCGGATCGAGATTTTGAACCGCCAATCTCTGCGGTTCGAAATGAACTTCATCTCAATCTCCAGTCCAGCTCTGAACTCTAATGATGCAACAGTTTTATGTGTCGATCTTAGATCCGATATCAGATCGAGTTCCGAACCAATATGGTGCAACCGGCCATAAGAGATGTTTGAATGACTGGCGAATGTTAATCCTAGCAGGCTTCTTAGTTACAAGGCATGCTGCCACGCATTCTTGCCCATGGCACCATGATGAACCTTTTGCAGCTCGCATGTTCCTGACCATACGCAGAGAGAATGTCTGTGTTTATCCAAAGAATTTCGTGGTTTACTGCCCTAGTTTCTCTCAACGTGACCTCGGAGTTCATTGAACATTCCAGATCAAGGCCAGCGATAGTATAAAAGTGCGATGGGTGGGCCTCTGAGCCGAATGAGTCGGGAGTTTGAGCGATTGTGCGGGACAGATGAAGTGCTAGAAGAGCAACGAGTGGTGCTGGGAGTGACCAGAACAATCTGCAACTGCGAGCATTGGTGCAATGAGTGCGGCAAGCAGGCTATTAGACTGGATGTGTGAGTGAAAGACATCACAAATGATGGCAACAGACAGACTTAACATGTGTTAATGATGACTTTCAGTCAAATGACTATAACCAAACGCACACTGAGTAGGGCTTTAATTAGAGCTTAGATAGACATTTAAATACTGCGCACATTTATAAATAAAAAGAGTAATAGTGGAGATAGATAAATGCTGTAAATAATAGCTGTCTGATTATATTATTTAGTTTTTTATTTTTATTAAGACCTCCATCCTTCACGAATTCTGATATGCCATAATGCATTCATGTAATGCTATGAAGGGGAATGGCTTGTATTGTACACTTAATACAGCTGGAAGCCAGGTAGCACTTCGGAAACAGAATCTTTGATATAGACTATTCACGGTAAAGTGAGCACTTTTTTAAGCCCCTGGTAAATTTTTCCTTTCGATTTTTTGCTGTCTTCCCGCTACATTTTTATATAAACATTACCATGTACACGGTGTATACATATCACCACCCCCAAAAGTTAAAGTCTGTAGCTCAATATATAATATACATTTGTGGTTAATGCCTGCTGGAAGGGCCTTAAGAAGTGCTCATTTTACCGTGAATAACCTATACTAACACAAGGGAAGCGTGCTTCCAACGTACTAGCGGGCACGATAATGTAAGACGTCATATTGAAACCACGCACAAAGCCACTTACACCTTTAAATGAATATGCCGACACATACCAAATGGCCATCACGTCATGTTGGAATGATGCTCACAAAGCGACTAACTTGAGCCACTAAACTCACATGTTTGTATCCGCAAGTGACGCTATATAATATAGATGATCCCCTTTTACATAAAGTAAACCCCGAAACTACATCGGAAAGGGGTCAAAATGGGGACATACGACACGACAATGTCAATTAATATTACCTTACTATAAGCTAAAATAATATGACGGCTCATAGGTTACGCGAACGTAGACCAAGCAGGCGAGAACTCCTTTCATATGGACTGTTGAGACGTGCGTGGGGCCAATGTATGACACATGGAAACACAATCGCGCTCAATGACCGTGCCACGCAAATCCAGATGCGTGGGCTAACCGCAATGAGGATGTTAAGAAATGCGCGCATCCCAAACACGTTAACATGACCGAACCCGTCGAGATCAAAACAACAACAGCATTGCACTCGGAAAATTAGCGTGAACCTGCACTCGTAACAAAAACAAAACTTTAGTTTTAGTCAACGAAATTCTAATCTAAAGCCACAGCGTATCACTTAAAATTGCCTCGTGGTTGCTAAAACCTCGCTGCAGCTTTGAGATACACCTTTACAGTAGTCGTGATTATATTGCACTCTTCAATAAGATGCTATAATAGTTCCGATAATAATACAAGTGTCCCGTAAGAAATGGCAAATAGGTTCCAGATACAGCATAAAGAAATGTGATGGACATTTAAATGTTTTATTAACGACCAAAGTTACCCACTCAATGCCTTTGATATATAAAGGAATATACATTCCATAAGCATACAACAGAATTGGGTGTTCTTCGATTCTTTCAATGGGTCAAAATAACGAAATGAATAATTATTTCGGACATACATCACAGTTGGTTAACATTGAGGCGTCTTTTAGACACTGTAGACACAGTCGTATCAAAAAACAGTATTTTAGCAATTTTGTGGATATTAAAATGATAGTGTTGCTGTCAGCTCGAGGTACGCCAATTAGAAAGTGACAAACGAGAACTGCCTTCTGTGGTTGTGGTACCTATGTTTATTGTTGCGTTTGCTATACTCTCGTCGATGGAGGTTTCGGTGTAGTTTCTCCTTCAAGTTGACAACTAAGGAGGGAGGAAAACCTATGCTTCGTGGAACTGATTACAAACAGAAAAATCTGCATATATAAGAAACGTGCACTCTAGCGAGTCTTTCCTTTCCAATTGTGATGAACCACCAGCGGTTGTATCACTTTTCAACTTGTACACACGATGTACGATAAGTTCTCTTATTATCAGAATACAACATCTTTATTATGTCTACATTTCAAATGGAGCAGGTTATTTATATGCTGTTCACGGTCAAGTGAGCACTTTTGAAAGCCCACTCATTTGGAATAAGTCAATAAATGTAATTTATTTTAGCCTTAGACGTTAAATTACGAATGCGGTGGAATATACACACCGTGTTACTACTAACACGGCAAAATTTGATCGAAGATGCGGGTTAAAGGACAAAAAATTGCTGGAAGGAAAAAGTAACTAGGGCCTCAAAAGTGCTCACTTTACTGTGAACAGCCTATACAAACGAAGACGTTACCGGCAGAAGTCGCGGCAGCCGAGCATAAAGATGGGAAACCAGGTGGTAATACCGCCCTCACCCCACACAGATACAAGGGGGAGGGGGACTGACTTGGACGCCCCGCACGAACCGTGGCAAGATCGGCAGACCAGTACAAGGGAAGCAATTCGTTGTCATTGCCGCGATATTGTGACAACTGCACATTACTATTGTGTATTCGCGTTAAAGTGTGAGGGCACGAAGCAAGTGCACGTGATCGAAGGTAAGCTGTGACAGTGAAAACATGCAGTGTTCACGTGATCGCGGCCTGTACACAGGGGTGTCGGCGCGCGAGCGGAGAAATACATGCACGGATATGCAAAAGTTGACGAAACTGTTAGTGTATATGTCAAGTAGACAACTATGTAATATCACGACCGTATAGTACGAGTAGAGTAGAGAGATTTGAGAGGGTCGTTATCGCATGGTCATGAGAGCCGATGGGAGTGAAGTGATACGAGTATGTATCAGCGCCGGAATCCAAGGACTCGCCTACCAGCGGCATCGTCCGGTACGATTCCCACGCGATTAGTCTGGCCACCACACCACCGCGGCCCCACCGCACGGTAGGAGTACATCAACACGGTTACTAATAACACACACTGTCGTGCTATTTATTCACGCCAACGGTAACACGTGAAACGACAAGCCCAAAAAAAAAAAAAAAAAACGGAACAAGATACATAGTGGTTATTCACGAACAGAACACCGACACATTGATGGGGTACACAAACAAATTAATGACTTAAAATGAACTCTAATTGTCATTATGCATATCGCAAATGACAACACACAACACCAATCGAATTCAATCAGATGAACTGGAACTGTCATCATTAAGGTTTATTATGAAAGTATCCTCCTCGTCTATAATGTTATCCAGTTTCCACATTTCACTTTCAACCTTTTCGACCACATGGCATACACATTTGTTCCACACATCTGGAGTCAATGCTTGTATTGCTTCTTCCAGGAGTACTTTAATGTCCGACAACTTGTATGACCTATTCCTCGCTGCAACAAATCCTTTAATTCGGGCCCAATCCAGTTCTATAGGATTCAATTAGCAGTGATATGGGGGAATTCGCAGAACACACTTACCCGCATCCCTAGCCATTTCATCAACTGCATACGCATTATATGCTAACTTGTGTTGTTAACAATGTTGAGCAATTCCTTCTTTAACATGCCATCTTCGAAATCAATATTCCTTGCGGTTAGCCAGTCCTGTATATCCTGCTTCTTAGTATTTGCATTGGGAATTCTTTCCTTCTTACGGGAGTGGTATGGCGCATTATCAAGCACAATAACAGCATTATCTTCAAGTCGAGGAAGTATACCTTTGAACCACTTCTAGGAATCAGCACACATCTCCTCATGATAATTTCCAGTCCTTTTGGAATCAAACACCCACAAACCCCCTTCCGCAAAGCCTAACTTGCTCCCAATGTGCGTGATTATGGGGCGTTTTCCATTGCCGGAAGGACCTTTATTACCGGTTGATAGTCCAGACAACACAACACAGACAATCGCGTGCCCGGCCACCAATGCATACAGCATCGGGCACACTGCAGCAACGCCCGCTGGCTTGTGGCTTGTACACCCCTTGCTGCTCACTCTGGTGTCACGCGCTCGTGTGTACAGACACCAACTCTCGCTTGAATAGACTATAGCATGTTCAGTTGTATGTTCAGTACTGTATACATTACCTAGGATATGTTGAAGTGGTTGCGTTTCCTGTCTCGGCAGCCTTCCAATCGTTACGAGGCGTAATTCTCGTTCACTTCAACGCTTACCTGGTGGCGGTTTACGTCGTCGAAACAATGAGCAGGATGCAAATTGCCAAAAGAACTTGCCTATCGCAATATTGTGGACTCCGCTACGACGAACTAGCGGTGCTCACGTGATTGGGCTCCCGATAAGCGGTAAAGAGAATAAGTGAAGTGGGGAGATTCGGGCGGCCCGTAACAGAGTGATCTTAAGAAACGGAAAGGGGGAAGCGAAGTGTGAATGGAGCAAAGCCGGAATGCAAGAGCGGGGGAAACCGGAGACCCCCGAGAAAACCCGCCGAACAGCGGCACCGTCCATGGTGGGCGGCGAATAGTCTGAACACTACAGCACCGCGCCCCTGGACAAAATGTACTTCGCATTAAGAAGTACTGAAACCATCGCACATTTTAGAGATTATTACTTCGAGACATTTATTAAACCAAGTTGGGGAGGGAAAAGAGACAGAAAGGTAGCGTTCAATTTCCGGACAATTTCGCACAATCATCCGGCAAGACTCGCACGGCGCGGATGCCTCAGATGAAGTTTGTGTGCCACACAAGGCACGAGAACTTATTCATACCCACTACAGCGAATGGCAGGAAGTCAATGCTGTCCCGAGGAAGAAAAATTTATGTCTAGTATGAATTAACTGCAATAGCGGCCAAGTATCCACAGTTTAAAAATTAACGTCAATGGACGAAGCCAAAGAAATTTTGTGGAATAGTTTGTTAACGAACTTTCATAAAATGATTGGAAAATGTTCCATACTACAACGAATAAATACAATCAAAACTGTTATAGCTACTCACAAAAAAGAACATTGAGTTAAGAACAGTAAATCAATGTTTACGAAGCTATAGGTTAATTATCTTTAAGTGTTCCAATACGCGGGTGTAATTCGGAAGAAGCGCATCTATCGTAGCTACGTATCGTCAACCAAGATCGACTTCTCGGTATGAGAACATATGAACTGAATACGGTTGAGAAAACCAATCGGCGGGCAGAGCTTCAGCAAAGTAGTCTTATTCAAAAAACACCTCACCTCAGTAATTCTAAGAAATGTTTTCTTTTAAGTATTTAACGGTGCTAAACCCCCAAAAAATTAATTATTTTATAATTGTACCAAACATTGTTCAACTCGTACGCGTTGTACGTGAAGACCTTTTCCTCAAATAAAAAATGTTTACACTTTATATTTGTTTAATAATTTGATGTCCAATACAAAATAATTATATTTTGTTGCAGCCATGCAGATGAAAAAATGTACAACATACACTAATGCCCTGTGCTACTGCTTGACGCATATGTAATCAATTAACAGTTCACACATTAAAAAACCTTAAAAAATGCAAAATTATCTTTATATTTAACATTTTTTGCATATATATGATTAGGTTTTTGGCGATAACACATGTCACACGGTAGCCCATAGGAGTCGTTTACTTTGTAAATTTTTCCATCTAGTGTTTGTTACAATAGCTGCAAAGAAACAGGATAATTTTTATTTCAACTAAAATTATTCAAAATATATAGGTGTAAAACTTTTTTATTCTAGAAAAATGTCACATACAATGCGTACGAGGTAAACAATGTTTGGAACAAATATAAAATAAATAATTTTTGGGGTCTGACACCCTTAAAAGCTGCTCACGGTAAACTGAGCACTTCTGAAAGCCATGCTTAAGATCTACTTGTGTGCACGCTGTGTATCCTTCCGCCTTAAGTAAAATTAAAACTGCTTTGGGCCTGGTCAGTTTAGTCATGCTCCGGTCAAGTGAAACTGTGCAATTATTAGAAAAGTAAACATCTTACAAATCTGCTCATTTTGACACTTAGATGCATTAAAAAAATTAGAAAGCTAAAGAAATAATTTAAGTTATCACAAATGGTCACCTAACACTCTTAATTCGACGTTAAGACTTTACAGAGCGCGTCACTCAGTGCCCCCATTAAAATATGTGCAGGTAGAAGCAGTGACAGTTTTCAAAGGTTGATTTCAAAAGTGCTAACTTTATCGTGAATAGACTTTATTAAATGTTTTACGTCCGAAAATCACTTTCCGTTTTCTATTTCCGTCTCAAACGTAATTTTCTGAAAATGAAAAGGGCTGTAAATAGGACTTATTAGACAATTTTTACTCAGGAAAAATCAGGAAGAGGATACAAGGGGTGTGAAAGAGAGGGGGGGGTTGTGTGTGTGTGTGGGGGGGGGGTTGTGTGTGTGTGTGTGGGGGGGCGGGGTTAGTGTGTGTGTGGGGGGGGGGGGGTTTGTGTGTGTGTGATGTGTGTGTGTGTGTGTGTGGTGGGGGGGGGGGGGGGGGGCGCAGTAGAGGAAGGCACAGTACACCTTCATAATAGACACTGCACTAGTTCTCGACAGGAAAACTCCCTGTCAGTTCAACGCCTTGCGCGTAAAAGCTATAACGCGTCTGGAGCAAGTGGCTAGGTCACCCTTACCGCACCTGCGTATCTAGATAACGGACCGGAAAATACGTTCTTGTACACAGCGCATTTAAGGAGGTCTATTTTATATACCAGTTATTTCTACTGCACTTAAATATCCCTATTAATACTACAAAAAACTAACACATTTTAAAACGTACTGCCTTTACATTAAGTTTCTATCTCGCGTTCTCTGCTATCGCCTGATAAGTCGAAAGGTGATAGAATTATCTGTCACGCTGCCGAGTTTCTTTAAAAATATAATCTTAGCAAACGATAAGAGCTTATCTCGTACCTCATAAAAAAACTCGGTCAATGCTTTATTGCATCCAATGAATCAACTATTTATTAAGCATTGCAAAAACTTGTAGGTGATTGGAGAACATGAAACCGTGGATCGTAATGTCGGCATTCAATTGTTACATTACGATAGCATTTATAATATTTTGCTGACTGCTAAAGTGCTGGCAGATACGTTAATATTTCTCGCAGCAACAACTTCAAACAAGTTCGAGGATGATGATAATGAATCAGAGGAGTTCACGATAGTAGAATTAAATTATGATTTCTGGCGCAGGGCTGGGGCTGCGGTGCCACGACGGCCATCTTGGATGTCATCCCGGCGAAACCTCCTGTTTGGTCATTCCTCGCCAATATCGGATATCTTAGATTTTCCTTTCTTCCCTCGGAATTGCCTTTTTTTCCCCTCCTTGTTCATTCATTCCAATGTCTTCATGTTCTTGCATTCCTCTTCTTTTTCTCATGCTGTCATTCCAATGATATTTATTCCCATTCCCTTTCTCTCTCGCCCGTTCTATCCCTTGGGGTTTTCTCATATTCCTTTCAGCCTCCTTTATTTTCTCTCTTGTCTCCCACTCCTTTCTCCCTCCCTTACCTTTCGTATCCTCCATCACCGCCGACATCTTCTGCTGTGGGCAGTCATCTTTGATTCCCATGCCCACCATCAAGGTGTGGGAGGTTCGACCGTTCGCAGCTAGGGGCACTCGTATAGATGCAGCCATTTTGTGCGTCGGTTGGTTCACTCGTCACCTGCAAAGGCATGCTAGCATCGAGGAGGTGAGTTCAAACGATGGCTGTTAGGAACGCTGGGAAATTTTTTAGTTGGTAGCTGTTTCGGAACTCAAAAAATGCTGGCGGTATGCGGTTTCGATCCGACCACCCTTCAATTGTCCGATTTTTAGGCCACATGACCACCATTGTATGGGAAATGTTAGAAGAAATAACATATATACTCGCATCAGCCTATGCACTCGCCAGACAATAAGTATGTCATCGCGAAAAAAAATAGTCATTGCACGGTTAGGAGAAGAAATAAAGTAGATACTCGCATCGGCCTATGCATTCCCCAGACAATAAAATTGCCATCGTCAAAAAAAAGAGGATTTTTAATGCAGATATGCACTTAGGAAAAACTGCAGGCACCATCCATGTGCGCGCACACACACTTTTTGTGTGTGTAAAAGTTGTATACAGAATGTTTCGCAATTAGACCGAGAGACTTCGTGAGGTGATTCCTCATGTAAAAATAAGTAGAGGACACGTATTACCTAAACCGAATATTAAGGGACTTACATGTTCTTGAAAAGTGAGACTTTGAAATGTATTTTTGCAAAATATCGGAAACAAAGTGAAACTAAATTAAATCTTCCGATAAGTGTTCTATGTTAATGAGATCTTAAACTTACGAGCAAACGCGCATTAATAACGTTCCCCGTACAGGAAATAACAGAGGTGGCCACCCTCTTTTTCCTGGCAACTTGTTAATAGTCATGAGTTTCGAACTTTTGATGATGATTTATTGAGCAGCATAGCCTAAGTAACAAAAAAGTTCCTCTTGTCGCAACTGTCCAGGACACACGGTTTACGTGTAAAACGCACACAAAGATTCGTCTGCAGCAAATAAGTGCCTAGCAAATACGCAATAATATATACATCTGCGTATAAAAAGCTGTGTGTCCACTGCACAGACGGCTGCTTTGTTTCTGGGGACAGTTTGTATGTATTCCTTGTATTATATGTTTGAATTGCACTGTTGCAAAATATCGTAAAAGAAGTGAAATTAAATTACAATTCTTTGATTAATGTGTTATGTGACCGGAAACGACAACGTAAGAGCAAACACCTATTAATGAACCACCCCCACCCCACCCCCTCCAGAGAACAGGGGTGGCCACCCTCTTGTTTCATACAACGATTTTACAGTAAGGAATTGTGAGCGTGTGATGCATGGGGGACACTGGTTCAAGGAGAGGAAGGGCAGATAGTTGTGGTCATGATACAGGGCTGCAGGATACGCAATATCAACCTCTAGGATATAACCAACATTGCTATCAGGTATGGACAATTTTAGTTTCACTCCGCCTGAAATTACATAGTGGAATAGCATATTCACCGCACATCCATAGAGGTAGTTTGCATCGACATATTGCAGGTATTGTCTTGCTTGCTGGTATCGTGCTCACCTTCCATGTACCTGTTGGCAGCACAGCATCGCATAATGCACTTCGAAACACCACCCCTGATGGCTGACTCGAGGAACAAGCACATGTCGTAGTCCCCCAGCAACTAGAGTTCCACCCTTCGTCATATACAGCATGGTATCGAACGAGAACCCTGGAAGGCTCACATAGTGGGTGCAGTAAAGCTGATACCTTTCCACAAAAAAAAAAAAAAAAAAAAATTGTGAAGGGTCAGGTTACCCTATGATATTATGATGTATTAATTTATTTATTTATGAAAAGTCAGTGGTTGTTATTTTGTTTTTCAGGACAGTAAGTTGAAGCACAATAAAATTTGCATAGTCACACAACTTATTTCTATATTTATTTAATATTAATTTAGTAACATAACCTTGCTTTTTTGTGGTATGCAACAAATATTATTTTGAATTACTTTTGTAATGGGTGTTGTGAGCTGAACTATGGTTCGGCCTTTCTCTGCTTACATTAATCCGACAAGGTGCACACTCGAGACAACCAGATCGACGAGGCTTTCTGTTTGTGGCGATGTTGGGGGCTCCATCCACTGCAGCATTTCTAGCTTTTGAGTGATTTAGCCACGGCATTGCTACAGACCTAACTAGCATAGCACGACCGTTCGCAACTACCTATCATCGTACATGAGGTTTAATGTTGGCAGACATGGTGTTTATAGGCGCAATAAGAAATTGTTCTTCAGGAACAAACAATTTTTTTTTCTGCCAATGATTTTATACAGATTGGCAACGAATTAATGTGGGCGTCTCCCGACCTCTATGAATTGCTGTTTAAATGTGAGCCTGGCGAGTACTCGCACGAGGCGCTTCGCCAGTACTAGTGCTTGCTTATCCTCATGAGTGCACATTTGGCCAGCAATGACTCTTCCAGCAATGCTTATAATGCCATTATCTCTGATCTGTTCCTGACGTTGGCTTGGCAACTAGCTCGGGTCCGACTTCGATGCTGGATGGGGGCAACCAACTTGAATATGTATTCTGGGACGATGTCAGTGAACTTGTATCAGATATACAACTGCTAATTGTATCTCAGCAATCTGGCAATAATTCCCAAATGAACGAAATTGTGAATGTTTTGGAATAATTGTGTGTAGGTGGGTACATATATTTAAAAAAAGTCATGTGCGCAAGTCCCTACCAAGTTTAACCGGTTTGAGCAATGTAATTACCCCAGGCGGAAAGTACTCATCTTTGGGCTGAGAGATCTATACCAGGCCGACCTAATTGAAATTATCCCACAAGCAACCATTAATAATTAATTAAGATACATATAATGGTCATAGACTGATACAGTAAGTATGGGTGGGCTATAACAGTTCGCCAGAAATATGACCTCGATGTGAGGAAGCAATGCTATGAAGATTGTCTTGCACGACAAATAATCGCCAAAAATTTGCAGATGGATCTCGCCAGAGAATTCTACGATCATGCATTCTGTACGTTAATGGTTGTGAATAAAATAAATCACTAAAGCACGTTTAATGGGATGAAAGCTTCCATTTTGAAATGGTTTAACCGTACTCTGAGGATTGAGATGTGGCAAGAATTTTCACCTCTGAGAAGTTACAAGTGGCTGGACTTGTTGCGCCCGATTGTTGGCACCCTACAATCATAGAGTACACCACACTATACACATGCGGCCGGGGGACGTCTGAGATAATTATTTGCTGGCGACTGTCTTCAAAGCTGAGAAGAAATTGGACTCTCACAGGCCTAAGACAAAGATTGGAGACTATGTCAGGATTTCACGAGTGAAGGGAACATTTGCAAAATCATACACACCGAACTAGGGCACTGAAGTATACAGGTTGTCAAGATTCGCCATTATGAACCAAGGGCCTATTATCTCGAGGACATGGATGGAACTGAACACCAAGGTTCGTTTCATGGACAGGAGATACTGCTTACCAAATTCTCTGGCATTTA
Organism: Dryococelus australis; assembly: GCA_029891345.1. Taxonomy (NCBI): domain Eukaryota; kingdom Metazoa; phylum Arthropoda; class Insecta; order Phasmatodea; family Phasmatidae; genus Dryococelus; species Dryococelus australis. Next base: position 231,400,707 of record CM056996.1, on the reverse strand, counting down.
TTTGGTTGGGAAAATTCTTTGATCGGGCAATCACCTTTTTTTAAAATGATTGGGTTTCGATTCATGCATGTCACAACAGCTGAATAAAATGATCTGAGCTTACCAATGGGTAATTAAACGCTGCATTATAAGAGAGAGAAAGGGAAGTGTACCTGTATGTGTGTCTGACAAATGTATTTTCTGAAGTATAAATAAATTCATTTTTACAAATATATGTACTTGTGCTGTATAATTTATTCACACACTCTATTTCCCACATTACCTCATGATCCAATCATGCCTCCATCTGTTATATGACCACACCTGTGTTTATATATTTCCAGACTAGTAACGCAGTGGACTGGGGCTGTGTACACAGAAGTTAATAATGGTCTCACACCTGTGACTATTTCTGGCTGGGAACAAAGTGCATTCTCACCGGTGGTTGTTAATGCATTCTTCGGGAATTTCAGATTGGGTAGTATTTGACTTGTAATACTGTGCAGTGTGTGTTAATCTGTTCTCAGGGGGTGTTGCTTTATATTCATGCTGGTTCTACAATACACATTCTTTCAATTTGACTGCTTGTTAACATTCCTGAAGGTCTGGCGGTCATGTTTTTGTTAATAGTCTCCCAGGAGATAAGGTTTGGGGCGTATTTCTGACTTGTATTACAGCAGCAGCATGATGAACATTAATAATATTGGATAATGGCTGGCTGTGCAGACTGTTGTGATGAGCATTGTTTAATATTTAGCGTCACACGTTACTGAAATTTCATAGTAGCCAGAGCTGGCAGTCGACCAGTATGCATGTGTGGATGGCTTCGTTTTTAATAATTACTGCTACTAGGTTGGTTGTCACCCGTTCCTGCCAGATCATTATATCTGGCAGCAAGTGTTGATGGTCGTCGGCCATGTGGTGTGTGTTGCTGCTTAATACATGTCGACATGCACGCTGTATGGCGGCGATGGCCTATCGATAGCATCGAGCTTCTTAAATAGCTCTGGGTCTGACGGGTCGCGGAGGGCACCGGTTTGTTTTCTCACGACGTATCTTAGCATTACCGGCCGATAGGTGCTAGAAGGGAGGGCCGAGACTCGTTTTGGCTGGTTGTTGCAGAGGAAATTGTTTCATGCATGCATGCAACATGCCAACTACGCTCCGCCCACACAGTGTACACAGCGAGATAATGTATACTCTGTTTCACCCCATGGCAGCACATGCGCAGTGTGTTGTGTGCCTATACTCCATTTCACTGTAGGTATATGATTATTTTCGGATTGTTATAATGACTATTTTCCTTTTACACATACGATACAGAAGTGCGAGAGCTCGCACATAATCGAGGCACATGTATGATGTTGCTATGCAATTGACTCTGTATGGATGGAAAAAACTTCTAAATAATTATTTTCTGAATGTTAGAATGACAGTATTATTTCACGCTATTAATTTTATATGTATAGCTTTTACACATATAAAAAGTGATTGCATCCATGTGCACATGCTGCATGCAGTTTTTTCCTATGTATATATTCCAGATTAAACATCATTTTTTCATGATGGCAAGTTTGTCTAGAGAGTGTGTAGGCCGATGCGAGTATGCGTGTTATTTCTTCTAACACGTCCCATGCAATGGTGGTCATGTGATCTAGAAGTCGGGATTGGCAACCGAAATGTGGTCGGATCGAAACTGCCAGCCTCAAACATTTTTTTGAGTTCCGAAACAGCTACCAACTAAAAGAAATACCAGCGCTTCGGGTGGCCATCGTTTGAACTCATCTCCCTGATGCTAGCATATCACTGCAGGCGACGTGTGAACCAACCAAAACACGAGATGGCCGCATCGATACCAGTGCTCCTAGCTGTGAACTGTTGAACCTCCCACACCCTGGTGGCGGGTGCGGGAATCAAAGATGGCTGCTTAAAGCAGACTATGTCGGCTATGATGGAGGATGCGCAAAGCAAACGACGGTGGAAAGGGGTGGGAGACAAGAGAGAAAATAAAACAGGACAGAATGAACGAGGAAACCCTAAGGGATAGAACAGGTGAGAGAGACAGGAAGGAATGGGATAAAATGACATCGGAATTACAGTGCGTGAGAAAAAAGAAGAGAAAAACAAAATTATGAAGAGATTGTAAGGAATAATAGTGCAGGGGGGGAAGGAAAATTCTGGGCGGAAAAAAGGGAAATCCATGATGGACGCCATTAACGAGGAATGACAGAGCAGGTGGTTTCGGCGTGACGTCATCCAAGATGGCCCCGTGGCGCCGCGACATCGCAGCCCCCAACCCCTGCGCCAGAAAGCATAATTTCATTCTACTCATGGTACACTGAAAAACGCAATGCCAAATGTTCCACTACACAGCTTTTACTTCGATAATGTGGACTGTAATGTTTAATGGGAAACGTGAAGAAATGATAGAATATAGATATCCTGCCAGCCAACCATGATTTGCGTTGTGTCGTACAGTCGAAGCACGAAAAAATAACATCGCTCGTATCGGCTCGGGAAGCATCGCCCAAGACATTTGTGATTCGTTGGTGAATCGTAGGTTTATGCTGGACTGCTGTCATCAGCTGTCAATCATAGCTTTAGTCACCAAATGTGAATCCCAAGGTGTAGTCATCGACTGTGAATCTTAGGTTTGCGTCGAACGCTCGAGATTTGCCCACAATTCATGTAGTCGTATAGTACGACTAACTGAACCTGCAAACCAAGGGCCGATTAAGCTCTTGAATCACACGAAACATTATTTTGGACATACTCCATTACAGTGGTTCTCTTAGAAAACAGTAACACTAACTTTTTCTCTGCACACACGTGCATCTTTCTTCCATGGTCCAAAAAATGTTTCGTTTGCTTGCTGGGTTGCACAAAAATATATGATCATATTTTCAGTGTTTCTTACAAAAACATAGTGTTCATTCCTGGTGTCACTGTTTTCAGTAGTCTTCAGAATAATGCCATTTTCCGCATCAGCTTCAGAAAGTTTTGCATGACAAAAAGTCACACAATTCAACACTATTACAATAAATAAAAACTGTGTTACCATAATTTCTTTCATTTCCTATGTAAATAAAATGGCTAATAATGGGTCTTCCCTAGTATATCTGGCCAACTGAAGTAAAACGAATCCCACTAATTTAGCTGATAACAGTTATACAAAAACAACACATTTTTTTATTAGATCATTAATTTAAATTTTAAATTAACTATCTTGGTAGCAGATTTCCTTCTAACGCAATAATATTATATCAAATTTAAGTCCGGCAAATAACCATATTAAGAACGGATGAGAAATGTTCTTAAGCTGCTCCACCATTGTATTATGATAGTTAGCAAAAAAGATAGCATGAAAGGTTATTTTGCGTAGACGTCTACTCTCTACTGAAAAAAAAGCGATTGCACGCTTTTTTGCGTAAGTGTAAATTACATTTATCATTATTATGTGGTTTAGAAACAATAGGGAATTAATTATTTCGAACTTGCAGAGTAACAAGGGCAAGTTGCAGAAATGTTGCATGGCTTAAGATGAACAAAGATATTAGTGCAGCCGTGAACTAATACCGGTCTGTAGTGTCCTGGACAATGAAGAATAAGATATTACTGTTTACAGACTTACTTGATGATAGTGATAAGATGGTTTTAAATACTCTATGCGAAGTAGCCTGTTTTAGTTAAAAAGATAATTTTGTTAATTTGTTCGGAACTATTCAATAGCCTATACAAATACGAAGTGTCCTATTTTATTTACAACATATGTTAACTCATTGGCAACTATTTAATATATAAATAATTGAAGGACAATAAGGAAGTAAATAAAGTAATGTAGTAGGGTGTACTCACATATTCTTTGACGTTCTTGGTCCTGACAGCCTTGTAGGAAGCGTAGGCCGGGTAGAGTGTGCCGAACAGCAGTCTGAAACAAGAGTAGAGGATGCGGTGAGTGAAGGCGCGAGCGTAGAGCGCAGCAAGCAACACGAGAAGCGGCACAAAGAGCGTCGCCGCCGTCGCCACAGCCATCATGCGCTGTAGCCCGCTCGGCGAGCAGCGCCGGACTGCGGCTGGAGCCTTCTGCTCTGCGAGATAAGAGACCAGGCCTTCCCCCCTCCACTCCCACTCCACAACACAGAGGATGAGACGTGCTCTCCCACGGCGACGCTGCGTCTAGCGGTGCGCCGGGATAGCGCTGCGGAGCACTGTCCTCCATGGGAAACCACACGTGACCATTACTCAACGGGAAACAACAAAACAAAAATGGTCACAACAGATAGAGAAGGAAGTGGATATCTACTTCACGTCCACGCACAGTCACATCTGCGGAAATGCACAAAAGGCTTCTGAAGGTACACAAAGAGTACAAAATTATTTTTAAAATTTTTAGCAATATTAATTATTTTTTGTGGCGGAATGAAACCATAGTCACGAAAAGGTACGGTACCTGTGGGAAGTTTCTTTAGTAAAACTAAATAAAGACACTACAGGAATCTTAAATTTATACATTTTTGTGTTAGTTTCAATAATTAAATAATAATGTGTCACTACACCTCAAAATAACTGACCATACCATCAGAATGTCATGTGAAAATTTTCTTGGTATTTGTGTATGCTGTTAACCCATAGTTCAATTTTAACTTCCGAAATAAAGTTTAAAGTCATAATAAATCGCATATTTACGCTAAATCACATTATGAATGTAATTTTTCAAATTATGGGAAATTTTTCCAAGTTTTCATTAAGACGTCATAAAGCCATAAAAACTCAAAATCAAGAGAAGAAAAATTTTGAGCGACCTTGCACTTTTAAAGTTGGTATAGGCTTTTTAAAATAAATATTGTGATCTAAGTAATATACACAGTGTGCAAATTCCATCGCACTCAGAAGTTAAGGTCTAAGGCTACGATAAAATATTTTTATTGACTATTATTCCAACTGAGAGGGCTTTCAAAAGTGCTCACCTTATCGTGAATAGCCTATACCAGGTGCTGGTCGTTTTGGTCTTAGCCCAAATATATGACCCTAAATAGGTGCCAGGATTTGTCATATACAAGTGAAACAGATAACTTTAATTAAAACAAACTTCTCTTCCTTGTCGGCTCTCAAGACCTCGCTAAGAGGCGTCCAAATCTCTTCATTCACTCACTAACTCCCTTCCTCGTTTTCCCTCCTGCTCGGCCAATATTCGTTGTTGGCTGCAAGAGTCTGCACTCGTTTTATTCTGGCACTGTTGAAAGCTTGGGATCACCACTACAGAATGCAATCGACTAGGCTGGACCACTTAACTAAATCATGCACGTACTCGCGCCATTTTTACAGTGACTGTCAGCGTGTTCTCACTAAAAACTGTTGCCACGTGGCCAGTGGTGGAAGAGAGTCTCCAAATTAAGGGGCCAGTCTCCAAGGCGTCCCTCGAGAGGCATTTTTGGTTCTCTTATAAATTTAATAATGATGTGATAAAAACGGTTGAATAGACGTCTACAGGATGGATACGAACTGTACCGATGAACTTCGTGAAAAGATTAATCAAAAAATATGTCGAAAATATGTACACAAGATATAGCCCAAGTCTATTCCGAAGGGTGAAAACCATCCAAGAAAGTGTACGTGAAGCAGATATTGTTTGCTAGTAACACATCCAGAAAAAAAAACTATAAATGTCTGAGTTTCTAAATACTGCATTATTAAACGACGCAGTACAAAGCACAAAAACATGGGATACAATACCAACCCCCATAAATGAAAATAGAGGGGTTGGCAGCAAATTTGTGCAAATAAAAATGTAACTGTCCCAATTTGTTTTGTTGTTTCCTGTGGATTTGTAATCTACCGCACATGTTGAACAAAAACTTCCGCCTGATGTTTTTAAGCTAAATGCCGTCGTTTACGAGAAATTAGTTTATGCCGATGAAGGTAACATGGGGTGGAGATGGAATAGTGACGAAATTACATGGTGGTGAAACGAGTGTGCCTCAAAACAAAAAAAAAAAGGCCTGGCCAATGGTTACGTCTGCCACGTATCCCAGATACTAATACTCGTGTCGACCCTGCGCAGGGAATCGAGTCCGATTCGCTGCGGTGTGAGGCGAGCATGGGACCTAAGCTCGAATTGCACTCCAATACTAAATCTTCCAATTGCGGCCATAACTCGCACGATTTTAGAAAACGGTAAGATCGAACCATACGAGAGCCATATACGTCTCGACCGTGCGAGTGGCCACTCTCTCGATCATCGCCGTGCGAGATGTGGAGTCGTAGACGAGTAGCTCATCAAAACAAACAAAATATTAGACATAAGATGACTGTTGACGCTGTGTGAATTCAATTTAAACATCATGTATGATGTGCCGAGTGTATAATCGTATGCAAATTAAGAACTTGTTGAATCGACAAGAATTAAAATGTGTGTTGAAAGTGCAAATGAGGTTGAGTAAAAGTGTAATTTACATAGGCCTACTAATGACGTCTAACCAACCAACTGCGAGTCAGTCACTGAACAATAATGAACGTCAGAAGTTTTTATTTGGTCAGTCTTGCATATAACCCTCTGTAAATAACATCTGTTATTATTATTGCACAAACTTTCAATTTCACAGAAACTTCTTCCCACAACCGGCTGGCATCCTTGGCTGTCCATCAGCTGTCAGTTTGCCTTGGGCAAGTTTCTTGTTTCCTACAATTTGTTTTAACAGTGAAAATTAATTAAATTCAATAGCACTTCAGATTACTAGCCAAAAACTAAAGCCCACTACCCAAAATAACTGATACCTTTAATCTACGTCTGCAGTATTATTACACTAACAGTATCTATGGACTTCACAGTTGCTCTTACTCAAACACGACGTCTAGCAAAGTGTCATGTAGCTGCTAATACTCTCCAAACGATGGGCAACTTATCATATACATTCACATTTCGTTATTTATAATGCAATGTAAGCAGTATGGCAATGTATGATACACAACTGTGTTCTCTTAAATAAACTGTATGTAATTTCCACAGGGAATAATTTCACTGACCAATCCCTGCCACGTAAACTATTTGAAAGATAAACACCAAATCTGCTGTTCCGTGTAACATTTTATGCTCCATATTATTAGCTGTAAGGCATATAAATATTGCATCATATCATGCCATTAACTAAGACAATAACCTAATTTCGTTGGTATTTCCAACGTACGTAGAGGTTAAGTAAGGACAACACGGGTTTTATTTTCACAATTAATTCTCTGTAAACATAGATGAACGGCACAACACCATATATATATTCAATTACGTAACCTTCTACGAATTCGAGAAGAATAAACCTTTGCTCGTTGGTTATTTTAGCCATTTGCTTATTCAACCGCGTACAAAGTAAATAAACAAACGCGCGCGATACAAGTGACGCTTCTGATAGAGTTCCGCTAATATTTATTCCCGTCTCGCCGCAGGTTCACCAACATGACAAAATGTCACTCGTATACGCTTGCCTGACAACTCCCCTCGCACACTGAAAACGCATGCGAGTTCCAGGGGTTGGAGCTTACAACAACTGTCTCGTATACATTGCGGACTGTGCGAGACGTCTCTTATACTAACTGCACTCGAACGATCTCGAAATTAGGCCCCCAGGCTGGTCACTGCGCTACCACAGGCCCTACGTGTATATCAGCGATAGTTTGTTGGGGTCGGTATGGATATCACATGAAACACTTGTTCCAACATTACACGGTGTCATTTAATACAGCATCATGCACCGACAGCAAATGTGTTGCTGTATGCCAGATGTTGAGATTCGTTGTTGGAATATTATGAATTAATTTCTTCGAAAACCGCGGCATTTAGCTTAAAAACACAAGACGGAAATTTTGCTCACCATGTGCGGTAGATTAAAAATCCACAGAAAACAAAGAAAGTGAAACAGTTACATTTTTATTTGCACAAATGTGCTGCCAACCCCTCTCTTTTCGTGGATAGGGGTTGATATTGGAGCCCATATTTCTATGCTTTGTACTTCGTCGTTCACTAATGCAGTGCCCAGAAAGTCAAGACATTTATCTTTCAATCTGGCTGTGGTACTAGCAAAAAAAAAAAAAAAAAAAAAAACCTCTGCTTTAATTACATTTTCTAGAATGGTTTTCATCCCTTCGGAATAGACTTAGGCTGTATGTCGTGCATATGTTTTCGGCCAATTTTTTTTATAAGGAATCATCTGCCGAAGTTTGTTGGTAGAGTTGATATCCATCCTGTATAGAAGACGATGTAATAAATTTGTTTGATAAGATTTCTGCTGGAAATTTTCACGAAACATTTTGCGCGTAGCAACGTAATTTAGGCAGTGATTCGAATTTCGTACACATGCATATATTTTGTAATGATAGTGTTTGTAATAAACGTTGATATATATTAACGTTCCCCACGGGGGTGAAGGACAAATATCTCCTTAATCAAGCAATTTACAGAAAATATATTATAAGAATGAGATATCATTCCTTAATAATTACTTTGTATTTGAAATATTTGTTGGTTGCATAAAAGAGTGAACCGATAGTTTTATACAATTTGACACCCAAATCCTGTTAACAGATTTTTGTAATAATTATTGGAGAGATTAAAATGTGTGCTGGATGTAAATAATATCACAATCGTGAGGGAAGTGTAAGTCCTAAAGTTGCTGTTCACGAGCCAAGCAGATAGGTATATAATAAAAACAATACAAGATTTGGAATGTAATGCAAAAATCCCTTTTTTTTTAACCTTTACCTATTTTGTGCTGGACAATGTTTTTATTGTCCGGGAAGGAAATTTTTATGCAGAAATTACAGTGACACATATACATAATATATAAAATATATACTGTACTAAGAAAAAGTTAATCTTGCCTTAGCACATTATAGACCAAAACCTTTTTTTTTTTTTTTGTTCTGACATTGGACAATTATACTGTTACTAGAGGACCCAGCCCGTGACCTTTTTTTTTTTTTTGTATTGTCACGGAGATAGAACAGTTACCATGTTAAAAAATTTGGTTATCATGCAAAGACTGAAAAAAATATTGCATAGATGTATGTAGGTAATAATGAAATGATGTGAAATTAACTCAACATTGAAGCGACTGCGGTCCCATTTAATATTTCTCTATCCACTTGGCCACTGCGACCCCACTTAAAGTTCTATCCACTGAGCCCCTGTGGCCCCACTTAACTCAACATTGAAGTGAAACATTTAAAGTAAACAAAAATGAAATTTCATTACTTTCATATCTCTATGCAATATTCTCTATGCATTAGTAAAAAACTTTTCATAGGGAAAAGTAATTTAAAAATTAGTTTTTAGGGTAAAAGGTAACTATTGCGTAATCTGATCTTGCTGAAATTCGAACTAACCTGTATTTTACCCCGAGGATTCGCTCTGTAAAATTTGAAGAACTTCTGTTGAGTTTCAAGGGACTTAGAGATATTAAAGACATAACAAAACACACATACAACACACACACAACACACACACAACACACATACAGAGAGACAGTCTATAAAGGATAGTGTAAGAAGACTACCACCTCATTTTCGCATCTTCGTTTTTTTTTTTATTGCAGCCATGTGATCTATTTTCCATGGATATTGGACAACTCATTAAATTTAATAAATCCTGAGTTTAATAAAAATTAATGACAATTAAAAGCTAACTTTACGATACTATATTTCATTAATAATAAACGACACAATAGAGCATATGTTAGAACAAAGAAAAGCAACAATTATGTATCAAGTAAGATTGCATACAGGTAGGAAAGGTAAAACAAATTCAGTGTTGCTTCAATTACGTTTGTTTGCACCAACAAATAATACAAGGTTATGCGATGAGAAAATCTGGTTAACGCCCAAGTCAAATTCTGTACGTAAACATAATACAAAGTCAACATTTTTTTCGCCTCCTCTTCTTGTCCGTGGTAGACTACTTGCTCCCAGGAATAAGCCTTCATTAAACTGAAATAAAAGAGAAAATGAAAAAGGCGAAAATGTGCAGAATATAATAATGTAACTTTTTAGTGTCAATTAATGCATTATTTAAGTATTATTATACTCTATAGAAAGTGTGTTCTGTTAAAAATTCCTTTACTTGCTGTTTAAGTAGTTTCGGTTCCGAGTAATCTTATTCTTGCAGATGTTGAGGAAGTTTGTTGAAAAGCCGATTGCAAGAGTAGGAAAACCTATTATGTATCAATTTTAAATCGACTGCTGGATATGTAGTAAAAATATTTTTTATCCTGTTATCATACCTATGACAGAATTCATTTTTCTCAAAAATATTTTTCCTTGCGGATGTTCGTTTCTACTGGGGTATTTTGGAGTATGCTCTCTTTCCGAAAAGCTCTGAAAATATAATTTGAAAATACTCTGCTGAACTCCGTGTTGTTACTATGAATGGAAAATTAAAGAAAACACGCTTGAACAAGTGAGTAACCATGTAACACTACATATTTTGGGGAATATTTACATTTAGATATATCTATGATAAAATTAATAATATTTAAAGAGTACTTACTTATGTTGTCACTTTATTTGAATATAATTTCCTAATTGGTTTATTTTAATAGTGATTTGCATAGAGGTTCATTTGCTTATAAACAATATTCAGTATTGAAGTTTGTTATTTTTTTATTTCTTCCTAGAGGATATAAAGTAATTAAAAGTTTATTAAACATAAAACCATACCGGTTGTCTCTCGTCTCGCCACTGCTGATAGTTTGAGAAATGTGGCCTGGTCAGACGGCAGTCAGAGGGCAAAAAAACAGCATAAGTAACGCTATCAGGAATTCGAACAATATTTATCTCTAGAAGCATTTATCACCACACACAGGATGAACGTGTGTTTAAGGAAAGGAATATTTTAATGAGTTAAAATACTAAATTTTGCTGCAATATGATGTTTTAATATGAAGAGACAATATATTAATAAGGCAAATTAATTTAATTGGATCTAAGATGTCATTTAATTTCTTCTAAGAACTAATTTGTTACATATTGTGTGAAGAAATGAAAGAATAATGAAAGTATTTGTTATGTATGTAAGAAGAATAGAATTTTCTCAAATTAATGTGCTGAAGAAGAAAATAAACCAGATAATGATTTATTTTAGAGAGTTTTAATATTTTTAATATGTGAATTGTAACAACCATTGAGACATAAAATACACCATTAATTTAGGTGATTTGTTTGGCGATGAGACAGCTGAACAAAAAAGTGTATTACTGATCATGCTAAAGGATTCAACTCTCCCCAGCTGTGACATAGTTATTCTTACGTAACTCTACGATTCAAACGTTTTGCGACAACGATTCTCGCAAAAATTCCTCACTTCCGGGATACAGTTAGTTTGAACTGATATTTGTAAAAGAGCAGAGCATGGACGGAAAATGCAGGACAACGTAACTGCGATGCATGGCCGGTCCAATATTCGGGTCGCCGCGTGCAAGTGAATCAGATTTTCCTGAAAGAAAAAATTGGTTCGATGTACATGGTGAAAAAGAGGAGTCAGTTTAAGACTTGTTAGCATCGAGGCCCCTGAATTCCGTATTCCTTTCTTTCATGTTATAGGCCGTTCACGATAAAGTTGAAGCCCTAGTTACTTTGTTCTTTCAACCAATTTATATCCTTCCCCCACTTGTCAATGTAAACCCTGCCATGTGAGTAATAAACACAGTGTATACATTCACCATACCCAAAACCAAAAGTCCGAGACCACAACGAAATGAATTTATTGGGTATTATGTCTGATGAAACAGCTTCAAAAAGTGCTCACTTTACCATGAACGGCCTATACTAAATTTAATAATCATAGACATGTTCAGGGTCGTAATAATTTGGGGCGGGGATATGAAAAATGCTATGTAGTTAACGTATAACCGTTTCTTAGTTTGTAAACTGTAGAAGAGGGCACTGCCGACTGATAAACCATGAGTTTCTTCCAAGCCTAAATGTGTAATGCTGGAACAGGGTGTCAACAATTCAAAACAGGGAAAATTCAGGTAATTAAGTTATTCTGGCAAGTCAGTGAGTTCAACACAGAGTCGGGGGAAAATCTGTGTGTGCTAAGAATCATTAAATTACTGTACCAATATGTACTATTAATGTCGCTTGTGCGTTGCACTTTCTTGTAGGAAAAGTCTCTTAACATTGGCCAACGTGAACGTGCGAGATACTTTCACATTTTTACCAGTATTAATTCTCGATTCAGTTTCAATATTATTGTTTCGATTTTCGATTATGAAATTGACTATTCCCATAGTTTATAAATTTAATGGTTTAAATATCCGAGGCATTGCCCATACTTCCTCCTGAGTCTGATTTTTCTTTTACGATTTTTACGTTATTCATGTCAGCATGTTTGTAGTAGTTCCGGATTTTCCGCCTCTCAAAAAGTTAAAATTACCCATTTCATAATTTCTGTCAGTCTCTACAACGGTAAAATAATCTCGTGCAATGCTATATTTTCGCTTTGTAGCCATTGTATTACTTTAATGAAACACGCGTGGTTAAATACAAACTAATACGAATATGCTTTCGTCATGATGAAAAGAGAAGTGTGCTCACAAAATGCACGCTATTGCATGAAATCCGCCATTTTACCAACATCTCACAAACAAAATCCTCTTCATTTTTTACACAATTCACAACGTAAACAGAAATAAATAAAGTGCAAAGTGTACTTGACATGCTTACACAATTTGTTCTTGTCATTTGAAACAGCCTATTCCTAAACGTCTCTAAGCCATTATTTTTTACCGGAGGGTTCTTAACGCTCTTTTGTTGATAAATCTGCATCATCTGGCTACTAAAACGTATTTTTCTATTATAATTAAAAATGACCGTTGCCTGCAGTTGTAAAGTGTCTCTTCTCCCGAAGTTTCATACAAAATGGCAGTTGAAGTCTGTATCCCTAAGTTCAGAAACAAAACTGCCTCTTTGCTAATGGCTTGTGTGTTTCTTTAACCCTCCACTTCCATAATGTCTTTTCATCCAACGTTTACTACTATTCCAAAGTGTATTGCATTTCCAGAAGTACTCCTATGTACTGTTGCAAATCGTCCCCTGTTTAACATGTTTTTTGCCTTTTAAGCAAACTATTACGATTTTTTTAGATAAACTTCTTTATTGTCCGTAAGTTTTGATAAATGGACAAAAGCCTTTTCGGAATTGGCCAACATTTTTTTAAAATTGTAATTCTTTACTTTAATAATTGTATATTTTTCTAAAAGCTTTCATATTTGAACTCTCTAATTTTAGCAGCACCTACAGTTTCCATATGACTATAGTCCATTCCCCATTGGAAGCAACTTTCTCGGAGCCCTGCTAAATATCTACTTGCAGGCCCGCTTCGTATCCTTCCGCAAAATGTAAACAAACATTGCCATGTGACTACCACGTAGCATCTGTCAAAATTAATGTTTACATGCCATTGTGTGTGTACATGTGTTCGTATACTTTGGCAAAACCTAACAATAAACACGGAACTGCGACTTCTACTTTTATACCTGTCAAATGTGTAGTTTACTGTTTACAACGTTTCAAATAATTCTGTCAGGTCTATTTCAAAAACCATTTCGTACGAATATTCACAGTTTAGGCCTATAACATTATTTAGGTCAGCTTTATGATGTTTTAATAATGCCTGAATTAACGATAGTTCTTACGGTTACGTTACATTAACATATTTGTTTTCCACGACATAGCATATTACACGTAATGCACGGTAATATTTTGCCGCGACTGTGTCAAACACTGTTACAACTGCGGGGTAATGAACTGTAGTATTTAACATTTTATTATTGATACTAGCGGACCCGACAGACGTTGTCCTGTACATAGGTCTTAAATCTCTCCCCCTCTCTTTGCGGAATTGCAAATCTAAACCATTCTCGAATCCACTTGAACACACACAAAAATTTTCATCAAAATCGGTCCAGCCGTTTAGGAGGAGTTCAGTGACACACGCACGCACAGAAGAATTTTATATATATATATATATATATATATATATATATATATATATATATATATATATATATATATATATATATATAAAGATGTGTTGGGTTATTTCTTTAAAAGGACGGCCTCAGTTCGAATAACGAAGGAATAGACAGTCCAGCGAAAAAGTGACATTAAAATCAAGCACGCAACTCGTGTCGCTCATTTTATTTGCTATAGAAACTTAAAATATAGCGGTGAACATGCACTCAAATGAGCCTACCGTAACTTTTATTCCACTCATATTTATATGTATTGCTACTTACTGTGCATTAGGTTTATTGAAATTTATTGGGGCTGGGCTTTTAGTTATTTTGTTGGGATTGGTGGTAAATCACGTTACACGACTGTTTTTCAAACACCCAGGGCAAAGGTGCAACGTTGTGATAAATAAACATGCGTGGATGTAAATAAATAACTTCGTCTAAAAACAGTTCACATCAAATATTTGAAATCACGCACACACAGATCCAGCGTAACTATCACCAAACAGCCACGCCACGCTATTTCACACGCAGCGGTTAACGAAACACACCATAACAGTATATTTATTACTGCTGCGGAAACACAGATTTATCACAACATCGTAACTTGCTAAGGTAGGTTTAAAAAACTTAACGTCTACAAACGTGATGTCGTAATTTTAAGAAATTTTTCGGAGTAAGTATAATTTACGTTTCGTTTGGTAAAACAGTAACACGCCATGTCATGGCTCGCCACGTCTGCCAACTTCACTTTGTTTCTGCCCCGCCATCATATTGTTTAAATATATTAACATAAGTATTCAAACATTAAAAAACATGTACAATTATGCTACGTACTAGCGAAGTGAAACTTCCCGAGTGTGAAACAGACGAAGACAGAGAGAGCGACCAAGCTCACTCAGCAGACAGTTGCTTCAAGATTGCTCTCGCTCGATAAAACAACACCTTACCATTACGACCTACTCACGATATTTTCCGCTGTTATTTTAAACTGTAAAAATGAGATAGGTCACCATCTGGGCTACCTAAATATTTCAAAAGGCACCGTTTAATTTACAAATAGTACACTACAAAACTATGTTAAAATAATAATTTTACTGTGAACTATTTCTTACCGGTCGTTGCCAACACGTCGCTGCTCTCGCTATTGTTAATTCATATTTAAAAATAAATAAATATTACAAGTTATAGAATATATTAAGGTAAAGTTTCATTTATTCAATAATACCGTACTCTAAAGTTAACCATAGTGTTATATATTTGTGGGACACAGGTTATCGAAAAAATAGGTTGACATGTTTTGCCTAGTGTGTTTTTTCAAAGGTTGAAAAATAGTTAAAGCCTTTCGGTGTGCTTGTGCAACAATTGTTTTTGCTGGAAATGTGACGATGAGCCGTGAAGAGCTTTTATGATTGACATAGGCCTACATTTGTTTACTAACAATACTTTTCTTTTCATTTAAATTACAATGTGCATAAAATGACTTCTGCTCAAATTGATAGATGTCTCAGAGTCACGTGACAATTTGGTGTACGAAAATGATGTAATTAGTTTTTGACATTACTAAATAAGTAAACCATCGCTTCATTGATTTAACAGGTTCAGTAAATTATTATTCGAAGTTACAACTTTGTTGTCTCTTTGAAATTAGTGTCGTTAATGTTAATACATTTTGGAACAGTTGACATAACACTTTGTTCAAAGTGTTGTTTTCTGAGAAGTATGCTACATTTTTGCATGTTGTTTTGAAAATTATAAAACGAGCTCAAACACGTGTAAATACACATGTAAACAAGTGCACGTGCTGCAAAATACAGAACGAATATAATCTGAGATATAGAAGAAAGGTCAGTGAACACCACTACTCTTGGTGTGTAAAACAAGTAGAGTACACAGCTGATTTAGTACACGTCATGTGGAAGGATGATTCTTGTTTATGTAGGAGAGCTTACTAGGCTGTTTGCAAGAGCAGACATCACTTCAACACGCGGACAAAATTATCTTATCAGCTGACCATTCCTACTTAGAAATCAGACTCGTAAAGGATGTTCAAAGTCAAAGTGGGTTTACGATTGATTTAACAGAGTAAGTGTGCGTGCGTTTAAGATATAAACATTTGTTGTGGCGAGAAACTGTATTTACATCTTCGATTTAGGCTATGTACTATTGTGAAATCTTACGCAAATTGTATTTTAATCGATGGACAGTATCCTATTAATTTAAAGAACCGTTCATGGCCATGTTTTATTTCTTGGAAGAGGTTATTGAATTCGCTTTAATTAACCTTATCAGATGTATTGATGTAAATGCCCAAATGTTGGGATCGGCTTTCCCTTCAAGGGGCCACGGTGGCTGAGCGGTTAGCCCGCTCACTCGCCTCCCACTAAGGCGATCCGGGTTAAACCCCAGACCGGGTCACTCCGAATTTTCGCAAGTGGGAATCGTGCCTGACGATGCCCCTTCCTTTTCATTCCGGCGCTGCTCTATACCCACTTCAATCACCCTCATCTGCACCTCGATGTAAGAGCCGGCCAAATCTCTCCACTCACTTTATTTTTTCTTTTCTAAACTACCTTATGCTAAGTGTTATGTGAAGTTAAGGCCCGAAGGTAGGGCGGGATTTTAATGCGTCTCAGGGCTAACCCCTTACGCCTACAAGAGGAAGCAAATTTTCTTATTGTTCGTTTTCCGTGTGCTTTAAGTACAATTCTTAATTCTTTAGTTTTTAATCGTAAACCCACCTTAAACTGAGCCCTTTTGAAAGCCCTGCTTAAAATGTACTTGTATGCACGCTGTTTATTCTTCCACCACATGTACAATTAACTATGGAATTCGCCTCGTCACTTTATTCATGCGTCGGTCAAGTGAAACTGAAATTATTAGGAAAGTAAATATTTTACACACGTGCTAATTTTTACACTTTATACATTAAAACGATAGAAAGCAAATGAAATAATTATTTAAAAACGTTTACCTAATATTTTTAATTCACCGTTAAGTTATAAAATTTCTTTGTTTCTGCCGTTGCCAACCTTACTGGACGCTTGCCAGCCAGTGTACCGGTTAAAATACATGCAGGTAGGGGCAGTGAGATTTTTCAAAGGTTGACTTCGAGGAAGTGCTCAAATAAAGGTGAACAGCCTTTACCCAAGGTCATTAACTTTGTTCGAGCGTAGGTCGGTCTGCCAGTCGGTGTGTACGGAACTCGTCAGCGCTCCCCGCGGCTTTCAAATGTAAACAATACGTCTGTCAAGACGAGTCCGGAAAATAAAACAGATTACGTCATTAACTGCTAACTCTGAACTGTTCACACGCCATATTTTTTACAGCTTTCTCACTTATTTCAGCTGTTTATGCGAACTTATTTTGAAATTACAATTACGCCGTAGAACGAACATATGTTATGAACTTTTGTCAAGTGATAACTTAATTAGTGCAGCATAATTTTTAAATTATGGAATATATTCTAGCCGTTTTACGATTATCAGGTAACACGTGGATAAAATTTGGCGACTATGTTTGAAGAAATTTGTAAATTGCAACCATGATATTATTAGAAGAAAAAAAAAAACAATTATATCATTGAAAAGAAAGTTATGTACACAAATGAGAACTTCAACATGGCGAATGAGAAAGAGCTCTGGTGAATTCATATTGTTCGGTACTGGTTTTTTTTTTTTTTTGTTTGGTTATATTTTTGTAATCCTTCAATCTAATTTACGAACGAAAAACTAATTCAAATGAAATTTATTTTCAAAAATTAGGCCGGTTTTATGAGCTACTATTGTCCACAGGTGTTGTTCTTGTCACTTTTAGCAATGATAGTTGTGCTGTCTGTATTCTTACTGTCTTTTGCTTGTAATTTTCAGCCGTATGTTACACCATTATAGGCTATTCACGGTAAAATGAGCACTTCTTAAGGCACTTCCAACAGGCATTAACCATTCATATATATTTTATATTGAGCTACAGACATTGACTTTTGATGGCAGTGATATGTATACACTGGTTTATTAGACACATGAAAATATTTATATCGAAATGTAGCGGGAAGACAGAAATAAATCGAAAGGAAAATTTTAGCAGGGTCTTAAAAAGTGCTCACTTTACTTTGAATAGTCTATATCTTGTTTTAGTGTTTAGGTGTAAGAGAATGGTACAGGTACATGCCTTAACTTCTGAAATCTCAAAGACACAAAAACATAAATATTTTAACGTAAATAACGGTTATTTAATTTTTTTAAACAGAGATTACATAGTCTAGCAAAAAAAAACCGTTAAAATCAAGTACTGGTTTGCATACTTATCGACTAATATATGACAGAAATGTAATTAATGTCTATGTCTAATAAATTTAAAAAAAATAAAATAAAATAATGGTATTGTATCGACTTCTCGTAAATAAACTGATATGTACGAAGACCGCAATAAAAATGTATTAGGACGTTTGTAGAGCAAGTGACTTGGGTTCACAATCATTTGATCCGGCCTTGCTGCGATGCATGGGAAGTAGCGTAATATTGTTGGCTACACTGTAAAAAAATTAGTAATTTTTAGTGAAAAATTCCTTGTAATTTTACAAATGCTTGTAATGGTAACGAATTCTCTTGTAAAACCACTCGTTTATAAAAACTACAATGACCATGTTTGTAATATAACTCAAGAAATGTTTGTAATATACCGACCCGTTTCCACGAGCTTCAGCAAAATGACGGGCACTCAACAACGTAAAACCGAATGTAGCTGTTTGTGCAAAAACTATGGGTGATGTAAAGTGTAGCTGCGTGCTAAAATAAATGTATTGCAAGTTTGAGTAACTTAAAACACTCAAAACTGTTTGGAGGAGCGGAGGAGGTTACATTGCCTCTTCCTCCCTTAAATTAGTAAAGAGTGCCAGAATGAGACTAAATGGATAACTATGTACACATGTTCACTGCGATGTGCTTATACGAGATGTATATTCTTGGTCATGTGGAACTGTTCCTGTGTTCTTACCTTGTTTTGATATAGGTATGTGTTGTATAAATAGTTTAATTCCTTATTGCATATTATATTAATTTTTACGATTATTAACAGTATTGATTGTGTGTTTTTGCAGATTTCATCCCGACATTAATCGGAGACGAATTCGTTATTCTGGTTATTACCCGAGGAAGGTTTATCGTAATATCGTGTATTTTACTAAGGATGTCAATAAAGATGATAGGTCTTTGACAGTTCAGATCATTGATATAGAAGAGTTATATTTTTGTTGTCTTTTCTGTACAGTTTTGGTTTTCAAGGAATAACTGATAAAGCTGGCAGTGGTTTGTTGGAAATGTGTTTCTTCAGAAGGTCTCGTGTCGAGAAGGAGCTTGCACCAAAGGATATTAGTGAGATTGATCCTAACAGGATAATCTGTTGTAAGACTTTTCCAGTCCATGAGGGCAAGGAAGACAATACTGCTGTAATTAGTGTTTTTGGTAATGCGTCTATGTATTCACGTAAGAAGATGAAGATGGAACTTTGTGATCAGATTTGGTTGTATCGGAAATTAGATGGTACTACTGGCGACAAGAAATTATATCACAAAATGTTTACATTGAAGTTGAATTCGTGCAAACGACGCCGGGTGCACGCGGCCGTATGTACCTGCGTGCACAACAAGTTGCATAACACGACGGCGAACTACGGGCGGTGGCGCGACATGCGGCCAGCGCCTGTACGTAGGCCACCATGCGCGCTCATCTGCCACTGCGGTGACGCCTGTGTGTGGGACAGCGGCAACCCATCCGACAGACAAAACAATGATATTAGCATCTTCACCCCTCTTAGCAGACTTCTGTATTCTCAGTAGTTATAAACCCATTTTGCGGCTTCCAGAGGCCCACGTCTCCTTGGACCGGGTTAGTCCGCCCCCCCCCCCCCTTTTCCCAAGGGCCACATGACCGCTTCAACCGCTCATGGACATTCTCTTTCCAAAGGGGAAAAATATCTACTACCACGGATGCCTGGGTATACAGTCCAGCAGGCACTCGCCACAAATACAATAGAGACTAATACAGGGCAGCTGTATGCGAACACGGGCGAGCGTGTGAACAGCAGGAGCAGCGAACCTAGCGGCTTGAGGTGGCAAACACCCGCAAATTTTTAATCTGTGCATGCGCACAGTGGACATAACGAGTGCATTTGTGCACGAAATGCAGTATTCCTATAAAGTATTTTGTTTAGAACATTTTTATTTTATATTGTAGTAGAGGTGTCTTAATGCGTGTACAGTAGTTTGGTAAGAAAAAAAAAGCTATATTTAATGCCGAAAATTTTGAATAACAAGTGAACTATACAATATTTACAATAACTGTAAAATTCATTTTGCAATGTTCGGGACGCATCTGAAGATTTGGAACAACGTGATTAAACATGATTTGTTTTTAATTTTTTTTACATATATGTATGCTACAGAAATACATTTAAAATATATGCTTTTTTTCATAACTAATAGTTAACTTACAACACACATACGTTTTTGACATACTGTTCTGTAACATTTATTGCGAATTATTACTATTGTGATGGTAATTTTTGTATAAGAATTGTGTTCTAAAAATAACATTAGTGACCTTTCTTATAGCAAAAATAAAAAATTATAAAATCAAATTTGTTACTTTAGCAAGTATGAGAGTAGCCTCCTTAGCTAAATTCCGATTCAATGCGCATCTCCAGCGTACGAGTATCAAAAATTTAAAATAAACAAATACCTTTAGTTCCCACGCAGTAAAACATTTTTGGAAATAGTTTCTTAAATGCTGCTGTTGTGCTGATAATTTGTTTGTAATCCACACGACTTTGTAATTCCAAACAGCAAGGGAAAAATTAATCCTAAATATTTATCACTACCTTTTTTTAAATCAAAGACATATTAATGCCATACATTTTTGTTTTACTGGCCAGTGTTGTAGCTAGGCATTTGTTTGATTTGGAGGGGGGGGGGGGGAGAAGTTGGCTTCTGCCCACACTACCCTTTTTTTTATTTTCTATTCTAAAGTAATGTATTTTTTTAGTAAAGTGTTTATACAAGAATATGAATGTCGAGCTTCGGAAACTTGTGTTTCTTGTATTTTATTTGCTGGAAATAACGAGTTAAAATACTGCAAAGATATTTGTTACTGGAAAAGAGAATCCGAAAATGAAATAGATTTTGCACAACTAATAGTGTGGCAAACAATTTTCCCGGCGCAAATGCCACCTGCCATGGTAAGTCAATAAAAGTGATTCACTAAAATCATTAAAACTATATCAAACACAAGCAATGCCCAGTCTAAAACGCGCGACGGTAATTGTAAACAAACATTTCGCCACCTCAAGCCGGCAGAGCGCAGGGCAATCACTTTTCGCAAGGAAAATCGCCAGCCTCTATAGTATTTGCTCGCCACTACCAGCACGAGTCCTTCCTCAATCTGACCTCAGGGTTCCAAAGGAACAACGGAGAAAACTAGTTGAGCCCGTGCTCCTCCCTCCTTTCATTATTAATTTATTCACCTTGTAATCCATCTTTAGGGCTACTCTGGCCATAAAGGAGTTGACCGGCCCACCACGAGTGCCCATGATTCAAGCTTAGACTGGGAGGCAGGTACCCATTCTAAACATGGCATAGGGCACGCCCGGGAGTTTCCCACGTTCTAACCTCTGCCGAATTATTGGATATCCAGCGGTGCCACTCCATTCGACAGACATGCGTGCAGCACCGCCGTGGATCCGTTCACCTTCGTGTGATGCAACTTGTTTGCACGCAGCTACATGCGGCTGCGGACACCAGGCAGCGTGATTGGCTGAAATTAAACTTCAATTTAACCTTACTCAAAGGCCTTTCCGAACATTTTGTGACAGGAGTTTCTTGTTTCTGTTCGCCCACAGATGCTGTGGTTTGAATTTCGACAGGTAGTTTCCCAACATCTTGTATATTGTGTACAACTGAATTTGTTCACATCGATGAGTGTGCGTGTATATGTATGGTGTACAATGTCTAGCGAGTTGTATTTCTAATACTTGTTTACATCTTAGCTTCTAGAATATAGGCTACAGGATGGATATTAACCACATCGACATACTTCGGCAGGATATTCCTCGTCAAAAAATACATATACCACATAGGCTATAGCCTAAGTCTATTCCGAAGGGGTGAAAACCGCCCTTGAAAATGTAGTTGAAGCAGATGTTTTTTGCTAGTACCACAGCTAGAATGAACGATGAAAGTCCTAGTTTCTAGATACTGCATTATTAAAAGACAAAGTACAAAAAAGAGCTCCAATGTCAACCCCCACTCAATAAAAGAGAGGGGTTGGCAGCACGTATGTTCAGATAGAAATGTCACTGTTTCACTTTGTTGTTTCCTGTGGATTTTTAATCTGCCGTACATTGGGAACAAAACTTCCGTCTTGTGTTTTTACGCCGTTTCGGAAAAATTGATTCATAACATTCCAACAATGAATCTCAACATCTGTCACATAACATACTTGCTGTCTGTGCATGACGATGCTGTTTTAAATTACACCATGTAATGTTGGAACAAGTCTTCGAGGAAGCTGTTTTAAGCACTAGATTTTATTCCAGATGGTAGCAAAGGTTAAGATCATATGACGTCATCCAAGGTTAAGGTTACGATTGTTTGTTGTGTTTCCTAATAATGTGAGAGAAAAGTATTTTCACACAGTGTTCCCGTATATCTTCCAAATATTGCTTCGAATAAACCGTACGTTGGTAAAGTATGTCACTCCTGCTCTGCCCCCACCCAACTTTTAAATCTATAAAAAGCAGCTCGTACCACCACAAATCATTCAAAACTACTTTCTCGTTGACCAGGTGTATAGTAAAAATGTCATGTTCTAGCGGCCAGAAAATTTTACCAGCTATCATGATATATGGAAATCTTACGATTGTTTGCAGCACCCAATAAAGATGTTGAGCTTGCAAACCTGCCTAACGAAATTCCTTCTCACATATGCACGACACGAAATACAATCTGTCTACAAAACACCTGTATCTGCAACAGAATAAAGGGATTATTGGTTGTCTCTAATACCTGGAAGGTTTTCAAGAAAGTGCTACTGTTACAGACACACCACATTCTAGGAATTGGTGTAAGACACATCGGGATTGTGTTGCAGCAAAAGTAAAAAAAATCAAGCGCCTCCAACACAAAGATGTCCATCGGAAAACCAAATTTCTTTACACGTCTACGACTTCGTAGGCTAGATAGCAAACGGGCTGATTTGATTAGACCTTGTATAACACTGCATCAACCATGTTGCTTTTACATATTCATAGCCGACAAACATATACTGACAGACTCGAGATAGTTAACATAAACAGTTTATTCTGTAAGTGTTAACAGTATATACGTATGCATCATGTAAGAAGGCTTTCAATTCTTTGGTGGAAGTGTCAAGACCGACCTCACTTTATTTATCTACTGTGTAAGCTGTTATAATATGAATGGGGAATCTGTGGGCAACGACATGTCAATAAGGCCAATGAAGCTAGTAACTGCTTATTCAGTACCTCAGGCAAGATGCATCCATGTGAAAACTGTGGTATGGTGTATGCGACAGGATTTGTTCTATAAAATACACAAAATCATTAATATTTTTGTTTGATGAAGAATATGTTTGAGTCTGCAACTATTATTATGGATTATTAATGTCTGTGAGTAGTATAAAAAGGCCGATTCTGGGACACATGGCGTCAGGCGGTGGATCGGTGGATTGCAATTAACATATTACCTGGCGTCAGATGGACGATCGGAGGAGCTAGAATTTCCCTTTTTTCCGTCCAAAATGGTAGATGTCACGTACAAAAACGTAATTTTCCCCATTTTCCCCTCAAAATTTACCGAATTTTCCTCCCGCCGATGGAGGCCATCTTGGCAGCCAGTACCGGTCACCATTTTTGCCCTAATTATCATTATCCAGCAGGCGACCCTCAGGGTGGCAAATGACTCGTGTGGAATGTGGGATCTCACCACAGTACCGCCATCTTGGATCCGAGCACCGCTGAATACCAATATGGCGGTCACAGGACAAATGAGAATGTCTGCGAGAATTCGGCGGCCAGCACCACCGGCGGCGTCGGGGCATCAAGACGTCGCGAATGAATGGATCTCGCGTAGCACTGCCCCCTCCTGAAGTCTGTGTGTGCAAGCGCGCATAACACTTGTAAGCATAGTAGGTTGTTATTTCCGAACAGTTCAAGTTATAGTTGTAAAAATCAAAACATAAGCATCCATCCCGTCTAGGAGAAAGGTCGCGGGGTCAAATATGCCCCTTGTCAACTCATAAGCATAGGTGGCTGTAATTTCTGAACCATTCTAGTTACAGTTGGCAAAGTCATAACATAGACACCCACCATGACTAGAAGACGTGTCAAAAGTGATTTCCTAGTACCACAATGAGTGCATAAAGCGGCGGCCATTTCAGTAACCAGTCACTCGCATAGGATTGTGATGGCCATGATGGGCGCCAGCCATGAGGCAAGCGACAACATCGCACGCATGCAAACAACAACACCGCCTCCACCCCAACAGTGACCATCTTGGCAGTCAGCTGGGGGTCACCCTGACAGCACTTCAAGATCTTGCATTCCGGTCGGTTTTCTCTGGGTGTTCCCAACCGATATTACTTTTTTTCCCTTAGTACCGAAAGTGTGCATGTCCCGCTCATGCATTCCACGAGTAGAGGGGGACCCCATTCCAAGACACCCTGCCAGCCGCAGGTCAAGTATGAGCTATGCTCGCATATATGCATAGTTGGCTGTAATTTCCAAACAATTCCCGAACCATTTGATATACAACTACCAAAAGCATAGCATATGCATAAACACTCAACCATAAGGGGCACATAGACAAATGTGTGCCTGCTTGCCTCCCCTTTCTTACTCACCTCTCTCTTACTCTCTTCTGTCCCCTCAGCACCACAGCAAGGCCACACACTTCATCGTGCACTCTCTACCCCTCGGCACACCGCCAACCACCATCCACACTTCCATGCACTCTCTAGCTCTTGTCCTCCCTCTGCCACCAACACTCCTGCCCATACCTCCTCACAAGCTTGCCACCTTCTGGCCAACCTCCAACTACTTCGCCACCCACTGACAACCCCCCCCCCCCCCCCAGCATATGTGTAACAGAGAGCAGACGCCCTCTCCGACCCTCGTACTCAGGGCATAACATAGGCATCTCCCCTGACTAGAAGGGCAGTGGGTCAAGTATGCCCTATGACAACATATCAGCATAGGTGGCTGTAATTTACGAACCATATAACATAGGCACCAATTGTAGATGTGTGGGGGGTCGCCCTGGCAGCACTTCCTACTTGTCGGCCTACTGGCCGCCATCATGAGCACCCACCACCACCAGCGGGCAACAGTCATTGTACAAATGGCCATCGTCGGCACACTGCCTGCCCCACCACCAGCCGCCAATGTATTAGACAGTGTGACTTCCAAGATTCAGCATTCAGACGTCATCCTCACAACAATTGTCAGAAAGATCGAAGGGTTACGCTTGACCCATGGCTATGTATAAGCAAAGTTGCTCATAATTATCGAACAGTTTGAGATACAACTATCAACATTCACCAAAAAGGATAGAAGAGTATAGTATGCCCTATGCAAAAATATAAGCACCACAGCTAGCACCGATCAGTTCGGTGTTCATACATAGAGTAATGACGATAGTTCACGATTAATCACCAGCTTCTGAAATACACTTGTTGAAAAAAATCTGCTGCCCCTAACATTACGGAAATAATACTCCCAGTCATATTGGTAAAAAAGCAATACTTCCACCACCTCAAAAGAAAGCATTATAATGTAACTGTTAAACCGGTGTACACACACACAGGATGTATTAAGTCCATTTTTTATCTCAGTCACATATTTGTGTTCCGAAGCAGGTAATAATAATAATAATTACAGACAGACATACCCGAACCTTCAATGTAAGAACATACTTCCAGGGAGTCGGTTAGTACCACACCACTGGGGGGGGGGGCCATGTTGCACTCGTGCGTTGTGTGCCGAGACTTCGATGTATGTAAATAATGAGATGTCACTCACTACATCGCACAAGCAACACATACTGGACCGATAAGCTTATTACGAAACAAATTACCCCCTACCTTAACTTTTGTATCAGTGAATTGCCCGTAAGCCGTAAGCACATCTCGCCATCGTCGACGTGACCTGGTTGAAAGTGGAGACTGCAATGACCAGTCCTGCCCGCCGTGCACTGTAGATACCGACCAAGTACTGCATCCCCAACACCTCCCCTTGTCAACGTATGTACTGGTATACTATTGAAAGCAAACAATGCTTGTACCCTGAACGATCCGTGCGGTATCGCAGGTTCGATTCACGTAGAGTGTGGTAATACAAGTCGTTATAAAGCCGACATTGGATGTTCGTTCTTTAAGAGGGAAGCAAGGGGCCCCACTGCTAAGACACAAACATGAAGAGAGTAACTGCCATTGTCTACTAGTGTTCATAATTACAGACAGTTCCCGACCTGCACTCGCATACCAAACCCATCACACACACACGCAATTTGAGAGAGTCATAACCATTGCTCTGTGTGTTTCTCCCATCATCCACTAGAGTGGACGAAAAGAAATATGGCTACCAATTTGTGCATATTGCACAAGTAGACCATATACCGTATGCCATTCGACAAAAAAAAGTCATGCAATTCCATCACTAATACAAATTGTCAGGTTGACCAAGCGACCTAAGGTGCCCAATATAAACACTGGTTCCAGTAAAAGGGAGCGTGGGTTCAAATCCCTGAGCCTGAGAATTTTTTTTCTGTGCCCTAGTTGACTAAATAATTTATCATAGGTTCAATTCCTGTTGAGAATATATGCTGACACACCTGCTGATATTCGCCGGTCCCACTGCCCATGAACAGATTAGCATGAAGTCATACTCTGTCTCCGACCTGCACTCATGTACCAACCAAACCTTTGCAATTACAGACAGTCATACTCTGTCCGAACCGAACCTTCAATGCATGTACCAAGCCGTTGAAATTTCAAGCAGTCGACCCGAACCATTAATGTATACACTTAAGACAGTTTCCGTCCAACATTACATGTTCAGCTGTTCCACTACGATAGCCTCGATGTGTTTACCCATAGAGATACGTCTCGCACCCAGATCCCTACAGACAGCTGCTTGCTCTCCCCAGTTGCCCGCTAGAGTGTATGAAAGAAAAAAAACATGGCATTCAATTAAAAAAACACGTATGCCTGTTCATTCGAAATACTTGCAGCCAAAGGTTCGAAAAAGAAACCTACACTGGGGATGGTACTCTAGCAGACCGCTAACACATAGCAGTCGGTAGGTGCATTGCTTAGCCAGAATGAATTAAGAAAAAAAAAATTTATTGTTGATGTATTTATTTATATGCATAACCATATCACAGAATATGGTCGAATACAGAGTAAAACCCAAGACTCAAGGATACAGAGGTGAAACATGTGTACATGGAAAGTTATTGTGTCTCGTGCACAATCTCAAATATACTGTTATTTTTTTTATTGAGTGACTGTAATTGAGTGACTGTGATTGAGTGGACTTTCTGATTTGAGTGGACTTTCTGATTTGAGTAACTTTGTGATTTATGTGTCCTAGTGATTGAGTGACTTTGTGTAGCACTTTACTGCTTTATATTTCAAGTGTGAGTAAATGCTCAAACTGCGACAATGAATGAAACTGAGTGGTAAGCCTGCCAAATGGCATGGTAGTAAACCGGACAGTCGTGCTGAGCCTCAACAATCTCAAAGGCAAGAGCAATTTATTCATTGAATCTTCTAATGGACAGTGAAACTGACTGACTAAACAAATCAAGAAACCTAGCAAAGCGATCATTTATTGGATGACAGAGGCTTACCCATTAATTCAAGGACAGCCTGCTGAGGAAATCTGCAAAGTAATATATGAGTACTATGAAAAAAACATGGAACATGCAGCAGGCCTGGGAATTGGAGGAGCTCTGGGCGACGTGGTGGAGCTCTCGGCCGAGGCGGACACCCTCTTTGGTAGACTCCTAGATTATTGCACTTTGTTAAAATAGAAAGTAAATAAAGAGAATGCAATTTATGTACTTCCAAAAATTTTCTTGCTAAAGTCTTATTACGACAACATGACACACAGGAATGCCTTTCTTCTTGGTTATGCCAAAGGATTGGAGTACAGTGTAAAACAAGGGATGAGACCAAAGGTGGTAATGGTGAAAACAGATACACCTAAACCATCCTTCGCTCAAATAACAAAGGCGGTTAAGAAACCTGCACAAGAGGTAAAACCACCTAAGAAAATTATTCTGGCATATCCAGAGAAGGATGGTCAAACAAGCGAAGAGACAAAGAAGATGATCCAAGAGAAGGTAAACCCTGTTGAAGAATAATGAAAAGTGAAGAACTTTATAAGAGTACGTGGTGGAGATATTCTCATAGAAGCAGGTGATGCAAGCCACCACAAATAAAATGAAAACAAGCGACAAGCAGAAAAATGTGGGACTTCGACTTGATGAACCAAAGAAAAAAGGACCCAAGGTAATAAATAGTCTGCGACATTCCAAGGAAAGAGGATAATGAAGAATTACTGACAAAGGTGTGGAAACACAATCTTGAAGACAAGGGTATAAAAACCAAGGAATTTCTGAAGGGAGTGTCAATCCGACTAGAAACTGGAAGAAATAAAGAAACAGTGAATGTGGTGATAAAATTGCACAGCAAGTACAGAAATGTTCTAATGGTACAAGAAACTGTGTATATTGAATATGTGGCATGTAAAGTGAGAGACTTTCTGGTTCCACTCAGATGCTACAAATGCCAACAATACGGGCATCAAAGTAAATACTGTAAAGGACAAGAAAGATGTTCTACCTGTGGTCAGGAAGGGCATAAGTATTCTGAAAAGGGTACATGCAAAGGTAACAAAGAAAATCCTGCCTGTGCTAATTGCTTAAAGAATAATAAAGACCATAACCACAGCGAAATACATGTGACTTTTGTTGGGAGGGGATGTGGAGTAATGGTGAGCTGTAATTTTATATTAGCTGGGAGTTTCATTTGTTTAATTAACTTTGTTTAATGAATTCAGTTACATTTTGTGGATATTAATAATATCAATCCCATGATTAAAGTTGGTTTAATGAATAAGTGTTTGGTTCTGTCGACTACGTGATTAAAATGGAGATCAGTTACATTTAAAATAGTTTCATAGCATGATTAGAGTCTTTTGGTTAATGTAACTTTTTAATGATTCGTACATATTTTGTTTGCTTCGTCGAAATTGATAATTCCTTTTATGCTATTCGAGGAGTGATTATGATTAGTATTTGCTAGATTTGTACGTTTAAATTAATAGATAGTCTCTTTTCATTTAAAAAATATTTACTTTGCTTTCCTTAACAAAAGGAAACATTTCTCTAGTATCTAAAATATTTAAATCCTCAGTATGCCTCCCGACCTGGCAGTGTAGCCCACTCCGCATATCAGTCACAAACAAGAAAAATAATGAACGTCCCTTATACCACTCTTACACCAATATTAACACCTATATAAACAATTACAACCCACTCCTCTGGTCAGTCGGCTCGAACCGTCACAGAGGACACATTGATCCTGCTCCGCCAGTATCACCTTTATGTCCCTAATAAAATAATAAAATTGATATAAAAATAGTTAAAGAATTATTTTATTAATAGATTAATAAATTAGATTAATTAAATTAATCAATTTAATTAATAAATCAAACAATTATTTAATATCATTTACATATGCTAATTTGGCACTAGTGAAACTCTTTCACAAAATGAGACAAGCCACTCTTGCGCTAAGTGTTCCAGGAGCCTGCCCTGGCTCTATTTCCCTATCTCTCTGATACTGATGTGTGTGTATGATTTGGTATAGCGATATGCATTTCCCGTTTGTTTTAACTCTTCTTTAGTTGTATATACATATATGAGTAATGTAGGTATAATGCAGGGTTTTGATAGCGAGAACATAACAGAGTGAGCCAATTAAAAGAGACAGAAATGGGGAAAGAATCAGGTATAGTGTAGTATGTAAATATCCTGGCATTCATCTGGAGTGAATTCGGGACAGCATTGGGGGAAAAAAAAAAAGAAAGAAATCTGAATGTTGTGGTGGGAATTCTAACCCAAGTTTTTCTGAACACGGGTTCAGATGCAGTATTTGCCCCAGCACCAGCACCACCTCGCTTGGTAGGTAAGACAAACCTTGGTTATTTCTTGTAAGTAAATTGGTTATGGAAAATTTTTTTAAAGAGTTTTGCACAAATTAATTTTTTCACCTTACATTATACATCCTATACAAATGGTTTAATTTCTGGGGGAATGATTTTCATATATTACTTTTTTTTTCGTTTGTTACCAGATCTATTAAAAGTACAAGAGATTGTTGTGTTTACGTAGTTACTTTATTATGTTTGTGGGTGTTTACATGTAATGATAGTATTAGTTATTTTTAGGTAATTCTTTTTACGAGAAAAGCATACAGCCTACTTGTGTTTCCTATGTGAAACATTAATAGTAGGATAGTAGATAAACCATCTCAGTCTGCTGGGTTAGTTAATGGGTCGGATATGCGTTCTTCAGAATATACTTCACAGCAAACATTGATTTTGAAACAAAAGTGTTGCTTTTGTGATAAGGAATATCTCGATGGGAGATATGTTCTCATGAACAGTATTGCACAGTAAACCTACTCGCCATCTACACTGTTGTTTAAAAAGTCAGTGTTTGTTTGAAGTAGTGATGAACTATATCTGCATGATTTGAGAGTTGCAGTTTTACTCCTGCAATGGGTTGACCATCGCCTGGATTTTAATGCCAGCATTGTTATGAAAACTTAAAGCATAGTCGTAGCATGCACTGCCATGAAAGGCATAGTTGTGTAAAGAACTATGAGTGTATTATATATTTCTGCACAGTGTGTGGTCCTACATTTATGAGAAATTCTACATTAGCAAAGCATAAAAGTATGTAAAGGTAGTGCTCCAATGGGAACAAATCCTGTATGTCTGTTCTGTGGTCAAACATTTACCACATATAATTATGAACAGCGACATGAAATGAGGATATGTTCCAAGAATCCTAAATTGAAACTATATTGCTATACAATACGTCTTCATTTGTTAAGAATGACAATACATTAAGGAAACATGTGATTATTTGCAATTTTTCCTTAACAGCTATTAGTAATTCGAATTTGTCGCTACCAACTACTTTGCAAAAGAATACAAAAACTCAACACCAGTGTATATACTGCGAGAAGATATTTACTTTAATTTGCAATTTGAGACATCAAAAAAATATTTATTTGGGAAAAACTGCTATAAATAAACATTGTTGCGATAAATGTCAGTGTGTGTTTACTGACCATATGCAGTTTGAAAAACATGACATGCGAACATGTTACAGTGTAAATCTCACCAGCTTCTGTATCAGTGTTGTTTTTGTTGGAAGTTATTTACTTTATGTAGCAATACGTATCATCATCTGAGGAGCAATAGTTTAACGAACCCCGAGTACATCGGTGTATATTGTGTGGTCATTTGTTTACAAGGAAGTCTACATTAGTGAAACATATGGTAAGATGTAAACACAATTTATCTTAGTAGTGTGTTTTTTTCACGAGTTCTACATATATTTGAGAGTATTACGTATTTTTGTATTCTTATATAATGTTTAATGTTTTAAGATGTAATAAATATGATTGTGATAGTATTATAATTTTTTATTTGGTAAAATTTAATGGTTGGTTGGTTTGACGTGAGGAAAGATACATAATTTAAATTTTTTATTATTGGGGTGCTAGTTTTAATTGGGTTGCTTACACAAGGGTTTCTGGTTTTGTCGAATGTATATGCGTTAACAGTTTTGCCCAGAGGGTTTTCCATTCTGACTCCTTGAGAGGGAATAATGTTTAAGAATAGAGTGGGCTGTTGTCAGCAAGGGTGTGCTCAATCCTTAATTTGGGGATAGAAAGCCAATTAGCAATTACAGATTAATAATAAGTATTAGTGTATGTAGAAGAATACGTACATGATTTGCTGAATGTTTATGATGTAGGATTTCACAAGGCATAAGCAAATGTTTATAACTCTATAGACCAAAGAAGGAGTGACACTCAATGGAAACTGTTCAGTTACTGAAATTGTTTTCTGAAAGAATCCCTGCTTGCTATATGGAGGAAAAAATTAAGTATGGTAACAACAGGGAACCATGATTTGTACTCAATGTTTTGAGTGAGGCTATTGTTTCATTTAGAGTAACATAAAGGTTTTTATTTATTTTAATGATAATATGCAACATCTTATAAATGATTATTTTTAAAAGTATTTCTTTTATCTTTATATTGACATACTCCGTTTAGATATGTGTAAGGAATTTTATTTTTTAACATTGTATTATTGTTTACGAGGCTATATGTGGAGATGGGTGCCTGAGGTAGCTGTACTCTCTGTGGTTGCGCAGCACCCCGCCAGAAGTGTTCTGTAGCGACCAAGTTGTTAGTTTATTGAGCGCAGATATATCCTCTTGCCCCTGTCTCGCCCTACGAGGGTGTGCGGTGTAATGGCTTCGACCACTGGGAAAGTAATTCTCTCTCCTCAAGCTGCCACAATTTTTACGCTCCTGGCGATAATCGATGGAACTATGTTTCCCCTTGACCCCTTGCCATTCTTCTCGGAGCGACCCACCCGGTGTTGTAACTCTTGCGTTTGCCGGTCAACTGCATTTCTGTGGTCCACAGCACTCCAACCAGGAAAAAATGTAAACACTCTCGCCTGACAGTAAGGAATCTCCATTACGCACGCACACACACACATGCATGCACGCACACACACACACACACATGTTCCTTGGGTTTTATTCTTGCTTAAAGTATTCCGATACTGCATCGGCGTGGTTGTGAAGTGTTAGTTACAAAATATTAAAATTACATCTCTTTAACGCAACACTTGAGAAAGACTACATTACTTATACGAATATTTCCCTCTTATTTAATCTTAAGATGTTTGGGGTTTGAACAAATGTTTTTAGAATGTGTCTATATCCAAGCTCCGAGCTGTTCGGATGAGTAGTTCCACCCTATATGTGTGTGTTTACTTAGATATGCAATAACTAAATCGGTACACATGTATTTACCTTCACTGGGATTTGAATCAAGGAATATAAAAATATAAAAGTATACCTGTATTTACATTTGAATTACCCTCTATGGGGGTCAAAGGAGTATCTTAGTATAACTGTAAATGTTTTAACCTTGGCGGAATTCGAAACAAGAACTACCCAAATACAAACACAGTTAAGCAATACTTGCCCTCGCCGGGAATCGAAGCAAGATATGGGTCAATATAAATATATTTGTTTTCTTTGCCCTCGATGGGGAATTGAACCAAGAAATGGTGCAGTATAAATGCATTTATGGTTTAATTATCCTCTATGGGATTCGAAGCAAGGTTTAGGTGCGTATAACATTATTTACATTATACTTGCCCTCAAAGGGGTTCAAACCGGGAAATAGTCCAGTATAAACATATTTATGTTTCACTTACCCATGTCAGGAATCGACAGCAACCAAGATGGTGGACGCATATCACAAACACATTAGCGCTTCACAACTCAGTTGCGAGTGAGCAGTGGTCGGGGTAGGGTGTGTATTTAGTGTGTACTTAGTTTCAGTACATGTAATTATTATCTGTACTTGTTCATTATGCAATTTACACATTACACATAATCACTCGTTCAATTATTAATTATGCAATTAACTTCTAAGTAAAACTAATTACCCTCTACGAGTTCCGAACCAAGGACTGGCTCCTCAACTCTCCTGGTTCAACCCTACATTCCCCCACCCCTAACCTTAAACCTCGTCACTTGTGTTTCAGTCTCCGATGCGTAAACATGTGTACTTAGTGTGTAATTACTCTTGGTACTTACTCATTACACAATTACTATATATGCAATTTCTCATTACTCATTATGCAAATGCTCATTATGCAATTATGCTACATGTAATTACATCTAATTACTCTATAAAGGTCTCAAATCACAGACAGAGATTCCTCAACCCTCCTGGTAAAACACTACACCCTCCTTACCGCGCCCCTAGCCTCTTGCTTTCCAGACTTCCTCAAAAAATTTCATAGCCCCACAAATGTCGCTTGGGTGCTTTGTCCATCAAAAGGGTACCCCACAAGCAAAGGCCAATCACAGCTCATCTCAGAAATGGTGGGAGAACCTGTCAGCCAACCACAACACACCTCCTAGAGGGTGTGGATGAGGGGAGGGGGATGATCCGTTTCCCCAGGTAAAAGGTTACCGGCAATTGATGTGCCACTTGGAGCGATCAATTCCAAGGTTAATCAAATGACACTTAGCACAGTATTATTCCCTAACTATTTAGTACCGCCCTGGCCCCCCTACTACTATTTCTTTTAGGACAAAGAGGGGCAGAAAGTGTACAGAAGATTTGATGAAAAGTGGAACAATTAAAAACAAAGACTAATTGCAATTAAAATGGCAATGACTGTGCTACTCAATCTAAATGTCTGCTACTGCCAACCATGTTGGATTTTTAATAGCTAAAATAATGTGTAAGCTTTACATAGGAAATAATAGGAAGAACTGTAGATTCAGAAATGTCAGCTATGTGTGAATTCCATTTGAAAACTTGGTTTCTAGTTTCTTCAAATGATGTGAAAAAATCCAAGACTCAAGCAAACAATTGAAAACTACCCACTTGACATTATTCCTGGCCCAGATCCACAGCTGATAAGACTAAAAATATGTTTTGCAAGCCATTAGACAATCGAAAAATATTAGAACCTTTGTAAATACTTTACTGAGATCTTCACACAGATTGCCATCAGCTTCCCTGATGTCAGTGCGTGGCTAATTTCCCTTATTCTGCCAGTGACTACTACTTCAGATGAGGTCATTTTTCAAAACTAAAAATGATCCGAGATGTACCACATCACAGAACCGCCTGAGCTGTAAAGCAATATCTACATGAATTGACCAAAGAGCAAAAAATAAAACTTTAACCACGCAATAACACAATTTGAAGGTAAAGTCACGGAAAATATTATTTTGAAATTTTTAAATATGCCTACAATATTTAATTGTTAATACTGTTTATGAGAGTCTACCTTTTATTAATATTACCAATTTCACTTTCTCGTTAATGAAAGTTTTATGTTATCTACAATCACATGTTTAAATTTTATGTAATTCTTTAATGTCATTTATCAATAACATTATAGTTTTAATGAATTTTTTCTGGAAAAAGGAATTTTTTTAAAAAATATTTTTTTGAGAAAGATTTTGTGAGTAAAATGTACCTGGGCTCTTTATGTAATACATTTTTTGTTAGAAATAGTAATTTTTTTTAATAAATATTTTTGCTGCAGTAAATGATTTTACATTAATGCACAAAAAATGAACTTGGACCAGCGGATCGCACAATTTTAAGATGTGTTTCATTTTATTGACATTTCATTTTATAACTTTGTATGACAAAAATTTTCCTCATAACCAAGTTCTTACTTCCAATGTCTACCCTTTTAAACAAATGTAAATAAACGTCCTTCCATTTATATAATCCACAGCAAACCACCTTTTCATTCACCTAATTATTTATGAATCACATGTCATTCATTTAAAAAATAATGGTTACTAAAATCGCTAATTATTATTTCCTGGTATTTTATAAAATACTTCTAAACACCGGCCATAATTAATTTTAGGCAATACAGAAAAACACATTAAACAAATAGAAATTAAAGCAACTTAGAGCTTACTTAAGCAAATAATATAAAATTAACAAAGAACCATCTAAACACACGTATAAAACGCTAGTGATACATGGCACATTTACGAAACCCCCAAACATGTCATACATGGGGTGATTTTTTAAAGGTTAGCATAAAAAAATGAATGTACGAATAGACTAGGTATACTGTTCTAATAGTCATACGGATAGGAATGGAATTTGATGCATTCCACATAATGTTAGATGTTGTATGGTAATATAAATAATCACATGAAAATTAATTTTGATGTTGCAATTTCGTAGGGATAATCAAAAGTAATTAACCATGGCCAGGGAACATCTTCACGCTGAATTAGGTGGAGGGGAAAAGGAATATTAAAAGGAAAACCCTCTCTCATGGTATCAGCAGAGGAAAAATTTCTCAGCTTAAGGGGGATCAGTGCCCACCATAGTAGATTTTTAAAATTTTTGCAAAAACCTGCATTATAAATTTTGTATCAAATTTTACCAAACCAATACAATACAGGACAAACAATTGTACATTATCTGAAGTTGGTATTGCTAACTAGTGTGGTTGGTTTAACTGCTGTAGTCGCCCGCAGGAAAAACACTTCTTCCCAGCCATTACTAGTTACAAATTAATAAATGAAGTGGACACCTAACAACTTTAAAAAGCTTGAGATGCTTTGTCGTGTCGTAAAATGGTGTGGGGAAAATTCTGTTAAACCAAATTAAATGTAAGTTATGGCGAAATATGGATAAATCCAAGATGACGAGGGCTGGTCCACCTAAACATAAAGGGTCGTAACGAGTTAGCCCAACGAGTTAGCCCACGCCTCCAGTAGGCTTGAGGGATAATCTCCCCCGGGCCAGTGACGTGATTAAAAATTAAATTCGCTAATATTAATGTTCGTAGTATGTAAATTAATACAATTATACATATCAAAGCAAAACTAGTCAAGTCTCATGAATATTGACTAAACCGTTTGTGCGTAATCGCAAGTGTTTCGCTTTGATAGAAAGTCGCATACAATAAGCTGTTTCAGCTTCCCTTGTGTTGTCGACTGGTGCGAGTTGAAGGGAGACAGAGACTGGGACTCGCAAAGGCGTGATAGGCAAGGCTAGCTCTTCCTTGTGAATCTGACGATCCGAAACACTATTGGCAGTTTAATCAGCATTTCAAAGCACATACAGTTGCAGTTATTAAGTAAGCTCAGGACTGTAAATCTATCAGCAGTGGTAACTACATGAGAAGGGGTAGAATTAATTGTTGGATCTAGCTACAAGAAACTGGGCGACACACTACCGATTCCATAGCAAAAGTAATCTAATTTGAACTCTTTTTTTTTACTTTAAATTAAAACCCGAAAGTCGAGCATGGTGAGTGGAACAACTGTAATTATAGCTGTATGAGCAACACAAGGGTGCCGGGCAAAGAATGTGCATTACAGTACCGCTGGTAATAGATTGGCATTCCAAACTTAGGGGATTAAGTATAGCCTACATGTAAACACCGAATACACAAACACGTGCCAGCACTATGAAAGCACCATCAATACACTGCACCAAAAAACAGCTGCAGTAGAAAACACACATTCAGCTGCTGAAACGAGCTATCCATAAAGCTTTGTGATTATCACCACCCTATCAAGAGGCTTGTGCCGGTATTCAGTAGTTTAACCGAGGATGCCAGGAGGTAACCAATACATTGCCAAGAATTTTCCCTGTAGTGAAGTTATGCGAGTAGAGTTGTCCTCGAGTCGTCTTGTTGGTCCTGTGGATAATTGGGCACAGACTGGGAAATAGAATGGGAAAATCATGATAGTAGGGCTATTTTCATGTCGCTATTTTGGTACTCTATAGTCCAAGACAGGCGAGACCATCATATCTACCAGTGAAGGTACCACATAGAGAATGGAGTATCCACGTAAGATGTTGCATGCGTGTGTGTAGAGAATTTGTATCTGGACAAAGCATTTACACAAGCATGTCCAATAACATTACTTGGCGAAACACCTGCCACAAAATATTCAACATATGGTGGTAACATTAGAAGCTGACAACAGGGGCATTTACAGAACTACTTGAAAGGTTTGAAATGCAGGGCGATCCGTGAATACGAACACACAACTGTAACGAGCAACATAAACTCCCAAGAGGGGGAAGCAGCTCTATTACAAGAATGGACGGAGTCGCACAGCCAAAAGCCCTGGAGGAGGCGCAATATGGGTAAGTGTGCTGCCAAAAACAAGGAACAAGACAGTTATAAAATAGTGGAATACTCTATCGCAAGGGTTCAGCCCAATACAAACAAGGGTCGAATGGTGACCGGAAAGCGCAAGGGTTCAGCCCAATACAGACAAGGGTCGAATGGTGACGAGAAAGCAAACGGCAATGAACCTAGTAGCAAGGTCTTACACCAAGACCAGGATCACAAAGAGCAGGCCATACCTCCACGCACGATGATGGGAGGTAGGTAAAAATCCACATCACACATACATATTGAAAATCTGGAAAGGTAAAGACTACTACCTACGAAGATTTCTATTGATAGGTAATGCATGCAAAAAGTGGGATTAAGTATTCATTGTCCCAGCAGCATATGCAGCTGGACATTGGCGAAGCCGGAAAAGGGCAATTATCATGATTATTTTACAGAAGTCTGACTGATAAGCACAGAAAAACAGTTCTGAATGTTGGAATCTGCCTGTACAATTTCCAAGCAACAATCGACACTGGAGCAAAAGCTAGTCAAGAGCAGACACAAGAAATAAATAGATGTCTTACACACCACAGAAATCACTTTAGTCTGCATAAGCAGCAAATGTTACGAGATGAAATATGGTATTTGGTATTTAAGTGACCAATGTAAATAAATTTTGATGTCGCAATTTCAAGTAGAGATAAGTCAAAATGGATGAACCATGGCTAAGGAATATCTTAAAATCAGAATTAGGAGGGGGTGGGGTAATAGGAAGAGTGGAAGGTAAACCATTTTTCATGGTAGGCCTACCAGTCGAGGAAAAGTTTAAGTGCTCAAGAATCATGGAACAAGCTAGCCTCCAGTGAGCTTTAGGAGAATGCGCCCCCTTCTGCTAATATAAAATATTGACTTTGTTAACATTAATAACATTAGGAGTATGTAATTTAATATATTAAAATAACTATACATCAAAGTAAAACTATCCAAGTCTCGTAAAAATTGAATAAACTGTCCATGCAGAATTACAAGAGTGTGTATCGCTTACATACAAAGTCACACGCAATTGGCTGTTTCTGCTTCCCTTGTGTTGTTGGCTGGTGTGAATTGAAGGGAGACCAAGATGGAGATTCGCGTGGATGCGATAGGCGAGTATGGAAATAAGCTTGGTGGCGGTACCATTCCTAGTGAATTGGACAGTTCGAAAGGATATTGGCGGCTTAATTTAGCATTTAGCAGTGATAACTACGAGATAAGGGGTAGAATTAATTGTCACACCTAGCTACAAGACACTGGGCGAAACTTTCTACCAATTCAATTGTTTCAGGATGCTGATTTGATAGCTTTTTTTATTTAAATTAAAACCCTAAAGCCAAACACAAAAAGTGGAACTGCTGTACAAGCAGCATAAGGATGCCAGGCAAATATATTGCATTACAGAACTGCTGGTAACAGTTTGACAAATTAAATTGTGTGCAAAAATTGTAACAAACTTAACATATGTTTTGATACCACATAAAATGCAATGTATTAATCTATGTAAGAACACTTTTTTCCACCTATTCCTCCGTGGTCTCTTGTACACAGAATCCTTTCAAATGTTGAGAAAATGAGTCTAAAATGTTGAGAAAATGAGTCTAAAATGTTGAGAAAATGAGTCTAAAATGTTGAGCAAACAGGTCTAAAATGTTGAGCAAACATGTCTAAAATGGTGCATGACCGTGTCTACAATGGTGCATGAACATGTCTACAATATAGCTTGAGCATGAATACAATGTTGCGTGAACGTGTTTACAATGTTGCGTGAACGTGTTTACAATGTTGCGTGAACGTGTTTACAATGTTGCGTGAACGTGTTTACAATGTTGCGTGAACGTGTTTACAACATTGCATGAACATGTCTACAATGTGGCATGAATGTGTCTACAATGTGGCATGAATGTGTCTAGCATGTTGTGTGAATGTGTCTAGCATGTTGTGTGAATGTGTCTAGCATGTTGTGTGAATGTGTCTAGCATGTTGTGTGAATGTGTCTAAAATGATGTTTGAACATGCCTAAAATTCTGCGTGAATGTATTTAAAATGTTGCATGAAAATATCTAAAATGTTGCGTGAACATATCTAAAATGTTGTATGAACATGTAGAAAATGTTGTATGAATGTTCTAATATGTTGTTGTTAAACTGTAGCATTTAAAATTATTTTATTTATCAATCCACAGTTGGTTTAGTTGTAGTTATCATTGAACTAGGAGAAAATAAACTGTATGAATCTCATGATCTTGTAAAATTTACAGTAATTTGGAGGGTAGGTATTGCAACCGCACTCGAAAAACAAAAGTAAGACACTTCCTCTCTAAACCTGGAACTGAGAAATCCAAGTAACGAACCTGACTGAACTCTGAGTGTTTGTTTAAAATTTCTGAACGTAGTCATCAAAATTATGTTAAATAAATCTGTGGTAGTAACATAATGCTTTACAAATTACCAAAGAAAAAGAACGGGCAATTAAAAAATGTTTAACTACTCAAATATGCAGTAATTTTGAAGCTGTGAAAAAAGGTATCTGAGCAGATTATATATATATCTATATCCCCCTGCATATCATAGTGCAGGGATTAAGGATGCAGTCCTTGACAATTTGAGATAAAAGCAAGCAACTTGTATAGTTGTTAACTGGACCCCTCTTGAATGATTTTTGAAGCGGTGACCATCAGTATATCAATGAAATGGTTGCTCTCTTAAGACAAAAATAGCTATGTACAAAATTAAAGAACTTCCTACAAAATTGATCCTTATCACATTTTATGTAGGTCATACCGTTTGAGATACGGGGCCATTTATAATTTGATTTTAAGGATGCTAGGGTAACCCGATTTAAACTGCATTGATAGATATTGTTGGGCAAATTTTAATAAAAATCAACACAGACGGCTTGTACAATTAAATATAAGTTATAAAATGTAATTATAACTTGTAACATATAAGAAATCTGCCCCTTAACATCTCCAAACCCCACCTCAGTTTTTCATTTTAAAAAAGAACAGTAAAAAAATTGTATCAATTACTTTTGCCGGTATACCATATTGTGACATTGACCATTGCAACATATTCACAAATATTGGGTAAATATCTCTACTAATGAAGGAAGGTTGTAAAGAGTATGTGACCTCTCCTCACACCCATGACAAGTTGCATTAACAATACCAATACTTAAAAATAATACTAATTTTGCTTTACGTGAAAATGTGACTGTTTTATTAATTTAAGGCTAAGCAGCCAAGACCAAGATAACACTTATTATTCCTCTGCTACATGTATCTCAAATATTAGCTATTCATGGTAAAGTGAGCAATTTAAGCCACCTCCTCCCGCCAATAGGCATTAACCACTAATACGTATATTTTATTGCTGCATCAGACAGTGTAGTGTATAGCCAACACCACGTTTATTAGTCACTACAGTAAAATAGCATTAACAAGTAGCGGAAAGATAGAATTTTGCTGACAGGCAAAATGTACCTGGACCTTAAAAAGTGCTCACTTAAACGTGAACAACCTATAGCGCCTCCGACAACCTCCCTGAGAAACTAAGTCGCCCCGTTTAAATATGGGAGAGAAACCAGTTTTTAAATTCCTTAAAACATATTTACCTAATGACCAAATTTTATCAAAATAAATTCTTCATAAATGACATTTTCTACAAAAGAGGCTATAAATTTTCTATACTTAGAGGTTGCCATTCAAGAAATAGGTTTTATAATGCATTTGTAAGTGCTATGATAAACCATGAATAAGTTAGATTTGCTTCAAAATATACCTTTTAAAGTACCACTATCACAATTATTTTCACTGCCACTGCATTGACCATCAAATAACAGAGTGCAGAGAACTACAGCTGGACTTTTTTGCATTTGCAACATGCAGACATTGACTCTGAAGCCGATGCGAACATGACGAGGCAAAATAACGAAACTCATAATGCATGCTGCAGCAGATGCTGCATCTAGAGGCTGCTACAAAATTATGATTAGAACCATGGACACTGATGTACTGGTTCTTGCTGTTTGCTTCATTACTCAGCTTCAGAATTTCGAAGAACTATGGGTGTCCATTGGCACTGGTAAACATCAGCAGATTATAGCAGCTCATGAGATCTAGTCAGCCTTGGTCCTAACAATTCAACTGTGTTACCTGTGTTCTATCCCTTTACTGGCTGTGAAACTGTCTGTTTTGAGTAGCAAGGGGAAGAAAACAGCTTGGAAAAACTTGGAAAGCCTTCCCAGAATCAACATCACTGTTTTTGGCCATGGTACGAGTAGCCGAAGAAATAAAGGCCATAATCATCCATTGCTGCATCTAATTCCAGGGAGCTGAATTTTTCTCAGGTGATAGGCCCTTATGAGACATGCATTTTATAAAAAGTCCCCGCTTATCCTCCTTGTGGTTCCCCCCACTTCCCCCTCCAAAGTGTGAAAATGATTACCTTCACTAAATTGCTTGTTGTAAGTCCGTTACACTGCAAAACCTGGCAGAATCATTCAATTATTTCGCGAAAATTGGGATTGCCAACCTCATTTTTCATTCATGTTCATGAAGCTATTAATCTAGGTAGGCCTATAGAAATTAATTAAAATAATGTTTAAATCCTATGCCCAATGTCAGAGAAATTTGAGCTTCACCTACGAAACAAAATTTTGCAGCTTGCACAGCAATATCACAT
Organism: Dryococelus australis; assembly: GCA_029891345.1. NCBI lineage: Eukaryota > Metazoa > Arthropoda > Insecta > Phasmatodea > Phasmatidae > Dryococelus > Dryococelus australis. The sequence continues at coordinate 231,357,971 of CM056996.1, read as the reverse complement.
AGTTGTGGTAGGTGGGGTACAAGGTTGACGCATGACGTCTTACTTAATATAATAAACGACTCCTACTTATCAGTCAAATACACTCCTGACAAGCTTGTTCACAAGTCACGTCACTGCCGCCGACGTCAACAAGATTGTATTATTTACCGGTCCACGACAGATGTCCCAATGATAATTATTATTTCACCCGATGAGCCACCGAGACAATGCAAGATATCCGTGGCAAGTACAGCAGTGTGCCGCTAGATGCCGCCATAGACAGATTTAGATTCCAGCGCTCTTCACTATGCCGCCCGCTCGGAGGATCTAGATGCCAGGTTCACACCAAATGTGCCCCCTCTCCAAACACACTACGCCAGCAGAAGAAGTGATAGCTGAGAAGTACAAAAGGGCCGGCAGCCAAGCCTCCAGATCGCCAGTTCTTCTCAGTACTCTATCACTTTCTAAGCTCTCATGCCCCAGTTACTGGTGCCAAAGCTCTAACCTCTCCTAAGCTTTATCGCTCTCCTCACAGGGCCAAAGATCATCTCCAGTGGACTCCAAAGGAAGACCCAGCGACCGTCAAGAAGTTACACTTAGACACGTTCGGTCCCTTACGGACAGTCACCTGAGAGTAGAGCTCGTCTCGAAGATACACACATTAAGTAACTGCCTAATCCACCCAGCTTCACACAGGGTCCCTTCCCCTGTTTAACGATAGGGTGTTTGACCTTCCGTATACTCCGTGGGGGGATTAGGAGTTAGCACCTCTGCCATCAGTGTTTATTTCACTTCCGTAAATAAACACCGTTCTTACCAGTCACCTTAACTTTCACTCCAAGCTCCTTCCTGTGTCACATCAGGGCTGCAGGACTTGGCCGGAGACCGGGTTTTGATACTGCCGAACGCACACTGAAAAGCAGAACAAGTACATCCTTGAAAGGCCACCCGTTCCTTGTACGTCGTAGGAGGAACAGTAGAGCAACGACATTAGGATACCGTCCTAGGGAAATTGACTTGTCAGCTCGAAGTCGCCCCTTCCTCGTCGCTCCCTCTGTGGTACTGAGGAGGGGTTTTTCTTTAAGTTCGGGGAGGCCAGCGACCCCTAGACCCTCAACACACCACCATTGGAAGGAACGATAGAGCTACGACATTAGGCACACTCACGGTGGATTGAACTTGCCGGCCAGGTGCCCAACTCTCATCGCTCCCCTAGTGATGCACAGAGGGCTGCATTCTGGTGCAGGTAAGTATACTCCCACTGGACACCCACACACTGTTAAACACTGACACGTCAACTGCACACCTCCTGCCGCTTAGATCTATACCTCATGACGTACACCCACCGGAGTCGAGTTGAGAGGCGGGCCAGAAAGGCGACGGCAATTGCTAAGCTTTCCCAGGGAGTACGTACCCTTCCTAACGGGTTCAGGTTTCTCAGTCCACTGGAAAAAGCAGCACTTCAACGATGCCTCAGCATACCAATTCCAAACATCGTTCCCATCGGATTGTTCGAGCCACCCACCAGGATCACAGAGGGATACTATCCTGTAGTGCAGGAGGCACTCTTTGGCCTCAGACAGCCAGACGCGACTCGCCTAGCATTGCCCAAGTTACCTAGGGGCAGGGGCAGTCTGACAGCCGGGACTGTCACACATCAAGGTTAAGGGGAATATGTGCCTCGAGGAAATTATATCCCCATGCAGTCTTTTCCAAGAAATAATGATTACAAAAAATTTAATACAATTGCAAGTGGAAACTCGCAGCATCTTATCTCATGCGTGGAGGCTCACGAGTGCTAAACCAATCACAATTTATTAAACATCTTTAAAAAAACTCTTTGCCACCTTTATTCTGCAGTAAATGTATTGTCCCCAAATATTTAGAATTTTTATTGCAGTGTAACAAAATTATCCATATCAGTAAACAAAAACACTTAGATGAGACACCTTCAGCCATTCACTTGCAAGAAAATTTAGCGCAGTCATTAATCCGATCTTTAAGCAGTTTGCAACTTCTGACCCTGAGAAACACCCCTTAAGATCATATTTCAGACATGCATTTCGGACAACATAACATTCTTAAATTCTATTGCACTGGAAATAATGGGTACCAAAAACTGCACTACAATTGCTGGCTTGAAACAATGACATTCATAGTGAACTGAGGCATACGTTACAAAATATTCCTTCTGTATTCAAAGCATGTCTCTCCACTTGCCACAGCAAGCACTCTGCAGTCAGCATAAAAGTTTAAATTTACAATAATGTTCTAATCCTCAAATATCAAGTAAGGTACCACTTGTTACAGCCAACATTCCTCCACAATTTTGGCATTCAGACTGTTACCTCTCCAATTACAAACGTGAACCAACACAACGTAGGTATTATTGTCCCATTCACTCTAGTGCGATATGAGAGAGAACCTACCGGTTTTGATCCGTTTTTGCAACTGGAAGCACATGCATGACCACAGGGTTTCCCACGTCTACAGGATAAGAGATGTCAATGAAATTCATAATAAATTGTGTAGGCAATAAAATTTGAGAATGCACTGTAATTGATTCCTATTTCGAAATTAAATATTTCCCCCTGCATAATTATGTATTTATGGCTAGCTGAATTTTCAATCAAGTAAATACTAACTACAGCAATATTACATGTTTCAAAGCTTTTGAGGGGACTGCAAATACAATTATTTATCTGAACTATATAAATCCCACATCTAAATATACTTGTGATATGTCAGTATAAATATATATATTAAAATTTTACAATCAGGCACACAAATAGCCTATTAATATCAAAATACAAACTAGAAGAGAAATCCACAGTACTTACTCAAAAAGAGCGAGAATTTAAAAAAACTGCTAGAAAAATTATTCAACTGCTGTTTGCAATGTATTTTAATTTGACAACTTCCGATTAATTTTAGTATCGGGTAATCCAGCATTATTTGAGCCTAGAACTGGAGGGAATTACCCACCCTTGCAATATCACTTTCTCACTGCTTTGGAGTTAGAAATTTATTATCAACTAACTCCATGCCATTTTTTTCACATAATTTTGTAGCATCAAAAGTGACAAAATCCTCAAACAATGGCATAACATTTTGTTGTATTGTCTTTTCAACATTACATGTTGCTAAATAGTGGGCTGTATTGTGGTATAAATGAACTCCATGAAAATACAGTAAAACCCTGTCCCAACATTTCTGCTTGTAACATTATCCTGGTTAATAAAGCTATCTTCCCTTAATCCTCAAATCAATTATATAACAGGATACTGCAATACTTTAGACACTTCCTTCACAAAAAAGGAGAATTTTTGCAACTCTTCAGAAATGTTTTGCCACAGTTTTAGTGTATATTGCAAAATTTTAATTTGATACACAAACTGAATGAAATTAAATGTATTAAATTTATTGACAAAACAACAATGCATATTAAAGGTGTAATGCCCTGTATCAAACTTGTATGTATAGTACAATCAATAATAAAGTCAGTACAGATTTGACAGAACACTAATGCATAAACTGCTATGCAATATACAGAATACACCTTTACACGTGATTACATAACTATAAAAACACAACTCAGAATATACAAATTATAAATTACAGCAAAATCCATCTCCAGATTTAAGATATTAGCCTAAAACAGCTATCAGTACAATAAAACATTTCACAGATCCTTATTCTAGAGAATGTTTATAAAAACATAACACAAAATACCCTTAATACTTTGCAATAAATGCAACAAAGTGAAAATCTCCACTTCAGTGATGTTCACAATTTTTTGCATGTAAAATTCTATCTGCACATTGTGAACTGACCTCTTTGGTCAGATACTTGAAGCTGTTATGTATGTGCATGCCTATTAATGTTCCCTAACACATCTACCATGGTGAGACACTGCTGACTCCCATCAAACCTGATTTACAATCTTGCTTAAATGAAAATATTCCTCATAAGCAAATAATGTGCACCTGTTAACCAAAAACAAATCAAAATAGTGCTTGAAACAAGCACAAACATTAAGAGGGCTATGTACCTAGAGCTTGCAATGCATTTTTTTTTACAAAACTATTTAACTTGTGTCGTATGTACTGATCCATGAAGAGAAAATATACTTGAGACGACGTACAAAGACTACTCTGAAGACCACGCAAATTAGAAACACTATTTAAAAGTTCTCCAACATAGTTAAAAACACCCTTTTCAAAATACCTTACCGCAAAAAGTATTAAACAGAAACACTCAAAACTAGCATAGGGACATTAATGTACTTTGCCACAGGCTTTGAACTAATAAAACAATAGAATCACCACTTAGTATCCCATAGTTAGAGCGGTACAATGAAAACACCTTGCTTGTAGGTGCACTAGGGTGATGGGTACATATGTAGATGGTGTCATTTGCTCACTTCTGTGCCCCGACAGCTCCAGACACACAGAACTCTTAACAATAGCTGCGCAAAATTAAGAATGAAGAATATGGTTTTCCTTTAGGTTATTAATGATTACACCAAAAAGAAAAAAAAATTGTGTTCAATCATGGTGACATCAAACCTGCTGTCACTGTAAACATATGTTATAAATCGTTTTCTTTTTAAAAAAAAATCTAAAAACAGAAAATGTGAAACTATCTACACTACTATAAAAAACTTCCACTTTACTGTGCAACATATTCTATAGAAGTTATATTCTGCATTGCTTTAACTAAATACATTGACATGTACAAGGAACTATAATACAGCAGTTTGTCGCTACATAGAACAGTTCAATTAATCTCTGATACATCTTTGATAAGACCACATAACAAAATGAGCCTACTATGTGAAAAAAATTAACTCTAAAAATTTTACATACAAAAAATTGAATAATTAATACAGCCTGTTCACAGTAAACTAAGCACATCTAAAGCCTGACTAAGATATACTTGTACGCACATAGTGTATTTGTCTACCACATGCAAAATTAATATTCCAATGCTGAACCTTATCACTTTATTCATACATTGGTCGATTCAAACAGTAGTTTTCTTTTTAAATAGAATATTTTACAAATGTTCTAATTCTTAACATTTACATGCATTAAAAAACAGTGATCATTTCAGTGTTCCCAAATAATTACATAGCATTTTCAATTCAACATTAAGGCATGGAACTAGTTTCCTTTTATTGCTATCAACTGAACTGGACCTATGCCAGTCAGCGTGCCTGTTAAAATATATGCAGATACATGCAATGACATTTTTCAAACAAACAATTTCAAATGTGCTCAGTTTACACTGAACAGCCCACATCAAAAATTAAGACTACAAAAAAATGCTTACAAGTTGATAGGCACCTATTACAAACTTTGTATGCAATTTATAAAAACCTGAATCATGCTCTAAGACATTTATAGAAATGTTTCACCAAAGCACAATTTTCTGAAAAACTTTGTTGTAATAAACAATTCGAAAAAACTACAGGAAAAAATATACCATCGAAAAATTTATAACACCTTATCACTGAACTGCAGTAACAAAAAGCACAAATTTGCAGATTCCATTTTAAAAAATTCCACTTTACTTTTCACTATTTATCTCTTATTCAGCATTGTGTATTGACTGAAATGAAAGCCTTTGCTGTTCATATCCAAACTCTAATTCTGGACCAAGGAAGTTATCTTCTGATTCACTGTGAGTCACGTGAGACACTTTCCTACCACCATGTGCCCTGCGTAGTCGTTCTGCTGCAGCCCGCACTGCTCGATAATGGGAACGCTCATGTTCACTCATGTTTGATCGCCGAAGTCTTTCAGCAGCTGCACGCGCAGCTCGCTGTTTCACCTGCTGTTCGTAGCTCATATTCGCCCGCCGCATGCGCTCTGCAGCAGCTCTTGCAGCCCTGTACTCTGCTCTTTGCTGCTCCGACATACTCGCTCTACGCAAACGCTCTGCCGTTGCACGTGAAGCACGATACTCAGCACGCTGCTGCTCTGTCATGTTCGCCCTGCGTATTCTCTCTGCAGCTGCACGAGATGCCCGCTGTCCTACGCGTTGCTCATAGTTCATGTTAGCCCGCCGCATGCGCTCCGACTCAGCATGTGTAAACCTTAGTTGCGCCTGCTGCTCAAATGTTAAGTTGAGCCTGCGAAGACGCTCTGCCTCCGCATGTGCAGCACGCTGCTCCCGTCTGTGACCCTCCTCCTCCTCACTGCCGAAGTCACGCACGTGTTCACCTCTCAAACTAGCTATGCGGAGCCGCTCGAATGCTGCATGTGTAAATCGGCACATCACTCTGCCATCGTAAGCCATGCTGGTCATGTCCTTGATGTCAGTGTCCTTAGCTCCTTCCATATTTGTCTAGTGGTGGCTGAAGAGTGCTGCCAACTATCTTCTTCCTCGTATTGCGTCTAGAAATGAACAAAGAATCCAGTCTCAGACGACAGCCAGTGAATGAATCCTTGAAGATAGCGTAGAGAACTATGACATTGTTCAGTAGCAGATATACAGTTAGGCTTACATTAGACACACAATTCACTTCACATCACATTTGTTTCGTCTTAGGCCTTGCTTGAAAAAGACAAAATCTTCTTCCATGCAATACACTTAACACAACACTAACTAGAAACACTTTTAAAAAAATTTAAACTAAACAATAGTAAAAAATTAAGTTTTAAGGGTAACTTAATTCAAAATATAACAGTTTTTAATGTCACACTTATACTCTGCTTACAAAATGTATTCAGGTTACACTACATTAATGCAGCATTGAAAAGATGAGCTGCACAGCAATTTTAACTAACACAGTCAACACAAAGTTAAAAAAAAAATTTCAGGCAAAAGTCATTAATGTTTCATGTGATGTGAAACCGTTCATTAAAAGTTAACATTCACCAGAAAAACTAACTTCTAGAAATTTGTAACTCCGCAAAATACAGATTGGGTACACCTTTCGAACCAAGCTCTCAAAATTTGTACTTGTCAGTAAATATCACTGTTCAAATAATCTGAATATCCAAGGCAATACCCCAAAATATAGTAATTTCACATCAACTTGTGACTTGGGTAATACAAATAATATAAAGTAATATGATGAAGTGTCAACATTTCTCTAAGCCAAATATTCTGGTGCTAAGTCTAGTACTAAATTGGTTGTCCCCAAGGGTAGAATAATGCATACTAAAAACTGCCTACCAATATCCGTGGTGTGCTCTCTTTGTGTAGTTAAGTCTTTGCCTAGAATTATTTTTAATTCAAATTTATTCATATTTCCATGATGTAATAAATGAAACATAACCATTAGTCTAAAATACTCTATTAGAAACACCACTGAATAAGTAGAGGTCAAATTGTTCAATTACTTAAGTATAATTTATGTCTGTGTGACAACACAGCTCTAAACTACATCAGATGTATTTACAATGATTTTTTTTATTGAGAAACATTGGAAACTGTGCACACCGAACAAATTATTTTCTGATACAGCTTACTTTTCCTTTCAAAATAAGTTAAGGTTTGGATCATTCCTTCATGAAATCAACAAATGGACTTTGCCACACCATTTCTGATTTTGATGAAATGTGGTACCTTATGTACACTAATCGTCTAGACTCCAAAACAATTTTTATGATATTTTTAAAAACATTTACTTTATTTGATATCGCCTACTGTAGACTGTTGTAGACTTTTTCGCTGCAACAAAATCAGCTTGGTGCAGTATTTACATGAATTTTGGTTCGCTGTACTGTAGCACAACTGTGTCATTTAATGGCCTTCATTTGAATTTACAGCGCAACAGTGCATTTGTAATTTTTCTAATTATTAAAACTACTGCTGTGTGTTTTAGTGTATTCATTTATGCTTGAGTGTATCAAAAGACAATCCCAATGAAATATTAACCAAAAAAATCTGCATAAGTTAACATTTTTGCAAATCTACGTACGTGCCATGCATTGAACTTTCTATAGTTAAAATAAGTGAATTGCCAAAACTTTTACAATGGTCATGATTACCAAGACACAGAATTCAACAGATATGAATATGGGTTCGTAACCCGGTCGTGCTGGAACTTAAATTTATAACCAAATCTGTAGTTTATGGACAACCATAAAGTCTTGATTCACACTAACCAAATTATACCATCTGGGATAGCTGAACATGAACAAAATATAATATTTTTTCAGGAACAAAATAGCTGGTTCCACAGACAGAAAAAATTAATTTTTCTGCGCAAAACTGTTTTCTTATATTCAACATAAATGTTTTCTCAGTGTAAAAAATAACCATAGTATTACCATTACCTCAACTAGCTTATGTCCACGAAAACTACAGTTTCCACTTTTTTCCCCTTAAATTTCCGAATTAACTTTTTTCGAAAGAAACTAAGTAGGTACTTGAATACTTGAACGTGTGTATGAATCCGGTGAATGTTTCTCTTCTAACCACATCAAACTCCACTCCATTTCTGAATATTTTCAACACCTATTCTAAATGAATTTGTTATACATTAATGGCATTGCTACGGTGTCATGCCTCCCACTCCATCATTACAATATAATTTGTATATTATTTGTTGCAATTTATTCATTGCGACTTTGTTATAATAGGTAGGTAGAGATAGGTTTTTAAGGTGCGTTGGCAGCAGGCTCGTCAGAAATGGAGCAAGTTGCTTAGAGAAGTAGGGACAGGGGACTGTTTATGTCTTGAGTGCAAAATAAATGCCATATAAACCAGCCCAGCAATCGTTACTGAAAGCCACAGGATGGACACGGACCGGAAATCAAAACAGTGTACTCCTGAAAGTGAGTCTGGTTTCGTCACCACTGCACTTCACCCGTTAGTACGATACCATTGATGTGTACAGTACCCATAAAAATTCCATAATTCTTAAAACTTCATATAAATAGGAATACATAAATCATTGAAAGTTCCCTGCTTCTTGTATATTCTTACAAAATGTGTGAAAATAAATATTTGTAACATGTAATGCAGAATGTCAGATGTTATGAACTGAATAGGCTTTGTTCTAAAATTATAGATCAGTTGTGAATTATTAATCATAATTGCAAAAGTTGGGGATTTGATTAATTTTGTAAACACAAACTAGAATTATAGACAATTTTGGACTCTAAGTATGCTAAACAGCAGGAAATTATGAATATTATATATGTTCACTTTACTATATAAAACCTGTCCATGTAATGAGACCTTGATTACTTTTAGTTTTTCATACTTGCTTTCAGCATACAAAGTAACTCCTATTAAAATTTTGAATTATTTAGTGGATATTCTATAAACATGTATGTTATATATGGATATTCTATATACATATGTTATATACTCAAGCATGTACATACGGACATGCCCACGAATACGTCCATATTTCATTCTGCAGTTTGTACAAATGGCATGTATATTTGTACTCACCATAGCGGAACCACTGCCTTTTTTTTATATTAAAAGTGGCTGTGTCTCAGCAGAGAGATGTTTAGCCTTATTGGTTCTGTATTATTGTAACTGCAGAAGTTAGATATACTCTGATACTATTGGCATTCAAGCATCATTAATAATAATCAAATTAATACATTTACCACAGTAATTCAAACTAGGCATTCGTGGTCCAGTTCTACATACGAAAGAAAAATCTATCACTTTTATGAATGGTGTGCGCCTTTTTTTCCCTAATTTGAATAGTCTGTTTAAGGTAATTTTATTACATAAGCTACTACCTGTAGAAGGTGTTATTTGCACGGAACAAGACATCCTTAATTCACATACAGATGATTTATTTATAGCCTCTCCCAGGATTGATGGTACATATGTATACGGGAAATTATTCAAATATTAAAGTTCTTTCCATTATGAGGTACAAAACCTGTAACTAAAAAATATTATCAACACTTTTAATATAAAACAGTTCAGCAGTTAATAAATAGGCTACTGCTAAATATTTAACCGATATCAATCACCAGATAAATTATATATCTGCAAAGCACATCATCATTGGTTTAATCAAAACTAAAGTTTCATTACGATAAAAATAAGGGCTACACAATGACTAGAAAACATTATTACTTTTGCAATAAAAAATTTTTTTTTAATATATATTTAACATGTAAATGTTTGTAAAGTAAATATTTTGTGGGAGAATACGTTTTTCAGCTTTTATTTTTTTTTCATTCATTCTCCTGAATCAGTAATTTTTGTGGTCCTTCTTATGACCATGCTAGCTCACATCTAGAGAAAGCCGAACCAGTGGAGGCTGGAAACCCACTCTTAGGGTGACTAATGACTATAAGAGGCAATCAAGTGAGTCCATCTTTATTAAAATAAGTGAAATCAAGACGTTCCGACACTTCTAACTAACTTTTACGTAACATGAGGATATAAAACTCAATGTTGTACGAGTCCTTTTATTAAATTTATGCTTCCATAACAGAAAAAATGCTAATATGATAGTATGCATAGATTTGAATTTGTATATTTTGAACAACAAATACAAATACCCAAGCTCTTTCAAACGAAATGGGCAATGTACATTTTCATTTAAAAAAATTCTTTAGTACTTAATTGTGCTGCAAGTCCATGTAAATGATCCAAGTATAGCAAAGCAAAACAGAGTGTCGTGACTGCTCATTGTAGGCAGAACACAGTGTGTCACTTGCTCGCTCACCAACCAAGCAGCAGAAACAGCAAACAGGGAGGAAAGTATTCACTCCCAGACAGTAATTGATCAGGAGAAGAGATAACGAGCCACCTGCTAAACACCATCCCCATTCCTTCCCCCTTTCAAACCTGCTGGCCACTCATCTGGAAGAAGTTTTACCACTCCACACTACCATCATTTCCAGAAGAACTGCTGTGGCGGGAGAAAAGTCCTGAAATCTTATCAGAATTGTATAAAACAACCAATTTTATGCTTTTAATGAATGTTAGTTTGGCATTTTTGGATACGGATTGGAGGCTTTGATTTGGAGGTCGGTTCTTCTGAACATTCGCATCTCTCGTGTCGACAAGCACGACACCTTTTGCCGAAGATCTTTCTACAGTAGCAGCACTGTTTTCTATGGAATTTTACAGCAGTGGGACAAGGTACATCTATAGAGGTAAACTCTACAGTAGGCATTGTATATTAATCAGCTTGTGAGATCTGCATGTAAAAAAGTTAAGTTCCTTCCACAGTAGCCGCATGGATATATACTAAGTCTAGGTATTGATACATATATATAGATATTGACACATTTTATCAGCAAAATTTAAGCATTTTTGTAAGCAACTTTTCTACCAGACATTTTATTTCGTTCTTTAATCACATTACTATGTAGCCATATCATCTCAACAGTTTCTTCAAGATAAGTTCTTCACCCAGCTGGAACTCAGGACCAACCTTAAAGCAGACAACCGACAAATGAGTCCTGCTGTCATTCTTCCACTCAACTAGTGTCAGCTCGGCAATAAGTTCAATGTATGCTGTCAAGTCAAGCAAAGGTGCTTCACTTTTACATGTAGCAGTGTGTCCCTTTAAATTATCGCTTCTACCAAATGTTGCATCACATATATCGCATCTTAGTATTCTGGAGGTCGGTTGCTTCGAACATTCACTTTCATGGCGTAATTGTTTAACAATCGATGAAAGTATGCATGTAGTCATACACAACGTCAGTGGTTTCCATCAGCTTCAAGCATATGCGAATTCAAACACATGTAGTACAGCACAGTGGAGACACCTCCCCCCCCCCCCCCCAGGAGACCACCCAGTGCCGACCCCTCACTGCTACCTTCATGCAGTACTGACACGGCACAGTTCTGTTTAAACAACCGAGCAATTTTCTGTAGTCGTGGTAATCTGTATCACCATCCCACTGGTCGAAAGCAAAGCTATGTTGTATTTCTTTGTAGTCGGGTAGGGGGAATTTTACCTATCTGTCAAGTGGATAAAGTCCAATTGCTCTCAGCTCTAGACGATTTACTGAAGCCAGGGTCCAACTCAAACCCTTGGTGACCATTTCTTCTTCCTCTTGTCATAACTTGTGTAGGTATTCTATCATTAACAGTGCTTTCTATCTCATCTACATGATAATCAGATATATTCAAGGTCTTGAAGGCTCTAGTACAATATCCATAACCGTGAGGATCTGGTTTCTTGTAGCTACAGTCCAGCCACATACTATATTTTAAACGACCACCATATTTTACCACCTCTCTGACAAGTTGGTTTATCATATTCGGTTTCATACTCAACAGGAAAGAGCAAACATCTTTCGTTGCAATTGACCTTTTCTGTGCAACATAATCATTTAGAGAACCTCCGAATGCAGGTTGCTTCAGAAAAAGCCATTAACATTTGGCTTTGTCTCACAGAGCACTGACATAGGTTGTGTTGTACAATCTGAAGATGAGGACTAACCTTGTTGTCCATCAGAGGTCCCTGTGTTCTTTCATTTACAAAGTCTCAAATGCCAATTTAAAATGTCAACTTGTGCATACATTAGTAGGAACTCGCATTGTTGGCATACAAATGGTGCTCAGGTATTTTTTTCATTACCAATATTGTACTAGAGCCTTCAAGAACTTGAATGTATCTGTGTATTATGTAGATGTGATAGAAAGCACTGTTGATGGTAGTATACATAAGTTATGTCAAGAAGAAGAAGCAATGGTCACCGAGGGTTCGGGTTGGACCCTGGCATCAGTAAATTGTCTAGAGCTGAGAACAATTGGACTTTATCCACTTGGCAGATAGGCACAATCTGATGGGTCAGCACTAAGGGGTCAGCCCTGTGGTGTACTAAAGTGTCTGAATTTGCATATGTTTGAAGCTGATGCAAATCACTGACAATGTGAACCAGAGTATGTCATATACAATTACATGTAAACCTTCACTGATTGTTCAACAGTTACATGGAAGACAATGTTGTTAATGTGTCAAAAGACCGTCAGTAAAAGTTGCTATGTCCAACGCCATGAAAAGAGTGAATTTTCAAAGAAACCGACCTCCAGAATACTAAGATGTGATATGCAAGGCGCAGCATTTGGTAGAAGTGATCATTCAAAGTGACACACTGGTACGTATAAAAGTAAAGCACCTTCACTTGACTCGAGACAGCATGCATTAAACTTAATGCTACATGACAAGGCTACCGCTAGCCTTCCTGCTGATTCGTCACATAAACTAACTCTGATTCAAGCACCCATAACATTACCCGGGCAGTATACAACGAAGGAAATACAAGTGTTGCAGGCATTTATTACGAGCCATACAGATCTTCAGAAGATTTAAATGACAAACATGCACTCCTGACATGTAAAGTGAAAAACTAAGATGTTACAACTAGTCATAGCAAAGAGACTGCTGGTGATGGTGTGCAAAATTAACGGAAATTGAAATATTCTACAGATGATGAAGTGACATCTGCAGAGTAAAAGTGAAAACGTGTTGCTGAATAAAAGGGCTAATTGAAGTTGGGGCAGAATAAATGCAGATTCGAAACCTGTATCCTGTCCCAGGGGTATCTAGCAACCTACTTATCACAGAAGAAAATACATGCAGACATGTATTGTGAACCTTCTGCGAAGGAAGTTGTGAGGTCTAGCTACCCATACTGATTTTCTGAAGACTCCAATGATTTGGTTGATAGACTATGGCTGCTTGTTCCATTACAAAGAACTAGATATCTTTCTTTTGGTGAAAATATAAATTTGATTATTGATGAACTCAGAGCTAGAGGCTATATTAAATGAAATATCAATAAATGCATTAAAAATTTATGTAAATTTTTTTAAATTACTGTTGACTAAGAATGTACCTACTGCTGTGTATTTATAATGTATGATAGGCCACAAGTATTGGCGATGAACAGATAATCGTTAGAGAAAGTCCATTGCAGTTGCTTAGTATGTAAATCTGTTTTCTTAACATATTCCAATCCTGCTTGATGATTACACAGCACTCACTTAAGTGAATGTAACACTCTGAACTTCCCCATCCACTTCTCTCCCCCAGTCATTGCTCACATATACAGGCTTGGTATGATATCACCAGATTATGTGTACCTAGTTTAAGTTATTTCATGAAACTTGCAGTTGTTGCATAATTATTTCGAGACTTGAATACATAGGCATAACACAGAAGTTTTAAATGTGTACCATATAGCATATTTACTTGTGAAATGATTAGGCTGTCTAGAGGATTGAACCTACATTACCTTATTCTCATGGTTGGTGTGCTATTTCCAGCACTGCCAGGGTACAACTATAATTATTGTACATGAGTTGCTGGTTGATGTATGTCTTGCATGAAAAGGCAAGACAGCAATTGCAGTCTGTGCTTCTGACACATTCCCATCGATAGCTACGAGTGGGCACATGATCTCCAGGTCGTCTGTGTGTATGAAACAGCTACACTAGTTTTTTCCCCGTTATGCATGGGGTTGACTAAAAATAAGTGCACACACATAGTGGAAATATAAAGGCTGTGATGCTTTCTACTACTAGTAATTAGAAAGTCCATACATTTCAAGTTATTTCTATATAACTACAATTTCGCAATGAGCGATTCATGGCTAATTCGTTTCATAATGTGCTTACAGTTCTCTACTATAAATAGCACGTATTCAGAATAAGTACATGTATATACTATTTAAAACGTAATAAATTGTTACCTTGTACTGCATAACTCATTTTCCTCTCATAAAGGAAAGTGCATGTGTTTGACTCCATTGACTTGCCTCCCTGGAGCCTGACTCGTATCTCTTGGCTAGTGTGTGTGCCATTTCTCAGACAGGTGCTCACACCGTCTGTCAACCACCTGAGATGCCTTACAGTTCTCGTGATGCTCGTAACATTGGATGGGCCGGACAGGTTCTGCTGCTAGTGTTGTGACTGTTGGCTGTACTCTAAATTTCATGGTTTCATTTCAAATGGTTTATAAAGAAATTGTTTGCTATTCTATTGTACTAACCAGGGCTAACTGGTCTTGTCTTGTATTGCCTAATGCAGCATACAGTACCCATTGCATGTGTAATATGTAATTGCGATGGATGGTTAGTGTTTATAACTATTTTCCTTTACATATTATTTTTATGTCTGTTCGCATCAGTGTGTAGCAGTCTTGTCCTTATCACTGCTGTGCTTCTCGATTCGCAAAAGTATTTTTTTTAGACTAATCTGACGTACAGCACTCAATGATCGTGCAATATGTGTTGGACTGTAAATGCTTATAACTATTTGCTTTTATAATTATATTTTATATTTGCTTGCATCAACACATAGTAGTGTCGTCTCTCTTGTGCGACTAATGGTTTATACGTATGTTGTTTTGCAACAGTCAAAAGAACACAGTCTTTGCAAATCGCATGTGTACTACACTTGTAACAGTGTAGATCTTTTTGAGGTTGATCCTAGTGATCATTCGTTCTTTTTCATTTCGCCGAGCATTCTAGTTTTTAATAAAATTCTCGGTGCTATAGCAACACTGATATAACTTTGGGAATGTGGCACAATCGGGTATTTTTTTTATAAATTTTACATCATTATGACATGCTCAAGATGTGCTTTTATTTAATAATTTTAATACCTTTTGTCACAGTTATTGTATAGTATGTTTACACTATTGAACTTTGAGTATATCTGAAGATGAAGTATTTGTGGATGAATTGAGATGCAATATTTATTAATTCTGTTATATACTAACATTATTTACACGATTTGAAAACCAAAAGGTATGTAAAAGTTATGAAATTTAAAAGGAGTAGGGAAGTGGCTGAGAAACTCTTGTGAATAAACTCTGAGAGTAAAGGAATGAGGGAAAATCTCGAGAAAGACAGTCGACCCAGATGAAACACTTTGGAGAGACAACCTACACTAATGCTAATGGACAGAGCGAAAGTGGTCTGGGAGAACTACAGTTAGAGCATAAGGTATATAACTTCTCCGCACAGCGTGACTAAAGAATGTTTAGTGGCAAGCTTCACTCAACATCATTAGCTGGCAGTGACTGTCTTATAACAAACCAAAATACTTTAAAGCACTCCATAAAATGTATGGTTTTACTACGGCTGTGAGTCAACACGATGTCTTCTGACAAGAGATATTATTCTTTAACTATGCGCTGAAATGAATGGCAGTCCATTTAACATACAATATGCACACAACTATTTTTTTAAATTAAAAAATTTTTTTTTTTTTTGACAAAAACAATGGGAGAGCAAACAGTTCGATTTAAAGAGACATTATACAATTTGCAGCACGGATTCCCCATATCCACATGCATTTACTCCTCAATCGCTCCTCACTGCTCCTCATTCACATATACTTGTTCCTCATATATATACACTTGCTCCTCAATGCTCCTCAATCACTCCTCATTAGCTCCTCACTGCTCATCCACATACTCTTGCTCTTCACTGCTCCACACCGAGCTCCGCAATCAGCACCTCATGCTTGGGGTAAGTTAGATTAATTTCTTTGTGTAATTATTCAGTTTGTGGAAGGTGAGGAATGATAGTATTTGCATATCGATAATTACGTTTTGCTCTTGAGAGCTAATGAAGGAGAAGTGCATATTCCTCTGTGACTTTCAATTTTGATTGTAATTCATTTTATTGTTTTTTATCACAGTTGGGTGTGCTGTTAGTTGGGTCACGTGTCTGTTTAATTTCATTAAATTCTGTTGGTTTGCATTTGTTTCTGTCGCATATTATATTGATAGGGAGGTAATTTTGTGGTTAATTTGTTACTGTATTACTTTTGTGGTTTTTATTAGTATATTTCTTTTCATATTGTTTTCGACGTAAGCGGGTTAATGAATTTGTGGTAATCGCATTATTAAAGTAATTTTTAATCTCTCGTGTGACGTGTTGGTAATCACATGATTAAAGTGATTTTTAATGTTTCGTGGTGTTGGTAAACGCATGAATTAAAGTGGTATAATTTGTTCCTTTTGTGCTGATCGAGGAGTGATGTAGTTGCGTACGGTTTAATTAAATTAATAAACTGATGTGTATTTAAACGTAAATAGTCTCTATTTGTTAAAATATTTGCTTCAATGAAATGTTAAGTTAAAGACATTAAATTATCCCGTATCTAATTAGTCGCTCCCATTAGTTACATGCGTTCCATCCTCAGTACACCTTTAGATGCCGTACGGTTAATATCGACACACTCCAAACAAAATTAATAAAGGACCCTTATTCCACTCTTCCACCCAGTTCGACACCTATATACCCAATAACAATATACCTCTCTGCTTAGTCTCGGCTCCCGGACGTCAGAGTGAGGATCACTCTCTCTCCCATGTACACATACATATTTTCCCCGGAAATAAAAACATTAAAAACAAAAAAATTAATTTACCGAAATTTTGGAAAATGACGATTGCGCAATATGCAATTGCAATCCGGTTGCTCAACTTGCAAACTTGATAATTTTTGAAAATTTGCGAAATCTATTTTTAGATCCGTTCCATCCACATGTCCTTCACCTCAGGTGTTCGAGAACCCATGCGCCCCTATTACTCAGGATTTCCCCATAGCACTTTTTTTTAACTAGAATTTAGTTTCAAAATCTCGCAGTCAATGACCAATGACCCCCTCCCCTTTTTCACAAATTGTTTCCCTTGTCAATTGAATCGACGACCATTGCCACGTCACCACACTTGTGAACAAACTCACTCATGGTAAAGTGAGCACTTTTTAAAGCCCCTACTGAATATTTCTTTTAGTTATATTTCCATCTTCCTGTCACTTTTAATATAATAAACACGGTGCATACATTCCACCACTAACGAAAGTTAATGTCTGGAGCCGCAATAAGATATATTTATTAGTAGTTAGTACCTGTTAGGGCCTTAAAAAGTTCTCACTTGCAGTGAAGAGACTATACTTTTCTGTTGGTACAAAAGGCAACATTACAATCTGAAGCCTACTTATTACCACGGCTGTTATTAGCCAGAGTTAGACTAACAGTAAGGTCTTGCAGTTTACCGTGAATCACGGGAGAAAGAAAGAAAAAACCTGCCTTGGTTTGCTTGGGCTTTCTTTCTTAATCACTACGTTAAACTACGACTCTGCTCCTGATGCCCACGTATGTGCGCTACAAGGACGCACCAGTCCAGCTCGGGCCACAGGCCACTTGGCTTGGTATCTCGCCCATGCAAGCTGTGATCCGAGGCGCTCAAAAATCATTAGTGGTGGGTTGTACACACAAAACCTATTTACGCCACAATGATTTCAGCTACTATAATAAATATCTACGTATAACTTTGACCACTGATGTACTGTATTAACACTCTGACAAACTCAAGACTGGTCGAGTTCGCATTATCTTCCTGGGGGTATATGTAGAACAAACATAGGGGCGACATGTCACACATTATATGAAAGAACTAGCAGTACCCTCGCCCGCTTCGCTGGGCATCTAATTATTATTCAATAAACATAATTAATAGTAGCGTTAATAAATTTTATTACATTATTTTATTACAAGATTTCAAATTAACATTTTAAAAGTAGTTAACAGATTTTCTCCGTCATTACAACTTGAAAAAAGGAAATTAATTTTAACATATTTTTATAGCAACCCTAGAAATAAGTGTCGGTCGAAAAAGCGCTGAACAAGACCAAGTTCTTGAAATTTATTTCAGATGGTATATCTGCCCTATCATAAAAGTAGGCATAAAGTTGTTTTCTCGTATTTCTTTTGCGCCGAATGAAGTAATCTGAAAAGAGTACTCCACTTTCGTATATTATTCAAAAAATGCGTAGATAACGGATGATTGCCTGTCAATAGACTGGGGGGGGGGGGGTCCTGAATTTCAGGAAGAACAACTTTTCCCGCAGTACATCACATATCACTGGATTCATCGCTCCATTTTTCTTGCGAAACATTTCGAGCATGTTTCATTCATTTGCCCAATTTACATATTTCTCTGCTGAGCGTAATAAAAATTTGGATCATGGTTGAAAGCCGATGTATTATAATGGGCAAAAATTCGATTATGCAATCTTAGCTGTGGATGCATTTTGTCTGTGCAGTAAGCCTCGGCGAGCGTTCCGCGATGGACTCTGTAATTCGATTTGCGCCGGGACGTGCAGGGCGTCCTGACCTCTGGGCTATGTGTTCTTTGCGGTCTGGTGAGGGAAACTTCCTCAGCCCGCAGAGAGATACAAATGCTGCAACCTTCTGGGTGGTATAAGGGCCCTCACAAGGGCCCGAGCACACCCCCCGCTCTGAGCTTCGGCAATGATTAGAGAGAGTTCTCTAATTCGACGTTTTTTAGTCGCCCTCGCCTCGGACGTATTTCTAGAAAGTTGCAATTTTCTTTTAGGCATGACGTCTTTACATGCCATTTGATTCTTAATAGCAACCACACACGTACAGTAAGATAACTATCTTTTTTGATTGGCTATTTAACTAAATCAGCATGGGTTATTATCTATGGTAATCAATCAAAAAGTAAAATAATTAATTTGTATTCTAGACAAATTAAAAAAACTATTTGCAAATTCAATTACTTTTTTCAGTTAGCATTTTCAAAAAAAAAACTATATCCAGTATTATTTAGTATGTCTTGCCAACAGTTAATTGTTAAGCTAATGCTCTAACAATAGAACATTTCTTGTTTACAAAATAAACTCTAAATAATCACCATTCGCTGGGCATAAATTTATTATTTTCAAAATAATTTTATTACACACTTCTAAATTTACATTTAAAAATAAGTGTAAAAATGCACACTTCTCGCTAAACTAATACCGGTATGGAAAAATATAATTTAGTAGCTAATTATTTATCTTCAAAAAATGTTACGTACATATAATTATTTCACCGAAATTGTAAGTTAGTATGAAAATTTATTTCAACATTACTTTTAATGAATTCACTTGAACATTTCTTTCGTAAATCTATAATTTCCAGTATGACTACACACAATAACAATTTAATGGTTTTATGATTATTTAAACGTTTTGTATTTGAAACGTCCCCTGTTATAACGTCATAATATAAAGCCTATGTTCATTCATCCAGAAGAATACCACCAACAAACTCACGAACTTTATCTCTCTATTATATTAGTGTAGATATTCAACGCCTAATTTGTCCCAAGTAGCTACATAAAACTAGTATGCACACAAATCAACCGTTTTATATTTAAAATTTGTTTTGAATTTACTTTTTAACATTAGTCTGTGGTCATAAAATTTTTCGCGCGGCCGCATGAATCCTGCCCATAAAATTCTAAGGAAATCAAACTATAGGCTGTTCACGATAAAATGAGCACTTTTAAAAGCTCTGCTTAAGATCTACTTGTATGCAGATTGTGTATTCTTCCGCATTATGTAAGATTAACATTGTGATGGGCCTCATCACTTTATTGAGCGTCGGTCAAGTGAAACGGTGAAATTATAAGAAAAGTAAATATTTTACAAATCTGCTCATTTTTACACTTCGACGCATTATAAAAAACAGAAAGCGAAAGAAATAATTTAAGTGAACAGAAATGGTTGCCTAACCCATTTTTTTCGACGTTAAGATACGGAACTACTTTCTCATCCTTCGTTACCAACTTAACTGAGTGCATGTCACTCAGGGCGCCCGTTAAAATATATGCAGATAGGAGCAGTGACATTTTTCTAAGGTTGATTTCAAAAGTGCTCACTTTATCGTGAACAGCCTTTATCTGTCTCACACTTTCTTAACAGTTCCTGTGTGGACATACTGGGCAAGTTGAAGGTCAGCTAAGTGTCTTTAAATTAACATCATCTGTGGCGTAAAAAACCGCTGTGGCCATGGAAACGGATGTAAACAGAGCTGCCTTCAGAACTGTCAAGAAAAGTGCACTCGTTCGTGAGACAAATCAGACGACAGGAACCACTATAACATTATTCTACCCTCCCTAATTTAATCTGTACTACAAAAGAGTTCCCACACTTTTTCTTTCAAATAGATTCGTCTTTGTGCTCTAATTGATCAATATCCGCATTTTTATAAGCCAGAGTACAAAGCAATTAAAACAAATACATGTAAGCAAGATTTAAGTACAAATAGACCTGTCACTATAGGCTGTCCACTGTAAAGTGAGCACTTTTGACGCCCTAGTTACTTTTTCTTTATGTCTTTTTTTTTATCCTTCCGCCACTTTAGAAAATAAATATTGCCATGTAAGTAATAAACACAGTGTATCACAGTGTATATATTTCACTGGACAAGGAAAGTTAACTTCTAAAGCTACAATAAAATACATTTATCGACTATTATTCCAAATGAGAGCGCTTCCAAAAGTGCTCACTTTACCGTGAATAGCCTATACTAATGTATGATTATAGTATGCGAAAAGCCAAACATGTTCGGTATAAGTGTATAGACCATTTACGTCTGGAACAGACTTATGAAAATCAACCAATGAAAAAACACCCTAGCCATTAGCTGCATGCATAGCTACGTAGCGGGTACGAACCCTCACCCGCCACTTTTTTTTTTTTTTTTTTTTTTTTTACTAATTATGCATACAGCTAATGGCTAGAGTGTTTTTTCAAAGGTTGATTTTCACAAGTATGTTCCATTCGTGAATGGACTATCCAGAAACGCTCTAACAACTCGTCCGCTCCGTCCAGATATTGTTCGCGGACGATTGAAAAGATTATCTTCGGTTAGCGACCGAAGTGCTCGCCTTCGTGTGGACGATACCCCGAACTGGGAACAAAGAGAGAGACGAGCGAGCATTCCTTGGGCGAGAGTCAAGTTCGTGAGCGTCGCCCCTGCGGAAGCCGCGCCACTCGGGCACGTATTTAATTTAGCAGCGGAACATGCGCCGCGCCGAGGAGAGACAGTTATAGATAGCACAGGCCCCGTGCGCCTCCGTAACACAACATGGCTGCGTCCGATTTAGGTAAGGCGTAACGTTAGGGCGCCGACAGCCTGGCTGGCAAATACACAGACTAGGGGCAGTTTACCTATATGTAGACGACGACAACGCCGTCGTTGTAGATGATCGTGATCCTTATCTCCGGCTTCTGCTTCTGAGACATGGCGAGGCGCGCAGACTGGCCGCGGCGGCTACAGCGCCCGCCACACACAGCCTGGCGCTGGCAGGCCACCAGGCTCCGCAATATACTACAGATGACGTATAGTCTGTTCACGGTAAAGTCAGCACACTGCTAAATTTTTCCATTTAGCCAATTTTTATCTTTCTCCCACTTTCTGCCATAAAATATATTCATTAGTGGTTAATGCCTATAGGAAGGGTCTTTAAAAGTGCTCACTTTACAGTAAATATACTATAGACCGCTTATTCGCCTTCTGCGCATTTATCCAACATTAACCTACCCCAATCCTACGCAACCGTCAACGTCACATGGTCAACCGTGATGAACGTGTTTTACATCTTAATTTTTAAATGACAACCACTCGTATAATATAATACCTTTACTATTTTGAATTTAATAAACAAGCAGTATAAACTGGTTAGAGGAAGAACTTCTTTATAAATCAGATTTCTAACATAAAATCCAGACCATGCTATCTTCGCCAGACGTGTTGGCAGAAAAGCAGTTCAAAGTTGGAACACTGAGACAGGTTGTGCGCAGTCAGCGAGATCAGTCCACCTCATCTTTAGTCTATGGGTTCCGCGACGGCTCTGCTACACCGTACTCTGTATTTGCACAGCCCCCTTCACCTATTTAAAACCTGCGTCATGACAGCGCTCCAACTTCAAACGAAGACTACAAATGCTCTAAATATTATTTTGAAGGGTCCCCTTACGTCGGTCGCCTACCTTAAGTTTTTTTCGCGTTTGACGCCCAGAAGAAAAGCAGGCAGCGATAAGGGCGACACTGCGCACGCATCGGCACTGACATGCAGTGTCTTCGTTGTGCTGCGTGTACCTACGGGAATGTTAAGATACTACAGCCTGAAAAAGCTGTTTTTAAAGATGTAGAAGGGCTCTAAATTAATATTTGTAGCATGAGTGACATCATATTAAAGTTCCATTCCGTCCTCTTCTGGGTGTATTTTCTTTTCGCAGGGAAACATATTGGCGACAAGTTAAGAAGTGTTTCAAACATGTTGCAACACAGTTCTAGCGTCACGTAGGCAGGAGACTGTCTCGTGTTCCGCGAGAACGACGTAGTTATTAAGGCTGTTGACAAACAATGGGCCATGGAAAACCCTCGGATCATCCCTGTGTACTATCACATCGAAGAGGCCGAACCAGCAATTGAGAAAAGATAGTGGAAGGGGCGGGCAGTGGAAACAGCTGCCCGCGCAACGCCTCGGTGCCTTGGGGCGCGTGACGTCACCTTGACCACACAAACGCGCCAGTGGAAAGGCCGCTTACATTCCAGAGAAACCCTTCTCGACTTCCTACCACGATAAGCCGTGATATAAATGCACATGGCTTGTTCACGGTTGAATTTCAGGAGCCCTGCTTGCTTCTGTCATATTTTTCTGTCACGTGACAGACTGATATTGTCATGGGCCTAATGACTTATCCGTGCGTAGAACGTGTGGTCCCATGAAACTGCTACAAATGAATACGTCACGCTAATTATTCAATGAAAATCCACATGTGGCTGCTGCCTGGGGCAGGGTCACTGGCGCTGAGTGGGACCGGCTGCTCTTAAAGGCCAGCCCGAAGAGGTGCACACACAATGGAATGAAGACGGGAAAGAAAAACGGGAGACACCTGAGAAAAGCCCCATACCACTGTAGTGACCGGCACATCCCCCCCCCCCTTCCGCCTGATAATGTCTGGGAACGTACCGGGTACCTCGGAAGTATGAGACCAATAACTAACCAACTGAAGCAACCGTGGGTTCCAATAATACAAAACCGAGCGAGGCAGTGCAGTGGTTACACCGACTCGCAATCAGGAGAACCTGGGTTCGAGTCCTGGTCCGACCATCTTGACTTCGGTTTTCTACGGTTTCCCGAAATCACACTGCAGGCGAACGCTGGGATGGGTCCTTACTACATGTCATTGAAGACGATTACCTCCTCTTGCCTGCCTATCTCTATGATCAGAACAGAACATATTAAAATGGCACCAGTACCCAGCTAAAGGCTGGTCTTAGGCACTACTATAATTTAAAATAAATTTTGGAAAATAGTCGAAACATAAAATGTGTCGCGTTATAAAAATTAAAAACCACTTAAATTTTATAATTACACGGCTTAAAATTATATTTTGTTATAATCTTAAAAAAGGTTATGTTAGAATTTTAAAATGCCGTAAGTTAAAATTCCTCTGCCTCCGCCCTTAAACCCCCCCCCCCTTCCCCCCCCCCCCCAAACAATCCGGAGACAGAGGGCCGATGGTGGTGGTTGTTTTCGTGAGGTGTCCGTCGTGTGTTTGATGTTCGTGTCTGTGTTGTGATGGTGTCAGTGTAACGTTGTTTGTGTAGGGTGTTTTACAGTGTAGGTGTTGTTCCTTTAGTTTATTTGTTCTCGTGTGTATCTGTAATATTTTTGTCTTTGTGAGTCGGACGACATCAATATACGACATTATGTTATTGTTTATAATTATATGTGATGTCTTGTTAGTGAGGGGTCAAGAAGAACATTTATTAATTTAGTTTCGAATATTATACTAATAATTATTAGATTGGTAGGTATTACGTTGATTAGTGATTACATTTCAATAAGGAAAATAATTCTAGTAACCACTCCTAAGTTAACATTACTACAGGAATAGATAGGTTAATTTTGAAGGATTACTACGGTGGGCTTGGAAATTTGGGGGGTTCCGAATCCGGGAAGGCAGCGATTCGCCTGGGCGCTTGTCTAATTATTAAAAATTTTATTTAGTTATTGAAATTTTGGGCCAAAACGCTCGTTTTTATACTAGTTCTGTTATGGCTAAATAAAATATCTCCTCCCTTTCTCTCATAGAGAGAAAGGTGAGACACATCGCTTCCCCTGGGTCTTGCCATGACTTTGTGGGAGATCTCCGAATCCTGGCTGTCTCACCACATCATGGCAGGAGCCAGGGACAGGTTACTCCCGTCCCCTCCCCCCCCCCCCCAACACCCCCACAAACCAACCGGCCACCACCGGCCTGTGAGGCACCGCTAGCGAGGGGAAAGCGGGCCCCTTGTCCCCTTCCTATTTTTACTACATTAATTTTGTGTCTACTACATTAATTTTATGCGCTTGGAGTTCAACTCCAGGCGCCTCTATGATCAGCCGAGCAGCGCGCTCCATCTCTCATGACCTCGCTGAAGCCCTACTACATATCCAATTATTCGATAATTCGAAAACTCCTTCAGTTTGTCTACAGGATGGCAAATTGATTTACTGCTTCTTTTAGCGACACTAATTCACCGGCTAAGGTGTATGGACGCAATTCAAGCCGACCTTCGCATCGAGGAGACAGGTGTAAACATTTATCTTCATTTAGTAATCAGCCCCTTGCCCCTGCATCTCCACCATGCGTTTCGTATGGTTTCCCATACCTATGTCGATCGCGTCTAAACATGTTGAAGATGGAATGTGACAGAACATTCTACTATTCGTCTCCATCTTATTTCGCTTTGGCAGGGACGAACACATAATTGCCAAGTAAACACATGAAAAACTTCTAGGTGAAAGCATCAGTACTCTAGCAAACATTTAAAAGACATTTTTACAAACACGCATATTTCTTAAATGTTTATTAGATAACTTTTTTATTTCTACGAGGAACATTTAAAAGAGTACTAATACATCTTATTTTAGACAAAAATTATTTAAAAAATCCTGTGTTTCATTCCAAAAAGAAAGCTGAAAGACAGAGAAAATCTACATCTGCACTTTTCAAAACTTGGGAGTGAAAAATATAAATTCTCCACCGTAGTTCGGCTACTAATATTTCCTTTCAGAATTAGAAATAACACTAAGATTGATTTCGGCAGTTTTATAACCACTAATAATTATTCAATACTGGTAAATTACTTTACGCTATAATCCCGTTCTGAAAAAGAGATGCAGAGGTATTCACTTACATTTATTGCGATATAAATTTCACTATTTATTCTGACTTATTTAATTTTATTTAGTGGTATATTTACCAATTTACCTAAATTAATTTTAAGTACGCAGAGATGAAGTAATAATTACAGTTATTAGCCAAACGAGTAATTGATAAATAGACCAATTAAGACATTTAGCATACGTTGATTATTATAAATACTTGTTAACGTGCTTCTGCGATGAAATGGGACATTTTTCTAAAGTTAATGAATGTAAGAAAAGACTAAGCAAAAAATTAAGTATGTAACACTAATTTTAAAGACATGTAAACCATACTTTATGTAATGCCATAAATAATTTGCAACTGAATTTTTAATTGAAATTGCCATTTAAAAATGTTTAAAACTTTCATTTGAATTAATTTTGTTTTAATAGCGTCCACTCTGTAATACGTGGTAGTAATGTGCCTCAAGAAACTAGAATGTTCATTTCTTTCTTTTGTGGTTAGTAATTACTAGCAAATTTCTGCCACAAACATCTAAAAAAAGTAAATTGATATTTTGATGAAAAATATTTACCAAAAAAGAATTTTATTCTTTTACCACCACACTTGTTCAATTTCCAAGTAATTTGTTCTAGTAATGCCCCCTCACCCTCCTTAAATTATCCATCGGTGCAATTAACTTGAAAGAAACCCTGTGCGACACAGCTCATAGAAGAAAAACGTTCTACTGCGTTTGGATACTGTAATGTAAAGAACGTTGCAATAATACATTTGGGTAAACATCCGTAACATCTAAATCATGAACAATTAATATGAACCTATGTCCGGAAAAAACTACTGTTTCCTTGTTACAAACTATATGGCTGGATCTAGCTTTACCTCTGCTACAGATAGAGGCAGAAACTCTGGCGCGAGAGAGAGAGAGAGAGAAGGAAAGGGAGATGATCTAATACCGTGCCAGGTAGGGGAAGGCAAAAGGAAAGGGTATTCTTTCACAGTATTTTCCCAAACTGTAACCACACAGCAAACTGAGGGCTGCTAACTGCTAAAATATACGTCAAAGGTTTTTTTTAATCACAAATTCTCCGTTGGCGGAACTATGTTCCGGTTCACCACAAGGGCTGCGCCCACAAAAAAGACAAAAGGTAAGTTGTGGTGTTGGCTGGTCACGGCAAGTACGCACATTTGAAAGCCCTGCGAAGGTTCTACTTTCAGCCCGTTGGCGATGTAGGCTTCCTCATCACAATATAAATAATGTTGTGAGACTCAACTGGTATTTTCGTCAACTGTTATGATGTCCACTGCATAAACCCAAAAAACAAAAAGTAATAACCACTGGAGCCAACACTATAAATTAGCACACGTTCATTTGACATTTAGACGACGTAACTTTCAATACTGCGACAAATAAGGCGCTAAAACATGCAACTAATTCTCACAATACACTTTCAACATTACTTCGAGTAGGTCTATAGCGATTACTTACGCTTAATATGGTTACAAAAAACAATTTCCTGTACTGGGACAAAGTTTCTGACTAGGGGTGCAAGTACAACCAGCCCTCGTCTGTGTTCACTCGGAATGGGAAAAATTAGACATAATGACCAAACACAAGAGGCCTGTGAATGGTTCGCAGCAACTGTGTTAATAATAAAAATAAAACTCAACGAATGTGTATTTTTAGAGAATATATCTTAACTATTGACTGTCACAAACAAAACAGGTACCCGATCCTTACATACGTTCAGCAAACTGAGTTTTTTCTTTCAGTTTAAAATTATATCCTGTGGAAAGAATGGTGTTATGTTACTTCAGAATAAATCTGGGATGATTATAACTAACTAGTCGCTAGGATATCAACTGTAATAAACCTTTGAATTTTACTGTGTATGCTTCATGTAAAAAAGTTATGATTATGTCACCAGGATGGCAGTTCACTCTTATGAGACAAGAAACAGAAACGATTTGCTTTTATATATTCCTTATCAATGATTAAGAAAACGTAGAACGAATTATTTTATAACGGGAATGAAATTTTTAACAGACCTTCCAGAGAGACCAATTTTTTGTCATACGATAGTTTTAAAAATAAATTCTAAAAATGGTAACTTTTAGCGTGTTTATAAAATACTGAGTATTTTGATATTTACTGTTTTCCTTAACATTTATATATTTTTATTGACGATGTCTATGACATTACTATGCTGAATGACATAGTGAACAATGGACGAATCATTATCAATGGGCTGCTTCAAACCGTCTTAATCCGCCATGAAGCGATCGGGCAGTCACTTCTGGCAAACCCACGAGTGTCATGGAATGTCAGTAGTACAACAGGCGATCAGGTCTGGCTACCAACTAAGGACTCCCTGGTGACCGATCCTTTAGTTGGACTCCCGATGATTGGTTGAGGCTTCGAGCTGGCAGAGTCAAGGCTCCGGCGCTGTCCTGAACAACCCGAAGGGGCGTGGGCAGGTCACTCCCGTCAGGAGTACGGGAGTGACTCAATACGAGGGTCTCTGCTCTCGTGGGAGGGTCTTGGGTGCACTGGTGTAGCAGAACGGGAGCTTTTTTGTCTGGTCGAGTGGGCGGCCATGGTGCAGAGAACGCTTGCCAAGTGGTTCGATCTAGTCTCCTGCACTTTCACACTTGCACGAACAATCGTGGTATGGCTGTGTCGGAGACACGGCCATACGTTTTACGCGATTACAAGTCTCTGTTAGCAGGTTATTTTCTTTGGGGCATGGAAATTAAATGAAGTTACGAAATTGATACTTGGTTTTTGTGGCCTAATTTGAAATGTCTACACAAGATCTTTCGTTTGGCCCCAAAATCAGTGACAAGTACAACGAGTCGCGAGATATACTGGACGGAAATTGCCACCAGTCACCGCAGACCCATGCTTGCATTGTGGTCGCATGGTCAATCGAACGAGGCCACATTTATTTGAATCGTATCATTAGTCATGAAGTTTCAGTGCCGTAATGGATCCTCCTATAAACGTTACATCACCGCTCACGTCGTGGTACCCCCCCCCCCCCCCGTTTTCCTTTTAAAGACGTTCACGTAAAAAAATATGCAATACATATAGTGGACAAGTGCAGCACTGATTGTACGGAGACTTAGTGTTTCTAGCACGGCATCAGGCTGCGTGCGCAGCTACCCCTCACCACGCCCAGCCAAGCCAGAACTTTTGGCTCTAACAGTAATGTACCCGCCGCTTCTATCGATTTATCAACACCGATTCTTAGATTTGGTATACCTGTCACTATAAAACAATACGGCCGACCGAAAGAAACATTACAGCGACATTCATCAAACTGCCATGCACTCGACAGCTCGATTAACATGTAACGAATACATAATTTACTGTGCTCAAGAATTTCCCAGTAGCGAAAATATCGTGGCATCGAGTTCAAAAATGAACAGAAAATATTCGCCACATACTTTTAATGCCTAAAAACAATCTTCGCCACATATTTCCGGCGCTTAAAAACATTCTAACGCCTTAAATTACCAAGTTAAAGCATATGGTATGGATAACTACATAATTTGAAGGGTAGCTGATGGCACAAGAAAAACTCCATGGCAATAAACTACTTCACTGTAAAACCAAAATGCGTTTGCTGCCGTTTTAGCCAACTTTCCAAAGAAAATAAAGAGAGATACCTCAGTGTTAAATGTTAAGTTATAAACTTAAGTTCATAATGTGATAATGGATGGTTACAGCAAGTTTTAGTAGTATTTGCTATAAGGACGTAAAATTGTCATGCGCTTCCTCAAAGAAAGCACGTGCTTCATAATCAGGACAGAAAGTTTCCGAGGCCGAGAGGACCGAACGTACTTGCCATCCGCTCACTTCCCTCCACGGATGACCAGCTGTCTCGGTTGAGTCGTAACCGGCCCCTCGTTGGCACCATTAAGTAAGTCCGTGACAAATTCATTTCAAGGGCGTCTCTGCTGTACGCTCTGGCCTGCTGCCCGAAATGCACTCGCGGAGCGGTGATTGAGTAACATCGTGGATTGAAGGAAAGCACGCTGATCGCAAGTATAGGCTGTACACTGTAAACCAAGCATTTTTGAAATCAACCTTCGGAATAGCGTCACTGCCACTACGTACACACACTTTTAACGGGCAAAATGACCAGTATGCACCCAGTCAAGTTGGTAACGACGAAGGGAAAGTAGTTCCACGCCTTAACGTTGTATAAGTGTTAAGCAAACATCTATGAATATGTACCGAAATGTGACTTATTTTGCATTCTATTTTTTAATGTCTTAAGTGTGAAAATTAGCAAATTTGTAAAATCTGTTTCGCTAAGACGCACGCAGTCATCACGCTTATGGCAATGTTTACTTTACAAATGGTGTAAGAATACACAATATGCATTCAAATATAACTTTAACATGGATTTCAAAATTGCTTATTTTACAATGAACACCGAACAGCCTTTACTTGCAAATACAGTATAGACATCCAACACAAGGTAGTTTTTCTGGCGATAAATAATAATAGCAATCCTTGCAGTAGAGAGCTCTGGATGTTTCACTTAAATTTTACGTGCGATATAACCAGTCAGGTACAGACATCCTAAGCAGCTAACAGAGTCGAAGACCCCTTCTTTTGGTAATTTAACAAGAAATCAGATGTACAGCTAGACACAAAGTAATTGACTGCATCGCCACCAGTCGGGAATGAGATAGAAAACTGCGAGGGACAGTAACACCTGAACCTCATTCATAGTCAATCTATACTCCAAACTATCTAACTCGGGCATGCTGATATCCCACAACCTATATCGCTCATCATTGGGTGCATGCGAGCATGGGGATCCTATTTATATTCGGGTTTATCATCACAGAGTACAATCAGCATTAACACAGCCACATTCAAAGAAATTCAGTACAGTAAAATCAAAGAATCCTACTCAATATATCATCATTATACAAACTACCACATTAATATTTCAAAATTATTTTTTAATTCATAGTTATAACAACTTAAAAATAAAGTTCTTCAAACTGGTAAAAGGGGAGTATCGCAGATGGCAACCAAAAAGTCAATTTCATGTGTTCTGATGTGAATCAAACTAAATACGTGTATGATAGGTACACTAAATTTACTGGCTTTACATCCGAGTAAGACCACACTGCTGCCGACTTTGGGACAGGACTCCGAGTAGGAGTTGTCTGCAATGACGTCACAGACAGAGGTCGCAGCCAGCGCGGTGGCCTGGGAAGGCAATGTTATCGACAAAATTGCCCGAGTCATTCCTGTGATTCAGGGGGACACTGACAAAAGAAGATGGATCTAACCTGGCACTGACTATAGTAACTAGCAATGGTATTCTCCACTTTATCGATCGTATCAGTTATTTGCCCAATGGTGTCGAGGTGGACCAGACAAGAGATGTCGGTGTAACGACAGCAATTAAAAAACTACCTCTCGCTCATTCCGAATGAGCTGCCTGTAGCCAAGATGATAGGCTGGGGGATCGAAGATGACTACAGTGTTCCTATATACCCCGGAGGGAAATTCGGAGTCTGCATTCCTCTAGCAATGTTATCGTGATTCGCCGAAGACTACAAACGAATTATCATCAATTTAAAGCAGGAACTGGCACTGCACCTAGCCAATACGCATGCAGACGCCATCGACGTTACAGGGGAAAACCTGGAGACTGTAACTGGAGCTACAGTCTAACGAATGGATGCTGCCTCACGTTCAGCTGAATACTACCAAAGACATCAATATGCTCAAGAATCAGGAAGATGGCAATCGATGTGTTTTTCAGGTCGTACAGTCTCCAGAACTACCTCGGATTGCCTGCAAGCCAGTGCATCAACTGGATGATGAAGTCCAGCTTTGCTACCGAGAAACCGAGGTACATCATCGAGCTGTTACAGACCGGAAGACACCACAATGTGATAGTGAACCATTCACAGTTCGACACATCAAATAGAAAATGTGAAAATTTACTTGAATAGAGAAAACTATATGTACGTGGACATGAACACGAATTTTGAAAATGGACAGTACCTGCTGGCATATCAAATGTATGATCAGTTCCAAAACTGGCATACCAGACACCTTTAATAGTTTGGCCCCACTCATGGTGTGCGATGTAAGTAAACAGGACGAGCTTATCAGTTCAATGTGATCGACTGCAGGATCGAATTCACTACACATAGAAAAATTCCCCCACACATGTACGCTATCGATCTGATTCCTCACGAACAACTCACACATAATTGTCGAAACAGAGATGTCAAGTTACTTTCGTGAATACCGCTGAGGGTATCAATATGATGGGCCCTACGTGATATATGTTTAATCAGTATCGAGCATAGATAACAGCAGGATGTACTGTGCAAGGCTACGTGCTTAAGGAGATTGCAGTGTCCTACAAAGATGGAAAAACGCACACCTGCTCCTTCCGACCCCTTATTCGCGGAAATTGTTGGGCGAGACAAGCAAATACCATAACGAACTGGAATGAGACCAAGGCAGAGTTTCTACCAGATGGGATAATCCAAGTACGTGATTACAAGACACATGGAACCCCCGAGCATTACGAGCTTCTATCTTGCAAGAAGACCAGGGAGTTTACAGAATCCCAACTGCTGGAATACAAGACGTTGCTCAAACTCACACATGTGCTTTACCAAGATAATCCCGAGACCGATGCTTGTAAGGACGAAGATCACGAAAAAATCTACATTCTCACAGACCACTGGATGTAGATGTACCGATCTGTTTCCCACCACACTCGACGACGAAGTGCAATTATCACTATATGATGGTTTGTGTGTCTAGTTCTCACACTGTGACCTACTTGTTACTTATGACTGGCTGGCTGCAAGTATGCGAGTGAAGAATGTACACTGAGTACGGTATGTACAAAAAATAATTTTTGTTGGTTCAATGCATGACGATACTTAATACAAACTATAGAAAATACAGTAGTTTTGTTTATAACCATTTTTCCTTTCATGCACTTTGGCGTTCGATCGGACAGTGAGCGCAATTGTGCAAGCAGCTCTCTGTAGGGACCTGAGTTCGAGGCTTTCCACACTACAGGTTATCACTATGGGTAAACACAGCATCGCAGTTACCACAGTGGAACTGCTGGGCTGAACATGCAGTGCTGCTGCATGGTTGCTAGATGGAAAATGCCTGTAAGTACTGTAAAGAAGGTTCGAGCGCAGGTAGGGCCATGAAGACAAGGTATGACTATCTGTAATTGCAAAGGCTCGGTACACGAGTGCAGGTGGAGACAAAGTATGACTGTCTATAATTAGGGACACAACATGCAAGTTTGAGTTGCCTGTCTCGACTGATGGCTGTGAAGTTGGGCTCTCAACTTCTTTACACTCTTACATGTTACATGATTATCTTCATTCGAACACGTCCTGCTGTGTGCATGCAAGGCACACATTTCACCCACACTGTATAGTTAGTTCTTATAGAAGATGGCTCATGTGAAGCCTTGTTTCCCCCGACGAACTATTGTGTTTTCAATGTGGGCGAACATGTAATGTCGGTGTGCATTACCACTCTCCACAGGAATTGAACATGTGATACCTTATTTTAAAGGATCATACACTGTCTCCACTACCACCAGGGTAGTATATGCATTAGTTCCTGTTCAATAGCATTTGTAACAAGTACATACATTTTGTCGACGGGTGGTGGCGATGTAATACTTGCAGGAGTCGAGTTGCTTTTTCGGTCGGTAATGTATATCATGCACAGAAAGGCAGGGCGGTCATTGCTTCCAGTGAGTTCACGAACATGAGATGCACTTGCGGCCTACAGGTCTTCACTGCTACACCAGTTAAGGTAAACATATGTTCTTTATGTTTTGTGTCTGCAGATTACATACAGAGTTGGTAGATACTCGGCATTACAACTGTGTCGAGTGATTCATGGGTAATTCTTGTTTCGTAATGAGGTGACATTCATGCCGACATGTGGGTACCTCCACCTTATTTGTCATAGATAACTTATTTGTCATAGATTACTATCCTTGCACTATAAATGTCGAGTGCTATTTGCTCCAGTGGTTTCATCTCTCTCTCTCTCTCTCTCGTATGACTACAGGTTTATGTTTTTTGTATATACTTGTGGTACTATTGTCTACCATCATCGAGGGCTGAGTATGTAATGTGCAGTGTGTCCCTCATTACACACATTACAGTCTCGGAACATAACGAACCACTAGTGCTGTGGGTGCAGGCCGGTCCCCTAAACCCCAATTGAGGGGAGGGGTGTACAGACTGGCTGCGACCATTGAAGGTGCTAGTGTAGGTTGGAGAGAGACAGTATGACTACGAATGCAGGTCGGAGACAGAATATGACTAAGTACATGCCGGTCGCAGGGTATGACTGCCTGGAAGGCTCGGTACATGTGTGCAGGTCGGAGACAGTATGACTACCTGTCCGATGGATGGGTCGGCCGCTGCTAGTGATGGCTGCATGCAATGATTTTGGTTCGTAAGAAGGTCGTTCTGGTCTTATCTAGCATTGTAAAGCACCCTGTGGTTGTGTGATTGTGCTGGTTGGTAAGTACTTATAAATTTTTTTTTTCCTTTACAGTGGTGTGTAGCAGTGGCCTTCCTGTTCCCACACATCACAAATGGAACTTTTTTTTCACCTTATGTAAAGCACTCGACACTCGCACACAGGTTGGTAAATTCTTTGTACCGTTTGCCTTGGTGTCATCTCTCTTGGTTTAGATTCAGTTAGTTCGTAAGAATGGCCAGGTCGTGTCGCATCACTGGATGCTTGTGCTGATAGGCAAGTACTTTAATTCCACTTGTAGTGGCAGGTGTGTGAGACTCGGCTGGTCTGGAGCCCTGACACAGCTCTCTCTCTCTTTCTCTCGGGTAGTGTTCAGTGCCGTCCCTTCGAATGGTCAGTCGACTGCCTGGGCTGTCTTATGGATCACCAACAACAGTCGGTCGGTCACTGCTACTGTCGTGATGGTTTCTGTTTTGCAATGAGGTCGTTCTGTTGAGCTGATCTAGTCTAGCATTTTACAGCACCCCTGTGCCTGTGCTGCTTGGTAAGTATGTATAACTATTGTTTCCTTTACATTATGTTTTCTGTTTGCATCTGTGTATGTAGTCCATATCATTCCCACCTGTCGAATGCACCATCGGCTTAGGCATGAGGAGAAAACCTCGCCGCCTCGCGTAGTCTGGCATGTGTGTAGGCCCATGCGATTCTCCAACATCAAAGGCGAGTCTCGAAGGCTCACGAAGTCTGGCGAGTGTGTAAGCCGATGTATGTATTCTAAGTGTACAGTGTATGTCAGGTGGGTAGGCCAATATGCTATTTCATCTCCTCAAACGTCTCGTGCAATGGTGGTTGTGGTAAAGGCATCGAACTGGTAACCTAAGGGATACTTGAACGATCTCCACACCTGCTCCTGCCTTTTTGAAAAGTTCCTAAGCCAGTAATTTCTTCTCCTGGCATGCAATGTCTGTCTAGAATGTCATTGACTTAGAAGAATCCAGAAGGAGAAACACTCATCAGCTGGTAATGACATGTTTCTTTTTTGATGAGTGTGTAGGCCCATGAGAGCATTTACTTCTACTAACAGTGCAATGTCTGTCGAGGACATCATTGGCTTAGGCAGATCCAGAAGGAGAAAATTCAGCCAATTCATGATTAGTTTCTTGTCTGGTGAGTGTGTAGGTTTATGTGATGTCTATGTTATGATTTTGCTAGTTGTATCTCAAACTGTTCGGAAATTACAGCCAACTATGCTTATGTGGGTTCTTAGATAAAACTTGACCCTTCTACCCTTTTTGTTGTCTGGGGTGATGTCTGTGTTACAATTTTGGTAATGTATCTCAAATAGTCTGGAAGTTACAGACAACTATGCTTATAAGTATGCTTAGGTCATTCTTGACCCTTCAATACTTTTCGTTGTCTGGAGTGATGTCTATGTTGCGATTTTGGTAGTTGTATCGGGAAATCACAGACTAAGCTTATAAGCATGCTTAGGTCAATTTTGACCCTTTGGTACTTTTCATCGTCTGTGGTGATGCCTATGTTACAATTGTGGTAGTTCTAACTCATATGGTTCGGAAGTTAGTCAACTATGCTCATATGTGCGCTTAAGTTAATCTTGACCATTCGGTCCTTTTCCTTGTCATGGACGATGACTATGTTATAATTTTCGTAGTTGTATCTCACATGGTTCGGAAATTACAGCTATGCTTGTAAATACACAAAGGTGATACTTGACCATGTAGTCCTTTTCCTTGTCATGGGCGATGCCTATCTTATGATATTGGTAGTTGTATCTCACATGGTTCGAAGATTACAGCTATGCTTATAAGTAGACATAGGTCATCGAAATCAAGACTGTCGCCCGGAATGATTTCTTAATCTAGCACAAGGCGGCTGGATATTTCTCAATTTCCGCACGATTCCGCCACATTGTGCAAACAGCATGCCGGATTGTGCAAGGACACTTTCAGGGTGCGACATTGTGCGAAATTTTGGTGGTTTTGTAGTCATTTGCGGTACGCAAAAATGGGGTTTTCTGTGTGAAATGACATCATCCAAGATGACGGCGAGTCGTCCCCAACTCCAAGCCCCTAAGTTAGAAGGAACCATTTCATACTACTAACTCCTACCTCATACTCCATGAATCCTGTTTCAAAGTCGGCTAATATACTTTTCCCGTAGGCGGTACCCTCGAGGAGCATTCTTACAATCATTAAACACTATATCACGTTTCTCTCTGTACTCCATATTTCATTTAAATATTGTCGGCATTCCGTAAGAACTTCTGAATTAAAATTACAACTAAAAACTCAACAGAAAATTACTAGTCTGTTACAACAATTTTGTATGCTAAACATGTACTCAATTATTAGCTGCCGGGAAATATTTTCGTATAAGATGCGAGACAATCTTCGACTGAACAACAAATTAACTATACACTTGGCACTAAGCGTTAATTTCAAAAATTGCGGATAATATATTTGCGAATTCAAATGGCTATTTTAATTATGTATCTAAAAGCGAACATATTTTATTCCATTCATGCATGAAGACAAACCAGAATAATCTAGGGGCCACGGCCGAGTGGTTAGCCAGCTCGCCTTCCACCAAGGCAAACCGGGTACAATATGGATTTTCGCATGTTGGAATCGATGTCTTTGGTCGACTGGTTCTCTCGGGGATCTCCCGTTTCCCCACCCTTTCATTCCGGCGCCACTCATACTCACCTGAATCACCCTCATTGGCAGCCCAAATCTTTTCACTCACCCATCCATTCAGAACAATCTATATTGAAAATTGGGAATATGCATGTTTAACTGCGCCTGCTATACTCTAAATGAGAATGGACAACTACGCGGGAAAACCAACCCCAGAACAATCAGTTTTTATTACACAAATGAAATTTCATAACAGCTAACTACCTCAATTGTTCTCTACAGGAAACAATCTCCAAGTTAATCCAACATGGGGGCAACATAAAAGGCTATATTCGCATCTGCAGTAAAACAAAAAGTCGGGGCATCATGGCTGTTTTAGGGAAACGGCCGTGCGTTTTACATGAATGCAACAGTGTTTGCCGGGTAACCTCTTTTCTTTGGGACATGGGAAGTATATGAAAGTAACGAAATTGATACTTTGCTTATGTGGCTTAAATCTACAGACCTAGACGATATATTCCGTTTGCCACCAAAAGCAGCACCCTAGCACATAGGAATCACGAGACATAAGTCCGGAAATTTTCGCCTACGCCCAAAAGTGTCGCCAGTCGCGCCTTGCGCAGCGTCAACCAAAGACCATGCTCACATCTAAGTCGTGTACCGGATAGAACAAGCCCACATTTATTTAGAACGTGTCATGTTATAGTGTCGGAATGGATCACCCTGCAAACATTACATCGCCGTTCACGTCCTGGTACCCGTGTGTAGTTATGATTTTAAAGATGTAGTTACGTCCAGGCATGTTGCAGCTGCAACGGAGAGGAATTGCAGCGTTGAAGCCGTCACAAGTGGACGCCAGCCCGAGTGTGGGGCAGGAAATCCCATTAACAGCGCCGCTACAAATAGATCCACGAGGCAATCTACCTCCTCCACATGGCTACGATGCTGCAGCCACACAGCAATCTAGACAATCGCTGAATTCGCCCAACTCTCACACCATCTCTCAAGAGCTTAGTCTCTTCCCGATGGCTCCTTAAATCATTTCAAGCAGATAACCACGGTTTGGTTCAAGTAAATTTGTACCTTGGAAAATATGTATTGTTTCGGCCTGTAGAAGAGTAATCAAATAAGTCATTTTGTAATGGCACAGAGTATACTGATTTTGAGGGAACATTTATTTTTTTCCTGTTGTGAGCAAAGTATTTCAGGCGTTTCAGCAGTGTGTGTTGAGTATTTTCCGTAGCCCCCCCCCCCCCCCACCCAAAACCTATTAAAAAGTCTTAGTTTCAGTTACAGATGGGCATCAGTGAAGGACTGTCACATGCTCGATGGTATTCTTTCTTTTCAAGTAAGTTCTAGAAACGCAGTTGGTTATTATTTTTGACGAAGCTCGGCGGGCGTGAGATAGTGAATGCGAGGGGGTTCGAACCAGTGACCAATGTAACCCACACCGGCAAGCAACCGCGGCCATATTTGCTTTCTTCATCTCGTTAGGTCGAACCTCCTACTACAAAATTCTTCCCGCCGGTGTTGGAGGTCGTCAGATTGCCAGCAGGTAAAGGACCCTCCTACCTTCGTAAAGTTCTCGCGATGCGAGTTTTTTTGTTAGAATTTGTTATAGATTTTGCGAGACTGTCCTCGTAGTGTCTGGCTCGTCGTATCGCAACTGTTTCCGGTGTGTAAAGTGCGTGAACTAATACAGCTGTCAATAAATCTCATAATCAGAGGGAAATTTCCGACGTTTCAGTTGTTTTTTTGGTAATGGCGCTTTTATTTACAAACTTTTCTCGTATTTCCATATACCGACTAAGCGAGTCGAGTTGATGCTTCGGTCGTAGCTTGTGTGACAACTGCAACGTCGCAATATTATTCCATATGAATGCATTTAATGATTAAAGCGATAATGTACACCATGATATACAAGATGATTCGTGACGATATTGCCTACCTGAAGAAGCTTATTGCTCGGCTCGATAGGAGTAAAAATTATATAACAACATTACTTGTAATCGCAATACTTTAGACTTTAGAGGAGGGCGAATGTTCAAAGAAACTAACATAACATGGACAATCAGGAAACAGAATAAAAAAAAACACATGGCGTGGTAACCATTGCTTTGAAAAATTTGTCGGGAAGAGTAAGTCTCCGGAATAAGTTACTTCTCGAATTACATAAACTGTTCCAAACCTTTTTACACTTGCAAGCACCCACTACTGAACCAGGGAGAGCTCTGATATACTGTGCATCTGGCAAACACACTCTTGTCTAATCCCGCCGAAAAATAATTTTTATATACACCACAAGAATTACTCTTCTTCCCAGTCTACACATGCCTAGCATACACTGTACCAGCGCCGTAACTACCTCCGAGCCTTTTGTAACCCCCCCCCCCCCCCAACTAACTCATCTGGCTCATGTGTTCTATCTATACAAACTATAGTTGCTGTCCATCACAAGAGGTAAAATTGATCTACTTTAGGACATTCGGTTATGTATAGCCTATAGTATATATTTACATATTAATAATGCAAGTTAAAAATTAAAAAGCAACAAAACTGGATACACTGCAAACGCAGACAGCATACAGATTAGTTCAAAGCCTAGAGTCAATTGTGTGTTTCTTACTGAACAATGGTAATTAATTTTATGCTGGAAGGCGCGAACACTACAAGGCAGATATTACTAAACTTTAAGAAAAATTAAATTAAATAAGGAGATTATGCTGTCGAGTATTTCAATATACGCAAGGGAATGGCAAAAATATTATTCTGTTACAACCATAATGTACGCACGTTGTGTATTCTTACGCCTTATGAAAAATTAACATTGCCATGGGTCTTGTCACTTTATTCATGCGTCGGTTAAGTGCAACTGTATAAAGATTATAAAAGGAAATACTTTACATATCTACTAATGTTTCCACTTCTGTGCATTAAAAAAACAAAGCGAAATAACTAATTGATCGCAAATGGTTACCTTAACACTTTTTATACAACATTAAGATAAAGAACTACTTTCCACGCAACGTTACAAACTGTACTAGGCAAATATCACTCAGTGCGCCCATTAAAATATAAGCATGCAGGGGGAGCGACTTTTTTTCTAAGGGTTCGTTTCTAAAGTGCTAACTTTATCGTGAACAGCCTTTAAGGAAATATACCTACATATAAGTAATCAGTATGTTGAAGAAATCGGGAACAAGTTTAATGAAATTAAATTAAACTGCAAGAGAGTATAGGCAGGCCCACGCAACATTCCCGGAACACCAAGTTACTAAAGTAACACGTGAAGGGGAACAGCGCCACGCCCTGGAGAGGGTCAAACCATATTCTCACGCCAAAGCGGAGTCTGACAGCTGGATAGGATGCACAAAGAGACACTGCGAACTGAGGTCCACGCCTCTCCCGGTGTTACATCTAATACCTAAATATTCGTCGCGAAGATATGGTGTTCTGCGGCACAGTACATTACAGAGAAGCGAGTGTTGCTCGCGGACCGCAACCGTATTAATATTTCAATTTCTCCTTTAACAGCCTACAATCGAGCATCCCCGCTCGTGTTGCGTGTTGATGCCGGACAATTAACCTACAATTTATTAATCGACTATTCCAGCTAGCAGAGGTGTATCCCACCTAAACAGACATTACGATCAATAAGCAATAGAATTTGTGCCGATGCATTATTCATAGTTTAAAAAAGTTTATTTCAATAGCAATACAACAAAAAAATTAGTCTTCTGCCTGCTAAAGTTAAAGATAACTTAATGAAAATTTCAGGTTTCTCAAAAATTGGGTTTCACGCCTAACCCCCTTTTAATGGTAAATCTGCATTTTTTCGTATTTTCATAGTAAATTAATGGCAAGGGAATGAATCCTGTAGGGAGAGCAAAATATTTCGAAAAATACCTTAGGTAATACCAATGGTGCCACGTATTAAACTTTGGTTGTCTTTGTGTACAAAAAAATATGTCTTGGGGAAACAATTATGTATTTTTAAAAATTCCTTTTAATATTTTATGTAAGTTAGAAGGTAGCTCATTTCAATAGTAATAAAACCAAAAAATAATAATTGCCTACGTGCTAAAGTTTGAAGAACACACATTTCAAAATTTAACGTTTGGCATGTACATCCACTAGCGCACATTTATTATATATTGCACAAAAAAGTTTTGAATCATACCGTATCTAGAATATTTGTTTACACCCAATAGTCATGTTATATCCGGAACATACCCCATTCACCAGCAATCTAGTGCCCGACATTGTTATTGTGTACTGTCAATTGCGACAGCAGTGTCGCACTATGACAGCGGAAGTCTGCTAACGTGTCGGAACCGCGGACGCGGCGCGGCCTGGCAACGCTGCCAGAGCATCTGAAGCAGTCACATATGGGCCGCACGCCATTGATAACGTTCCAATGATCGCAGATTAAAACCCTGATGGAGGTGAAACATTCACAAAAGGCTGTGAATTTCCTGTTCGGTGTCAACCAAAGTGAAACGATCATTTTCCACGGCAGCTGACCTGCGGCGAGATCTTCGTCGAGAGACAAGAGTACAGGTATCGGCTCAGACTATCGGAAACAGGCTTCACCAGGACCACAAACGTGCCTACAAGCCCATGAGGTGTCCATCTCTATCACGTGACCTAACTGAGCGACTAACCTGAGTGCGTGCACACACCAATGGGAGCTTACCTCATGGAGGCACTTCATGTTCACAGACAATACCCGTGTCTGCCCTGCGTCCTTCACGGTCTACGAGGGCATGACGTAATCGTGCATCTACAGCAAGGCAGCGGTACGTCCGTATAGTGGTGGCAATGCGATGTTTTCGGCATGTCAGTAGACATACGCCATACGTGCACATCAACCCCCTAACAAGTAAATGATGCGTGAAAGAGGATCTTGAACGTGTTGTGCATGCTTTTCGCATAGACAGGTAACTCGATATTAATCGTCTGGAACATGCATGGAGGATGTTGAAATACGAGACTGTCAATCGTCTGAACCCACCTGAAACACTGAGGGTTAATTCAGGCTGCCATTGAGTGAGACAGCATTCAAGAAATGCTGTACAGCCTCATTTGCAGCATTTCACGACGTGTCCGAGTCCTTGTCATTGCACGGGGAGGCCATACCCAAACTAACGATATAAAGGACTGTTTCATGGATGTGCCAATGATATGCCCGAGTGATTTCTGGTGCTGTGGGCCGTACGTGGTTACTGAGTGCATTAAAAGTTTATTTTCCCGTCATTTATTCAACCTTAGCTTTGGCTAAGCCTTCCCCAATACAAAAAAACCAAGTGATATAAATTGTTTTGCGTAGTTTCACATGATTTTGGGGAAAACATCTTAGTACCTATATTTTTTACTTTCAGTATTAGTAACACATACACAAAAAGAAAGTAATTGAAGGTGGTCAATTCGACATCCCTAGCCGATCAAATACCAACGTACACATCTTTTACATGCCTTCCACTATCCATACAAATAATTTTTCATTGAAGTCAATCAGGGTAATTTTGATATACAAAGTTGAAATTTGCCTTTCATTTTCACACCACTGGTGCTACTAAGCCTACAAAAAAATACCAAAATGTAAGTGATTTGGCATACTTTAAAACTAGCTTATAACCGATTTAAAATTTAAATTAGTGTTGTCTAAACAAAAAATAAAAGTGCATCACAATTACTCAGCAGGTGAGGTAATGATTGATACACACCAAGGGCAATTGTGATACAGTGGTTGGTCAAGCTTACAGCATACACTCAACAGTGTAACAGTGGAAACAACAGTAATATAGAGGGTCTAATGTATCAACTATGAAAAATTTGAAAAGTATCAAACTAAACTATTTAAACTACAATCAATATTGTTTATACACTTGTAAGATGAAAACATTTCTAAATTTTTTATGGTATTGTCATTTAATCAAAATGCATCTCTAAAAACTATCCAATGTCCAATTCTTGTATTAACAATATTGACCAAGCTTGAAAAAAAAAAAACATTTATGTAAAAAAAAATATTATTTTTGGGACGAAAAGTTAGAGAATATAAAAATGTAGAATAATAGGGAAAAGAAACTTCTGTTTGTGCATATTCAGGCAACTACTGCTGCTCAAAGACATCAATCACGCTGTCAAAAACATATTTAAATCTGTCCTGTGTATATACAACACACACAGAACTATTAAAAATCCAAAAATTTCACACTTCTTGATAACAAATAACTTATCTTTGTCCACAGTTTTGTCACCAACTGATTTTAGTACCGTCACTCTAAATTCATCTTTAAGAGCAGTCAATTGTAACATAATATTTGTATATAGTGCATGCTCCTCCTTTGAACATGGCCAAAAGGAAGTTCCTCACATTTTCAACTGATGAGTTCCGATATTTCTGCACACTACTGGCGCACAGTTTCTACACTACTTACATTCTCACTATCATCTATGATAGGACTATCCTTTGCTGTATTACTTCTTCACCAAAA
Source organism: Dryococelus australis (assembly GCA_029891345.1). Lineage (NCBI taxonomy): Eukaryota > Metazoa > Arthropoda > Insecta > Phasmatodea > Phasmatidae > Dryococelus > Dryococelus australis. Next base: position 231,314,372 of record CM056996.1, on the reverse strand, counting down.
GTATCTTCATTAACACGTTTACTTTTCCTTTTACGACATTCTTTTTCACAACATTTTGGATTTCTGCCCGATATTCCTCTGAAGTTATAACTTTGTCCGAAGAATAAACTCATCTTTTCTGTACAGATGCTGCATTCCTGACAATTTTTGCCAGTAGCAGTGCTTCAAATGAGATATGGCTAGAAGCCTCGAGAATCTCTGTCCAGAGGTAGAAGGATAAGTCATAGATAAGCTAAATTGTTGCCTTTCTGTGTTGTCGACCATGGACTGTCCACGAAATGTGTAAGGTGGCCATCAAATATACCTAAATGCGGTCAATCCTTCACAACTTCATGGAACTTCATCAACCATTCTAGGAAAACTGCACTGTTCATCTAGCCATTCTCTGTTACTGCATAGAATGTTCCTGGAAAATCACTAGTTCCTTCCCAAGTTGCACATTGTCATGCTGCCTGAAATAATATTAATAGAGGCAGCACCTCACCACTTGCAGAGCGGTGGGCTGTGTTAGCCCACCGTTCTGTTGTGCTCCCTTCCTGTGCAGTGTATCTGTGAGCTTTTTGACCTACACCACAATGGCCTTTAACCCTTGACGGATGTGAAAAAAATGGGGTTACATACAAGCTATAAATATTCTGTGGTTTCTCTAAGAGTCTAAGTATAGCTACAGCTATCTGTTCCTAAAGCACATCACAAGACCCATGTGCAATTAATGGATCTCCTGTTGCAACTCTGAATGGCAGTTACTGGAAAACCTCAATTTCTAAAACCGAACAATCTGTCAGATTAATGATTCATTAACTATTTTAAGTAATACTATTTTTATATAATTAAACATTTTTGCAAGATAAAATTAAAATCTGTTTGAAAATTATACTTTTTCATCATTTCTAGCTTGTCACACAAAAGGATCAAAATGCAGTAAGTAGGTAGTTACAGGACTCAAAAATACTATTTAACCAGTTGTTAAAAGTTAAAACTTAGATCACTGGTGTTTTATTACTACACCTACATTATGCACATCAATTTTTTTTTATATTGTACTAATTTGTATTCAAAATCATATTTTTTATAGTATGTAATACACATAATACATATATTACAGCATCACTTTATTTCAATATAAAATTTAAATTACATCATAAACGTCATATTTGATTGGCATGAATGTTCCATTAAAAGGACTTCTACACAATTTCTGCCACAGATAGAACCTCAGTCTTAAAAAACCATTAACAATGCCATCCAAAAAGTTTTCAATTTTTAAAACAGTGATGTCAGTCGCTTAATGCCTGGGATAAGAGACTGTTTCAGTAAACACAAATGAAAGTGCTCTAATTCATGGTTATAGGGAATTTAAAGCAGTTGTATGATTTACTCATGAACTAGTTTCCAAATGAAGAAATTGGGTTTTTTCAAAATTTGCTGAGCTGTGCCCCAAGCATTGTGTCTTTGCTGAAGGAACTGGCACACACTGTCTGTACAGTACCTCAGAATGCCAAACTGATGACACAATGTGCTGTATTAAAAACTATTTCACTAAATGATGGTACAGCTATCAATGATTACAAGTCCTATTTAGCCAAGATAACGTTTGATGAGCCAGGTACAGCATGCCACCTTAGCGAGTGCCCTTGTCCAGTTGTGGAAAATTTTAAAGAAGAGTTAAGCGTAAAGCTGGTAGAAGAAATTTTAGGCCATATCACTTACAAGCAATGGGTAACCGTAGACAGGTGCACAAATGAAACTTTCACTACAACCAAACAAGAGGTTCTGGAAAAACATTTTCATTGCAAAAAAGAACTGTGATTACTACAACTATTTAAAAGAAAATCAAAAACAATTAAGCTTTAGGTTTATTCAATTTTGCAGAAATGCATGCCTGTTTTGCAAAGAGGAAGCTCAATCAATTCACTGGAACAATGACCAGGCAACAATCTTTTCTATAGCATTCTGCATAAAGGCTTCTGATGGTATAAAATTAAAAAGTAGCCCATTATCCGCATTTCTGACAAAGCATGATGCAGTTGCCATCCATTTATTTCACAAACAAAATAAATCTCCTGCATTTCTGGTTTAGGAGTGATTACAAATTTGGAAAAAACCTACTATTACTCAGATGGCTCTGCAGCTCAGCTCAAAGACAGGAAACACTTTTCAAACACAGACATCATGAAAATGTTTTGCTTTTTGTTATTGACACTCTTATGGTCAGTCTTATTTATATGAATATGTTTAAATATGTATAGTTTTCATGACAACTACAGAATTCATGAGATTGAATTGTACAATAAAACAGACATCATAATTCTGCACTGTATGTGACATGCAAACTGCAAAAGCAATGCTCATAAATGTAAATAATATTAATAACAATAAATATGAAAGCAAATGCAGACCTGACAGAAAACTAATGTTTGCAATATAATGCTACACCCAATTAAAGGCTGTTCATGATAAAGTGAGCACGTTTTCAATGAACCTTCGGAAAAAGCACTTTTCCTGCCTATGCATATATTGTAAAAGGCACACTGAGGGACATACGCCCAGTTACATTGGTAACGATGGATGGAAGGTAGTTCCATATCTTAACATTGAATAAAAAATTGTTGGATAACTATATTTATGATAAATTTTTTTCTCTTGCTTTCTGGCTTTTTAATGCATCAAATTGTAATAAAATTGACCAGATTTGTAAATAATTTACTCTCCTAATAATTTAACAGTTTCACTTGGCCGACGTATGAACAAAGTGATGATGACGCCCATGGCAATATTAATTTTACATAAGGCGAAAGAATACACAACATGCATACAAGTAGAACTTAAGCGACTTTCAAAAGTGCTCATTTTACCATGAACAGCCTATATACACAAGTATGTGCACTTAATAGGACACAATTATAGCACTAAATGGCACATCCAAAAAATTTATAAATCCTGACAATAAACCAAATGAAACTACATTTTAGTAACATGCGAAATAGACTTCCTGTAAGAAGAAAGTTATCATATTTTAGGTGAGAGACTCATCTTTAATAAGAAAGAAGGGGACTATACCAAAGTGCTGACTTACTTGTGCATCTGAAATAAACTATTTGCTTATGTTATAAATTAAATTTGAATAGGTATTATATTTAATTAGCTACAAAAGTTACATGTAAAGACTATTCACAGCAATTTTCATCTCATTTCAGTTTACAACAGTCAGTAAGGTCATATTACACCTAAATTGTTTCAGGGCTGCTATAGGAAGTGCTACAAGAAGACGATATAAAACGCCAAAATCACCCGTGTGCATATCAGAAAGACTCCATCAATTTGCAGTGCAAATATCAAACATGTTCCATATTTTCTGATTGGAAATCTGCTTTCTGGGTGGTGAGTTATCATGTAACCAATCAGCTTTCTAACAAACATTTGATATTTGGGTCATTCTGCTCAATAAACAAGCATCACACATTCACAATTCCTGACAGTAAAAACACAGTATGCAACAAGAGGGTGGCCGCCCCCCTTATCATCATTACGGGGGAAGGGGATATGGTGGAGGCATTAATACTGGTTTGCTCTTAGGTTGACATTCCCGGTCACATAAAACATGATTTGTAGTATTGTAATTTAATTTCCCTCCTTTTATGATATTTTGCAAAATTACCATTCCAACATACAAGGAATACATACCAACTGTTGCCAGAAACAAATAGGGAACCATCTGAGAAGTGGACAAACATTTTATATGTGGATGTAGATAGTATTGCCTATGTGTTACACACTGAATTGTCGCAGACGAAAATTTGTGCATGTTTTAGATGTAAACGGTTGGTCCTGTGCAGCTGTGACAAGATGACAAGTTTTGTTAATTCTGCCACGCTGCACAATAAATCATCAAAATTCCAGACTGTAAAAGAGTTGCCAGTAAAAAGGTGGCCACCCCTAACTTCCTGTACAGGGAATTTTACTAACAGGAGTTTGCTGTTAAGTTGAAGATACCATTAGCATGAACATCGATCAGATCATTTTAATTTCATTTCACTTTGTTTCCATTATTTTAAAAAAAATACATTTTAAACTTGCATTTTCTCAAAAGCTTATAACTCCCTTAATATTCAGTTTAGGTGGCACTTGTCCTGTATATTTTCTACTTATTTTTACATAAGACATTGCCTCATGAAGTTTGTCTAGTTGCGAAACACACACTGTGTGTGTGTGTGTGTGTGTGTTAATTTCTTACTTTCTTTGCAAGTGGGATTTGCATGTGTACTTAGCAGATATGATTAGATGCACAGCCGCCTGTATCTTGACTCCAAAGGACTTGTATTGTATGCAGAAACAGAAGAGTTCATTACAATAGTTTAGCATCCATTTTTGCCAAACAGTCATTTTTAATGTGCACATTGTAATGCATTAACTAAATTTTGACTGCCAGGTCTTCACGACACCTAGAAAACTAATGCTGGTAACACTAGCTTTATTTTCTTCCTTTTAGAATTCTTGATTCAAGATTGGGTGTTATTAACAGCTTACATAAAGTTTAATGCTGCATGTATTCTCAGTAAATGAGAACTATAGTCCTATGTTATGTAAAAATGTGCAAGGTCATTTTATGCAACTTATGCTACTGTATGTGCAATAGAGTTACTCTACTACCACGGCTGGACACAACAGTGCACACACAGGTGTACGCACAGTATGTGTCAAGTATGCATGCCCAGGCACACCTTAATGACCAGCATATTTATAAATTAAAAATTGTGGCTTTAAGAGATTTATTTAAAATTCTGGAATCTCAGCAACACTGGTCTGTATGAGACATTCTGAGGAATGCCAAAAATTATTTGTCAGTCGCACCAGTGGACTTATGCTCTAAATCATTCGGCTTCCGCAGACCACTCAAGCTGAGTAGAGTGGTGAACCTGCATACAGTTCCATGCATGCGAGATTTGTCATGCTGGAGCGAAAACTTCTCGCATACGTGTTGACCATTCGATTCAGGCCACCATTGTCGCATGCGAGTTCCAACATGGCAAACATCTGTGTTGTAGGTTCTCCACCTTGATGTTTTACTGTACGATTCTAATGATTATAAGATGGGAAACGGAACAAAATATATGTTGTACAACAGAACCTTCATATCAAAATCATGTTTTGGTAATAAAACGTGTTAGTATGCACTAAAAGTACTTCACAATGTTAGTGGAAAGAAATGGTACAAAAATGGGTTACGACTATATACAGTATGTAGATCTATACATTAGTGCAACATTGGTGGATGAGTGGTTAGCGCTGCGACTTACAAATTCAAGTGCCGATGGTTAGAGTCTGCTCTAGTCACAAATTTTTTTTTTTTATTATAAGTCTTTATTAAATCAATTATATAGATAGTCAATATAGTAATGAATAACTTTTTCTTGGTAATACTTACGCTCAATAGGTATTCACTATTAAGCATTGTGTAATGCCTTTGATCTTTGTTCTTATGGTAATTGATTACATTTAGGGTTATTCTTAGCTAATTATATGTTAATTATAATGTTACACTCGCGTACCGTCTTAAGAGGATAAAAATTTGATTTTCATCACTTGCAAATGCCAGCGTATGATGTGAAACAGTTTCCTTTGGGCGAGACACTGATTGCTACTAAAATATTTTAATATTAGATCTTGCAATGCAACAAATACTTCCACAAGCAATGTGTAGATAATACTCTTACTATGGAAAATCATAAATGCTGTTCAATCAGAAATAAGAAAATATGAGACCAGAGTCAACTTAGGCAATATTTAGATAATTTACAACAGTAATTGTACTCTATGAAAACCAGCTTGTCTAATTTCAAATAAACAGCAATCATTGTTTTAACAATTAATAGCCAGCATCTAACACAAGATTTCTTAAACAGTAATTTAGTAAAATAATAAATAAGTGTAAAATGTGAGGACATTACATCCTAATTCGCAGACCTAGTACAAAAGCACGACAAGTTCAGTCTGCCTCGTGATAACTGATTTGAGGAGCAAGTTATAGTTCTATGTGTTATTAAACTTCAAAATGATTACAATACATTTGCTATTATCGACATGCGACAATATTTTTGTAAAATTATCCCCGTTTATAAATACCAGCCATTGTTCACTAAGAAGTTCAGCAATAAGATATACAGCGTACTTATAAATCAGTCACATTCAGCACCATGATAATTACTATGCTTATAGTGACTTAAGAGGGCGTGGGACAAAAATTAACGTTAATTGATATTTACTGGTTTTTCAAAGCTAACGTAGAAAAAGCAAAAAAGGCAATCTTAGATAATAGGTTTTGCCAGCTAAACGACCAAGTATTTTGCAGTATTACTGTATAAATTCAGCATAATGTCTTGCGCCATGAAAACAACAAAAATTGACGGCGCCAGAAATATCTTGGCAGAATAACGTCACTCACTAGTAAAATATTTGCTCTTGTAGTTAATAAAAACTATTCTGTATGGATGCCCTTTCTTTGTTCTCTCTATCTGCTTCTATAAAATCTTTAAAATACGATAAACCTCAACAGCATTCATTTACATCCCGCGCCCTCTTAAAGTGCAGCCATGGTAATATATCTAAGTTTAAGTAATTTTAGCGGAAATTTTAATGTATGTGTACTGTATGCATATAAACAATTATTGTGTCAAGTTTGAATGATCAGTGACTAATGGGTAAAACAAATTTACTCAATGCTGATCGAAATATGGTAATATTTAAATCTTGTTTGAATTAAATGCAAAATTAAGGCTAAAATGTTTTCACTTACACTGAATCAAATTGAATACATTAGTAGATAGACTGAATAAAATGGTGCATAAGCTAACTGACATAACGATAACATTATAATGAAGCAGAGAGGATGAGATAAAATTTTAAATACTTTCGACAAAATACTGAAGTTACTTATTTTTTGCACTTTATGAATTCATTAATTAATAAATGTTTAAATTATCTTAATTCTTTAACAGCTTTTATTTACATTTTACAATTAATGTAATTAAATGAACGACAAAGAAATTCATCATGTGCTTGACAAATAAAAATGCTTCCGGATTAACAAAAATGTGCTTAGTGATTGCTTGTTGCAGTCTGACAGACTGTGTTTGTATTTGAAGCTGTATGAGCTACTGAACAACCATTCAGTATTATTTCCAGTGTGCGAGATAGCCAAGTCATTGTTTCCATTCTGAGCACTCAAGTCAAATGGAGCAGACACGAATGGTTCCAGCATACCAAAACAGTGCCACGTTCTGCAAAACACAGCTCGACTAGCTACTCGCATGAGACTGAATAAACCTTAAAATAAAAAAATTCCAGGGGGAGGGGGAGTATCCCAAAGCCTTAGTTTATTCTTTAACTTTGTGCACACCCTAATAACATCTGTGCAAGCTCGAGCTCGTGAGGTTACATTTTACGACTCTACATCATTCTATCTCCTGCTAACCCAAGGCATAAAATGTACTGTGGTCTAGAAGAAAAATGATTTGTATGCAGATTTAATTTGGAACAAACTGTTAAAGGCTATTCACTGTAAAGTGAGCACTCCTTGAACCCCTCTCATTTAGAATAAGTGAATAAATATATTTTATTGTAACCTTAAATGTTTACATATAAGTCCAGTGAAATTTATACACTGTGGTTATAACTTACTTTACATGGTAATATTTATTTTTAAAAATGGCAGAAGGATAAACAATGGCTGACAAGAAAAAAGTAACTAGGGCCTCAAAAGTGCTTACTTACAGTGTACAGCATAAAGCGGAAAATAAATTTTTAGATCAACAAGCCCCAGAGGCGTAAGTGAGCTGTAATACTTAAGCAGATATTCAGAGTTTAAACTGAGAAAGTAGCTTATGTACATAATTCAAATAGATTTGGTTACTCCTGTCCGCCAGTTAATTTTTGTTTTGTACATCCACATTACCCTACTCGTGTTACCTTGTTTAAACATACCTAAATGAAATTTTCAAAATCAGTTAATTCTGACTATCAAGTTAATGTGTATTTTTATTGCTTCTGAAAAGATAAGTAAATTACTTGGCTCCATCTTGGGTTACAGTGCTATAAGGCCATAAAATGAAAATCTAGGTGGACCTCTCATATTACTAGGTTGGCTTAGGCTAAACCACAAAAAATATCCACCTACTATCCTAGATTAGTTTTGGTAGTCTTGGGTTAGGAATCTAAACTGAAAAATTATGCATAAGATATTTTATTATAAGAGTCAACAGTATAGTCTTTGGTTATTTTAATAGTTTACTGACAGAGATTATGTGTAAGTATTTTTCATTTGTTTAGATGGTATTCAGTATTAATACATTGTTTGTTGTTTTTCATATCTTTCCTAGAGGGTAGTTGGCATTAACTAGTTCTCTCTCGTCTCACCATTGCTGATTGGCGGAGATGTGCGTCATGGTCAGACAACAGCCAATCGGAGGGCAGGACAAAAACAAACAAGGCATAAGTAAAATAGAACTAATTTTTTATGACATAATTTTTCTCATCACGACCAAAGATGGATGTGTGTACGCCAAAAGAAGTTTCAATGATAGGCACAACATGTGAATATTAACTAAATAATTGCATCAAGATGTTTTTAAAAGGTTAATTGTAAATAACTGTAAAGAAAGAAGTTTAATTTTACTATAGTTGAGAAGGTTAATAATTTGTTATATATGCTGAAAATGAAAAACTAGTTTAATAAAAATACATGATTTTAAATGAAATGTTATAAATAGTGCCCAACGTGATTACTAAATGAAACGTAATAATGTTAGCTCTGAACCAAACAGTATATGAGTAAATTTGGGTATAGGATATTCACAGTAAAGTGAGCAATTTTATATCCTTATAGCCTTAGACAATAACTTTTGAGTTCAGTGCAATATATAAACTGTGTTTATTACTTGCAACAGCAACAGTTATTTTAAAAAGTGGAGGAAAGATAAAAATAATGGCAATACGAAAAATTTACTAGGGCTTCAAAAATACTCACTTTACCATGAACAGCCTATAACAGTATTTCACTAAGCTTACGATTGTAACATTTTTTTAATGCAAAATTTGCATTAGGGATTGTCATAAAAAGCTTACCATTATGCCAACTGTGTACTCTAACTCCATTACCACAAAATAGTTTACCCCTAAATTCTAGGTAATTTATTTAACTCAAATATTTTTTAATAATGGATACAGAAAAGTAATATCATTGGCAGAATTGATAGCACAGGTGGTGGTGTGCTTAGATGGAGAATTCCGATTGGCTGTAAATTTGCTAATGATGAACTGCTGATGATGGTTCCCAAAAATACTCATTACAATAGCAGACGTGACTGCAGGTAGCCACTTGCACAACAAATCGCTGCTTGTGGCAGTAAATTCACACACACTGTCCATACTATTTCAGTTGTTGATATTCATAAATTATCAAGCATTGTGTCTAAATACTTATGTAGAGGTACAAAATTTTACAAATTCATTTTGCAGCAGCATATTTGTCTGTTCTTTACACGCTCACACCATAACTGAGGTAATTTTCTAGAATAGGAGTTTTTTTGAAATTCGGGAAAATAATACCTGGATATGTTAGATAAAATTATTATCAAGAACTCTTAAAAGGAATTTGTAGTTTGATGTAAAAAAATGAAATGTGATAAGTGCCATTGCCTATGAAGATTGCTGTTTTTTTAATGCAGTAAAACACACATAATTTATGTCCAATACATTTATATCAGGTCGCTAAATTGTATTAAATGTGAGAATACCTTTTGAAATGAATCTTTAATGAATAAAACAAAGCTTAAAGGGTCCCTATATTTATGTCATGGTGCTGAGATTATACAGGTAAACAAAGGTATCGAGCAGTGTCTGGAAATTATGTAATTCTGGTGAATTACTCAAAGCTTACCTTGTCTATATTCACAGGACGATAGTACTACGTATTACTAGTAGAATAAATATACATACAATAGAATATATAAAACTATGTCCAGAGATTGTGTTCATACATAGTAGGCATGCATCGCCATTTTATATTACTATGGATTCAGTGAACAATGATGTACAGATAAAGGAAACAAATTAACTTAACTGGTTTATGTGACAGGTGTATTGTAGGAACATTCCAAGTTTAGTTCTAAGGTTGCCATGCAGGACGTGTGTGATGTAGCGGTGCACTTTTGCACGTTTTATTGAAATTTGTTGTGTTTGATGCGTTAATTCAAATAACTGTGATAATACGAGTGTTTCTATGGTATTATGCAAATGAGAAATGTGAAAAAACAATATTTGTCCGGTAATGTAAGTGCCTGTGGAATGTCTTCAAACAGGATACACATTGTGTCCTGGTACGAGCGATGAGTGATTGGGTAGGTAATTGAATTATTTCAGTTTGTGATGTATTTACATTTAGTATATTAATTGCACCTGAGTGGTATTGTGTGCGATTGTTAATTGCCACGAGTAATGTCAATTGTGTGTTTTAGTAGCGACATTTATTCAGTATATTTTATTAATTTTATGTGTGAAGTTGTGTGTGTGTGCGTGCGTGAATTGTGCGGTAAAATGAGTGAAAAAAATGTACGTAATCATAATATTTAATGATGTAAATGCATTCAACTGCAAAAAGACCTAACCAAACAATACCAAAATTGACAATTTTACCAATACAAGCTAAAAATATAGTAGTGGAAGGTCATAAACATCAACAAAATTGTGGTATAGGAGAGTAAAATATGTACTTTTTCGTGATAAAATTTTACCCCACAAATTACCTCCGTTGATAGCCCTCCCTCACTATCGAATTTGTAACTTGTATTTGTAATATTGTCAACTTACGTATTGTTCGGTTACATCTTTGCACAATCAAACGTGATTTTGTGACAACATATTACAATTATTTCAGGAATACCATGAAAATACATTGTTAAATTGCAAACCAGCGTAACAAAACAATACATAAATTCACAATATTATCATTACACACACACCCAAATGTTACTGTGATAATGTATGATATTTGAACGTAGTACCCTTGCAAGGAAAAATACTGTACAAGCGAAGCAAAACATTATGCACCAAGCCAGATTCCCAGCACCAGCAGGGGAGTAAATCCCCAAAACCGTAATTCAAAGCCACCGGCAAATTTTTTTTGGTGGTGATGCAAAGTGTTGCGCATCAGCGAAGCTTGGAGTATGCCCAGAAAAGATTTTCTTGTGTACCCCATTTGCACTCAGAACTAATGTGTGTGTTGGTAATAGTGTAAATTTAGGTATTGATTGGTTAGGTCATTTTGCAATTTAATGTATTTTTGTGACATTTGTGATACAATACCTAGTTACATTTAATCTCAAAGGTACTCATAATTGCACAACGATGTAATTGAACAATATCTAAATTGACAATGTTACCAATACAAGTTACAAATACGATAGAGGAGAGGGCTATGAACTGGAGGGAAATTGCGGGGTAAAATTTGATATACATATTTTTATTCGTTTTACCCTTCAATTTCCCTGATCTTCATAGCCCTCCACACTAGCGTTTTTGGGGTTTGTATTGGTTCTTGATGCGTTCTGCGTAATTAGTACAGTGGAATTATACCGTTTTCACAGATGTGGTAAAATTCCAGAATAGAGGCTTTTCCGAAAATAGAAAAAATAATACCTGGATATGTTAGATATGATTATTAGTAATCATAATTACTAGGAATTTTGGAGAGGCTTCAAGTAGTTTTCTGCAAAAAATAAAAAATGAGATAGGGAGGAGGGTTATCAAGATTACTGTGTTTATGCTATACAACACGTATAATTTACATAGAATAAATAAATATATATATATGGTCGAATAATTGTTTTAAATGTAATTTACAGAGTATATTTATGTCATGAAAATTGGGTTATTCAGGTATGAACAACACAGGTGTAAAACAAAGTCGGAAGAACAAGTAATTCTGGCGAATTACTCAAGGCTTACCTGCTGATCAATATTTACGGGGGCTTGATAATATATTAAGTAGAACTTCGAAAATAAAATAGTTGAATATATGAGCGGTCCGCTTGGTATGTTTGACGTATCATTTATGGCAGGCCCTACATGTATTATTATTTGTATTTGTGTACAATAATTAAGTAGTATTGATACTAAATGTACCATAATGATGAGTCAGTGTATCATTAATTTGAATACCTTGTAATATGACGATTTGTAAATTGTTCACATCCCAGTTGCATTCTGGGAAGTTGCTGAATGGACTTTTGAAGTTTTTAACAGTCGTAGGTTTGCAAAAGAGAACTTAAAAGCATACTTTATTACAATGAATTCAGTTAGACGTGTTAAATAACATATTTTCCCAAAAATACGAGAGTTGCTGTGGTAACATCTGCATGCAAAAAGTGAAATTATAATATTTGTGCTGTGATTTGAGAGTAAAAAGAGTCAAACTGAAATGTTACGTTGTGTTGAAGGGGATGTAGTCGGTGAGTTCATTATCAAACTAAATTTAACTTATAGTGGGGAGGGTCATGAAGAACAAGGCAATTGTGGGGTAAAACTAGCGAAAAATATGTACATCATAAAATTTAATCACGATAAGGGCCTATAGTTAAATTGCAAAAAGATATGACCAAACAATAAGTTACCTAAATTTACCATATTACCAATGCAAGTTACAAATACGATAATGGGCAGGGGTATGAACATGAAATTACGGGGTAAAAACTAGTGGAAAATATGTACATTTCCGTAAAACATTTTATCCCGCAATGCCCTTCCATTTCATAGCCCTCCCTAGTATCGTATTTTTAACTTGTATTGGTAATATTCTCTATTTACGTACTGTTTCAATATTTTTAAAACGACACGTATTTTCGTAGTAAAATATTATAATTATATCACGATTAGCTTGACAATACGTTAAATTACAAAATGACCTAACCAAACAATACCTAAATTCGCAACTGATACACATACACACACCTAAATGTTACTGTGATAATGTTATGATTTTCAAGTATAGCCCCCCCTCGCAGGGAAAAATACTGTACAAGCGTAGCTAAACACTATGCACAGAGCAAGAGTCCCAGCACAAGCAAGGGAGTAAATTCCCAAAACAGTGATTCAATCTCGCAGGTAGTTTTTTTTTTTTGGAGGTGACGAGAAGCATCACGCATCAGCGAAGCTTGGAGTTCCCCCAGAAATGATTTTATAGTGTAGCCCCTCACAGGGAAAAATACTGTACAAGTGTAGTCAAACAATATCCACCGAGCCAGAGTCCCACCACCAGCAGGGGAATAAATCCCCAAAACAGTGATTCAATCTTGCCAGCAATATTTTTTGGTGGTGACGCGAAGAGTCGTGCATCAAGAAAGCTTGGAGTTTTTCCAGAAATGAATTTCAAGTGTAGCCCATTCATACTGTAAAATTGCGTATGTGAGTCTGTGTTTTGGTAATATTGTGAATTTAGGTATCGTTTGGTTAGTTTTGGAATGTAATGTATTTTTATGTAATTTTTTTTAAATTATTGTAATATTGTATCATGAAAACATGTTTCAGTGTAAAAATATCTAACTGAACATAACCTAAATTGACAATATTACCAGTACAGTTTACAAATACGATAGTGGGGAGGGCTATGAACTGGAGGGAAACTGCAGGATAAAATTTTATCATGAAAACATACATATTTTTTATTTCTTTTACCCCACAATTTCCCTCATCTTCATAGCCCTTCCACTATCGTAGTTGTACGTTGGATTGGTAATATTGTCAAGTTACGTAATGTTCGGTTAAGCCTCTTTGCAATTTAATGTACTTTTTAAAAATAAATATTACATTATTACATATTTTTCACTCATTTTAACCCACTATTTCACTGATCTGCATAGCCCACCCCACCTTCGAATTTGGGGTTTCTGTTGGTCAAATGTCGATACCTTTAGTAAATACATGTTCTGTGTATTATAGTGGAATTATACCACTTACAAAGGTTTTTTTTTTTAATCAAAAAAGCTCCTACTCTACTATTTTACCGATAAGTGTACAGTTCTGACTCTCACCCAATTCTACGTCGAATCTAGATGCATCTCTCGAATTGTGTGTGGTCCTGCATTACCTGCAAAATTATTGTGTTTTATCTGTATTATTTATATATTATTTCTATCACATGTGTATTTGTATATTACTTAATTCAGTATATAGTACTTGTGTAGGTTCTACTCGTATTTTGTGAAACTTTTTTGTCGTCAGATAGCTCCTGTACTATTTGGTATATCATCTCTCATTTATATTTGTTTTTTTTTAATGCTATTTTTTGTATTGTCATGTTTTGACAAATGCCATACCCCTAGCCCAGTGGCTGGATTTTGGGGTCCACTACGTGCTTGTGAAATAAATAAATTTCTTCTTGTTTATTACTACCCAAGTCGTCCAGGGTATGTTTAAACTGTGGTCAAATCATTACTGGAACACACAAATAAGCATATGGTCATTAATTTTAACTTGTCACCAAAATAATTTGCTAAATTTACGGGCCTATTCTCATAAGTATTAACATGTAAAGTTATTATTCCTGTATTCAATGGAATACGAGACACGGGAACAAAGTGCTTACCGCAGGGCGAAAGGCGAATTGCCTGATAGTAATCACACAATGGCAGTTCTGCCCTGACATCTCAGAGAGCAACTGCCAATCAGAGCTCAACAGCCACCCGCACTATTGCCAGCACTACCAATTCTGCAGAGTCCTAACTGCAAAATGCTTCTCCTATACCAGTTAGTTTTGTTCCTAGATTTACCCATGATAATATTGTATAGGGCACTGCTGAATGTCGCGTCTTTTTCTGAGAGCTCTTTTGTCGAAACTATATTTTTCACTGTAGTATACAAATTACAATCCAGTCAAATATGTAGTTATAAAATGCCAGGCCTTTTCCTGGCTGGTGTATTATGTAGTGGACAAACACTCACTGCAGGTACCTACATCAAGCAAATGTGTTTACCATTCAGCATCTAAAGCTTCAATACTAGAGCAAAATAATAAAAATAATAAGCCTCGTATTGTAAAAAAAAAAAGTTCCACGTTTTGTAACAAAATTGCATGCATATATGACATGAAGTTAACGGATCGGCTTGAACGACAACCAAATCCTACCATAACTGTATAATGTTATAACTGTGCGCGTACAACGTGCCTTTGTTTATTACAGTAGCAGCTTTAAAAATCAATAAAATTCTATCTAAGCCCTATTAACGTACCTCGAGTCTAGATGTAAAAAAGCTTTTTACATTACTGTAAAAATTATAAAAATTGACATTTTTAAAAGGCTATAATTTTTTTTAAAGTAATGTTTATATAACCGTTTTTACAGATACGTTAAGCTAGCAACAGCTATGAAAATCAATAGTAATCAGCTGTTAACAGTTCTTACGTTCGTAGAACCTCCATCAACACATAAGTCCAATAATCAACTAATTAGCACGAAGGAAAGTTAATAAAAATATAATTTAATTTAAATTAGAATTATTCCGATTTCCAGCCTTCGTTGTAGGTTTCGTACATGTACGGTCAATACCAGTATTACTGTAAAGAAAGGAAAAAGGAAAGATAAGAAAACATACATTATCTTAAGCGTAAATTATACTTACATTACTAGGCGTGACACAATAGACGATATCATAATAACTTAAAAGTCTCAACACACGCCAGAACTCGGATCGGACTCTACATTACCACTGCGAAACACACGTAACGAACCAACTACAGAACCGCCATGATGGAACTCCGCCGTAGTAACGTCAGAATGTTTTCGTCACGTGACGCAGTCCTATTTTCTACAATCATCCTCCGGCGGAGTCGTGCGAAATGTACGTTCGCTTACCAAGTATCAATGCGCGGAGGAATGGGGTGAATGTAGTGTGCCTAGTAGCCCTTCAAAAGTTTGACGTTCGTGAAATTTATGACTTGAAAACGTGCGAATTTTACCGGTGATGCAATACAACTTCCGAGACGAAATAGTGGGAAAACGTTTTCTGTCAGTAAGTGGTGGTACGGACCTGAAAACAGTTGAAATAGAAGAGTGGTGTTGCAGGTCGGGAGTTATACGAGCTACAAGTCTCAGGAATAGTACACATCCAGATCTCCAGGTATTTCATTATTTGTAATTAAAGCCAATTCCATAGAAGTATGTAAAATTAAATTGAATTAGATGTGTCAATCACAAGTCCTTGTTCATAATATCGTTTATTGGTAACACGTCAAATACGTTAAATTAACTATTTACTTTTTACCCATTTTTACTATAAACAATGGTAATCAAATAGAGGGATGATCATTCATGTGTCAGTAATAATATAATTTTCCTGCGTTGAAGCCTGTATTATTGAAATTGTGTAGCCGTATACAAATTATGGTAACTTAAAATATTAATTTACACTGGGAATGTTTTGCTATTCAATTTTTGCAAATACAACTGACTTGCTAGGGTTGTCTTTGAAGGAGGTGAGCAATAAACATACAGGATCAGCACTACTTTATACTGTAGCAATTTTTTAAATTATATCAAAACCCTAAAGCCAGGCATATAATTATTTCTTAATACGGGTTAATTTACCGTGAATCTCATAAATTTCAAATTCCATGTTCTATTTCATCATGAATAGGTCGTTGGCTACTATATTGCTTCTGTTGGCGAGTTTACTGTATGTATCAATATTGAAGCTTCCTATAATTCAACGAATAACATTGTAAAACCTCGTTGAAAACAAATTCTTACCTTGCACACTGTTAAAAATACCTCGAGATTTGAGTAGGTGTTTCATCTAAAGAAGATATATTTTTACTATTTCTAAAAACTTGTAAAAAAAAAAGTAATATTATTAAAACATTTAATCTTGCAACAATTAAAAAAGCATAACAATAATGAAGCTGCTCCGAGCCATTTTTCGTGGTTTAATGCTGAAGACAAAAGTTGTAATAACTTTGTAATGCCAACTTTGGCCAAGATATCACAGTACACGTCTTTATTTGCTGCAGTTTTCCTGTAAGTAGGGGCCGGGCGTCGGACCCATTTTCAGTTACGAATAAAAAGGGGGCGGGGATCGGGATGGCAAGGTCATGAGAATTTGCCACCTGTGGTGCTGCGAAATGTGCCCCTCCGCAAACTTTCGTTTTGAAATTAATTATGGCAGTATTTACATATACAAATTCACACACACGCATTGCTTCCTACTCGCACATTGTGGCAAAAGTACTTAAACCACTATAAACATTACTGTTTAATTTTATTATTGAATTACACTTTTGTTAACTATACATAAAAGGTATGAATTTTATGGTAAATTATTTCGTGTGGCGCCCCATAGTGTCATACATGCATCGTAACTCGAGTGGAGGGGTGGAGGCTGGATGGAGAGGTGAGGGCGTTAATGAGGGTGTTGGATATATTAATTTTAGCCGTTTAGGAGTAACTCTGAAGGGAATTTTTTTTAGATTGTATAGACTGAAATATTTATATTGAAGTTTCCCTAACAATTATGGTTTACCAATGTGTCAAGCAAGTTGATATTGTAGTGCACAAATATTCCCTTTCAGGCGTTAGTAATAAAAGATAATAATTTAGTTTAAACATCTAGCTTAATGTTATCTTTGACATGTACTAGGTCAGGTCATAAAAACATTTTCGGACGAAAAGTAAACAGTTAAAAAACAGTAAATTGCGATAAGAGATAAATAAAAGGATGTACATAAATACTGGGAGTATGTTAAAATACAGGATGTGTCGTTTCATGTAGGAAGTAACAGGGATGTGGACAGTATGGCTAAAATAAAACAAGTCTCCGAGCATATGTCCTGGGTTGGATGTTTCCCGAATGACTGGTTAATGTCACTGTGTGCTGCAAGGCCTGTTTCACTGTTCACTTCCGACGCACACCAAGCACTTGACAGGTCAATGTTCTCTTAATCCTAGAGCGTGTTTACACGGCGATAGTATTGCGCGATAGCTTCTATCACGAGGGCTACTCTCGCATTACTATCTACGTGTAAACTGCATGATAGCAACTATCGCACCGTCGCGATAGCACAATCGCGATATCAGCTTGAGCTAGATAATTGATAGTTACTGTCGTGGCAGAACACGCAACTATCGTAGTGTAAATCGTGTAGCATCACTATCGTGATAGTGCGGGTCACAAATTTGTACATGTATTCACTTTGACAGTAACACTGCAGAATTATTTGTATTCTACTGATATCTGTCGTTCTTACACTGTGTGGCGGTATGACTGGACGTATATTATCATATAATAAACCACGGGAACACTATATGTTTACATGGCATTAATATCCTGTCACGATATTTAACTACCTCAACAAATACCTACCTCTTGACAAATGGATATAAATGTAGGACCTATCAATGTATTTACATAACTGTAGTCGGACATGTCTCTTTTGAGGTTAACGATCACAGCATGTCTCGATGGTGAGTGTAAACAGGACCTATCGTGGCAGTGACTGTCACACACGTTCGCAATAGCTACTATCATCGTGTAAAAGCGCCCTGACATACCATATGGTTCATGCGTGATGGGACACCACATTTCAGTAGATTGGCCTGGGCCTATCTGGATGAGCGGTTCCCGCGTGGGTGGATGGGTCACCTGTCCTGCTCGTTCCCCAGAGCTGAATCCAGTCGATTGTGGAGACATCTCAGTATCATCGTTTACGCAACACCTGTTACGGACAGTGTAATACTTCGCCAGTTTGTGGAACAAGGTTGCCAGCAGATCCGTGGCACAACGTATCGGATAATCATTTAAGTAACGTGTGCAGGCGATCATTCAGATGCGAGGCAGATATTTGCCGCCAGTGATTCGCTCTTACAAGAGGTGACCCTTGTAAGAGCGAATCACTGCCGGTAAAGGCTGTTCACGATAAAGTGAGCGCTTTTAAAATCAACCTTAGAAAAATAGTCACTGCCCCTACTTGCATATATTTTAACGGGTGTCCTGAGTGACATG
Organism: Dryococelus australis; assembly: GCA_029891345.1. NCBI lineage: Eukaryota > Metazoa > Arthropoda > Insecta > Phasmatodea > Phasmatidae > Dryococelus > Dryococelus australis. The sequence goes on along the minus strand of CM056996.1, from coordinate 231,295,328 downwards.
TGCCCAGTAAAGTTGGTAACTATGGATGGGAAGTAGTTCCATATCTTACCGTCGAATAAAAAGTGTTAGAAGCGCTTCTGATAATTTGGACTATTTATTTCGCTTTCTGTTTTTTTTATGCATCGAAGTGTAAAACTGAGCAGATTTGTAAAATATTTACTTTTCAAATAATTTCAGTTTCACGTGACCGACGTATGAATAAAGTGATAAGGCCCGTGTTAATCTTGCATAAGGCGGAATAATACACAACCCTGCATACAAGTAGATATTTAGCTGGGCTTTCAAAAGTGCTCTCATTTTACTGTGAATAGCCTATACACAAGCAGGGCTGCAGTGACACAAATAGGGCGTATCAAGTACGAATATTAACAATTTCGGCAGAAACTCGGGAGGTGATATTTCGATATTCATTGAACTTAATGTGTTCATATATGAACTTGTTTTGAGTCGTTTATTTCTCACATAAATTGTCACCTCCTATAATAACGAGTTGTCAGTATTTTTTGTTTTGTTTTTACGAAATACATTTTTTGTAGTAGAAATCTTCACGTACTTGGCATTCTATCGCTGCAGCAGTACTTGGTGTGCATTTTTAACGAAAACGGTAAGACTTAGGCAGTTGTAACGAGAGGGTCATTTTTGTTCATTAGGTCGTAATTCCAATAAAAATGCATCAAATGTTTAATTTCTGACGGTAAAAAGTTGTATTTAATACGAGGTCCACCCCCTGATATTTTCATTACGAGGGGGTACTAATGAGTTAGCTCTTACGTTGAAGAGCCTAATTACATATAACAATGTTCGGAGAGTTGTAATTTCATTTTACTTTGTTACCGATATTTTTCAAAAGTACAGTTTAAAATCTCAGTTTTTAAGGGCTCACGCCGCCTTAATATTCAGTTTAGGTATAAAGTGTCCCATATGTTTTCCTTTTACTTTTTCATAAATAATCACCTCTGGAAGTTTTTTGGTCTAATTGAGAATCATTCTGTGTATATTGTTACAATTTTCTCGCACTCACTTCACTCACTTAAGGGTTAGAGAGCTAAACCAACTTCGTTAAGGGATGGAGGTCGTGAGCCCCCCAATGCCTCGACATTGGTGGCCCAACCACTCCCCCAACTCTCCCTTTCTGGCCTAAGCTAAACAAAGGAAAAATGAAAGGATGAGATTTCGTGAATATCTCAAAACATATCAAAAACAGGTATAGTAATTTGTTGCTGGACTAGCAGCATGTGCTAGGTCCAAAATGTTGTGTGTAGTTTGGAAATAGGATTCGCAATCGCCTAACAGATTCACAACACTGACAACCATTTCGGTTCTAATATTAAATTTGAAATTAATGCGTACAATATTTTTCACACCTTCCTCTATTGCCTCATTACAATCCCAGACTTAACATTTTAAAATTTTGGCATCTTGAAACATTTAACAACCTTTAGCAAGTTTCATACACGCCCTGTACTTTAATCCCATGACTTGATTAAAAATGGCTTTAAAGTTTTAATAATTATTACACAATCCATACAAATTATCACAATACTGATCCTGGCTGTCTGCCAGCAAAACCCCCTTAAAAACCAGGTTAAAACACCATACATAAAACTGGTTATTTTCCGAAACTAACTCCCTTCACACCTGAAATCCCATTCGATTTTAAAAGAATCTCAAAACAAACTTTTATCTCTTTCAGGTGATTTCACAGCTTTCCCCCCCCCCCCTTTTTTTTTTTTTCCTTTACAAAGTTTACTTTTTTTTTTTTTTTTTTTTTCCTTTACTCAACATAACAGCTCACCGAGGAGTGGTCTCTTGGTCCGGGATGTATGACGATATTCTTGTTACCCCAATCCCCTGGACACACTATTAACCTGGCCACACCCAACTCCCCACCCCAGCACATACACACTACCCAGCCAAAACTTCATACAACACACATGCACACACACAGGCCCAAAACCAAGGGATACTCTCCCAACTAGCCACTTTTCAGCGATGGCCAGTTCTGGACCACCAATCTCTCAACTCCTAGCAATCGATGGAGGGTGTATATATTCTCCACGTCCGCGCACCTGGATGCCGACTTTACCCTCCGCCGATACCACTTACACACACACCTGGTGAAATAGAGAAGGCAAGGATATTCTCTTCGCCATTTCTCGCAAGCTAGTGGCACTTCTCCTCCTTTACCCACCAACTCCACACAAACACAGCAAACATAACCAAAATCCACCCCATTAAACTCTGTAATCTCACAATCCATTTTCAAAAATTTGCAGCAATGAGGCTCCTGAAACCAGTCCAAGCCTCGTCACAAGCCGAAATCCCGCCGGAATCTAAACCTCAACAGTTTAAACAAAGTCTGAAGCACTCAACTTCAAAACTTTTTTTGTCCTCGTCCTCCTTCTACTCGCCGTATCCAAAAATTTAATTTATGGTTTACCGGCTTCGATCACATCCGCAAAAATCACGGGACAAAATTCTCAACCTCACTTTCACCAAGTTTCCGCACACTATAAATAATCGGGGTGGTAGAAAATCTCCAAATGCTCTGCGGCGGCCCTCGTATTCAATCCAAATCCCAACTCGCACAGGGAACACAGTAAATTTCCACACAGGAAAAAACAACTAAGTCTCCATCCGATCGCTTTTTCAGGCAAAATCCAGTACTTCAGTGTGAAATTAAAATGAGTCCTTACCACCTCTTTTCATCGTCAAAGTCCTCAGTTTGCATAATAGCGACTATGTTGCACTGGGCTTCTAAATCTGACTAATTCCATGATGAACCCGCAAAACACAAGTGCCAATTGCTTCCCTGTTCTAGAGGGAATTTTTCAATGTCCATTTTCACTCGGATAATATTCAAAGTCCGCGGCTTCTCCGTATCATTCAAAGTCCCACACATCACAACACATATTTTCCAGAGTTCCGACGACTGCTTAAGTGAAAATTTTCTAAGTCCAAGAGTTCACTAGACGGAATTTTCCTAAGTGCCTTTTCCACCAACACATGGGTTAACAGCCTAACTTCGCGGATGCCTCTCACAACTGATGTTCAATACTTAGCCGTGATACTTTTTTTTTCTGGCGAGCCCTCAAATCCCACTACGCCAGCGTGAGCACCTTCAAAGTTCTATGTGCCCTCCGGCATGCATGTTAGTAGCTAAATCGGTTGGAGAATGGGATGCGTCTCAGGGTAAGCACTTTACGCCTTAGGTCGGGTTTAGTTATTATAATGGGCGCATGCATCGCGGCTAAGCAGGGTTATAGTGTCATGGCCGCAATTGTAGCCATGTGCACACCCCGAAAGAAGAAGGGTCTAGATGGAAGAGCATAGCAAACCAGGCAAAGCGGAGAGGGCCGTGGAAAATCTATGCAACAGTTGCGGAGGATAAAATAATTCCTTTTAACTGGATTAGGGCTGGCTAAAGTACGGTAATGTGTTAGTTCGGGAAGAAAGACTTATGTTGTTTGATGCGAGGTGAAATGAAATAAGAGCGCAGCTGGTGTGCATTGCGGGGGGCAGAACAGCCCCCGCGCTGATGCCAGTCATCGTGTGGACGCAGGCGCACTTGAAGTTGAGCTACTGTCAATATTGCCGTGCCGAACCAGTACCGGCAGCAAGGATGTAGGGTCCCCCTGCTTCTCGACGAGTACGTCGGAAAACTGACAGCTCAGTCATGACACAGACTCCATCTTCGCCCTTCCGCGCCGATGCCAGGATCTCCAATCCATGGGTGAAGGTGGGAAGAGTTCTTTCGGGGAGCCACCCCCTCCCCTTCCTCCAAAATAGCCCGTCGGTCTGGGAAACGCGAGACATCCTGGGCCTACCAGTGGTGGGGGTGAATCCGCTGGCCCAGGAGTGAAGGCTGACATCGGGGGGCTTCCAAGGTCCAATCCATTCATCATCCATTCATCATCCATTCATCACGCACCCGCAGTCGGCAGCCCGCAGAATCCAGCAGTGAGGATCGCTAAACTTCGCATTTTTCAGCACCTCGAGATCCTCCTCCCCGCCTTGATCGTTGGGCCACCTCCAGCAGATGCGCTTCGCCATCTCGTACTGAGCTGTCCAGGTTCCCGACGTTCACGACGACGGCACTCTCGCACCGGCCAGTTGGTTCGCGGGCAGGTATTTGATTATTTCCAGCTGGGTCCGTGCACCCTTACTTAAACGCCCACGCATCCCCTCCACGAGCCTATCCCTTCCCAGAGACCAGACCAGCAGCGCCCTCTTTTCGATCGGAACACGACCTTTTCGATATACGCTCCATTTTCAGCAAGCACGCGATGGCGTCAGCCAATAGCAATGCGGCGGCGCTCCAGAAGGATTATCCCTGTCATCCTGCAACCTGCAGCACCAACAAGCTCGGCCGGCTAGCCCCGCCTTCAGGATTCATGTTGTAACAAAACACTCGGGATAGCACACCTCTCTCGCTTATTATTTTCGCTGTGACGGTCCCACCGTCACAGTCTTAATTAAATAACAGACTTACAGTTTCCTAATTTATTTACTCTAACTACTCATACAACATTCGCTTGTCTCAGAACCTCACAATACACTATCACCACATGTTACTTACAGTTAATGAATCCAATCAATACAGTTTACAATTTCCGAGCACCCTCGTGCGCCGTACCCTTCACTCGTCAAGTTTCACGCCCTCTCGTCCGTTCACATCACAAGCACCTCGTCCGCCGTCGCCTCGCAATCTCCCGTCGTCGTCCATCCCCTTCGCCGATGTCCCTCGCTGCACCACACATCTCTTGATTACCACACTCATGCAGATGGCTTCCACAAAAGACTCCCGACCCTGAGGCCGCTGCTATATTTATAGGGACGTAGGCCATCTCCCAGAAATTTCTCTAAATGCCATGTTGCGCTAAGGGTCCTAGTTCCCAGAATATTCCTGCGCAACCTCTAAAGTGGTCGGCTTCTCTAGCAGGGGGGAGGAGGGGCTGTGACGCCAGCTAGGTCAGCAGCTGCCGGCCTCCCGGAGCAGACCGCCTTTGGCGAGAGGAGGTCGAGGTAGGTCAGTTCCCCTCGCAAAACGGCGGATGCAAGAGGCCACGCATGTAACATATATATATATATATATCATATATATATATAATGTAAGTTAAAGAATATGGGTCAGGTTTTTTAAAATATTGACAAAAACCCCGAGGATTTATTCCAATGATCATAATTTATTTTTCTAAAGCAAGAGAGTGTCTTGCAGCGGTTTGCTGCCAGGACCATGTGCGAGTGTGTGCTTTAGGACATTATTGCTTCTAATTAATTAATTGAAGTAACTTTAAGCATAGCAGGCTTTCGTAGGGCAGTCGAAGAGTGTTTTGGTTTGTCGATTAGGCATGTATACGTTCCTTATTTTCAAAATTTAAAAAACATTATCTAATATTACTGAGAATGCTAGTAAAAAAACATAAATTAATATAATATATTTTTTCAATATTCTAAGGAATTGTCATTGGTGTATTTGGTTTCTTTTATCACTGCTTGATATTTGCTTATTATAAATCTGGATTGCTGAATAATATGGTCCTTTTTAAAATATTTCTAATGAATATGAGGGTAGGCCAATATGAAGAGTTTTTCACGTTCGTGTTTCATATGTATGATAATTATAATTTTGTTCAAATTTGTTAAGATTTTCGTTACTGTATTTAATTATTGTGTACACATGCCAGTGGTAGTATTTTTAGCCTTTTAAATAAATTCCTACATGGATAATTAGGTTTTCTCCCAGCCAATATCTGTATAGTCTTTTTCTGTATAACAAAAACTTTAAATTCAGTTGAATTACCCCATTGCATAGTCCCATATTCTACGAGGGAATGAAAATAATCATAGTATATCATTTTCATAGTAGTAACATTTTACTTACATATATCAAAGCAAAACATGCAGAATTTAATTTTGGTATAAGATGCTTAATGTGTGGCTATGTTTAGGGGAGTTTGTCTTGTCGCAGACAGTTAAAATGTTTCATTTTGAAGTTCTGTTAAACGATATTAACAATATTTTTATAAATGACATATTTATATTTTTTGAAAAACATTATATTCCTTAGAATTCAACATGCATCCTTGTTAACTTCTTTTGTTCTTAGTTGGGGGGGGGGGGGGGAAGAAACAGTTCAAGCCGCGACGTGTACAGGAACATGGAAATATGTACTGAAATGGGGTGGGGGTCAGGTTTACATTTCAACAGAAGTTTGTAATCCGTGAATACATAAAACTTTGTCTCTGGCCTAGCCACATCAAGAACATTAAAGGAGATAAGGGTAGATACTATTCCTCCCCCTCTCCTCCCAACCCAAAAAAAAAAAAAAGAAAATTACAGCTACAAAAATTTTGTAAAATTCTTTGCACGGTAAAATAGGAAAATTGTATTTTCCGCGTTCATAAATCGGAAATTTCTATAACAACCAAGAATCAAGTCATTTGGCCCACTTGTGCAATTCTGCTTGTGCAAACTAGTTTCCACAGTCAGTCAGCCTGTGGAATGCACCCGCAGATACTTGTGGCTCACTTGATACCTCTTGACTGCTTTGCGCAGTTGGCCACATCTGGGCCACTGTTCAAGTAATGTCCATGTAACGAAATACTACCTGCCCACAAGGGGCCTTCTTATGCGTAACAAACTGTACCTCAAGCGTGCCAGCGCCATGAATGGCAGCAGTGGCCCATTGGCTTACTGCTTCTGGCATGCCATAAGTTAACCACACGTCGTCAGCCAACTGCTGGCACGTCACATGTCGCCCCGCTATCGACCACTTGTAGCCCAGCTATTGGCGACTTGTGGCCCACTTAAAATCAGCTTGCCATGCTTTTTTAAAGCCATAAAATAATTGTTTTTACCCAAATAAAACTTATTTATTTACTGTCTTCATATATATCTTCAGCATTACTTCAGAATTGGTGAATTTCTTTGGAAGAACCTGGATTCGAATTCACAGCCCTTTCGTCCACAGTCTGGAATGCTAATGACTACTCTACCATGTATTCATGTAAAACCCTTTACCTATGAAATAAGTTACTGATTACTTTGTACACATAAAAGTTTTATTATTAGCTTTGCTATAGAAACAAGTTATGTTAGTAGTATCGCAAAAAAAAAAAAATACCACGATTTCTGTGATTTATTTAAAATACTAGTATTGTAGTTCGGGCTACCTTGAGATGGTATTTAAAATGCAGAATAAAGAAATTTTTTGTGTGTAATGCTTTGCAGGTTTCCGGTCCAGAAACTATTTTTTTTCTGTTACTAGTATATGTCGCATGATAATTTTAATTCATAACTGCATGAAATAAAAAATCAAGTGAATTCGCATATGCTATTTCACAGTCCGCATTTCATAAATGGCCCACGAAATAATCAGTAATAAGTCCCCCAGCAGTAACAGTTGGCATGCCATAAATGGCACATAAGCTTGCTGATAATGTTTCTTTAGTAAAAAGCAACAGTTGACATACCAGAAAAGGCTCCTAAGCATGCTGCTATTATGTCCTCAGCAGTAGGCAACAGTTGTAATGCTATAAGTGCTCCATTAGCATGCTACTAATACATCACTAGGGGGAGTGTGCTGGTTCTGGATATTTGGGGACCAAGAGTGACACAGGTGACATTTCATAAAATTTGTGAGGGTGTGTTCCCCCACCCCTCCCACCTGAACGTGTGGTCTGATGGGTTCCTCCTCCCCTGAGGTGTGCTGTGATTGGCTGATGGGTTTCCCCTCCACCCTGAGAGGCGTGCTGTTGGTTGAGGGGGTACCCGTATAGCAAAACTGGCACAAGGGACATTTGTGAAACTATGCATCATCAGTGATCTGAGGATCTCATTTGACGAGCTGTCGTGGGCTGAACTGCCGCGAGATTGGGATCTCCAGCGACCGGTGCGAGGAGTGGAGCAGTCATGACTACATATGTTCACCCTCCTACCGAACCATAATTGACGAGGTTGGAAGGAGTGAGGTGTTTGGTTCGACACTCGACTAGGGTAAATATGTGTAATCGTGAAATGAATAATTAGATTATTTTAATTGTGCAATCAATAATTAGATTTTTAACTGTGCAATAAATAATTGCACAGTATAATTAGCAATTGCAAAATTACTTATTACATGTAATTAGAGACTAAGTACATGTCCGCTCCCTAGGACTGTACACTCGCGACTGAGCTCTGGTCACCAATATCAATGGTTTATACCCTGCCCACCATATTAGGAAGCGGCCACAGCGTAGTGCGCACAAACACCATGTGCTGTCTACTTCCAATCGAGCCACTCCGCGACAAAGGATTGAGCGACTCACCATGCAGCGTCTTGCGACTGCGCCGCAACCCAGCGCACATCTCCTTTGTTCATAGCCGCAAAGTGAGAGAAGGTTTGCACGCCCGCCGCTTGGGGCAGCACCAGACAGAGAGCTCTGACTCGACCGCTCGCAGCTTGTGTCGGCAGCTGAATGTGTTTCCATGCGCTCGAGAGGAGCGCTGCCTCTCCACCTTAGACAGACATCATCTGTTCACCAGCCATTTAGTGAAAGTGGCTAATCAAGTACGTCTAGTGCCTGGCGTTATTACCATTTCCTCATACATTTGTTTTAAAACTTGTACTTACTTGAGTTTTTTCTCACCACACTATTATTAACTATTTCAGTAAAGTATTTAGTGTTACTAGCATTATATAAGCATTTTACGAATCCTGTTTCTCACATTTTACATTCTACATCTCCTAGTATTGCTTTAAAAAAGAAGAGTGGTTGTTTAATATTTGCACACTGTGTTTAACCGATTTACATGCTTTTTCGTGTAACCCCTCCCCCCCTCTCCCCACTTGTTAATTATACTTTTTTTTTCATTCTACATCGCAAAATATTACTTTTAAAGTATATAGAATAATAGTGCTTAATTAGCACACTTCGTGTAACTGTTAGCCATGCTTTTTCGTGTACCACCTGTTCAATATATTTCCCTTGTTTTTTCAAGCACTTTAAGTCTCCCACTTACGTAAGAATTTTTACGTCACATGATAAGTTAGTATTTTGCACACTATATTTAAGTGTTTGAGGTGCATTTACGTGTAACTCCAGTTTAGCAAGATATATGCTTTTTTTTTAAGGTAAATAAATAAATAAAAAGACACAATTAGATTCGACTAATTTTTACTACTTACCATTTATACAAGTCAATTCACCACAAAACATTATTTAAACAGTCACAAAATATTTAACATATAAATATGTACATTCTTCTTAAAACACTTATATACAAAAAATCTTGAAAAAAAAATTACATCTTCTATTTACATACGTGCACAACTCTTGGCGTCTCTTCGCTCATATTTGTCACGTTCGGGATATCACTTTTCTTCTAGCAGGTTGACAGAAGGTCCTCTTCCGCATTGCAGGCCATCCGCCTCACAGCTGCAACGCTCTATTCATTGAAAGGTAGGGGTGGCGAGACAGGAAAACTGCCCCTGGTGGTGAATGACGTTGGCGCTGTGGATTTAACCAGTGGCGTTTATTCCGTAGACGCAAGGTAAGCAATGCTTCCCCTATACATATTGGAAATGTTTGACCCTTTATAGTTTTCACCTTAATATTAAGCACATTTAATTCTGAGTTTCCCGTTCCCGATTCAAGTAACATGTTTCGTAACTTCCGTACTGTACACGCATCGTGCTGCTATCTAGTATATTTCCACAAACGGGAGCGACTATCGATGAATCGAATTCGCAAGCAACAACACTCCACCTTGTACTTTCGGCAGGATAAAGCAGCCATTCTGTTTGCGTCCTCCAGTCCTACATTTTCCCTGGGAAAGTGGATGAAAGTGTTGGCGAAAACGGGAGTTTTCTTATAATTTGTAATATACTCTCTAATTAATATTCAGTTTAATTATTATTCCATTCATTTCGTTTCCATTTTTATAACGTTAGGTATTATAAAATGGTAAACACATGTGGAGGGTAAGCAAAGTTGGAAGTTGCGTTTGTTAGTGGAAATTGCTTACCCTGTTTAAAAAAAAAATCACTACACGCCACTGGATTTAACCCACTTGTGATGACGTGGCCTCGCAGCTGGGCGGCATTTAGTTGGCGCTGTGGATTTAACCCAGTTGCGAGGGTGGACAGCACGTAGTTGGAAATGCATCCTCGCAGTTAGGCGGCCTCCCCTTCGAAGTCAGTGAACCGTAAGTAGTAGTACAGTAAATCAGACTTCTCACATCTGAGGGTTGGTGTTCGTTGCTGGAGTTCTCTTTGAAGTTGCTTGTAGACTGCAGATAGGCCATCGCAGATGATGTTATGCTAGGTAGATGTGGAAGATGTGGATGGCAGATATTGGCGAGTAGGGGAAATTTTCTGTGAGATGTTATAGTGCCCCTAAGGCAATGTCGACACATTTTCCGAAGTAGCGCGTAGCAAGGTCAAGGAAATTTCTGGTCCCTCCCCCCCCCCCCCCCATAAGAAAATTGAAATTATTAAAAGAAGGAAAAATAAGATACAGCTGCAAGCTGCAATTGTCATTTTCTGACTTATTTACTAAACTTTGTTAGCATAAACACACGAAACCTAATTTTCCTAGCTTTGTTCTCTGCAAATTTTGAAATCACGTTATAAAAATCAACTCCTTTCGCTACTTTGTTTTCAGTTGAAAGTATGGCTAAGCCAGAAAGCCAAGCTTGACTTATAGAGGACCTAGGATAACTCTTGATTAATTTTAGATTAGAAAAACTCCTCCCACGTGATGCTATTGAAATACACAATGTTAACAAGAATCTTAAGGGGCATGTCCGCCTGCTTGGAGCTATTTCCGCGTTTTAGGCCGAGAAGCGCAAGAGCTGTAAACACTACACTGACACGTAATACTGTCTATCTCATATAAGATGGCAAGATTTTGAGTCAGTGAGTGGCAGCTTGACGTAGAAAACAAAGTGCCGTTTACAAAATCGTGTATCAGCTATTCTGAGTGCACTGGCGCTGCATATCAGACAAGTGTAAAATACGAAATAACAAAATTCCTAGACTAATTATTTTATTTTACGCGGTCACAAAACAGCGGTTGTAGGTGTTACATACTAATCTTCTTGCTAGCGTAGTAATGTATAGGTGTTCAAAATGAGACACAATAAGACAATTCATAGCCGAATAAAACGCGACTTCAAACCTTAGAGCTTTTCATGTCGTATTCCAACTGTCCATCCATGCTTTCCATATGTGCTTGATATTAATTCCAAAAGCCTACAGAAATATTGCATGGTAACATTGAATTATTGTTTCAAATAATTTGACGAAATATATTTCAAATTCGTGTCGTTTCGAGACAGTAATAGGATAAAAGTCAAGTTTTAAAAAGCAGGATCTAGAGGTGGCGAACCTGCTGCTATCTGTTGGTACCACGTGCGACTCACACGCTTTACCGTGTCGTGCGCGCAATCTGTTGTCTCTATCTCGAACCTAACCAGCTATAAAGCTGAAATGAATATGTTTCCTATGTAAAATATCATATTTACGAACAGATACCAATATCAATTTTTCCGTGAGCTCTGCGTAATATTTAAAGTAACACATAGTTGGTGTACAGCGATTTTTATTACTAGTAATTTCTATTGGGCCAGTAATTGTCCGTCTATGTCTTAAACACGCCATGTTTATTCCCGGAAACCCATTTCCTTGTTTTCACGTAGCCTCCAATTGACCCACCAGCCATTGCCTACGAGATTATGCACCAACTGATGGTGAAAGGGTTCATAAACTAATAGTAAACATTCGTTGAACTGTCAAAATCTTGTCATCTTATATGAGACAGACAATACAAGCATGCCATCGCCGCTGTGCGCAGAGCTCTGAATTAGTGTGTAGTGTTTTCATAATGCTACGTGTACTAATGACACTTGAAGCGGCGACCCTACAATTTTATTGGTAGAAAGTTTGTAGCAAGTTTCATTGCATGCCCCTGGAGTACTTTTGTGTGTATAAAGCGCGTATATTTTGAGATACAGAGCTTTGAAAAACTATTTTCAATTACGATGAAGTGATCTGAAATGGTGTTACTAATTTGAGTGCTGTCTTAAAAGTAATTGACAGGCATAGTCTAAAGTATGTTCTTTTTGTAGCTTAGCATATTGGACGCACATTTTATAGTTTCGTAAAAAAAACCTGGATTTCAAACACACTGCAACGCAGTTCGGGCACCAGGCAGGCAGGCCGTACCTCTTAAGGCTTGAATGACATTGAAATAAAAACTTGAGAAAACATACATAAAACTCAACAAGCATAATACATAACAGACTATCACCGTCATATTAGATGCAGACTAACGCGACCTTGACCCTATGATCTTGAATGACCTTGAAAATAAACTTGATAAAAAATACATAAAAGTCAACAAGCATAATACATAAGACTATCACCACCGTATTAGATGCAGACTAACTCGAACTTGGCCCCATGACATTGAAAACAAAAATTTCTCGAAGAATTCCAAGAAATCATTAAAAATCCCAAGAATTTATTTTTAAAAATATGTTTTGTTATATTATTAGCAATTAATTTTGTTAAAAGAACCTTGCATTTCCAGAGGCCCCAGCATCTCCACCATTAGCCACATTTGTTCCATCCCCAGCAAACGACTGTTGCCAATTGCTATTAGCTGTTTAGTCGGCAGGTCTCCATCCCTTTACCCCCACTTCCCCATCTATACTCATTCCGCCATATTTGTATTTTCGTTCATCATTTGTTTATATGTTAATTAAGGTGGCCATATTTGTTTTTTCGTTCGTCATTGGTTTATACGTGTTACTGGAGGCTGCCCTTTTCGGAGGCAACCATCTTGCTAGGTGCAGTCCTCCATGTTGGTAAGCATAATTTGGTTTTAGAATTTGTCTCTTCCTTTCTTTCAACTACCATATTAGATTTCATATGTTTTCATCGCCTATTTATGACCAGATGACAGCCATATTTGTTTGTGTTTAAAGTATAGGTTGCACTGACAGCACCATCCATATTGGATTATATTTATTCACCACATAGTATCGATTATGTTGCCTGCTATCGGCCTATACCGAATGGTGACATTAACCATTGCTATGAAGTACTTAAATTTTTTTTTATTCTTAAGCACGAGTATTTTTATTTAAAATATTTTTTTATTTGAAATTTATTTGTAAAGCGGGGAGATTTTCTAAAATAAAACACAGCATATCTTTTTACATGAAATTTATTGTACACGTAATAAAATATACAGGTTTATTAATCTTCTTAGACGTTCACCGCTCGATGTCCGCCTCGACGACCCAGGAATTGAAGCAGACAGGGAAACACCACAACTTGAAATAGGCTCTATCCGCTATGACGTTTCAGCACCTTCTCGTACCTTAAATCTGGCGATGCTCGAAGATGGCTAAACAGTTATGGTGTATGAATAGTCAGCTGCGCTCACTTCAGTATTTTGACAGTCTTGTCTCGACAATAGTAAGATACAAGCCGGTCGTGAAGTATCAGGGAGAATGTGTATGTTTTGACAGTAATATTTCAGTGTGTAGTGAATTCGATTCTGCAGTCGATCACGTTGGTGTAATACGCTCATCCTGTTTATTCACATCGAATACCATAAGCGGGGCCAAACTCTTGAACATATAGGGGCTCAATATCGGGAATTGGATGCTCCCATAATATGCAGTTTGTAATTGAGCGTACATCTGATATGCCAGCAGGTGCTGTCCATTTATATACAAAGTTCGTGTTCGTTTCTACGTACCAGTAGCTTTCGCTATTCAAAAATATTTTGACATTTTTTATTTGACATGTGTCGAACTGCGAACGCTCACTCTTACATTGTGCTGTCTCCCGGTATGTAGCCCAACAATGATGTACCTCGGTTTCTCAGAAGCAAAGCTGGACTTCACCATCCAATTGGTGCGCTGGATTGCTGGCAATCTGGGGTATGTCTCCAGACTCCACGACCTAAAAGCCACATCGATGTTTTTACCATCGTCCATATTCTGCAACATTTGTATGTGTTCGGCAGTGTTCAACTGCACATGAGGCAGCATCCATTCGATAGACTGTAGTTTCAGTTCCACTGTCTCCAGGTTTTCTCCTGTACCTGTGATGGTGTCCACATGCGTATTGAGGATTATCATTAGCTCCTGCTTCGAATTGAAGATAATTCGTTTGTAGTCTTCGGTAAATCCCAATAGCATGGAGAATGGAACACACAATTCGAACCTGCCTTCGGCATAAATGAGAACACTGTAGCCATCTTCGATTCCCCAGTCTGCCATCTTGACTTGCAGACAGCTCATTCGGTGCGAGCGAAAGGTAATTTTTGATCGTTGTAATTATGCCCACATCTCGCGACTGCTCCACCTCGGCACAGTTGAAAAAGTAGGCGATACGATCGATCAGGTGAAGAATTCCATTGCTCGTTATTTTCGTCGATGCTGGATTGAACCCATCTTTCGTCAGAGTCCCCCTGATTTGCAGGAAAGACCGGAAAGGAAGTGTGCAGATATCTTGGTGTTGGACCACTTTCGAACTTCCGATGGTAGTGTGTATGGCCCGATCAGAAACGGCTGGTACGCATGAAGTTCCACCTTCGGTATGCTGTCTTCGAAAACGGCCGGCTCTTTGTAGTTTAGGGAATCTTCCATGGCGATCGACCTCGAAGCCGAGACTGCATAGGATAATCTCGCTATCATGTGTTAACTCCTTGGAGACCTGTGATGTACTGATCGTAGGTATTGCACGACATGTTCTGTTATAGCTTCTGGTTCGGTGTAAATCTTATACCCATTTTATCAAATGCAGGCATAGTGTCATTTCTTCGTTTCGAAAGTTCACCAACACTCCGCATTGGTCGACGACTGTCACGACCACCTCGTGTGGTCTCTTTGTGACGACCGGAACATAAATGATTCTTTGCAGTGCCATGACCAGTTTATAACCTGGAGGGACCATAGGCGAAAATTTGTGCAGTGTATTGCTCGACCTACCGTAGAGGTACGTGCCACTTACCAAATTGCAGGTTATTCGTATCACATTGACTGGCAAAATGTTTATGGGCTGCGACGACACGTGTGTTTTTCTAGCTTTGTAGATTCGTGGCTCGAACCCCAGCATCGGTCCAATAGTATCCGGTTTCGTAAAGTCGATATCTTCATTGCGTCTGATGACATTCTTCACAGTACTGGGATTCCCATATAGTTCGAATGCTGTGTCGGGGGACAGCGAATCTGTAATGTATCTTACAATGTTGTCTATTTCAGAAGAACGTATGGTTGGCGAAACTTCGTGGGAAACATTGCCACTTTTTGCTATGTACAGTTTGCAGTTTTTTTTCATCATTGTTTGGTATCGCATTGTAGATTTGAAAATCGACAAGGCCTATGCTCCATTCCCCCTCCAGGTCGAGTAGTGGAAAATGAACCGCACACAGCTCGGAGCTACGATCCGTCAAGGTAAGCATTATCGACATGACTGATGGTTTCCTTATGGTGTATAGCTTTTTCATACAATTACTTGTATGAACAAACGAGGAAGTGAAGACACAAATGTCCGTAGCCCCATGTGTTAGGCAGCTGCTCCATTTCATAATTGTATGTTATTTTTGTATATTTCAAATACTTACCCAATTCGGGTGGAGGATGCAATTTCTCAAGACTGTTATAATAGTTTGCATGTTTGCCCTTTTTTTACATAGGCTACCCAGTGCATGCTGGGCCCTGCTGTCGTATTCAGATTAATTACGATGCATTCTTCTCTCTTGGGTTCAGCAGGCAAACCATCTCTCATAAATACTCCATGAAAATTTTCAGTTTGCATGCTAACAGTTCCAAATCCACTTTTCGGTAGAGATTTCATTATTGTTTCTTCTTGCTGCGTCACTTTTGCACACTTCTGCCTCCTACTGGGTATGGCCTTAGGTAGAGGCCTTTTTTTTTTTTTTTTTTTTTTCCGGCTCGGACGGTACCACTCATGGAGCCTGCGATTAGGCCTCCGAGGGCCCCAGGTGCAGGCAAAAGCAATGTGGAAAAGCTCTCTGTAGATATTTTCTTAGTCTTGCTTCTTCCTTTTGTAACTGCTTTTATTTTCACTTGTGCCTTTCTTTTACTCTTGTCACCCATGTTGAT
The DNA here is from genome assembly GCA_029891345.1 of Dryococelus australis. Lineage (NCBI taxonomy): Eukaryota > Metazoa > Arthropoda > Insecta > Phasmatodea > Phasmatidae > Dryococelus > Dryococelus australis. Next base: position 231,279,197 of record CM056996.1, on the reverse strand, counting down.
CTTCAATTTGGCTTTATCAATTTGAAATACCCCACGCTGCTATTTCTTCTCCAAACCTGGCATCTGACGAGTTTCTTATTTTGTCTACCTTCTGTGCAAGTATCTTGTCTGCTTGGTGTCTGTCTTGCAGATCCTTGTGCTGGGAATAGCCTCTGTCTTGCTGCTTGCACGCCTCGTCCAGGGCATTTATGCCCATCTCGTTGCATGACAGCCATTTAGCTAGCTTGGTTCCTGGCCCGCAGAACCTGTATCTAGGAATGTGCAGCTCGGATGGTAAATTGTTGATCAGCATATCGACGACCCCGCTTCCAGCTACGGTCTTACTTATTCGAGACATTGCGGCGAACTGAGCGAGTAAAGTATAAATAAAACAGTTTTATACATTTGTGTTTCAGTATCATTCTATACTTGGAACAGTACGGACGTATCGCATATTCCAATATGACATTACAGTGCGAATTCTGTAAGAAGCTGTTTTCTCGGCATGATACTTTAAAAAGACATTGTAAAAGTTGCAGCATTTTTTCTCCACCGCCGCCACCAGAAGATTGCAGTGGTAATATATGTATTATCAAGTAATCTGTTACTCTACCCATATTCATTCATGTTGAAGATGAAGATATCTCGCACGAATCGTTGCATGGAAGCATATTTCCGAAGACAGTGAGGTGCATCATCGCAGGAGCATCAAATTGCGGGAAAACATGCGTCCTATTGAGCCTGCTGGAAGAAGAGAATGGTGTTCGGTTCGAGAACGTGTATTTTTATTTGAAATCTCTCCAGCAACCAAAATACCGACGATTGGCACGAGTACTGCAGGCTGTGGAAGGCATGGGTTATTTCTCCATGCAGTGATAACGAAGCCGTCGTACCTCCGAACAAAGCACTGCAAAACTCCTCGATATTTGTCTTCGATGACATTACCTGCGAGAAACAAACTTTTATTCAAGAATACTTTAGCATGGGACGGCATGCGAACGTGGACTGCATGTACCTCGGACAGACATTCGTGCAGACCCAAACAGATGCTTGGCGACAACGCAATCATGTTAAGCTGTTTCGCATGGACGATACTAATTTGCGGCACGTTTACAATGATCATGTAAATACGAACATGGCACTATCAAATTCAAATATGTGTGTGCCTGTGCTGGAAAGAGAAATACGGATTTTTGACGATCATAAAGGACTAGCCCCTATATAATGGTTAGTACAGGCATTGGTACGATCAGTTCATCGCTGGCCATCGAAAAGTGTTACAGCATATCGAAATTCGGGCAGCGTAGCCTCAAGATATGCCACCATAAAGATGACGATGTTTGTTGTCTCGTACCAGGAGATGATGGATCTTATGATTCTGGTAGAAGAATAATTCGAAACGTTGGTGAACCCAAACGAACTGGGGATGCTGGTACTAAACATTTCGTCCTCGAAACTGGTAATGACATCTCGGAACTGCGCAATATGTTGGCCGAACAAAACACATTCTTTCGAAACTACGTATCCGAGCTCGGAGTGAAGATGGAGCGTGTGAAGTTCGAGATCGTCCGCGATATGGTGGCCATGGACTAGCACATGACGAGTGTTCAGAGGCAAATTATCGACAGATTGAATGTAGCATCTGCACAAACTGAAGAGAATCTGAAAAATCTGGAAGGTTATATGACACGTACATTCTCTACCTCGATTTTCCACCTCGCCACGAAACAGTTATTCAAAATGACAGCAAGGACATATTGGATGTTTGCAGCTAAGGTCTGAGCAAGATCGAAAATATTTTGGTTTAGACTCACAGCTAAACCTATACAAGAGTGGACAGTGTGAATTTTTATTCAGTACGATGGCAGACATTGCCAGCTAACTGCATCAGGCGATTCAGTCTGTCTGCTCAAAGTATTTGCTCGCCAAGAGAGCTAAAATTTCATGCGACCATATAAATGAAGACTTTTTAAGCCCATTACTTGTCTCGATGTACTCAGGGAGAGCTATGGGGCACCCATAGCCATGAAGTCTGAAATAGACGATACTGCTGAGCCCTTGAAGAAGCGAAAACATGATGTACAATCATATCAGGATGATGGATTTGATGCATATTTGCCACATAAGAAGAGAGTACTGAAGAGAGCTCTGAAATCTAATGCTTTGGCTCGACGGTACCTATGTTCGTACACAGCTCGTAATAATAATACGATTTACGTTGTATACAGGCATAACGAAAAATGGTTCCTTGGTACTGATGAAATAGAGTTTCTACCAGGTGGGAGCATCGGAGTTGGCACTTACATGATACGTGGAGCCCTCGAACTATACGAACTTCTATTTCGCAAGGAACCCAGGGAATTAACATAATCCGACCTGCTGGAATACAAGACTTTACCCGAACTCACGCTCGCACTTTACCAAAATAACAATCCTGAGACGGTGTTTATAAGGACGAAGATCACGAAAAAATCGACATTCTCGTAGACTTCTTCAGCGGCCAAGCACTGAAAAGCGGCAAAGGTCTGAAGAAGTTAGATGACAGCAAGAACATTGACTATGTTTTCTGGGTTGATCCGAACGTGCTGGTCCATAGGCTGCAGCTGCTGCTCGCTTCGCAAAGTGTTTGAAATTACTCCCACACCAACGAGATTGTTTAAATCATCGAAGAACTTAAAGAGGTGGGCTACATATGATGAGTCGATTGGGCTTCGCCGGCTTGAGCAGGTGCTGAAACGTCATTACGAAACGGGCGTACTTCAAGTGGTGGTGTTTCCCTGTCTGCTTCAATTCCTGGGCCGTAGAGGTGGACATCGAGCGGTGAACATCGAAGAAGATCTATATATTTTACTATGTGTACAATACATTTTATGTAAAAAGATGTGCTGTGTTTTATTTTAAAAAACCTCCCCGCCTTATATATAAGAAATATATTAAATAAAAATATTTAAAAAAAATGCTTTTATTTAAAAATAAAAATTAATAAATTTAAGTACTTTATAGGAATGGTCATTGTCACCATTCGGTACAGGCCGATAGCAGGCGACATAATCGATACTACCTATGTGTTGAAGAAATATAATCCACTATGGATGGTGCTGACAGTGCAACCTTTACTTTAAACACAAACAAATATGGCTGCCATCTGTTCATACATAGGTGATTAAAACATATGAAATATAATATGGTAGTTGAATGAGAGGGAGAGAAAAACATCTAAAAACAAATTATGTTTACTAACATGGAGGACTGTACCTAGCAACACAGTTGCCACCCAACATAGTAGTCTCAAATCAAATATATAAACAAATTATGCCTACCAACAGGGCAGCCTCCAGTAACATGTATAAACAAATGACGAACGAAAAAACAAATATGGTGGGATGAGTATAGATGGGCGAGTGGGAATAAAGGGATGGAGGCCTGTCGACTAAACAGCTAATAGCAATTGGCAACAGTCGTCTGCTGGGGTTGGAACGAATGTGACTAACAGTGGGGCTTGGGGGCGGGGGGCTCTGGAAATACAAGTTTTTTTTATAATTAATTGTTAATAATGTAACAAATATTTTTTTATAAAGTTTGGGGTTTTTGAGGCTTTTTTGGAATTTTTTGTTTTCAAGGTCATTGGATCAAGGTTGAGTTAGTCTGTATCTAATATGGTGGTGGTAGTCTGTAATGTATTATGCTTGTTGAATTTTATGTATTTTTTCTCAATTTTTTATTTTCAAGGTCATATGGTCAAGGTTGAGTTAGTCTGCATTTAATATGGTGGATGGGTGATGTCTGACAAGATGGTGGTCGCCTACCAAGATGGCGTAATGGGTATGGGCTAGAGGTGACCTCTAATAAATTTAAGTGTTTTAAAAAAATATATAAAATTGTAATGAATTTTAATATGTTTTAAATAATAAATTTTTTCGGCATTTTTTTAGAATGTTTTGGATGTTTGAGGTCAAGGGTCATAGGTCCTTCTCTTCTGACCCCTGGGTCGCTAATCCCTCTTGCCTTCTCCGGGAAAAAAAATAAATAATTTAGGGATTTCTTGGGGAAAAGGGGACATTTTTAAGGTATTTTGGTAGATTTTGAGGGGGGAAGGAAATTTTGAGGAGAAAAAGGGAAGAAAGATGGCGGACGGGTGGCGTAACAACATAGCGGATGCCGATTCCTGCCATCCTGCGCCCCACGCCCTTGCGCCAGACTTCCCTAAATCCTACTACTAGTAATAATTCGCAAACTGAAAGAAACAAATTGTTTATACTTAAAATAGTTTTTAAAGAAATAATGAAGAGAATATTTTGCGAGAGCATAAGTACGCTGGTCTTGTTAACTGGCGATGGTAAAAAAAGCTTGTGAATAAGAAAACAATCTGCTCGAGTAACCCTGTATATAAATCAAGCGTGCGAAGCGTGAAACATCAGTTTGGAAGCAGCCGTTGACAGTATGGCATGGTTTCATCCTTCAAGCAGCTACTCTGAAGTTCAACCTGTTGACGGCGGCGTAACATTTACTTTCCACAGTGGTGTATGTATAGTTACGTACACAGAAGAATGCGATGGTAGGTGGCACTATCTGCTAGCTCACGAGCCACAAATGTTTGAACACTGTCAAGGAATAGTGTCGTGTTCTACATATGGGAACTGTGTAGTTTTCTACATGAGAAAAGAAACGCCTTTGTCTTGCAGTGCCGATGAAGACCTCTCTTTCGCCAAGTAACAACAGAATATCAGCGAGGAAGAATTGCCTGCAACACACGGCTAAGACTTCTAGGCAGAAATGAAACTGTGACATCGAGCTAGACACAAGTAGCTGTAAGAGGAAAGGAAGATATTCCATGGAGTTTCCTGTCGACGAAGGTGAAGAGACTTGCTCATATGATACGCCAAACACTGTCATAGGACCTATCTCGCTTAGTACAGAGTCGTCAGTTTTAATAACTTGTGTGAAAGATATTTTGAAGCAAATTTTCAAAATTGTAATGGACTCACTGTAATTATTATTTTTCTTGGGAAACTTGTTACAAACTGTTTTTTTTTTTTTTTTTTTTTTTTTCGTCTGTTATGCAAAAATATGAAATCTAACATGGTGTCCTCAGCAAATGTTGTGAGCGTTGGCTTTACTCTGAATTTGTTGGTTTCGTTTTCATTGGTTCGTACGGAAGTCGTTTGCTATTCTATTGTACTAATAAGGACGACCTGGTCTTTTCTAGCAACGTTTAACATACAGTGTGTTGTAGCACCCGATGCTTGTGTGTAATATTTGATTTTACTGATTGGTACGTACTAGTAACTTTTTTTCCTTTATAGGGGGAAAGTGACAATTGTTAGCAGGGGTAAGGGTGTATTTTTAGTTAGTTAAAATTGATGTGCTTATTTGAATTTGTATTAACAAAACAAAATTTCAATGTTATTAAGCAATGATTTTTACATCTCGTGACACTTGTCCAATATAATTTTTCAATGCCAAAATTTTTGTTGTTTAAAGAAATATTGTGAAAATTACAGTTCTTCACAAGGAAGCATTTATTGGCAGGTACAGGTACAGTTATTGGCATGCAGCATTTTGTGTACAATTTAAATTTAATTATATTGAGTAATGAACTTATTTACCCACTGTCACTTGTTAGCATGATATTTAAGTTCTCAGTCACTTTCGTCTAATTTGTAGCACAAATGGCAAACACAACTATCACAATCACCATCATCAGAAATATGCTGCTGATGATTTCTAGGCACACACTTCTCGTGAAATAACTTATTACAAATTGAGCACTATAAAGCTTTATTTGCAGCTTTAATATTATGAACACAGACATAGCATAAACCTTGTTTCGAAGATGATTAAACTTTTCCAGTAAAAGCATAATCCTTAATTTCTTTTATTGGTCGCTCTTCTGTCTTTTAGACTTTTCTCTTCCCTCAGTCTCTTCCTTTGATTTTTCTTTTCTTGCTCATCTTATTTTTTCTTCAATTTTTCCATTTCAAATCTCGTCCAAGTTTTGTTCGTCAAAACAAATTATTGGCGTTCTATTTGCCGTTTTTCTTTTCTTTTCGGAGATACGGGATACTTTAATATGCGAGTCTATTTGGGAATTCTGTGTAACTCTTATTTTCTGGTGCTATTTTCATTCGATTTTGTGATTCTTCATTCAGAGATTCTGGAAGCAATGCACATCTTACAGATAGTCCTATATTTTTTCTCTCTTCTGTTTCTGAAGTTGGTGTTGTGATCAACTTTGAGGATTCTGGAAAACTCAACCTTTTTGGAGGCCTCTCATTTGTATTAAGAGGAGCTACTTGTTATTCTTGGTATTTAGATGGAGAAATTACTTTTTGGTTTTTAGGAGGTAGCACTTCTTCTTGGTCTTTAGGTGGGGCCACTAATTCTTCTCGGTCTGTAGGAGGTAACACTTGTTCTTCTTGGTCTTTAAATGGGACCACCAGTTGTGCTTGTTGCGTTTGACTTTTCTTGCCTTTCCGAGTTCACACAATTTTCTACAGCTGTAGAATCAACATACTCTTTATTCTTGTCGTTATTTTGTATTGGAGCACCCTTATGAAATACTTCATCCCACATACTGTACAAAATGTAAAATTCCTTGCTATTATAATTCTTACACTCAGTTTCAATGTTGCTAAATCTTTTAATTAATTCTTCACCCGCAAGTGTTTTGAATGTTTCATAATCCAATTTTGAAAGCAGTTCATTATGTAGCTGAGATGAATCCCCATTTTTTTTGTGCTACCAAGACATTTTGAAAAGTTAATGGCATCAGCATTCCATGGGAACAAACCACAGGCACGGAATCCATTCCTAAGTGTTTGTTTTCACATGCTTGCTCAGGACTGTTTCCAAGACTTGACAAATTATCCTTCTTCAGGTCTTTGCTAGAGTGTTCTCTGCGCCAGTCAAGTACACCTTCTCTCCAGTCTTCTTTAATGGGTTTGAAAGCTACCTTATCTGCTGGCTGAAGGATTCGTGTTGCATTGGGATATAGCGCGATTAATACAACATCAAGTTGAGTGCAATGTTCACTAATGTGACATGATATATGGCTTTTATGCCCGTCTACAAACAAAATGACAAGCATATCAATGTTGTTCTCTCTTTAAAATGGCACAAATACATTTCCAATGTATTCATAAAAGACTTCAGCTTTCATCCAGCCTATATCACTGCGACCAACTCCCCAGAAATCTGGAACCGATTGCACAATTTCAGTAGGTAACCTCTGGTAAGGAAAAACAACCATCGGTGGAACCACTAGCCCACTAGCTGAAAAACTGAACATGACAGTAATTGATGTTTTAGAATTTCTCTTGTTCCACCTCATAAATGTTTCTGGCTCCTTTTGGACCTAATACTTTTGAATTTGTGGTATTCAATATGAAACATGTTTCATCTGCATTAAATAGCCTTTCGGGATGTTTAAGAATATCAAATTCCTCTTCGTGTTTTAGACAGTCAAATATTTTTTCAAACCAGTTCCTGATATATTTTTCGCTTAGACAGCTACTTGCTGATGTGACAGCTTCACTAATCCGGGTTGCAATTTCTGGGTGTCTTTTGAGAAAGGTCCTATACCAACCAGGAACTGGTGTGTCGTGTGCAAACGGATTTGGTCAATTATTTGATTGAAGGAATTCTTTCGCACTAATCATCCCGTCAGATTTATGTCTTGAGAATCCTTTATTACAGCAATTGATGATTGATTTCTTAAGGGTATTTTCCTCTACTTCCGTTAAAACAGTTGAAGGACTAGGACGCTTCTTTACAAAGTCTTGCTTCATGTGGAACTGAATGGTTGCACGAGGGATGTTATGTTTCTTTGCTGCTGCATTCTTCGATAGACCACATTTCACATCATTAATCGCAGCTTCTAAATCATAGGTGTATCTTTTCTTGTTTGATGACATTTCTGGTTTCCTGTAAGGCAAAGAATTTTCATCTGTAATCCTACAATACTGCCAAGAACTGACACAATAGTACGTTTCAAAGTTACAGTTCATTGGCACCTCCCTGTCAAGAACTGTAACCAAGGATCAACAATAGCTCTTTAAGATTTACAACTGAAGCACTTGAAAGGACAATTCATATGGCATATTTAAACAGTTGAAATGCAATATTACAGATCTTGGCAGGGGTGCCAAGAATTAAAATTTAACACAAAACATGTTACAGATGTTGGCACCCTAACTGTATTCAACAAAATTAGGTTATGTGTTTCAGTCCAATAAAAAATATGAACAATTTACTCTACAGGCCATGTACAACTAAGTATTTAACACATTTTATATTAGATATGCATGTACTTGCAGATTTTTCCACAAGCTATTCCTTAATAATTTCTTTAGAAATCACACACAGAAACGCAATAAATAACATTCATCCATACACTAAACACTCAGAGCAAAATGTAGGGAAGCCTTCAACACAACGATGTAGCCAACATTACAGGCTACAATTTCCTATGATTATATTTGTCTAAAAAACAAAATTACCCTTATTATTTATCAATACGGTATGTTCACAAACTGCCAACAATTGTCTACACCACCCTATTAGGTTTTTATATATGTTTGTATTGGTGTGTGGCGGTGTTGCCCGTACCGTTTTCGTGCTTTGCAATAAAACTTTTTTTTCGACTAACAAAACATACAGCGCTCGATGCTTGCACAATATACACACAGGTTGTTAAATGCTTATAACTATTTGCTTTTATATTTAACTTTTTATAATTTTGGACCAGCATGTTAGTAGTGACGCCTCTCTTACGCGACTAATGATTTTAATGTATTTTGTTTCGATGTGCTTATGACATATATTTACAAAGGAATAAATTGTTACCTTGTACTATATAACTGCATTCCTCTCGTAATGGTCTGCCACCCTGGAGCTTGGCCTGACTCTCTCGCTCTCTCTCAACTAATGTTCTGTGCCATCTCTTCGCCTTGACGAGACCTGTGCGGTGTCTTCGCTACCTTACAGATTCTCACAATGTTAGTTGATCGCGCAACGACGGTCGGTTCGTATTTGTTCCACTGCTAGTGTTGTGAGTGATGACTGCGCTCTGAATGTGACGGTTTCGTTTCAGTCGGTTCGTAAGGAGGTCGTGTGCTATTCTGTTGTACTGACAAGGATGGTCGGGGCTTGTCTATCAACATTTAACACATGGCATACAGCGTCCGATGCTTAGTTGGTAAGTGCTTATAACTATTTTCCTGGAATGGCAGGTGAAAAGATCCCAGAAGGAATATGAGGAAACCTCGTTGGAATGGCCGTGCATGAGACTCGTCTCCGCCAGGACACCAGGTGAAAGGATCCCGTTGGAATGACAAAGGTTTTTTTATTATAAAATGTAACATATTTAATATATTTCATTTGCAAAATTATACATACACACTCAGTTCTTTGCGATGATTTTCGAAAGTAAGACGAGAACTTCATATTTTTGTTAGTGGGTTTACCGAATTGGTTGATCAGCTCGAATATTCAAGGAACCTGCTGCTGCTGGAAGGCTGTCCATGGGGTACTCCGTTTATTTGTTGGCTTGCTGGTAATCCGGGGTATGACTTGAGACTCCACGACCTGAAAGTCACATCGTTGTTTTTATACCATCTTCCACATTCTTCAACATTTTCATACACTCTGGAGTGCTCAATTACACGTGAGGCAGCATCCATTCTTTAGACTGTTGTTTCAGTTCCACTGTCTCTGGTTTTTTCTCCCATCCTCACGATGGCTACTTTGTCTGCAACTCATTCTCGGCAGATGATGAACTGATCGAACCCACGCCTGTATCTACCTTTATGTAGCGGACAGTCCTTAACAATTTATAAAAATCCATATTTCTCTTTCCAGCACAAGGTACACATGTCTGTGAAACCAGATAGCGGCATGTCTATTGGCATGAACGTTGTAAACATGATGTAAATTTATATTGTCCATGCGAAACAGCACCAACATGTATGTGTTTTTGCGAAGAATCTGTTTAGGTATGCGTGAATAAGTCTGGCCGAGGTATATGCAGTTCACGTTTGCATGTCGTCCCATGCTAAAATATTTTTGCATTGTCAACTGTTTTTCACATGCAACATCGTCGAAAATAAACACTGAGTTAGGCCAGGCTTCGTTCTGAGGTACGACTTCTTCATTGTCACTATACGGAAAATAGTGTTTGCCAACCACTGCTTGAAGTATTTGTGTTAGTCGCAGGTACTTTGGTTGCTGTAGCGATTTAGAGTAGACGTATACGTTCTCGAACCAAAGACCATTAGGTTCTTACAGCAAGCTTAGCAAGACGGACGTTTTTCCCACAATTTGATTGTCCAGCGATGATGCTCTTCACTGTCTTTGGAAATAGTCTTCCATGTCGTGATATGTGTGAAATATCTCGCTTGATAATATGTATGTTAACACTACTATCTTGAGATGATGATGATTATTGTGTGCATGTGGTGTTTATTGCGATGCATGCTGCACTAATTGTGTTGCATGCGTTGCTGATTGCAGTGTGTGCAGTGCTGATTGTATTAGTAGAGAACCAGTGCTACAAGTTTTAGAATGTCACTTTAGTTTAAAGCATCCCTCCCAGTAAACTGTCTGTCAGAATTTGCACTGTAATGGCATTTTTGAATTTTTTCATCCTGCAGGCCTCTATTTTATGTCGACACATGTTGCGCAGAGCTGTAAATGCTTTACCACAGAAGCGACAAAACAGATGCATCATTGGTTTGGTATTTTACATCCGTACTGCTTCAAGTCTAGAATGATACTGAAATGAAAATGTATAACAGGAGCATATTTATACTCGGGTGAAAACTCGATCATAGAATCGTAACTGTCGACAACCAGTTGCGATGATGAAGGTCGTGGCTCCATGATTGTCGTGGTCAAAAAGTAAATATGACTTGTTTGTGTATAAGGTTGGACTGGTTACATAATTAATTTTAAATAAAAAAATCGCTCCTCGTTCAAATTTGATAAATTAAATGGTTTTGAAATGATGGCCAACTTTTCTTATAAGTTCGTGGGGTAGGATATTAACATACTGCACTTAAAGCATTACCTGTGGTAGGGTATCTGCTGCTTTGTATTTGATACTCGGACTGGTTACATAAGCAATTTCAAAATTTAAAAAAATCGCTCCTAGGCCGAATTTGGTGACTATAAATTAAACGGTTCGTAAATGATAGCCAACTATTCTTATAAGCTCGTGGGGCTTAAATATAGACATATTGCACGTAAAACATGACCAGTGGTAAGGTAACCACTGTGTTGTACTTGATGCTCGGACTGGTTACATAATTAATTTAAAAAATTTAAAGATATCAGTCCTATGCCTGCTAAATTCAATATGGTGCCAAAAAATGCGAGTAATCAAAGTTCATAATGTTATTTTAGCATTCGACTTGAAAATACAAGTGCCCGAAAAAATATATATATACATATATATAACACCTGATATATTCGCTAATACATTTATATGCTTATATAATTCAATATGGCGGTGGGAATAGTCACATAATTTTTTTCTGACTACATATTCTCATCTGTGTAAAAAAATATGAATCTGTAGACACGTCACTTGATACACTTGTTTGTAAAAGTTAAATTTAAAAAATTTCTATAATGAAATATATAACTTTTATTTTATAAAATTATGCTTTGAGTATTTGGCTATTGTGATCTCATAATCGAATTTTTCTTGAAAAGAGGAGTTCGTAGACATGTCGCTTCATACACTTATGTCTAAAAATATTTGAAGTTAATTAAAAAATGTTAATTAAATACATAACTTTTTTATAAAACTATGCTTTACCTAATCGATGGTCGTGACAAAATATTCCAATTATTCTTGAAAATATGAGTTCGCAGACAAGCTGCTCGATATATATATATATATATATATATATATATATATATATATATATATATATATATATATATATATATATACACACACACACACACACACACACACATACATTTTTTAATTTTTGTAATTTTTCTCCTCCATAAATACGTATCCACATATACTTCATTTAAACCCTTGTCCCAGCACATGCCTCAATGGCCGAGCGGTCTAATGTGTTAGTCTGGTGACCCAAAGTCCTGGGATTCGATCCCACAACACTTTACAGGAATTATTTGAGCTCCAAAAAAATATTACTACTGTAAACAAGATGACGGATGCACACCAGCACCTCCTAGCAGGCGATGAAGGTACTCTACTGCAAACAAGATGGCGTACTAGAATGCTGACCCCCTGGCGGGCGATGAAGGAACCAAAGATGGTGGACACGCCAGAGCCCCCGGCGGGCGGCCACAGAACTATGTAGTTGGCAGGCGAAAAAGGCGACAAGAGAGAAATAAATAGAAAGAAGCGAGAGATAAAGAAATAATGCAAGAGAGAACGAAAACAGGAGCACTGGGAGAAAACCCATGGAATGATAGAGCAGGAAAAAATGGCATACTGGTTACCAAGATGACTGTTCCAAAATGGCCGACCGGAAACAATATGGTGGAATCGCCGCCATATTGGATCCTTGATTCTCCAGCCCGAGCCCTCTGTGCCGAAACCGACATTTGTGACCTACTTTCACAAAAATTATGCCTTAGTAGCATTTATTTTTAACGAGCCATTTTAAGGGAGTAAGCAAAGAAAATAATTTTGAAATTTTCAGAGTAAAATAACTTGCTTTTTTTTTGCGTATAAGTAACAAACATCGAACAATTTAGTAATGCAGTTCCTAAACTAAACACTAGGATCATGTCGTTCGAACTCCAACAACCCAAATCCCCGGATACCTTATATTAAATACTGTTCACGGCAAAGTGAGCACTTTAGATATCAGTCTTTGAACAGCGTCACTGCCCATACAAGCTGCAGTTCACACTGGCTCGCAGCTTACCAGTTAACACTTTCACTTGGGTTATGTATGAATAAAGTGAAACGGTCCGTGGCCATGATAATGTTACATACTTATGGCGGGAGGTTGCAAGACGGGAAGCACGCTAGATCCTAATCAGAGTTTTCAAAAGTGCTCAGTTAACATTGAACAAGTGCTCGAATAAGGGCGGATGCAAGAGTGTGGTGGACTCGAGGGGGGTCGAACCCCTCCCTTGGAGCAGGATTTCTTCAACACTGTATGAAATATTATTCTGGAAACTAAGTACGTTGTTAATAATTCTGTATTAACACATATGCATAGTACAGGACTCACAGCAAATCGCTAAGAGTTATGTTTTTTAAGCAAAGTCACCAAGGTCCTTTTTTCTGCAGTTTTGTCACCAAAAATTACTTACAGTTACTAATTTTCACACAAAACTGTAAAGGCGCAGATAACAGAAGTTAATGCACTGTACATAATGTACTTTGGAAATACCGTCGGTCATCAAAAGACAGCATTGTAAGCAATTCAGAATCCTCTTCTTTCGAGTTCTGCCACGTGGCTGGAATAACTGTATTATAATGACTTAATCTCTCACTCTCAACATTATTTGTGAGCATCCATCTCACTTTTTTTTTTCAAATGCCCTGCAATTACATAATTTATACATCATTGTCGCTGCATTGGAGACCTTTGTACATACATCCATCTGAGTCAGGTTTCGTTGATTGTCATGGACTACTCTCGCACGCCCAATGCCACGCAAAAACTGTTGTAACTATTTAAGGGGAATGGCGCACTTGTGTATTATATTTACCAACTTTTCACCACTGCAAATTTTTTGGAGAATATATCGAAACTTCCTCTAGCATACATGATATAAATTTTTAGTCATTAAATTGGTTAATTTTAAGATGCGTGGTTACTAAATCAACATTTTTTGTGCTCTGGCCCCTGTTAGTATAGTAACACGTTTTTTTTTTTTCCCCAACCGTATACAATTTCTGTATTTCGACTTGACTTTTTGACGAGTATAGGCCGAAATTGTGTTAAGTTTGATTGATTTTTTTACATTCATCTCGTACAATTTCACCATGACCACGCCACACAAATGCTTTTATACACATAACCGATTGATCTTGACGAGAGCTGTCGATTGAAACTTAAACGAGCGTCTATCTTCTCCAATCAAAAGTTACACTACGCTGGAGTTATTAGACGCGGCGAAATGAACTCAAAATTGCGCCTCCCGCCCCCACGATGCTTCACAGTCCTCACTCAACGTAACATATTCTTTGATCCTTTGACAATCGAGTGGTGTAATTGTATTTTGAATGTAGACACTAGATTCGGAGCTGCAATGCCATACTAATCCCCCTATTTTGTTATCGTCGGATTTGCTGTATTGGCTCCCACTAAGGTCGTAAATTTAAATACGTATTCACGTCAAAAGTATTGACATTTATAAGTGGTATGAAATCTTGTGAATGCTTACATGGTAAGCATGTGGTTAGAACGTACTTGACCGTGCCGCAATCCTCAAGTAGCCCCTTCCCCCGGTTCAGCTGCCCGCCACTGCAGTGGTGAGGGATGGTGCAGCGCAGTCCCTGACCCTCTGCGGTCGATATCCCCTACAGGTCAAGGCTCTAGCTTGCTCTTGAACGTCAGCCCGCGGTGTCAGCTACACGCGGTTTGGCAAGTACAGTCCACTGACTTCGCCTACAAGTGTTGCTTTTCGCCCTATCACCGTAAATAGCAAGCTAAAGACTGTTCACGATCAAATGAGCACTTTAGAAATGAACCTTAGAAAATAGCCACTGCCCGTGCCTGCATATATTTTAACAGGCGCACTGAGTAACATGTGTCCAGTAAAGTTGGTAACGATGGAGGGAAAGTAGTTCCAGGTCTTAACATCGTACAAAAAGTGTTAGGTAAACATTTATAATAACTTTAATTATTTCTTTCGCTTTCTGTTCTTTTTTCTAATGCATCAGAGTGTAAAGATGAGCCGATTTTTTTAGATTTTCTTTTACTAATAAAATCACATTTCACTTGACCGACGCATGAATAAAATGATGAGGCCCATTGCAACGTTAATTTTACATAAAGCAGAAGAATACATCATGTGCATACAGGTAGATCTTAAGTAGGGCTTTCAAAAGTGCTCACTTTATCATGAATAGCCTATGATAAACTTTTTACATTCTTTAATGATTTTTAAATTTTATATTCATGGGCGAAATGTTTTGCTTAACGTACTTTTCCTACATTTCATTTTCCTACATCGTTGCCAATTTTCCTAAGAGCACGCTAGTGTGTGTGTGTGTGTGTGTTAGTAATATGCAGTTACGGGCAGTGACTTATTTTTTATTTCAGAAGTGGTTTATTAACCTTAAACCAGCAATATTTTATATACGCTATTCACTATAAAGTGAACCCTTTTTGATGCTCTCTCATCCGGAAAAATAGTCAATAAATATATTTAATTGTACTCTTAGACGTTAACTTATAGTCCGGTGATATATATATATATATATATATATATATATATATATATATATATATATATATATATATATATATATATAATATACAGCGTGTTTATTACTGGCATGGCAATATTTATTTTTAAAAAAGTGGCCGAAGGCTAAAAAATTGCTAATAGAAAGAAAGTAACTAGGGCCTCAAAAATGCTCACTTTACTGTGAACAACCTACGTGGCTACATTCCTTTTTGTTATTGACAGTCTGTGAGATCACTGTTCAGCAGGAGCCCATTTACGCAAGCCAACACCCAGACCGTGGTCTCGATGGCGGGACACTCGTCAGCAGTGCTAGCAGTAGTGCAAGTAAATGGCGTCTTCTATGTCCGGCGAGTTTGTTGGGACGTCATTAGTGGTAGATGTGTTCTTCGATAAGGAGATTTATTTGTAAAAATTATAGTATGGGCCATTTTCGGCCTTCTGTTAAGCTGAGTTTATGACAAGAAAATTATGCAGTAAGAATTATGTAGTAAGTGACGATCTGGCGTATGGAAACAACTCCTCTGCATTTTCAATTCCCAACTAATCTTTTAAATTCTTAATTTTAGCCAATGGAAACGGGCAACAAGCCTGTCGTGTTTACTTTTGTTCCTAACCTAACATCGTATATCAAAACCACATTTAAGCAGATCATACTTCAAAGCATACATTTTCTAACGGAGAAGCTTATTTTTGTCAACAAATGTAATTGTAAAAATGTGCATACACTCACTCCTGTTTAATATTTTTTCTACTCACATTAATGAAAATAACATATTCCCGCCAATAACACCGACTCCTGTGTTCTGATAGGTCGTCGCGTCATAAGTTTCACTTGAGATATAAAATATAGTTATTTCTTTTAACCCTCAAGGAAACTCCAACACCACACACTACCTGCTAAGGTCCATTAGGAACCAATACATTTGATCGCGACACACTTTCATTTCTTCTGCACGCATCTTAACGCATAATTTAATGCTTAATTTTTGTATTGTAAACTCAGACCAGACGCCGAAACACATCTTGTCAGTGACGCATCAGTAACATCAGGAAATAAAGGAACACTTGTCGTCAATAAACTTTTATTTTTAGCATCCTTCATACATCCAAGTCAATTTCGATTGAAATTTGTCAGATTATATTAATTGTATGCATAGTAATAATACAATAATAAAACAAGCATGTAACTTACCTGACAAAATATACATAATACAAGTTAATAAACAAGTATGTGAATGTATAAGCAATACAACAGTTTGTCTTCCAAGTTACAAATACCCTATGTATTAGTAGTAAAGGTAGTGAGTATTAAGTTTCGTTACAATAAATAAAAATAACACATATTCCTTCAAAAGATTCTTCTACAGAAGAGAATGCCATTTGTTAGAAATAATTTTTTTAGTTCTACTTTTTATTTGTTATAGTTGTTTATATCTTTAATGGCTGCTGGTAGGTTATTAAGTTTAGCTCCAGAGTGGTGGAGACTTAGAGATGTTTTCTTGGTTCTAAATGGAAACTAGTGAAGCTGACTAGCTTACCTGGTTGAGTAGTTGTGTATGTCACTATTTTTAACCTGATTTTTGTTTTTCATATAAAACAAAGTACAGCAGTAGATATACAAACGTGGTAGTGTAATTATTTTAGTGTTTTTGAAAAGACGTTTGCAATGACTTTTGTATCCTTCGCCAGTCTATATCAGTCACCAGTGATTATTCTCACTATTTTCTTTTGTCGTTTAAAGGCAGCTATCCAATTTTTTGACCTGGCCAAAAATATATGACCATAACTCATGATAGATTGCATATTTGAGAAATGGTAGCGTAAGACAGTTTTTTGGTCAGTTATTTTTTGTTTAAGCAGGTACGTAGGAAAGCACATGGAGCTTAATTGTATACAGACTGTGTCTCAGCTGCTGACGGTAACAAACGTAACGTGGCCGTGTAGAGATGGATGAATTTTTGCTATTTATATGTAAACATGATTATCATTTCATCATTAACACTGGAACTTTTGAGTGAGTTTAGTATCGCAGAGTTTATGTTCGACGGATGCACCTTGCTCGTATTAGATTCACTGTGTATTTTCTACATTACTTCTGATTGTTTTTAAACCTGTGAAGCTAAAGTTATCTGAATGATCGTGTTTGTTTATTGACATTTATATTAAACTTTGTCGTTAGAAAGATTTGTGAATCACCATCCAGTGCGTGTGTAGCTCCACCTGACAGGTATGCTCCCAACTGAGTTGGATTTCATTTCGTATTTCAGATAAGTAAAATTGTAACCATAAATTTTGATACCAACTCCAAACCGGTTGACTAATATTAGAATCTTTCTTGTACCGTAGGTAACATTCTGCGCACCTGTTTGGAAAATATTAATAAAATTTTAAAAAAATTGCAGTAGAAGTTTATATGATTTGCATAAAAAAAATTTCCGGAATTTTTAAGAAATTTTTTTCAACTTAAGTGATTTGTCTAAAATACTGTATTTCATTTTTATAGTGCACAGTAAATAATTTTGATAAACATAGCTTTGTCGAATAGTGTTATTTCATTCATTTAAGCCTTTATTAATTAGCTTCTGTAGCCCAAAAATATATACACCATTTTAAAAAGTGCATAACAAAAAAAATGTTTTGAGTCTGAGCAACATTTTCTTAAACAGTTCCTTAAACACCTGCTCCAATTAATCGGTTTCTAATAAATTTTGTATTCACTTTTACAGCATTTTATACATTAAAATGAGTTTTGGTAAACATCGACAAATCCAGCAATACGTAAGAATATTAATAATATTGAACTATTTTCGATTAAATGTGTTTAATAAAGTTTGATAGTTAAATTTTTTGCAGTAACTTCTTGTCCGAAAATGTCAATTCTGGTTGACATTGGTTAGCAAGTACTATCGCCTCAATTATGACAATCCTTAATATCTTCAAGCATGCATTGTATTTTTGTCTCCAGAAATATAAGTTTCTGGTCAAATTTGGTTAATAAAAACTAGGTCTCTACTTTGACCTCAGATTAGGTAATCAGAAATAACTTGCAGTATTCATCACATCAAAAAAAATTTGTGTGACAAAATTGTCTACAATAATTTTTTATCGAAACCATTTTGACTAAGTGGACTTCAGAGTATTTTGAAAATTTGTATTTAACCAATATAGTTCAACCTTATTCGACATTTTAAAAGGTTCGAATAACTTAATCTTGTTTAGTTGTGCACAAATGAAAAATGACTGTCCTACAGTGTGATGGACATTTTTTTGAACTTTTTTTTCTTCTAGCTTTCAAAACACATTGACTGATATTTTTGCTGTTTGCTTTCGTAAATTTTATTCAGCACGCAAATAAATATGCCCATTTCCTTACACTCAAAGAAACAGTAAAGTTTGAGTTAGTTGGTGTTCATTGCTCTCAAGTGCTGCCCATAAACACTTCACTGTGTTGCTCAAAACAACTTCACATACCTCAGAAATTAAAGGTGACATAGGAAATTGTCAGGGCATGGCAGGAGCCGATCCAACAACACGACGCAGTTGCGTGTTGTTTTTGTTTATTCTCATTGCTGTCCTCTATAGACCACCCCTGCAATCACCTCACCCCTCACTGCGTGGGCAGTAAGCCGAGATAAGGTGCGTGCATCCTAGAGATCAATGATGGCTGCTGCTCATCTGTGCGTCCCTGCACTGATCTTCTGCTCCCTCTGGCTCTGTGAAGGCCAACATCAGCACAGTTTGAGCTGGGCTGAGCGTACAGGCTCGTGGCGAGCCAGTCAACGAGACTGCCAGCACTCTCCTGTCACAGCGCACTTGCAGCCCAACACACACAGCTGCTGTTTTAATGTGAGTAATGTAAAAAGAGCGGTTCTGGGCCACCAGACATCAGGTGTTGGACCCGTGGAGCCTAATTAGCATACTACCAGGCGTCGGGCTGTGGACCTGAGGAGCAAGAATTTTCCGTCAAAAATGGCTGATTTCGTGTACTAAAACACAATTTTTACCCGTTTTCCCTCAAAATTACCTAAATTTCACCCCTGCCATCAGCGGCCATCTTAGCAGCCAGTGCTAATTATCATAATCCAGGCAGTTTGCCCTTTGTGGCTGACGTTTGCACAATGCAGCGGAATCGGTCGGAAATTCAGAAATTCTTGCCGAATTGAGAAGTCATTCCCGGCGGCCATCTTGGTATCGACGACATATGTCTACCCTGGAAAATTGACGACCAGCTGAGGATGTTGACCATTTTGGTGGCCAGCGCCTCAGTGGCGGTGGGAGGGACATCAAGGCATTACAAATGTATTTTTTTTTTTTTTCAGTTCTCATGTAACACAGCTTCCTCCTGAAGTCTGTGTGTGTGTGTGCGCACAACACTTATAAGAATAGTGTCTCATTTCCGAACTGTTTAAGTTATAGTTGTCAAATTCATAACATAGGCATCCACCGTGACTAGGAGAAGGGTCGCAGGGGCAAATATGCCCCATGTCAACTTATAAGCATAAGTGGTAATTTCCGAACACATTAACTTATAGTTGTCAAATTCATATCATAGACATCAACCACGACTATGATAGATGGCTGTAAGTTACGAAGCGTTTGAGAAACATCTACCAAAATCATTATATATGCGACGATAAGCGACGTGCGGGCATATGTCGGCTTGCATGTCTCCCTGTTCTTACTCAGCTCTGTCTCTCCTGTCCCCTCGGTGCCACCGCCTGACCACGCACCCACACACTTCCTTGCACGCTCACTTCCTTGGCACCTCGACCAGCGACCTTCCACTTGTCCTTGCACTCTCTCTATCCCTTGTCCTCCCCCTCTGCCTACCTTACATCACCCCTGATCATACATCCTCGAGCGTTCGCCACTACCTGGCCAAGCTCCAGCGACTCGCTGCGCGTCGACCCCCCCCCCCCGCGGCGACCACCCAAGCACTTGTGTAACAGCATACTTACTTCCAGACAGTCGGTCAGTACCACCAGCCTTGCACCTGTGAGCTGTGTACCGAGACGTCAATGTATGTATTTACATATGTAATGAGATGTCACTCGGAATGAATACACAGTCATCGTTAGACAGCAGAGTCCCCACACATACAACATGTGCTAGAATGATAATCTTCCTATTATGAAACTAATTATCCCCTACCTTAACTGGTGTAGCAGTGAATACACGTAGTCCATGAACACATCTCATCGTCGTCGTCTTCGTCAACGATGTGATCATGCTGGAAGTGGAGACCACAATGACTGCTCCTACCTTTCCATGCACTATAGATTTCCCTCTCTCCTGTTCCCTTGGCAAGGCCACACACACTTCCTTGCGCACTCTCTCAGCCTCGCCTCCCCCACCTACCACCTGCCACACTTCCTCATGCTCTCTAGTTCTTATCCTCCCCCTGCCACCATCCCCCTGTCCATAATTCCTCGCACACTCGCCACCGCTTCCTAAGCTCCAGCTACATTGCAGCGCACCGACCCCCCGAGCATACATGTAACAGAGAGCAGATACCCTTTCAACCCTTATGCTCAGGGCACAACAAAGGCATCTGCCCCAACTAGAAGGACCGTGGGTCAAGTATTCCCTATGACAACATATAAGCATAGTTGGCTGTAATTTCCGAACTGTTTTAAGTTAAAGTTGCCAGATTCATAACAGACATCCATCCCGGCTAAGAGAAGGGTCGCAGGGTCAAGTATGCCCTATGTCAGTGTATAAGCTTAGTTGGCAGTAATTTCCAAATCATTTAAGTTATAGTGATCAAATTCATAACATAGACATCAACCACGACTAACGAACCTCGTAAATCACCTCTTCGGCGCCAAACCTTACATCTGCAAGGACTCTCTCTCATTCAATCAGATCTAGAAAATATATCGTTTTGGCGTGTTTGTTCAGTCTTTCTTCCTCAGGGAATACGTAAATTGCAGACACTAATGAACATCCTAAATCACCTTCCCCCCTCAACCTCCAATATTTCAACTGCAATGCTCCAAAACATCTCTCTCACACCCTCTCTGTCTCATTTTCTCCTGAAACACATAGCTCACAACCATTCAGGCCCGGCGAGCAGGGCAGGACAGGACATTCTCCTTCAAAGCAGAAAAAAAAAATGTATTTCATCTCTACACTACTTCAACAAATAATGCATTCCACTGTGGAATATGTACTTATATATCATAACTCCAGCGCATGCAATCTGGAAGAAATACTACTTGCAAAACCTGCACATACTACATTCTAGTTAAAACCAATGATTTACACAGGAAATTAAATGATTATATGTTAGGTGTAGATGGAGAGCAATTTTACAACCATTAAGCCGAGAAAAAGAAGTCTATAGAGAAAATTGACTCCAAGAAATAACAACGCAACTGCATATCAAACGTAATGGTTTACTATCCCAAATAACATCTAAATGTGATTTACCAATTAAACGAAAACATCACATTTAGCAATTGAATTCCAAATTAAATGCAACGATTTACATCATAATTAAATGTAATAGATTACCGCCCAAACAAGATACCCTAATTAAACAAGAGGAATGATTGCAGAATAATTTTAATAAATTAATTATAACTAATTGTACATCAAACCCCATCAGTGTCGATAAGTTTGTTAATTTAATAATACATCCAATATGTTTCAATTATTTTATTTAGTATGAAAACAGTTTTACAAAACATTGTATTTTAATCTTTTAAGATCTTGATTCTTCACCCACGAATAGTGTGCTTTTGAGAAACCTCTCCATCGAACCAATGACCTATTATTTTTCCTCTAAATTATTTTATCAACCAAATATTCATTTGGAGAAGAAACTTTTTGCAATTCGTATTCGCAAAAACCGCCTTTTATAGGCTGTCCATCATAGGTTTCTAGATAATACACTCTGGGATACGTATGTCTAACTAAAATAATTTCAAATATTGTATAAAACCAATTAACTGTGTATTTTTTCTCAAATACAGATTTCAGCTTAGAGATTCGTATAATTCACCAATTTTAAATTTTCGTTTTCTCTTTCCAAATACTTTTAAATGACTGTATACATTTTTCATAAATCTATTGTCCGTAACCTTTCCAGGCACCATCTTGATAGTTCTACGATATCTGGAATGATGAAATTTAAGTATTTCAGGCAAAACATCCACCCATTTGTACGTTCCCTTCGACGTGAAATGCTTATATATGAACAGTTGCAGCCCGGCGTAACTCTCGTGGCTGGTTCGACGCATGAACGAGCAGAGCATGGCTTTCCCTGAACGAGCAGGTACATCTCGCAGCTACACCGTGAAACACAGTTTAGGATATATGGTCCGCTGAACTCTCGTTCATAACATAACTGAAGACAACAAAATGGTTTTACAATGATTGGGGAACATTATGCGCAACTGTGCGCCATACCATATATAGGGCTGTATATTAATTTATTGGTATAATTTTATTTTATTTTCCTAACTTCTAAGAAAACACATTATGTAGGTAGAGTTACATGTGTTAAATGTAAGTAGGTAGCACAATTTAATAAAAAATACCTACTTTTATTTAAAGTTGGTGTTGTCCATAACATAGCTATTTGTAGGGGACTTAGCATAATTTAGGTTGTGGGAGCAAGTCCAGCATTCTCCTCACGAGACGTATCTGTAGTAATTTTTTAACTTTGGTATGCTGACATTAATTTACAGACTTTTCTTGCATGAGGGCTTTACTCAATATTTTACTACACATTTTATGATTGGGGTTATACAGAGGGGATAAATTTCTCACTGTGAATAAAATACTTTTTATAGCATACAATGTACTCATATTTAACAAAGTGAATTTCCTTCTTACTTTTGTATCGGGGAATGTAACATAATATTGGAGGTGTAACATTTTTCCAAATATCTTTGTCCTTAGCGAGGCGTGGTTCGCTTGGCTTTGTCGGCGAGCAGGTGGGAAGGGTGGGGAGCGGGGCAATTTGCGTGCCTCTTACACCCTCTGGCGGGAAAACTCGGAACTATGCATTATCCACGTTTGCTCACGTGCAGAGGATTGGGACTTAAGAAATGCTTGAGGCGTAGGTCTTTCCTGCTTGGCGGCGGGGAGGGGAATACCAGATCTTCGCTTGTTTCCACCGTGCCTGCATAGTATGCATTTTGGGGTTGAAAGAGAGGGTGAAGAGACATCTCGCAGGATTCTGGGTGGTGGCTGTGGAGAGAGGGGAAAAAACACTGTTCTCTTGTTTCGCGGTGCTCTGCATTCTGGGCAATATTTGGGGTGGGGCTATGCATCCGCTTCTACTGTCGTTTGTCAGAGTCTGGATAATGGAGTTTGGCTGTGCAAATGACTTTGTTGGTTGCCTCCAGAGTCTAATCATCACTATGTTATGTTAGAAAACATACTCGGTTTACAATTTATCTTCGTTTTACTACTTTCACAGAAATACAAGTGCATGTTATGTGATTTGTGTTACTTATACAACCCACTTCACAGCTAGGCATTGCTGCACTCCGAGATGTCGCGCGGATATTGCTTTAGAAGAGGGGCTAGGCCGCGTTATTGGTGGAACTATTTTATGTTTGTGGTGAGATTAGTATATATATATGTGTGTGTGTGCCTGAATGTGTCGGTGTGGGAGGGAATCTTTGTCAGGGGAGATTTTCAGCTTTTCTGGGGTTGTGGTTGTGTGCTAGTTTGTGTGTCAGTGTAGGAGGGGTTAGCTACCAAAATGTTTTAAGACTGCTTCGCATGAAAACAATATGTCGGGTATATATTTGTTTTTAAAAGCTTACAGGAATTAAACATTTCAATTACATGTCATATACTTAGTTTAATGTCTTGAGAGCCAATGTGTGTGATCATTGAACAACCTAATATTTTTGATAAATGCACTACTTGAAAATATTAAAATTGGTTTGTTTAGCTCGTGTTTGTGGGATATTTCTTTGAAATTTAGGTAAAAGTTGTAGAATTTCCTGGACTCAAATTTTTTTCTATGGAATAAATGTGCATTGCTGTAGATGATGGGATTTTTTTTTTTTTTTGCTTTTTTATTTCAGTTACTAGTATTTGAGATTTTCTCAGCGAGCCAGTCTTCACAGGCAGGTGGGGTGGTGGGTTTGGTTCCCGACAAAGCGGCGCCAGACCTGCCATGATGGTGTGAGGGATTGAGGTATCCAGGTAGGTTCCTTCTCCCTAGTGGTAGCACGGCAGAGGAGTGGGGGTGAATAGGTAAAGTTGTTTGGTCCTGGGAGCCTTCAGTTCTGACCGAGCAGCTGAGCTACCTAGGAGGCGTGAGGGATTGAGATAGTTTCTTTGGCCCTACCGGGAGGCCGCGAAGGAGGGATGGGGCATGAATCGCACTCTCTGCGTGCTCTCGGGTGAGGTCAGTTACAAGCAAACAGCCGGCCTGCGTGCAGGGTTATGCACGGCATGGATCAGTGATGCTGTATCCTACACAACATACTACTTTTTTCTCTCGTGTGTTCAGATAATTATTAGGTTTAATTAATAGAAATGTTTTTATTATTTATTTAGGTGTGATAGGCGAGTCGGAGCGACAGAGATGCTGGCGTATGATGGACTATCGAAAAAGGTTTTGTAGAATTGCTGCGCACCGACTCATAACACATTTGTAAGAGCAGGATCGCAGTAATGCATTTTTAACGTGTGGTGAAAACGAAGCGACTTTCTTGGATAGTTGTGTTAGGTTTAAACATAATTTGCATGAAGTTTAATTATATGCTGAGTGAGTTTTAATAGAATACATGGCGTTTGGTTTGCGATTTGGTGTTAGGATTATATTTCTCAGTGTAATCAGTCATTTTTTGTAAGGCATTAGGTGAAGTGTGGAAGATCGTTCGTCTGGTTTAACCTGTATTTCGTTTCATGTTAGATGTTTGCATTTCGATGTTAAAAATATTTCATTCTGATTACGTTTTGCTCTTGAGAGCCGATGTGGGCAAAGTGGAGAATGTGTGCTTTTCCATGGATGTTAATATTCTGTGGCGTTCTGGTGAGTTTTTGATTGTAACTCGTGTGTTTTTATGTTAGCTGGGCTTGTCGTTATTGATTCGTGTGCGATTATTTTAATTTAATTAACTTGGTTTAATGAATTAAGTTAGTTAGCATTTGATAGGGAATTAGTTTTGTGTTTCATTCGGTAATCGCATGGATAATGTCTTGCAGTTCTGTCAGTTTAAAAAATTTGTGTAATCCCATGATTAAAGTAATTTTTTAATGTTAGGTGTTATGTGATTAAAGTGGAGATCAGTTACTTGTTTCTTTGGTAGGGAAATAGTTTTGTGGTCCATTCAGTACATATTGGACAATCGGGTTAGTGATTAAAGTAATTTTTTAATAATTCACACTTATTTCAGTCGGCTATTTGAATGTAAATCGACTCTTTTCGTTTAAATTATTTTTAAAATATTTGCTTCGCTTTCCTTGATGGAAGGAAACATTTCTCCCGTATCTAATCCTCAGTATGTATCCAGAGAGTGATGTGGATGGATGTGTAGCCTCGCTCCCATTAGTCTTAAGTGATCATTCCTCCACAGACATTCGATCTGGATGGATGTGTAGCCCTGCTCCCATTATTCATATAAAGTGCTCCAAACAAATAAAGAAAATTAATGTTCCTTATGCCACTCTTCCACCAACCTCAACCCCTATATAACCCGTTGCAATATACCTTACTGTTCAGTCGGCTCCTGGACGTCAGAGAGTACACATCGATGCTGCTTTGCCAATATCACCCTTATGACACTTAGCCCTTTCGACACCAATTAAAATAAAAATTTATCTCAAAGAAATTTCATCAAACAAATACTTAATCAAATTACACTAATTAATTTGATTAATTAATCAATTAATATGCAAATTAGCGATATTAAAAATTTGCCACCTCAAACACCTAGTGAATTCGGAGCCCGCCACTCTCTCTACTGCTGGGTTGCTGTGATTTGCTGTAGACACAGACCATTCACAACCTCGAAAGTTATTTTCAGGAAAACTCAGATGAAAGTTTGAATTCACTATATAACATGCATGCTTTTGTTTTAATTATCATTGAAAGTCTTGGGACCGCACGAGTTTTGAGACATAAAAAGGGCACAAATGAAATTTTATCAAATTCATTCATGTGTGTTCCCTCCACCTCCACCCACGTTACCCTTCCCCTGAAAGTGTGCTGTGATTGGCTGTTGACTTACCCCTCCACTTCCTTCATCTCCCTCCCCTAAGAGGTGTGCTGTGATTGGCTGTTGGCTGAGACCAGGTACACAAATATCAATACCAGCACAAGGGACATTTGGGGAATTTGTATGAGTGATACTCTAAGGAGGCTGTCAGAGTGTCGTCGACTGAAGTGCTGCCAGGATGGGAGGGAGCTCTGGCGACCGGAGTAGTGCAGTACTTGGTTCGGATCCCGTCGAGGGCAATTAAGCAAAATTATGCACAATGCCTCAGTTAGGCATAATTGCTAATTGTGCAATGTCTTATGTACTCACGTTCACCCTTCGTAAGCCAGACCACAAGTGAGAATGTTGGAAGGGGAATGCAAGGAGGCTGTGCTGAGGGGTGAGGTGTTTGGTTCGAAACCTGACTAGAGTAAAGATGTGCAATAATTTATTACAAAAAGTATAAGAGTAATTTCACACCTACATACAAGTACAGGCTCTAATTCGACTACTCACTAAGCTAAGATTCACTAATATAATTCATTTTAACCCCCGGCACCATGACCTGGCAGAATGCACTCCTGCACACCCTACTTCAGCTGGCCCATTACTCCACTGCCTCATTCCCCGGCCACCAACAGTGTAGTACATAGCGCTAGGCGGCAGCACTCCGCAGGCCTGCTACCACAGAGTGGACGTAGGTTTGCATGCCCGCCACTTGAAACAGTACGAGACCTCTGACTCCATTATTGTTCTCCACAGGTGACAGCTGCTCGCACTTCGCCAAGCAACACGTGCAGCTGCTCGCACTTCGCCAAGCAACACGTGTTGTTAGCACACACGTATATGGCTAGTGTTGAAGTCATACACTCACATATTATACAAACTTGTACTTAATTACTGTTTTCTCACCGTACACTGTCAGTAAAATATTTAGTGTTAAAAACGTTCTCCAAATCGTGTTGGTAAACAGTTAGGTAAGCATTTTACATGTAACCCCTGTAAATTGCTTTTACATAACACTTGATTTAGCTTAGGAAAAAAATATGGTATTAAAAAATGTATCACACATTTACGATAGTTTCATAAACATTCTACTTGTGTTTTCACCATTTATTCCAAGCCAAAATATATTTGAATAAAAGAGTCTCCATGGAGTAAAAATTCACTAGTGTAACTCCCCTATTTGTGATTACACATATCATCTTAATACGTTAAACATTATAGTATATATTAAAAGAAGATTGTGTATGAAGTAATATTTTAAAAAATTCTCCCCGAAACTCTGCATTACTGTGTCTCATGCTTTGTTGTGTTCCCACCCTGTTGCAAGTAGTTAAGGTAATAAAAGAAGACAATTAGATTTAAATACTTTTTATTACTCACCACTTTACATATTTCTTTGACACCTACAAAAAAAATATATATATATACACATACCATATACATAAATACATTCTTCTGTCATGTGGAGATATGAAACATATTTAGCTCTACAGCATGGCAAGTAGGAAGTAGACAGGTGCGTCTGTACCTAGTGGGGAACACACACTTGCAGTCGCTCTGAGGGGGCTGAGGTAGGGTATGTCCCAGAAGCAGTAATGTCTCTGAGTGCAGACAAAACTAAGCACACAACAGCACCTGCATCGCATTACAAGTTTAGGCTAGCCATGGTACATTCAGATGGCCTTGGGCCGCAGTAACTAACCTTACACACGAACCTGAGTGTGTGCGTGCATTACTTGCATTAAAAAAAGGCTCACTCGGTACAGCCTCCTCCCTCCCCCCAATCGTTCCATGCCATCACTTTCACCCCAGATCTACCGCCCTGCGGTGCGCAGACAAGGTAACCCAACTTTCGTTCTCGGCTAAGAGCACAGCCTTCACGGTGATTGTTACGTAATACCCTTCATCACACACAGGTCAGCAGTTGCCCGGCCACCCATGAAGACACAATGATACTAGTAAGAGAATTTTATAATACTGCATGAGAAAAATAAATTCGCTCTGCTACTCTAGACATGCTCAGCATTTTTATGACATAACTTTAGCTCTCTCCCATCACTTGTATGTTTGACGAAATATGCCTCTTGCGCATATGTGTGAGAAAATTAAATTCATTCTCCATACATACTCACCTTTTATATGACATAACTATAGCGCAAAGTACTAGTACTTATGTTTGACAAAATATACAATTTTGAGTGGGAATAGTAAATTCACTTGTGTTCCTATTCTCTCTCTTTTTACTCTGCCACTGTAGACACCATTTATATATTAAGAACTTGTGTGTGACAGACATGAACCTTCACAGGACATAAGGGGGATATACACTACAGAGAATTGAGAAAGAACACAATGGAATAAAGTCATTTTTTTTATTGCTGAACTAAGATCATGTTTTACAACACTAGTACATGACACATATATGACATACAATGATTGCAGGAGTTTTTTGCTGTACAACGTGCACACACAGCTTCTCTCTCTCTCTCTCGCACACACAACAACAAAAGATATGTTAGCACATTTACTGTATAGATCAAGCACATGTTTTAAAACACTAGTATGTGAACTCGGAGAACATACAAATCGCTGTACACTGAAAGCAGAAGTTTTTTTTTTCTTGCTGTTCAACACACCCCACCTGTCTCTCTTGCAACAACAAAAAAAAAGGGGGGGGACACTACTGAGAATATGTTTTCTCTCCTCAATAGAGAGGAGCCGGATGTCTGATAGGTCAGGGCGCCAGGCAGACACATGGGGGCTGATTAAATGTTTCTATGGATGCAATGCAAAATTTGCACTTGTGTTTCATCTAAATGGAATTAAATATGAACAAACAGAGGTGCAAGCAGTTGCGTGACCGATGCAAAATGCAGAGAAATCTGCACCCAGACAGATACCTCGACCAAGTGCAATTGCTCTTGCTGCGCACGTGCAGTAGACACATGTAGCCATCGAGCAATATGGCTGTCGTATTGTATTTGTCAAAAAATACATGTTTGGTTAATTGTTGTCGGTGGCAAATTGTGTAAATTACTTTAACAGAGTGATTTCAACAACAAATTGAAGAGGGGTGTGAAAGGTCATTAATTGGTACTGACAATGGCCATCAGCTGTTCTAGCTGAGGTTGTACAAATAGATTTGAAAACCGAAATATAGGTGTGACTTTTCTCTGGTAAGTGCCTAGTTCTTGTTGAATTAATTTAAATATATTTGTAACTAGCTACAGTATATTCATGGTGTACCCTCTATATGTGCAGTTTTCATTACAGGTTCCGTAAATGTGAAGTAAAGCTCGACTCTTGAATTGTATCACTTCGGCGGAAAAATTGGCAACCTTGCTTGTTCTGACCATTTTAGAGAAGACCGCGTAGGCAGAATTTCTGCGAATTGTATCAGAATACGAGGTTGAATACTGCCTTCAGCATTTCCATCATATCTGGTCAAGGTAAATACTAAATGTAAACATAACCTGTTACAGTTGTGAGGGGTAACTGTGCACCAGCATGGGCAGCTCTGACCACATGCGAAGATTAGGATTTATATATATATATATATATATATATATATATATATATATATATATATATATATATATATATATATATATATATATATATATATATATATATATATATATATATATATATATATATATATATATATAATAAGAAAGAAATTAAACATTTACATAAGCATTTTAAATGAAAATGTTTCTTATAGTGGTTAGAGAAAGTTACCCTGAAGTGTCGCACAAAGTACCCCAGATGACTGTGTATCAATTCGAGGGAGGTGCTCACACGTATGTTTTAAAAGTTTACCTAATCTACTTACGCATAGGCGAATTTTTTGATTTATTATTTATTGTCATTCCCCACATTGATCCAGTTGGCAACAGCTCCCTAAGCACATAAATACTATTAACACACTCGCGGAGATATCCTTTGCTATATTTGCAAAAAAAAATATTTTATGGAAATTTTCTTAATATTTTCAAGGCAGGTTATTTCGCTCAAATTCTTGTGTGGTATGTTGTGTTGCCAGTGATAGTTCAGTGCATTACATAGACATTAATTTTTAAGTTTATATTTACATAGTTATAAAGAAATACTCTAGTAATTGTTAAAGTTTTTTGCTTTTCCGAAAAAACAGAAAAATCTTTGAAATTAGTATGAATAGTTTATTCGTGGTTTCTGCACTTTTTTTTAAATCAAACATTTAAAAAATATATGAAGTATTTGGTTATGTCCTCAATATGCCACGTATCTCGAGCATTTCATACTTGTTTTAACATCAAAGTACCGTATTTCTTGTTAGATTTGACGCCGCAGGGTGAGACATGAGACGAATGGTGACACAATTGGTTTACAGTATATAGGCACCAGCTGTGTTTCTCAGACACCGCACTGTGAGTCTTAGGGTTCTCAGAGATGCTGTGTGTCCATCTCACCCGAGCATACTTACAAAACACTTTGCATTACTAAACATTTTAACACTGAAAAAGACGAGGGGTTGCTGTCGCTAAAAGGAAATACTTTATGCACTGTGAAGATTGCTTTAATTTTGCAATTCATACAGTATCATGCCCGAATTAATTTTATGGTTGAAAACTCGGACCTGTCTAGCTAACTCCGTCGGATGCTCCCCCAACCGGTAATTAATCTAGCGCTCTCCTAGGTGGTTGACTTCTCCGGGGTGTTAGAGAACACGGCCTCCACAAGGAAAGGGGTCTACGGCCGCTAGGACATACTGTAGATTTTTCCTGATGACAGGACACGGAGAATTACAAATAAATATGAACACATGTGATTATTGTAAGTCATTAATGCGGACTCGTCTCCCAGCACATGGTGACTGTCTTTACACATAGCCAGCTAGGACAAAAATAATGTCACCGTACAAATTACACAAATACATATGATACAACATGGGACACGAGATGAATGGTCACAATAAACACGCAGAAGCCGCTGGATGAGATTCGTAGCGGATCACATACTGCAGTGAAATTGCAGTGTTTCTCCATAAAACGGCCAATCATTGCCTGGCAAATTTGTAGTTATGGTGGGGAAAAATATTCCCCTGATGATTTAAGCATATAGGAAATCGTAACGCGCCTGATGGCGGGAAAATCAAAGCATAGCATACAATCAATACACAGCATCAATCACAAGAAAATACACTGTACCCTGAATAAAATAATACATAGAACCCTGAAGTTAATTTTGGTGCACATATTACACAAACTCTCAAAGCACATCGATGGCGCAGATACTGACTTGGCGGCTGTTAACCATGTGGTTGCAAATGTGGCCGTAAAACAATTTAAACATGACAAAACACTAAATTACATACATACATAGGAATATTGCATCCTTGATAGTGCATGCAGCAAGTAAACAGAAATTACACTGAAATACCTTTTACATAGGCGGATGGCACCAGATTTCAAACTTTGGGCCGTGTGGCCTCTCAGACATCTTTTCTCTTCGATTAAGTTTGACAAGTCGCAAGGCCACGAATTATTAGGTTAAGCGGAAGCATAATGCTGGGGAAATGTCTGCCAAAACGTACGTAAGGTAAAGGTTAACCGGTATAATAAAAGTGAGCTATGGTTGTCTACATAGAGCAAAAAGATTGAAATGCATACGTGACAGCGTCCTACCTCGACGGACCTACCATGGCTGCCTACGGGGTTCACACACAAGCAGAAGTACTATGCACGCCGAGTAAAATTTGTATCTTTTAAAAGAAATGGCATATCAATAATTTAAATAGAGATTTACATTAAACATTTAAATTGTGAATTTTCTGTATTTGTTGACTCTCTTATAGAGGCGAGGCGTTTACGCTGGGATAACATTCTTATTCTTCGCGCAATGTACATTTTTAATTTATAAAACATTGAGCAACATTTTAGGATATACATTTTGAACAATTAAAAACCCTTGGAACCTGAAATAAAACAAAAGACATGGTTTACACTCAAAATAAATCTCCTGTTACAGGAAAGTTCAGGTTATGGCCTCTTTGCGAACGTGCGTGCCCATGTCTCATGTGAATGGTGAGCGCCATCATGGTCTTATTGCTGCTGGCTGTTAGAATGCAGGAGATTAAATTTTTAATCACATGTCTTTTATAATTAATATGGATTAATAAGACAATAAGAATACAGGTATGTTGGCAATGCCTTTTAAGAAATAGGTTTTAAGCAAAATAATATTACACCGAGTGCCATTTGCACACACTCCCTCTGCGATTCACCTATTGTGAAGTTAGGTCTTTTGCATTTGTTTCATATAGCAGCATTATGTCTTGACTGCTACCAAAGAGGGGTCCATAGAATCTATTATTTTCATTCTTTATTCAGTTATCCTTGGAATGATGTGACCACAGAAGCTATATGGTGGGTGATTGTTGGGTAGTACAAATAAATAAACACAAACTAGCATCTCATTTTCGTCTTATGTGCGAAATTGTTTGCACTCATTGCAAAGATTCTAATAGATGACAGCCTCATAGCGTGGCAACCACCAAATAATTTTGAACTGATAACATTTTGTAAAGTGTTAAACTACAGAGTAATTTTTATTCATAAACATTTCTGTCCTGTTCAGGTGTGAGAAAGTGTAATTTTAGGAGTACTGAAAGTAGAACACTGTTGTATACACATTGTTTTTATATTGCAAATTATGCAAGCCTTACAGTTTGATTCTCTGACTAAATACTGTAAAGTCCTAATTAATTTTCGTTCACATTTATGCAAATTGCAGTGAACCCATCTTAACTGACAGGTCATGCACTATTAAGGGGGTGATGTGCTGAACACAAAAATGGGACACTACTTGAGCATATTTATATAAATCTCTAACTCACAAGAGTAAAACACCTTGTCATAACGTAATTATGGTTTACTTCTATTCAATTACAGCCACTTGTGTTAATTACCAAACTAAAGTCTCTCAGACGTAATCGTTTGGGACCAGTTCACCTTAGTCCTTGTTGCCAAAGGCTGCGACTCCTCGATGTTATCGGCAGTCCCCTGAACACCTCTCTTGTTGCCCTGCTTGGGAGGTCGGACACTGACTGACATCCGACGTCTCATTCGTCTGGCCGCACGACGAACCTCACGCTGGCCTATATCAGCACGTTGTTTGGTGTATCGCCATTACTGCCTACAGTTTGTTGCAGTCTCTTGCTTCCCGATTCCCCATGAATGCGTTGCTACGTTCGCGCGAGCATCAAGTACGGCACACTCAGATCACAGCAAAATTATAGGTGTTGAGCTATTCTGTTTTCTTACAATTAAAATACAGCTCTTTTATGTGTGAGAAGTTCATACTATTTCTTCTCAAATGAATTGAAAGCAAATTATGTAATCTACTTACTCTTACATCAATCACTGTAATTCATGTCAATGTTTCGTGTTGTTACAGCACTTGAAGAATGGTACACAATTTTGAAGAACCTTCAGTACCATGGTGCATACAATTGGAATTGCTTATAGAAAGCTTGTTACACCAAGGAGCCATTGTTTTTATAATGTAACCCAGAAACAACTAGCTGTGCTGTTTCACGTATAGTAATCGTTAATGTTTTTATCTCTGAATAAAACTTTTTTTTTTTTCAATCAATAGTTGCATACTTTAACTTTTAGTAACTCTCAACATGTATAATTTCCTGTCTTGTCAAACCACAGAATAATGTCTGACGCGCATTCGGCCAACAGTGGATGAAGTAAGCTACACAAATGTTGTCATGCCATAATATCAGTTTGAATGTCTGCGAGGGCATGATATTGGAGACTTTGTTAATGAAAAATTTAACTTATTTGGGAGTACGATATTAATGGAATACAAGTGGAGTGAATGCATGGTACTTAATTGCCTCGTTTATAGCAACATTTTAGCCAGTTATGGAGAACTGAACGTAGATTATTTTGTGTATTCAAAGGAAATTTTTTTCCTTTTACCGAAAAGTAAACAAAGCCTGTAGGTGGTGTGAAATTGTTATAAACAAATCTTTTGATAACAGCTTTAGCAATAGGATGAATTATTAACAATATTCTGAGTTTCAGCTGAAACACTTTTTATCTATTTTAAATTTCATTGTATCTCTCAAGTATTTAGCTAATTGTACGGCAACTGCTTTGTCTTCTATGCGATTTCAGGGCAGGTTTTTTAACCCTAAAATTCTACAAACCAGTAACCTTTGTTCTTGTCATTCAAGCCCAAGTATAAGATAAACTTTAGTTGTGATTATCCCATCACTTTACACTGAGTACTGAGGTACACTATTACTTTCTCAGCTGGTAGCCTGACCGAGCTTACAGGTTAGTACTGATGAGAAGGAAAAAATTATGTAGTAGTGCGCACACGGTTATACACAAACTAATTCGAGAGTTTACCGTTAGGTCATCCTTAGTGAAATCCTGGATGGAGATCACCTATTTATTGCAGACATAAAGGAAAACCAAAGAAAATATAAATTTATAGAATACCCAAAATCAAATTACGGAAAAACAGAACGAGATATGAGAGATACATCGAGGTCAAGAATAAAATACCAAAAAATGAATTATTGTCAGTAAATGAATAATGGGAAAAGGCTGAAAACATATATGGTAAGTGCTGCAGAAACAATCTGTGACCAGCAAAGTAAAGCAAGAAAATCTAGACACACCTCATGGTGGTATGAAACTATCAAAAAAAAAAGTAACAGAAGAGAGAAATCAGGTAAAGTCGGCCCTATTTAAAGTAAGAAAAGTTAGAGATATCCAAAATATAGAGGATAAACTCAAATTATACCGAGAATAAATTAGTTAGAAGTTAAGAGACTAGTAAAGACAGAAAAAGATAAGGATAAACAAGAGCTAGCAGACAAGATAAAATCAGATAAAAATAAGAAACTGCTGTACAGCATCATGAGAAAAAGTCGCCAAGGGAATAACAGCTGTATAAAGTGAAGATGGGAGATAGCCCAAAATGTTGACAAAATAGCAACAGAAATGCAATTATATTTTGATACATTGATTAGCAAAAATACAGACTGCAACAAAGATGAGGTAGCAGGTAGACAAAATTTTCAGTGTAGTAGGACTTGTGGAACATGTCTCCTGGTCAGAAGTAGAGAGAGCTATAAAGATGAAAAGTAGTCTCTCAGCAGGTATTGATCAATTTAACATGGATACGATCAAACCAGTATGAATACACTGGATGCACAGAGTAATAAGCGCTATCTTCAACAAGAACAGATGATTGAAATGAAAGAAAGAAAAAAGATTAATTATTCCATTATTTCAAAAGCAAAAGGGGGACAAAAAAAGTGCTCGAATTACAGGGGTATTACACTTCTCTCCCATGGACTCAAAATTTATGAATCTGTACTACAAGAAAAGATAAGGAAAATGGTGGCACAAAGCCTAGAGGAAGAAGATGGATTTAGACCTGACAGATCTTTGCTACAAGAAAGCTTTTTGAGAAATACTGGGAAAGAAATAAACCCGGTATAGTAGTGTTTCTTGATATAGAAAAAGCTTACAATCACATTCCGCATCACCACATTTGGGAAGTGTTACCTAAAAAAGGGTGTACCAGAAGGCATTGTGTTAAGAATTCTACAGTATATTCCCGATTAACCATGTTAATCGGGGCCGGAGAAAACACGAATAAGCAAATGTGTATTAAAAAACCCGGATAATCGAATTTGCACATTTTTACTATTGATGGAGCAGTAATATTGGCTCCGAAAATCGTGATAAAATAAAGTATCTATTACACATTTCAAAGAAAACACACATCAGTAACTGTATGTGCAGGATTTAAAGTACACGGTACTTTAACTGATATTTATGTTGCACCAAGTATATGTAAATCACGGCGCATTGAATATCAACAGCCTGAACCAGTGCCAGCCGCAGGCGACATAGATAAGCGGTGCATAGTTGTGTTCTGTCATTTTCTCAATGCGCATCACTCAGACAGGTTCTGTACGTGGCAGAGTTAGTTGAAAGTTTAGAATAGAATGGAATGCAATGCAATAAAGACTAAAACAGGACTTTAAACTAAATGAGGCAACATGGCATTTAAAAAATACAGTACAATCTCTATTACTAGGAGCTTATTTAAATTTTACCGATTCAACACACAAAAGTTTAAAACTTAGGAAATGTTATGTTTTTTGTAAAGGTTTAAACACTTGGTATGAAAAAAATGTAAGAAATGTTGAACTGTGGCTTTATTGATAAAGTCTTCCATTTTTTCTTTCTTAACACCGAGAGTTTTTGTTGTAGCACACCATGCTCAAAAATGTTTTCGTAACTTCCCTGCGATAGTTTAAAATGCCCTTTCATGCTTTGTTGGCATTGAGAAAACAACACTACAAAGTGAACAATGACCCAGACTGGCAGTCGATAATCGATAAACTGGCAAGACATGTTGTTGGAATGTAAATAGTGGGGGGGGGGGGGGAATGTGTCCAAAATGACAAACTCGTTATTTTGTAAGTTCCACTTCGGATGTTGTCGACAGTCTCTTGTTTAACACACGCAACAACATTTACTTGCTTTTTAAAACATGCCTAGTGTAATTTAGGAACAATTGTTTCTGTGACTGACTGACAGACAGCAGGGAAAAAAATAGTCAAATTAAAACTAGGACAGCATGAAATTGAAATACCTAGGCATTGGCAGCTGTTGTCAGCTGATAGACAAATTCCAGAAATAAGCAATAGGATTAAAATAGCAGCAAACTTCTATAGTGATGTTGCACAAATATTATGGGACAAAAGTTTTCCTCAAGCAGCAAAAGTATTATATAAAACTTATCGGCTCATCATCTTAACCTATGGATTAGAAGCTGCCACACTGACTAGAAGGGACAACACCCGTGTTAAGTATCCAGAAGACCAGGAGAGAGAAAATTAGAAATGACTCCGACATACTTCAACTAAGACTACCAAAGAGCATTCTTGACAACTTAGAAGAATCAATGCTGAAATGGTATCATTGCATGATGAGAATGTCACCACAAAGACTACCTAAGGCATATTTTGAAAAAGTAGTTAATGGAAAAAAGACCAAGAGGAAGACCTCGAGATAGTTGGATGAAGCAAATACAAAAATATCTGGCTGGTCGCAGTGCAGAGGGGGAGATGATACTGGGAGACGAGCAATGGCAAGGGAAAACATTATGGAGATGACTTGTTCATTACCACACCTGGTCCGCTGAAGTGGAGAATCGATGATTTAGCATCCATTCTTATGATGTACATTTAAGACATGTATTAGCACACCAGTTCAGAAATCAATACCCCAGTAAAACTGGGGTACTTTACAAGCTATTGACACACATTCTATCAACCCAGAGGGTAATGCTTAAGTCATTATTACCATACAATTGAGTACCAAAACTTAGTAAAGGCTATTCGCAATAAAGTGAGCATTTTGAAATAAACCTAGGGAAAAACTCACTACCCCTGCCTGCATATCTAGTTATTGGACGCACTGAGTGACATGTGCATGGTAAAGTTGTTAACAGATAGATGGAAAGTAGTTCCATATTTTAACATCAAATAAAATGGATTACGCAACCATTTGTGATAATGTAAAATATTTTTTTCGGTTTTTTTAATACATCTAAGTGTAAAAATGAGTAAATTCGCAAAATATTTACTTTACTGGTAATTTCACAGTTTCACTTGACCGGCCCATGAATATAGTGATGGGGCACATGGTAATGTTAACTTTACACAAGGCGGCAGATTACACAATGTGCATACACGTAGATCTTAAGCAAGGCTTTCAAAAGTGCTCATTTTACAGTGTTAGGTAAGGTTAGGCTAGGGCAGGTGTGCAACACTAACAAAGTACCGACATCATACACAATAATTCAAGTCAAACAAAACTTTTTTTAAGGCATAGCATTTTACATCTAATGGAAATTACCAACAACACTGGGTTAGTAAAAGTGGTAATCAATTTTTCATTAAACGTCATTACAAATTCATTTCATTGAAAACATTAGAATCTTTCTTTACATATATATATAATGTAACTATCATTCAAATACATGTACGTTAACAAAATACACTTAACCCAACATAATTATAATCCAATCAATAAATATTTAGACACACTCTCTCAGCTAACACAACAATATTTTCGGTTTTCATATGAAACCTGAAAGCCTACTCGACGGCCAGTCTGACTTGTCCAATCAGGAC
This sequence comes from Dryococelus australis, assembly GCA_029891345.1. Classification (NCBI taxonomy): domain Eukaryota; kingdom Metazoa; phylum Arthropoda; class Insecta; order Phasmatodea; family Phasmatidae; genus Dryococelus; species Dryococelus australis. Next base: position 231,240,404 of record CM056996.1, on the reverse strand, counting down.
ACTTATCTGCATATTCAAACTAGCAAGGAGTGGGACAGCCACCCCTATCAACTGAATATACATGTGGCGAACTATTTGATGAACCTGCCACATGTTCTTCGAAAATCGAAGCTGCAGAACCTTCAAACATATCACTAATATTCAAGAGGATACACTTATAACTTCAGGTTCATAACAACTCTGTTATTTCCACTTAACCTTGTGCCATCCTTTTTGTTACAAAATATATAAAAATGGAGGAAGGAGAACGCCTTCTGGTTGCTGTTAGAACCCATAATTTAGTACCTTTTACTTTGAAAGTAATTAGTGAAATGGTTTTTGCAACATAACTTCAATTGCTATTTCGTTGTGTATAAAAATTAATTTCTAGCGTACTATTATTTGAGATATTGTGAAGTATGGCGTATAAAAGAAGGAGCCTTTAAGAAAATATTATATCTAACATTGACATTGCACAAATAAGATTATTACACAACAGAAATTTATAAGGTTGAGGAGGCTGTGAACTTTGTTTATATAAAGCTATAATACCATAGGCTTAATACTTTGAAAGTTCAAAAAATGAGCTACTTCTTGAGCTGTTTACTTTGTTAGCTGCTCATTTTTGCTTTAGTCTATATTGTGATAAGTGGAAATTTTTTTGCACAGTTCTGAACTCTTTTGTTTTGAATTTACGGTATTTACCCGAAAGGAAGACAACCCTGAATATAAGACGACCCCTTTCTAAAAATATTTCTGAGGGAAAAATATTTAAACCTTAATTCAAGACTACCCTGTGAAGTGCTAGATAAATTATTTAGGTTGAAGTATTTTTGCATGAATTTATGACAAATTCTTCACAAAGAAATGCTATTATATGATTAATATGATATATTTGATTTACTTTTAAAGAAAAGCTAATCACATTGAAATAGGTGTGTGTCTAACCTGGCTGTATGGTAGCAGCATTTTTCTTAAACTGTAAAACTGGATTTATATGCCTATTCGTGACTTGAGCCATTTTTCTTCCCAGCAAAGCGCTTCCTCTTTACAGCCGCCACCTGCTGGAAGATATCAGATAAGGGGAGCCTTGTCAAAGTTGATCAGCACAGTCTCGCACTACAAAAATATGTACAACCATAGGATACACTGTATTTAAGCATGAAAAACCTTTGTCAAAATCTCGGTTTTGAATTGAAGACTATTCCCGAATTGTGGATGACCCCTCATTTTTTTATTCCTTTTCTGTCAAAAATCCTTGTCTTCCTTTTGGGTAAATACTGTTTTTTTCATAAGTGAATCTGGGACCCAGTTATTCACCTATGCATGTGGACTGGGTATGGTTGAAGATATGCCTCATTACATTGATCCTTATGCTGTCCCTCTGCAATTCACTACAAATTCGTAAGCTTGTTTTGGGAAAAACTGTTTATGACCAATGTATTGTAAATTCATTTTTTTTAGTCCCAACCTAATCTTGTTAACACTTTAATGGATTTTTTTCCTGATTACCCTTGTAATATATAAACATTCTAGTTTCATATTAAAAGACACATTCCTACACAAATATTCTGCATAAGTTGGGCAAGAAGTTTGGTTCTTGGAGCACATAAAATTGCAAAATGAAGTCATTTTAATGAAAAACATTAACATCCTTTGTACCAGGCAGTTTTCACTGTGAACTGAGCACTTTCGAAAGTCCTGCTGAAGATTCACTTGTATGCATATCGTGTATTCCTCCACCATACGTAAAATTAGTATTGCCATAGATCTGATCACTTTATTCATGTGTAAGTAGAGTAAAACTGAATTTGTTACAAAATTAAATATTTTACGAATTTGCCTACTTTTACAATTACATATAGAAAAAAAAAATTCAATATTCGCAAATGTTTACCAAACACACGTGATTTAACATTAGGACATGGAATCTTTCCTCCATCTTTAACAACTTTAACGGATGCATGCCGGTCAGTGCGCACATTAGAATATATACTGTTATGGGGCAGTGGTATTTTTCAAAGGTTGATTCCCTCAGATAGATAACCACGAACATTCTATAACCAAAGTTGATTGCACATTTCAAATTTTTATTTTTTTAAATCCATTAAACACAGTAGCTTGAACCATTTTAATAACTGCAGTATTAGATTAAATCTCCTCATTGACAGAGAAGACCTTCCACCAAATCATCCTCAACATCAGTGTTGTCAAAGTATATAACTGATGGCTTTGGTGTGTTGTGAACACTATGAACGAAGCACAGCTCCAAAATGCTGTCACAATGCTATTCTGTTAGTCCAGTTAGTATTGTGCATGTTACATTTTGCACTAACACAGTTTTCAACCTGCAGACCACTAATACGTATTACAAAAATTCTTCTGGGACCATATTACCTACAACGGAAGATATAACATGACGTGCAGTTACCACCATATTGGTCCCAAACAATTTTTCATAATATTGATGGTCTGCAGCTTGACATCAGCAAGTCAATCAGTTCTGCAAGCAAATCAGTGTGTGCATAAAAATCTATCAATCAATGTGTTAATATTCTGCATAACAGATGCTATTACTGGACCAACAGCAAAAGAAGTACCCAGCATTCATATTGTACCAGGAGTTCAACCTGTTGTTTACATAATGCACAATGTCAATTTTGTTTTAGAATAACAAACTGCTGTGAACAAAATTGAAATGAAAGATGCAAATTAGTGCAGCCATTTCAATATGCCTTACATTAGCATAGAAGCAGCTTTTGAAAACTACCACAATGCATACAGTCATGGATCTTTTAGAATTTAACTGTTATTCTAAATTATAATTTGCTTAAGTTTGAATGTGTCTTAGGGTTTAAGAATCCTTATATCAGAGTGTGAACATTTCCTTCTCAAATCACCTAGCTTTTTCTTTACAATTACCAAAAAATGTTTGCATTATGATGTATTCTTAATTAATTTTGCAATTGTGAAATTCAGCAGGCTTTCTGAATTTAAAAAATTGCATGTGTGTTTGGGTGTACAGATGTTGAGGTGAAGCATGCTTCAATATTAGATGTACAACAGTATCCAATTATGAGGATACTAATTCAGCAACATGCCTCATAAATTAGACTTTTTTTTGCATAAACTGGAGAGAAACTGTTTACGACATGAACATTCTGACTGTTTGGATGACACTGAAAATTCCAAGGTAGTTTCTTCTTTAAATACGGTATCGCACGATAACTTGAATGTCAGGAAGAATGGCGAAAGGATATTTTCTGAGGGTGCTTCTGGCTTAACCTTTCATATCAGATTTTATTTCCATCAAACCGTCGAAAAATAAATTTTTTATTAAAGTGCTTAAAATTTCTTGCTTCATATTTTGGAGGGGGATTTGTATGGAACACAAGAGTCTGGTTTCATTAACTGTTGAATGCTGCGGCAATGATTGGTGATAAAAATGCTTATGGCACAACATGCAACACTAATATCGTTACAAGTCTGTGAATGTAACAAACTACAAACACCTTACATAAACCTAAATATTCAACTTGAGCACTGCACCAATTGCATTTGCAGAGAAAATATCAGCCATGGGGAAATTTGTAATGACCTGAAAAAAACACCATGAAGAATAGCGTGTTTTCTAAACAAAAAAGAAGTAAACACAATATTAGGTCGGTTACACTTTGAACACAGTCACAAATCATATTAACGCTTATAATATACAATATCACGTCTCTTCTTTAATGTATATAACATCAAATACACTAAATCTCTAGCATATCTGATATGTTGCATAATTAAAATTTTAATTTCTTGTCTGCTGAAAATATGTAGTTGTCCATGTATTAAACACCAATCATCACACTCAATCAATTAGTGAAATAAGTGACTCTCTGCATCCAAATGTCTCCGTATAAACAAAACACCCACCAGTTATTAATTAGGTTATATCCACTACAAAATATCAACATTTATTAATCACTAAAAAATATTATTAACTGCCACTTAAAAACACAGTAGTGCATTTAAAATCCATTACAACTTATGTATCCATGTGGCCATGGAGACCTTGTAGCAAATTATTTCATTGGCCACTGTAGTTCAGTTGGAGTGACATTGTGAGGCCAAAAGAGCCCACTTGCGTTCGGTGCATTTCATTGCACCTGTGGTTATGGGTGCAAATGCAGCGGAGTTTTATTTGCGTACCATTGCGCCGGTGCAAACGTTAGGTACTTATATTTAATCTGCCCCTGGGTAACTGCATGTTGAGTCTCGACTGGGGTGGAGGTGGAGGCGTCTGCCGTTGCCTGCCGCTTGCGCCTCAACGCTGGAGGCTCAGCCGCCACCCTCTTGCGCTGCAGAAGCAGTGGTGGCTGACTGGAGATCTCGTCCAGCGTTTCTGCCAAAACAGTACGCAAATGCCTACCATTACATACATGACATGGTTTTGTCCTCACTAAGCATAGAATCAAGGTACCATGAAACTTGACCAAAAATGTTTCAAATGTCCTGTATATACATGGCAAGGAGGCGATTAACTACACAACATATGTATTAGCGTCCAGGGGGTTTATTCTAACTTTGTAGAAACGTAGCTCCCGATCGTGAAATAATGATTTACTTCATATTTCCAGGTTTTGGTATTCTAAGTTAAAGATGAAATCGTGATTGTAGTGAGAGAACGATCGAGAGCACTCAACAGCTAATTTGTCGAAAGCTGCTTTTCCGATCGGGAAGCATAAATTCAACATGGTGTGTAAGAAGTGTGGTGGCCATATTTACTGCAAACTGGCATAAATATTATGGTTTTGTACTTATTAAACATAATACATAACATACAAAAGGTTATAATACATGTGGAATATTATTATATGCATCTAATTGTATCCATACATGTTCGGGAGTGGCAACTTACATTTCTATATCGTGAATTAATTTTGTAAGTGTAGCAATGGCCGAGTGTTATGTCACGTGGCTGTTAGTGCATACACAAATATATTTAGAGTTTGGGGCTAGGCAGATCAATTTTTTTTTACTTCGCATAATATCTGCAATAATAAAACTAATTAAATGGGCAGCTTCTATAATTTTATGAATAACTAGGGTATATAGAGGCCACACAGTTTGTGTGTACGAAGCACTTTACTTCACTAGTGGTAACAGGAATTCGAGCATTCATACAATAAATCAAACACTTTTTATTATGCAAGATTTGTTGTTTAGGCCTAACAATTTTCTAAGCAAACTATATAGTCATATTTATTAAAACAAAATTGTATGTATCTTCTATACATTAAGGTACGTACATCACAGTGAACACTATTTAAAAGGAATGTTACAAGGAAATACTACCTAACAAATTATCACATCTTTTAACAGTCGTTTTTATACTTGAAACAGTATTTTTCCTTTAAAACAAATAATATTTTTAACAGCGAACCTGTGTATATCACACATTAACCATTCACCATGTCACCATTTTCCTCAGCCAAACATCTAACAATATGATGAGATTGTAGCCATGTCGAGAAATTTCACTCTAAATATCCCACATTACGCCATAATAAATGGAATAGTATGTGTTTTATATAAGACAATGTATAAGTAATATATTAATGTATGAACACTTTTGTGCATTAACTAACCACTTAAAATGCACAGATTGTAAGAACAGCTTTACTTCATACATTGCAGGCACAGTGTATGTTTGCATTCCTCACATTGCCTGCCTGAACGTACAGGAGGGAGAGGAAGAAAGTTTTGGTGGACGAAGTGGGAAAACATATGACAGGCCTAACCTCAAAATTACAATAAGTTGGTAGCACTGCCAACGTTAAATGCGCGTATTGCTGCAGAATCCTAAGTAGGTTTAGGGGCACCAGCCGCTAAATGCCCCCCTACCCAATCCTCTAAAACCACCCCCAAACCTTATTTTTATAGCATAATCATTTCTCATGGAATAAATAACCTATAACAACATGTTTACATCCCTTAATTTGCTATAATATAATTTCTGTTAATATTTTTATTTTCTTTGTATGTGAACTATGCTCTTGGGCTAAGTTTTTGGGCGTTGAAATTATACTTTTATTACCCTGTCACACCCCCTGAATAAGAATATAATGTTTATTTCCCTTAAAAGTTTATGCTTTGAAAAATTTGAGGGCATAAAGTCTTGAAGTGGCAAAAACATAACCTTAAAATTACAATAAGATGGTACCACTGCCAATAGTACAATGCACGAATCGCAGCAGCGCCCCAAGTAGCTTTAGGGATGCCAGCTGCTATATGTCCACCTACCTAACCCCTAAAACCACCCCCAAACCTATAATAACATGTTTACATCCCTTAATTTAATAACATTTAAATTAAAATCTGAATTTTCCTTGTAATTGAACTTTGCTCTTAGGCTAAGTTTTTTTTGGGTGCTGTAAAGGGATCATTTGGAGGTTGAAATTGAAACTCACGAAAATGATGTGAATTAGACTGCTAGCATGTACTCAACACCTGTACTGTTCTGTAGTAAGAGGGTTAAGATTGAGATTGGCGATCGGATTTGGTTGCACCGAAAGTTGGTTGACACTATTGGTAATATGCATATACTTGGACATGTTGAGGTTACATTTCATCCTTAATTTAATGTTTCGATTTGTAAATTGTTTTTTATTTTTATGGTGTTTCATTTATGTTCTTGCCTTAAAAGTGATTTATGTTAATATTTTGTTTCCGCAAGGGATCTTTTTATTTTGATTTGAGGGAAAATGTATTTTACATCTATTGCAGTTATAAAGGTGAAGTGTTATATTAAAATAGTGGTATGTAACTATAATTTAAAGGGGAATGAGTTAGTCACAAGAAGGTATTCTCACACTCCACCTTTAGCGCACACATTCAATGAGTAAAACCAAACAGGTCGAATCTTAAGTTCGATGCTTTACCACATACACATAGAGAGAAGGAAAGACACATCAATTTTGAGCAACTGATAACACTGTTTCCCGCCTTCAAATGATCCCTTTACCATGTCCAAACACAATTATTCATATGGTTGGAATGGCTAAGGATCGATTTGTATCGTTGGAAATACTACTTTGTTGCGCACATGTGTTGTAATCAGCGGAAGTTGATAAGTGTTGTACTGGGAGTCGGCGTCGGGCTGCAACTACAGACACTCAAAAAGCCAATGCATTATTTATGCTGTACAACAACACACACATCTCACCCCTCTTTCAACACCACCACTGAAATAACACATTTAAAAAAATTACTGTAGCCCTAGTTAGCACATCTATTGACGTAAAAATTGCTATTAGAGACTCAAAAAAGCCTTGTAGAAATGACGGCATACATACAGTACAACACCTCTCTTGCTACACTAGATACTTTAATGAGGACAAATGGCAATGCATTAGTTTAGCACAACTGTCAAAGGATGTACTCACATGAATGATAAGAGTGATTCAAAAAGTCTCCTGAGAATAAGTTTTCTCTCCTCCATAGAGAAGAGCCGGACGTCTGGCAGGACAGGGCGCCGGGCAGACACCTGGGTAGCTGCATGTTGTGTTTCAACGACTGGAATGAAGGTGGAGGCATTTGCAGTTGCCTGCCTCTTGTGTCTCGATGCCGGGGGCTCAGCCGCTGCCCTCTTGAACTGCAGAGGCAGCGGTGGCTGGCCGAGATCTTGTCCCCAGCATTTCTGCCAAACCAGACAAAATTACCTGGGTTCTGGTGATTACTGACTTAAGTACTTAGTATTTTTTAGTTGCTCAGTACACAAATGCTAATTACCATTACATAATGACATGGCTTTGCCCTCACTAAGTCTCGAATCAAGGTACCATGAAACTTGTCCAAAATGTTTGAAATATTCTGTATAGAAATGGCAAGGAGGAGGCAATTAACTACACAACATATGTATTAGCATCATGGGGGTTTGTTCTGAGTTTGTAGAAACGGAGCTCCCAATCGTGAAATAATGATTTATTTCATATTTCCGGATTTTTGTATTCTAAGTTAAAGATGAAATCTCGATTGTCGTGAGAGAACGATTGACAGCACTCGACAGCTAATTTGTCGAAATCTGCTATTCCAATCGGGAAGCATAAATTCAACATGGCATTTGAGAAGTGTGGTGGCCGTATTTACAGCAAACTGGCATAAATATTATGGTTTCGTACTTATTAGATGTAATACATAGCATACAAAAGTTATAATACATGTCGAACATTTATATTTTGTAAGTGTAGTATTGGCCGAGTGGTTATGTCATGTGATTGTTAGTACATAGACAAATATATGTTGAGTTCGGGGCTCGGCTGACCAATTTTTTTTAACTTATAATAATTGTTCCGGCAGACGATTGTCAATTCACTGCAGGCGAACATACAATGACTCTCTACGGGAATTGAACCTGCGATACACGTACTCTCTTCACTACCATCGAGGTGCATGTATTATTAGTTCCTATAATGTTTCAATAGTGTATGTGACAAGTTTGTATGTTTTTTTAATGAGGTGGTGATGTACTTGCAGGTATCTAGTTACTTTCTTGGTTGGTAATTTTTATCATGTATGGAAAGGCGGAATGGTCACTGTAGTCTCTGCTTACAGTGAGTTCACATCGACGAGATGTGCTCGCGACCTACAGGTCTCTTCACTGCTACACCAGTTAAGATAAACATCTGCTCTTTATGTTTTACGTCTTCTAAAAGCATAGTACTTCCATAATTTGTGTGTTGCGATACCTCCTTACTAGTCATTAGCAATTCATGGATAATTGGTTTCAGAATGAGCTTACAGTTTTAACATTATAACTGGTATGTACTCTAATAAGTACACATACTATTTGCTTTTTTTCTAATCATTTTTTGCCTAACATGTTGTAGCAGTGTCGTCTCTCTTCAAATGGTTTAAATGTATGTTGTTTAGTATGTGTGTAACGGTTCTGGCACTATAATATAACTGAATTACTCTCCTAAAGGGACATGCACTCGACTGGTCTGCCACACTGACATCTCTCTCGACCAGTGCTATGTACCATCCCTTCTACTTGTAGATACCTGCACGATGCTTGCGCTGTCGATCGACCACTTGAGGTAGCCTTATACATTCTCACATTGTTAGTTGCTCATGTGGTAGGTCGGGCGCATTCTGCTGCTGCTAGTGATGGTCGGTTTAGTTTCACTCGATTTGTACGGAAGGTGTTCTGTCCAGGTAGGTCTGGCCTTGTCCAGCATTATCTACAGTGGCATACAGCATCTCTCGCATGTGATTGAAATGGCTGGTACATGCTCATAACTATTTTTATATCAGTTTGCAATTGTGTGTAGCAGTGTTATCATTCCTACACTTCCCAGTGGAACTTATTTTTGTCACCTAACATAACATACAATGTTCGATGCTCGCACAATGTTGTTAAATGCTTACAACCGATGCTTTAAATATATGTTGTCTCGTATGTCCTTATACTTCTAGCATATCTTCAGTGGTTCGGAAATTACCACCAACTATGTTTGTGTGTGCACTTAGGTCATACTTGACACTTCAGTCCTTTTTATTGTCTGGGGTGATGCCTATGTTACAATTTTGCTAGTTGTATCTCAAATGGTAGGGACAAGGACATCGGAACTGGGGGGACAAGGGGGACATTGGCCCCCTCACTATTATTGTTTGAGGGGGACAGGGGGGACAGCCGAACATGGGGAATAAAACATGAGAAAACATTTTAGAAAAAAAAAATTAAAGTTACACCAACTACACGACTGCACAGGACACTTCAAATACCGAATAGAACAGTTAAGAATAAAATTATATACATTTTATGTAACTACTTAGAGCATGGACAGACATAATATGATATGTATAATGTATTGAAGGAATCGCTAGAAAAACGGAACACTGCAACACATGTCACTACAGTCGGCAGAGTGCAGTGCATTTCACAGTGGCTCTTTCTAGCGAGATGGCGAAACACTATCTCTTGCTTTGTCTCGCGCATCAGCATTGATACCACGATTAGTTACCACTTTTGTGTTCGTAATGCAAGGAATGTGTCAAACTTACTACAGTCGTTTGTGGACAGTGAGACTGGGGTGCTATAGGCTTGTGAAGGGGCAATAAAATATTATTTTGTCATATTTTAGCAACAATTTACAGTGGTGTAGTACAGTACAAATCGCGAAGACTCGTACGTCGTATGGGATGAGGACGAAAGACAAGCTAAAAAGGGCTTTTCATAATTCGCAAACAATACATACTTAAAGAAAACTCAAGAAAATGGTAAGTTCATATAAATAGTACCTCTTCAGTAAATATTTGTTTGATTTACATACATTTCATATTTCTGAAGCATTGTTGAATTTTTGTTTTCAGACAAAGACACTGTTGAAAGTGTGCATTTGCCCTCACCTTCAGCTGCGGCTCTGGCACACAATGTTCCTCGCTCAATAGCAAGTGATATACACACGTGGCGAATTTAGTTTGATTGTTGATGAAACAGCCGATGTGGCAGGAGTTGAACATTTATCAATCAACATTACAATTGTGAAATTTCTAGAACCACAAGAATTGTTGCGTGGCTTGTATTCAACTTCACCCACAACTGGAGAATTGTTCAAGCTCATCATGGATGTCTTGTGTCGCTTTAATATACAGCTTCAAAATATGCATGGTCAGTGCTATCATGGCGCTGCAAACAAGTCTGGTATGTTCAAGGGTGTACAAGCAAGGATAGCACATGAGCAACCACTTGCTCTGTAAGTACACTGTGGGAATCATTTGATAAACTTGGCACTGCAAAATGCAGCGAGAGAGACAACTTTGATTCGTGACTGCCTCCAGTGGACTAATGACGTTGCTGAAATCATAAGTAATTCTCCGAGGAAGGCACAGTCTGCAGAAATATGTCTTGTCAATCAAGAAAATGTATCATCTGGTGTTCGTCCACTCTGTCCTAAAGTGGAATGCTCGAGTGCTTCCATAAGTGGCATCCTGAACACACACAACTCCGTACTAGCAATGCTTTCAAACATTGCTGAATCAAAATAAGATACATTGAGCAGAGCGTGACGACTTCTAGATCAGTTAACAAAGACTGGAGTATATTTAGGTTTTCTTGTCTCCAGAGATGTATTCACACCATGTGAATTTCTCAGTTGTGTTTTGCAAGACCCAAAGGTGACTATTGCTGCAGGTTGTGAAGCAATATCATGTACTGTAGAGCTATATAAGGAAATTTGTAATGGTAATAAATCCGTCGACTCGTGAACAGAAATGACAGAGCAAGCCTAAATTTTAGAGCTTGAAGAACCAAAACTTCCGAGAAACTGACTAAGCCCCAAGCAATACAACTACGATGAATACACTAGTGCTCCTCCTCATCAGTTTTAATCAGCCAAAGACATGTTACAAGTATCATTTTTTGAAACAATAGATCTTCTGGTAGGTGAGATTGAGAAAATATTCAACCAGCCCAGCTACAAAATATATCGAATTATGGAGTCACGTCTTCTGCCATCACCTGTTGAATGGAACACATCCACCACAAACTGTCTCCAAGATTTGGGTGTTAATATTTTGAATTTCAGATGTGAGTTGAATATGCATCCTAAGTTAGTTCCATCCGTCAATTCGGTGAACGATATTGTAGTAGCATTCAAGCTTTTCATCCAGAAATTAGGTATCTTTTCCCAGAACTTTGAAATTATTGTTGGTGGTTCCAAGTTCATTTGCAACTGCCGAACGAAGTTTCTCCATGTTATGAAGAATTAAAAACTTTCTTGAGAAGCACAATATCACAGTAAAGATTAACCCATCTGTGCATCTTGAACTGTTCATAAAGAACGAACACAAGCTTTGAACATGAACAGCCTGATGAAGGAATTTGTGAACAACGATTATCGTCATACAGTATTTGGTGCAATCAGCTGTGATCAGTAAAGCAACTCTGTTTTCCAAGAATGTGAACAGTATGAATGGTGGTTTTTAAAAATTGAGCAGAATAGTACATATATTAATTCCCAATTTTCTCATTTGCATTAACAAGATCTATATTTCCATATTATTACATACTGTGTAACGTTTGTTAAAATTGTTTTACTTCTTTACAGGTGAAAACCTTAATTTTATAAAGCATAACGGGGTTTTATTGTTCAATGAATTTTTTGTAAATATTAATGATAATTTAATAATAAAGTGCATTGTGTGAAATAAAAATTCATATCTGTTATATTAGAGCTGTAAACCCAAATTTTACAAAACATAAATGAGGTTTTATGGTTCAATTTGTTATATTGTGCATATATTAATGTTAATTAGAAATTATATAACATTAAATGAAATAAAATTTCTTTTAATGTCAACATGTAAACCTCCATTTTATAAAACAAAAAATAATAAATGCTGTTTTACCATCAAATGTAGATTATTTAAAATGGTAGCCCACTGTGTGAAATGAAATAACACTTCTCTGTTGTATGTGGTTTTTCCTACATATTACGTACAAAAATTTTGTCCCCCTCACTTTACATGTTCCGACATGCTTAGGTAGGGAAATTATAGTTAACTATGCTTATAAGCACACTTAGGTAATAATTGACCCTTCTGCCCTTTTCGTTGTCTGGGGTGATGCCTTTGTTATTTAGTAGTTTTATCTCAAAAGGTTCGGAAGATATAGCCAACTATGCTTATAAGTCGACATGTCATATTTGGCCCTGTATCCCTTCTCATCCAGGTTTATTCATATCTTACGATTTTGTTAGTTTTATCTCTCACGGTTCGTAAATTACAGCGAACTATGAATATATGTAAACATAGGGCGTACTTGACCTGAGGTTGGCAGGGTGCCTTAGAATGGTTGTCTCCCCCCGTCACTCATGTGTGAACAGGAAGTGCACACTTTTGGTAGGACAGAAAAACTCGGTTGGGAGCACCCAGAGAATACCGACCGGAATGACAGAGCAGGAGGTGCGCATCCAAGATTGATGCTCCAGGCATTAGGGAAAATTGTGCAAATGCGAATTTTTTTCCCTTCTGATGTCATCCAATATGGCGACAATGTGTCCTCGGGTCCTCAGCCCCAAGCCACTGGTGTTGCAGGGAGCTTCGGGATGTGCAAAGAAGTCATATTGCGGGTCAGTAGTTTTTGCTGGAGGGGACTTCGGAGTGTGGACACAGCTGCCATATTGTTGGTCAGTGGTAGTAGTTGATCAGGTGGAGCTTCGGATGCAGGCGCCATTTTGCTGGTCAGTGGTTTGGAGGGATTTGGCATGGCCGCAATTTTGTTGGTCAGTGGTTTTGTTGGAGGGGTCACCATTTTGCAGTTATAACTGCACACACTGCAGTTTAGCTAGACAGTGCATTGGATGATATCGTTGGATGCCATTTTGCTACAAAATTCTGCTGCCATTTTGCTAATCAGCACAATTTACAAGATGGCGAACCTGATTAACAGAGTAGGAAGTTCTGTATTGGCCACCATTGTGCTAGGCAGTGCACTGGCAGCAATTTTGCTACACAGCAAGACTTCCAAGATGGCGAACCAGACTGACAGAGCAGGCAGTTTTGCACTGGGCACCATTTTTCTACGCATTGCATTGGCAGCCATCGGGGCTGCAGAACAGACTTGAGCAGGGGGCAGTGTTACAAAATGCTAGAGCAGGAAGTATAGACATTAGATAAGATGGAAGCTTCTAGATGTTTTGGCTGGCCTGGCTAACAAAATGGCCGCCATCGACGTACTGGTTCCAAATATGGCTGCCACTGGCTTACTGGCCGCCAAAATGGCCACCGGTCCCCAATGCCCTGCACTGGAACCCCCATTGGTTAGGAAGGAAATACCATGTGTGGCAGCAGGCTGAGCGAACCCCTGCACTGAAATGACAGAGCAGGAGGTTCGTTTCCTAGATGGCCACCTGACATGATTTCTCAATCTTGCGGAATGTGGATGAAAATGTATCGATTTCCGCACGATTTATCCACATTGCACAAGCCCACTTCCGCGAGGGAAAAAGGGAATTTTCCCGCGAATTTTGCAGTTTTCTGTGCGAATTTGTGCGAAAATGACGTCATCCAAGATAGTGGCCACCAACTCCCCAATCCCCTGCACTGGAACCGCCATTTTCTAACTACTCGTGAACTTATGAAATACCTCGAATGTGAGACTGTCGAATCGGTTAATTTCCCACCAAAAATACGCCGTGGATTTCAGGCACAATTTATAGAATCTCAACCTGCCCTGATTTGGTAAGTAAAGTAGGTTAGAATATTTGTTAAACTTAACCAGAAAATTAACTGGACTCTCCCCTATTTTTCCCTCAAAGGTTGGTAGTTGTCCCGCCCACATTTTTCTAGGGTGGTGCATAAGTGTTCTGACAGATGGTATTGCGGGTGTGCTACTAATTGAGTTGTCTAAATTCTCCTGTTTTTGTGGCACAGGTTGCATACTTGAACATGTTGTTTCTGAGTTTGTCATAGTGTTTTGATTAGCATTCCCTAAACTTAAGTTATTTATGGACGTACCTGCCCTGTCAATTTAGTCTTCTATGTATCGGACTTGCTCGCCTACTTGGTACAAATAGAAAGGACAAAAATAGAGACTCGACTGAACCATTTCCTCAACCTGACCAAACCGTTGGTTGAAATGCCTATCATAAGAATCTAGCAGGGTTACTATACTTTCGTTAGAACTTGCACTGCCCTGAGGTAGTTTTTCTACAGCAGTAATACGCTGCTCGCACTCACTTGTAAAGCGTACTGTTCCCTAATTAGTTCTAAATCTGTTCGGTTGTTAGCTATTTCGTCCCTCAATACCGCTGACGTGTGTTCTAGTCTATCAATAACAGTTTCTAACTTGGTCTGGACTTGCGTAATCTGCGCAGTCATAGTCTGGCTTAGCTGTGAGCAAAAATAAGATTTAATGGATTCTTGCTGTTAAGTGAGCGTGTTATGAAACTGTTCACTTTGTTCCTCAGCTTGCTGTTCCATGCGGATAGATTGTTGTTCGATTAATGCCACGATTTGTTGTAATAATGTATGGTTACTCTCACTACGTATCCCAGAAACTTTGGTTTTCTCAGTTGTTTGTTCTGAGCGTGTTGGTGTATTGTTCATTTCGCCTATGTTTGAGGTTTCTGAGTTTACTATTGCTGCTACATGCACTCTTTGCTCTCAAGGATTTCAGTAATTTATCGGGGTAATGTTGCATAAACGGTAAGGGGTACAGTTCTCACGACTCATAAACAAAAATACTAGTAGGTTCAGTTTGCATTTATAATTCCCAAGTAAGGTTGTCAAATTTTACTATGGACGTAGTTATCTTTGTACCAGTATAACTCCCCTCCCCCCTTAAAGGTTAATGCTCGAAATAATTTATGCGACGTGTGCAACATGTCGTGCTACGGCCCCATAGTTGGGCTGCCAAAATATTATGTAATAAAACAATCTACAGAAATGAAAGTACTGATATAGTCGCAATTCGATCGTACAAATGTTTGTTTTTGTTTTTTTTTCTGCCTCGGATAGCTACTAGTATTATGAATGTTATGAGTTACTCTTAAACCTTTTTACACTTACAATACTCATTACCCACCGAGACACCAGTCAGATAACTTAGTACAAATTATTAAAATGCTGGAGCATAACATCGTGTAACACTGAAGAACCAAAATAATCCTATACCAAGCATAGAAACAGTGGTAGCTCTTAATAAGATATTTAATTAATGAAAAATGTAATCTGTCTGACTTAGCAAAAACAAATTATTATTTATTTAACTTTTAAACCACTTTCTCATATGCAAAATTTATATTGAAAACTTGTCTCAAATGAGAACGTCAAAAATTATTATTGTACTATTTGAAATTTCTGAAAAGAAAAATCTTTGCTTATAACAGAACTAATGATTTACGGAACAATAGCCTTTCCGTATTGAATTAACTGGGTCTTATAAATAGTAGTCATTTTTTGATTAATTATCTCAGACCTTTTTGGTGTTTGTAAAATTAATTCAAATAGAGCAAAACTTTACGCTTCTTCTGAAAAATCGAAAGTGTAACTAAAGCTGCACGTCTTTTAAATATAATCAAAAAATGGACTTAGATGCAAATCAAAGTCGCCGTAGATGTAATGTTGGTAGCTGGATAAAATAGTAATTATTTTTACTTCCTCGTAGCCAAATGTTGCTCGGTCTCTTCGTTTTTCTGAAGTAAAAACATCACTTCTTTGCTTACTGATATCCAGTTCTCAGTTTTAATCGTGCTAATTAAAGTTCATAGCACTTCATACGAATAATCTTCAGTCGCAGAAGAACAATTTTATCTAAATATATCTTGTTTCTCTTAATACCGCGTGGTGTTTTGCCACTTACTCGCTAAACTGATACACTAACTAAACTTACTAACTGAAGTGTTACTTATGACTCGCCATTAGTCGTAACGTCGTCCATTCTCCTCACGTTCCAGAATCAATCAAATGTTCTACAATACAACACATTCAAATTATAATCTTTAATTAGTCGGATAGTGTCGTTCCTTGCACAAAATAAATAAATTTTTCGTTACTTTTTCTTAGAGAGAAATTCAATATTTTTTTAAACATTCCTTCAATGTCTATCATAGATATGTAGTATTAACCGACACATGACTCATATGCATACACTCGCAATTAGGCTACCGCCCCGTGGCGAGCTCTCTCGCCTCTCCTTCACCCAACCAACTCCTTCACCCAACAGTGAAGCTTCTCACTGTTGTTTCCTCTTCCTCTAAACACCCCTTAGCTTGCAGTGTAGCCCTCCCCATCCTCCCTCTTCATTCACGCCCTGACTAACCGTTCAACTTTCCTCCTGTCCTTCAATGAGCTCCACCCCATTTCTTTCATCATCACTGATGGCCTATAGTTCCCTTCTTCCTCACCATCTTGCCCCTGCCTTCATCTACCCGTCACCCATCTTACTGCCTTTCACTGCACCTTTTCCAGTTCTCGCACCTCCACCTCCACATACGGGTCCCATACTGCTGCAGCATATTCTAAGATTGGCCTTACCATTGTGCCATACGCCTTCACCTCACAGCTGACTCCATTCAGCACCCTTCCCAGGGCCCTTCTTCCTTTTGCAACCACCCTCTCTACCTGTTTTTTCCACCTGAGGTCTCCCTGCAGTACAATCCCTAGATACTTATAATCTACTGCTTCTTCTATCTCTTTTCCCTCCCATCTGTATATGTCCCTGTTTATCATCTTCTTCCTTGTGAAACTCACTACCTTAGTTTTTCTTACATTTATCTTCATTATATTTTTTCTGGTCCAAAACAATATCTTAACGTACGCCTGTAAATTTCCGCCCCCCCCCCCCTCTCCCACCTCAGCATATACAACACAGTCGTCTGCAAACAATCTGATTTTTCCCCTAATCCCCAAACCCATGTCATTTACCATTATGGTAAATAACAAAGGACCCAGCACGCTTCCCTATGGTACCCCTGACGTAACCTCCTCTTCCGCCGATATTGCCTCCCCCACTTTCACTCTCTGCCTTCGCCCCCTATCCATTCCACTACCCTCTTGTCTGGTATCAGCGCCTCCAGTTTCCTCATCAATGTCCCATGTCTCAAAATCTATGAAGCAGGCATCCGCCTGTTTCCCCTCATCAACTGCCTGCACCAGATCCTCTAATAACCCATTCAGTTGAGTCTCACATGAGTATCCCCTCCTGAAACCATGCTGGGACTCCACCAACCAATTCCTATTGTTCATAACCCTCACCACATACTGCACCACCAGCCTCTCCATTACTTTTCCTGTACTTGATGTGAGACTCACCGGTCTGTAGCTGACAGGCCTCCCCCTATCCTCTTCCTGCTTGTATATAGGTACCACCATAGCATCCTTCCAATCTTGTGGTAACTTACCCTCTCCTAAGGACTTTTTAAACAGCTCTTCTAAATATTTTGCCAACTCCCTGCCACCAAACTTTAGTGCTGCATTTCTTATCCCATCTGGACCTCCTGCCTTACTGCTCTCCAAATCCCTAATTACCCTTTCTATCTCCCACTCCCTCATCTTAAACTCACTAAACACCCCCCTAATTCCAACCCTCCTTTGCCACAAACATTGACAAGTACTATCCTTGCAGCATTTCCGATTTTTCTTGGTCATTTATCGCATGCCTACCATCCCTTCCTGTTAGCAGAAGGATCCCTTGCTCTCCTCCCCTTAACCTCCTAACATACCTAAACAATTTCCCCCATTCCTTGCCTTTTCCTTCTTCCACCATGTTCCCCAGAAATACATTCTTTGCCTGTTTGATCTTCCTTTCAAGCTCCCTACCCATTTGTTTCATCATTTCTTTAGATCTTATAATCCCTTCATGTCTCCACTTGGCATGTAATTTTCTGCACTTTTTCATTTTAAAAATCTCCTGTCCATAATATGGCGGATCTCCCCCAGTCCGTAACTTTTTCATTGGCACAAATTTCTCCAACATAACCTCCATTAATCCTCTAAACTCTCTCCACAATCCCTCTACACCCTCCTCCATAGAAAATTTTTAAACCTGTCTCAGGAATATATTTGCCCCCTTCTTGTCTCCTCTCCCATACTGCCACACCAACCTTTCTGCCATTTGCACTTCCCTCATCCTGCCAATCCCAATTTCCACAACCAGGATATGATGGTCGCTAATACCATCCAATACTATTGCACCAACTACAGCATTCCTAGGTCTGACCAACACCACATCCAGCACTGACCCAAGACCCTCCTCATTCCACCTCGTAGGTGTTTCTACTACCCGGACCAATCCTCTGTTGACTAACTGTGCTGCCATTCTCTGCATCATTTTACCCATTCCTTCTGCACCCTCTACCCATTTCACCCCTGGCATATTCGAATCCCCTACTACAACAACCCACTGCCTGTCCTTTAGTCTATCGACCCTCTCCTTGATCATCTCAATTGCCTGCCATCCCTGTCCTGGTGGTCTATACGCTGCCAGCAAAGTAATACTCCTATTACTACTACCATTCAATTTAATTTCCATTACCTCGACATCCTCACTAACCCATTCTACCACCCCTTTTAGCCCTTTCCTTACACACACCATTATTCCTCCTCTCCCATCCCTCTCTCTTCTGAAGATGGTGAACTCATCCTGCCTACACTCTATGTCCAGTACTTCCTCAGTCAACCAAGTCTTTACAGCTACCACTATATCCGCCCCATATCCTTCAACCTTTCCCCAGAAGCCCTCCAGCTTGTTGTACACACTACAGTTCACCACCATTATTTTTATACTAGTACTCTGCTTTACCATCCTACATTGCTTACCTCCTATCTCCACCCCTGCGGCCTCATCAATGCTATCCTCTCCATTTCTCTCCCCTTCCGTTTCCTTGATTCTAACCGATTGCTATTAACTGCTGCTTTGCCCTGACCCTCTCCATGCAGCCAGCTACTTCTCTACCTAGCAGGTCACCTAGAATCCTCTTTCCCTGTTCTGTCAGGTGAACCTGATCCCTCCCTACACTTTCCCAGCCTACCCACTTCCTACTATCTATAAATGTAGCCCCCTAATCCCTACACACCCTCTCATATACCTCACTCGCAGCCACTGCCTTCCTATAGGATACTCCTTTCCTAACCAGCACGCCACTGACTACTGCCCTAGCTCCTGGAAACTTCTCCCGCACTTTCCTCAGCAATCCCCCGAGGTCCCGCTCTACCTCCTGCCCCACCTCCATATGAGCCAGGTCATTTCCCCCTACATGAATGAGAACGACCTTTGCCACCCTGCTACCTCTCATACCACTAACCATAACTCAGATGTTACACTACTGTGATAAACAAATGAAAAATGTATGGACTATTGTAAAAACTAAAACTTCATTTCGATTAACCCGTCTGGTATACGCTGTTCACGGTAAAATGAACATTTTTGAAAGCCCTGCTTAAGATCTACTTGTATGCACGTTGTGTACTCTTCCGCCTTATGTAAAATTAACATTGCCACCGGTCTCATCACTTTACTCGTGCGTTGGTCAACTGAAACTGTGAAATTATTATAAAAATTAATATTTAACAAATCTACTCATTTTACTTGCTTTTTAAAACATTCCTAGTGTATTTTATCTAAAGTTATTTCTTTTACAAGTCATTTTATTTATGCATTCACGCATGTGTTTTTTAAGTTAAAACAAACATGGCGCAGATTTTGTCATTTTGTGTTTTTGCATACATCCGCTAGATACAAAATATGTTACCATTTTTGTATACAAAATCGGGTCACGTGATCATTTAGTCAAGAAAATCTGCCATTTCGGACACGGCCTCAGTGTTATTGCTACGCCAACACTACAAGTGTTGCATAGTTCCATCATGCAACAAAATGTACTCGTGTTAAGTTAACTTAGGCTACCTGCGAACAGTATAAGTGAAAAAAGAAAGCTTGGAGCGTGCCTGTACGTATTTAATGAGCAGTAAAACACTACGCAATTTACGACAAAAGTGCATGTTTTGTGCGTGAAGATCATTTCAGCGATAAGAATATTTGTTTATAAATCCTGTCCTAATCCGTAACATGATAACGTTAATTTAAAGGTGGTGCCTGTACGACCACCGAGAAATTGCCTTTATATTTCATAAAAAAAATTTGTGGTTTACACTATATGACGGGTATGTGTTTGCACTTTGTTATTAAAATAAACACTTCCTTAGATATAAATACTAATAATATTATATTTCAGTCATTTTATTGCATTATAATTTTGAGGCTATATACATATGATATATTATGCATCTATGTCCGTTACATAGGCCAACGTTTAAAATATTTCTTGAATAATAAAACCCGTATCATGCTAATAAAACCCGTATCATGCTAATTTAATCCAGGGAGGTTTAATCTTACCCTTAGTTTTCGAACTAATTTCAATAAACCGGGATGTCGAAATAACATTACACCTACTACTTAAGTATAATAAGTGTGCGGAAATAGAATGTTCGTCAGATGTGAAATATTTAAATTAAGCGTAACGAGTCTACATGAAAAGTGGTTGATCGCGAGAGTAAAATTATCGAATAAA
This sequence comes from Dryococelus australis, assembly GCA_029891345.1. NCBI lineage: Eukaryota > Metazoa > Arthropoda > Insecta > Phasmatodea > Phasmatidae > Dryococelus > Dryococelus australis. The sequence goes on along the minus strand of CM056996.1, from coordinate 231,219,360 downwards.
ATAATTTAGCTACAAATTTAATTCATTGCCTATTGCTGTAGGCCTACTAAAAATATGTTTTGAAAACGCAGACATGTCAAGCATCAACGAATGCGACAATTAAAGTAAAATAATGTCAAAACTCAGTGGATTTTTACAAGACACATTCGTTTCCAAAAATAATTTCATCCCTTTTGTGTAATCCACATATCAGTCCGAAAATACGTTCGCACGTATGTTGACTTTTATTAACATATGTTAATGATCTCTCAAATACTATTGGAACACAAGCAATCACTGCCCTTTTTGCAGGCAATACTAGCATACTTATAAAAAATAAATCAGTATCTCAACTAACAGAAATAGCTTCTCAAGTACTTGCATCTTTGGATCTGGACTGGTTCAGTGCAAACAAACTTACAGTAAATCTTGATAAGACAAATTTCATTAATTTTGTAACCCGAAAATAATGCAAAAAGATATATAACTGCTACGCACAGATGAAGAAGTAAAGCCGACTAATGACAATTTCTAGCTGAGCAAATTAATGAAAAACCAAACGGGAAAACTCACACTGAAAAAGTAATTTCTAAGCTAAGCAGTGCATGTTATGCTCTCAAGTGTATGAACAAGAAATTTGATGTTACTGCTTTAAAAATAATGTAGTTTGCATACATCCACTCAGTTATGAAATATGGGATCTGATTATGGGGAAACTGTACTGATGCTAAAAAAATATTTGTCCTACAGAAAAAAGCCCTTAGAATAGTGTGCCAGAATAGTAGACACACTTGTCTATTTAAAACATTTAACAAGTTCTCACTTTACCTTGCCAATTTATTTACTCTGTACATCTTTTTCTTTCAAAAAAATTGAAAAGTTTCAGGTAAACTCACTCACATTGTACTAGGACCCAGAATAATTTTCACTACAGAGCAAATTCTTTATCCATGTATCAGAAGGATACATACTATACAGCCATTAAATTATTTAATAAACTTCCTTCTGAAGTCCAAGAACTAAGCAAATGTAATAACGAAGCATTTAAATGTACATAAAAAAACAATTAGTTAACAAATGCTTTTTATTCGCTTGCAGAATTTCTAAGTTGTCCAATAACTACCCCCTTTTACAATAGTTTTTTTTTTTTTAACATGTCTGTTACACAATTAAACTGCGTATGTCGTGCTGTTTGTACTTCTATGCCATTGGTTTTATATTATTATTATTAGAAATATTCTTCAATTGTAATATTACAATGTCTCATATATATATATAGCTTATATATTTTTATTGATAGTTTTGTATGTAGTACTTGTACCTATTGTAATTATTATTTTTTGTTCATTTTTTGTGTGTTGATTATGTGAATTTTACTGTATGTATTTGTTAAGTGTAAGCATGTATAATTTTATCTTGACTTGTTCCATAGCCGGCCACAAAAGACTCGACGGAATGTAAAAAAAAATTTAAAAAATACGTAAAATTGGAAAACTAAGTCACATACCGTTAGCCAATAGGAAAGTACTTTGCATGGTAGTGTAATAAATGGTAATTATTTTAATGGCATCAATAAAAATGTAATTCGTTTTCCAGGAAAAATACCTATGAACACGTAGTCTGAAACAATAGCCGTGAACAAGTTAGTAGCATTTGAATAGAAAGAATTATACACCTATTAAATCTTATATTACACGATTGTAAGAATTACATTAAAATTTTAATTCGAATTGTATTACAATGTGAACAATTTTGTTTCAGCTTGAGCTTGACATGCGAGGATATACTATAACAACACATTAAGCCTATTAAAATAAAGTAATGTTTAATAACTATTGCAGAGTTAAAGGTGTTTAAAAGAAGTATTTCCTGTAAATAGGCTGTAGTCGTAAACCACTCGAAATGTTGTGAATTAGATCGTCAAAGCAGTAGGGCTATGCAGCAGGTAAATATTTTTGTTTGCAATTAATTACATTCTTAATATGAAAAAATGCCAGCGTTTCGCATCTTGAAAGTTCGTGCTTGTTTCTATAGAGGGAAGTGAGCTGTTAGATAAGCTAGGCCCGAGCTCCTGTGAACACGCGTGCCCCACATTGTTTATTTAGTGGCCTATTTATTTGTGTGTTTATTTAACTATTATGTTTACTGTTCGGCAAAGATCCATACAGTAAGTCACATGTTTTGTTAGTTCAAAAGAAAGCTGTGAGTATTGGAGGGAATTATAAATCTTTTTGTAAAAACAAAGATTTCAAAACCTTATTGTTATGTTCAGTTTATTTAATACTAACAGTATACTAGGTAAGTAGGTATTAAGAGGTGTTTCAACTATTCATATAAAACAAGAAATCATTTGTTTTAAAATCATTATTGTGAGGATGAAGTTTGGTAGATCACACAATATAAGTTGTTGCCATAAAATGTATTTTAAAAATAAAGTAAAAACAACTAGTTAATTTAAAACCCGTGTTTTATGGTATAAGAGAATATTTAGTTTCATAATCTGTAGGATGTATGCCCTCCCAATTGCCTGACTCCTATAAGCTGAAAGACAAAGGTAATGTAAGTTATTTAACGAAGTGTTTCTGAAACACAAAAATTCGGCAAAATTCAAGAAGGTACCTAATAATAATAGCCTAAAAAACGAAATATCCATGAAAGGCGAGTTTAAGTTGTTTCGCATCCTAAAAGTTCCAGCCGTTTTCAAAGTTTATACATATTACTGCCGAAGGATATGAACTAGAGTTTGTTGTGGGGGTGCTGCTTCCAAGTCACCACATTCGGTTAGTAACTCGAGTAATAAAACTACTATTGGCTATCCACCGTAAAGTGAGCACTTTTGATAGCCCTCCCATTTCGAAGCCTTAGACGTTAAATAAATTCCGAGTGCGGTGGAATATTCATACTGTGTTTATTACTTACGTGGCAATATTTATTTACAGGCATGTTTAAATGGTTAAAAGGAAAAAGTAAGTAGGGCCTCGAAAGTTCTCACTTTACCGTGAACAGCCTATAGATAGGGCCGCCTGTTATTCGCGAAAAGATTTGCTAGACGCCAATGTCGTGTGGCATACGTGCAGTTTCATTTGTGTATTGGCCGCTCGTCTTTGTCGGGAGAGAGTTCCTTACGCGACTGCGCCGAACATAATCAGCTACTCCGACACCGAGTTTTCGTGATTCGCCGACAGGCACCTACAATGCGTGACAGTTAAACTCAACAGTCACAAAAGTGGATCGTTTTGGACGTACGAGTAGTCGTGAAATCTTTCCGCGAAAAAAACAGGTGGCTCTATCTACAGAGATTGTCGAGACTTTTAAAGAGTCCTACCTTGAGCACAAATGTAGTTCATGTTCTAGGCTTTAACGTGACTTAATTTTATGCTAATAAATGATAGTGAACAAAGCTTTCATAATTCGCGTATGTTGAAATCACTCGATGCGTTCAGTAAATAGTGCGCGTTAACTCACTCCCGCCAGAATCAGGTGACGACGAAATTTTGTGGTAAAAAAATATGTATGGCTATCTGCATACAGATAAAATACCTCTCACTAACCACATCCAAGAAGATTCGAGCTTACTGGGCTTGTCACTCGTATTACGGATTTTATCATCACCGGCATAATGTGTAAAATATGTTAGTGGCATATTTTCGCAAGTGGGTTACTTACCCAAAGAAAATATGCCTGATAAGAATTATTCTAATCGTAAATGATTTACAAATTAACATCATTTTTTTACTTACAGTTTCAGCTATTTCTATTGGAAACAACGTAAATACGCGCGCGCATTGGCGTACCGTAATTTAAAAATTTCACAGCGCCAATAGTTACAAATGTTCCCATTACTGCAACACTAACACAGAAGTATATACTTAAGTCTTATTTTACAACAACAGTTCTATCGGAGTTGTATTCCTTACCAGTTTTAGTCTATTGCGATGTTGTTGCAAAGATGTAGGCCGTATATTGGAACACCTAGGCCGTGTTCATTTTGTTATTTACAACTTGCGATTTACGTATGCTGTCGCCACAAACTTGAAAACATTCGTTTTAAAACCATCGAAACGTCAGTTGGAAAAAAATATATTTTAAGGATACGTTATGTTTAAATACAAACTATTTATTTTATATTAATTCGTAACATATCCGTAAACTGTGTTCGAAATAAGCCCAGCACTAATAGTTTACGGTAAACCTACAGTTGTTCTAGTAATATACAAAAAAAAAAACAAGGCAGTAACTTGGTGATTTCATTATTTGGTAAACGTCACTGCATACTAAAGATTAAATTCTAAAATATCAAATACGTTATATCATACGAGCTCTCAGTAAACTAAAAGTATACATTTGAAATGGATTAAGATACGCGATGTTGTGCAGTAATGTTACACGGAGACAAGCTGCCAGGAAATGCTACCATTATATTCTCTCTTGGATAGGCCTATCATTCGCCGATTCTAAATTGAAAATTTACTTGTACTACCGGGATCTACAAACTAAACTAGCCTTGTTCATTATATAAATGATTATAAATTTCCACGTGTTTGTTAAATCACAAAAACAAACCAGTTAAAATTTAAGCCGCAAAATGCTGTAACTTACAGTGCAGAAAAATTAATAACAAGTCGAAACCTGTATATCGCACTGATTACATTACTTTACTTACCATGAAGATTAAGCGCGTATTTCCCACACAGCTCCAAAATAAATATCAAAACAAGCCTATTCCTGGCTACTGTGTCTGGTGCTTGCTGCTATCACAAGGACCAAAATGAAGCAAAACGAAAATGGAATGCGCCATTGCTCGCGGTAGGTATGCCGTCGCACAGACAACGTTCACCCTGCTCGTATGACTGAGGAGATGTAACTGAAACTGGCTGTGACCTGGTTGGAACACGGCGCAGCTGTTGTCCGTGGTGTCGGTTTGTTCCGCTAGGCGGCACCTTGGCGCTCCGTCGCCATGGCAACTTTGCCTGGGCGGCTCCTGCTGGGCGGGGCTAATTACCACGAGGAGGCGTGGTTTCGCCGCGGCAGCCATCTTGCGCTGGCCGGGCCGCAGCGTGCTGCTATCTACGCGGCTCTTCTTCAACTTTCTGGTCCTACTGTACACATCGATTTCGCTCGGCCGGCAACGTTTCACGCTAGTCCGGGGGACTTGTTTTGTGCTATCCACAATTTATGAAGAGGGAGCGGGAAAAATATTTTCTCGTCTTGGAATTCATACATGCTATCTAGGACCAAAGTATCAAATCTAACCATAAGGAAGTAAACTTCTACGGCTATTTGGCTCCATGAAACTTGAAAACAGTGGTGTTCTTGTTCGATTACACATTTACTCACGGCAGGCGACTATTTGACTGTAAGAACTGTTTTAAGATGACGTATAGGACTCGATACTATTCCCATCACGAGTTTTCCCCTACCGAAATTCACCGTACAGGCATTCCACGAATGCCCACGTTACCTGGGCGTGATGTTCGTACAAGCATTCCAGGGGTGTCCACGTTAGACGGACTTGATGTGGGAGGGGTGAACCGGTTAGAAAGTTCTGTATACTGTTTCGCCGTGTATGGTGAACTCGGCCGTACCTAATTATTTCCGAATCACGATACTGTCCGTATATAGGGTCTTAGTTCGTCCCCGAGATGAGATCAAGCACCGACACAGTACGAAACGATTTGGTACATCGCTAGACCTTGCCTTTCTTTCTCGTCGCCCCGGTTGTCTTTATTTTAATTTTATTGTTATTTATTTTATGAGCGGTCATGAAATATTTGCTAGAAAAACGAACTTCAGAAGTGGCATCTTACCGCCCCCGCATATAATATGAACTTCCTCATAGCTATCCCACGTGCAAAACAGTCCCCCCCCCCCCCCCCCATCATCATTTCTAATGGCTTGCCTAATTGTGGTACCTGTGAAATAATAGAGAAAACATTTGTTGGTCGATAAAAAAAAGGGGGGGGGGGGTGTGAGCTCACATATTTGGTCCGCAGTGAAAATGCATAAGCGGTCAGCCCGAACTTCGTACAGGACAGTCTTCGCAGTAGTTATAGTTTGTAAAGAAAAAAAAAAAAAGGCCTACGTTACGTTGATTACACAGAATTTTTTTTTAATCTTTGTGTAGCGAACGTTAGAAAGACGAGCTAAATAAAAAAGGAAAGAAATATTAATTAATTTTTACAATTTTACATCTTAAAAGTTTAGGAAGGAGATATCCTTATAAACTTCATGAACTAGTTTCTCTCAGGGGATAGGAACTTTGCAAGTTTGGTTACAAAGGCAACTATGTCACACACAAACATTTTTCTAAATGAATTAATGTTAACGTATGTGTATGTAAATAAATAATGGAGGTTGTGTAGCAGATATAATACATGGGAGGCTTATTTCCCTGGCGTAGCAAAGACACTATTTGGTATGGAAACTCTACATTGACCCAAAAGAGCAGAATATTCTGAATGTATGTATATATTTCCGGCTACGCAGACAACTCGGGGCGTGTTCGTTGCCAACTTGAAGGGTGAGGTCGGTAGCGTCTTCGTTTGAATTACAACGCTCGATTACTATGGTCGCGGCCTTTATCACGTTTCATGCGCATGCTTACCGCGGTCGTGGCGGGAAGGCAAGCATTTCGTGTAACGACAACAGCTGAATTTATATTACATATTGCATTCGTGTAGGTATAGTCCATTCACGGTTACTTGAACTTCTCTCTGAAGCCCTGCTAAAGATATACTTCCACGATATCCCTCCGCCTCGTGCAATCAAAGCTTACCAAGTCTAGAAATATACACCGAATGGACAACGCACTGTATTCGTGCGCACTCACTGTAATACTGTTTTGCACAAGAACTATTTCTTGCTAGATATTGCCAACATCCTTAATGTGTGTCTGTTTTTATTCATATACATTATAAATGAAATGTTATAATTTATATATAGAATGTAAATAAAAGTTCAGTTTAAACAAAAACAACGAACTTTTGTAAACACAAATATAAAACATTTGTGATGCATGGCATATTTAGGAAAGAACCGAACAAGTCGTACGTAGGGTGATTTTTCTAAGCTTTGTTTCAAAAAGTGTGGAAAAACTGCGTATAGTCTATACAGGAGCTTCCCAAATACGTCGAAAGTAATTGAGGAGCGGTTAGTACACCCCACAACTCAGTGTCTCTGTCGAGATAGTTTCTGAGTTGCATACCTTCTAATATTGTACTGGATGTACTCGTAACAGTGTTCGTGGCACATTCCAGTTCCGAGTAGCTGTAGCCATGTTCGTGTACCATCAATGATACGCCACTGTACAAGACTTAGTCACAAGATGTCCACCATGTGCCTGAAGAAGCTGCGACTCCATGCTATGCCCGCGGAACTGGAGTTGCATAATCAATGGCTTTGAGATGCCCCCACAGGTAAGAGTGAGATCCTGGTTTCTAACTGCGTTGCATGCGACGTCAACAGTGAAATGGGACGTGCAACAACACTCGCAACATTCCAGCTGATCACACTAACAGGCACGCCAGTACTCGTGGTAAACTGTTGGACGGTCTGTAACTCGGAAACTATCGACTTTGACATGTACATTTTGTTCTGGTGTGGGGTGTTATCGCATATTTAGGAACATTCTGTTTATATATATATATATATATATATATAAACTTTAAAAATGGTTTTATTAATTTCAGACTCGATTAGTTTAGCTTGAGTAGAATGAACATTTGATTTTCTGTCAGTTGCAAACTTATTTGGCTTATGATGGAGTATTACTTTGATATTTTTGAGCAAAGCGTAACTATTTAGCTTCATTCTGAAAAGGCGTTTGGAAATAATTCTTGTTATGTTGTCGAATATGATATGTACCGTTACGATTACACAAGCCCGATATTTTTCCTCCTGCGTTCGCGGCACAGCGATACGGGCGACACTAACACTCACGCCTAGGGCCTCATCGCTCCTACGCACAAGACGTGCAGTTTTTCCGCCGCAACGCTGTAGCTACTGTGCAAATCAGATCTGCAACAGTGGGTTTTATTAAACGCGATGAAAGACCACAGATTAAGTTATGCCCCTATCTTTGTATTTTTCTTTTGTCGCTTAAGGCGACTGTACAAGCAAGCTTTGAAAATGCGATATTTGACCATTTTCACGGATTTTTTCCTTAAATAATGCACTTAATATGAGAAAAGTAAAAATAATAGGAGTTTTAGATAATAGTTTATCTTGTCTGACAAAAAGTCATATTTGCAGAACATTTATTTACCGAGATACGTGTATTCGCGCAAACAACTATTTCGCAGAAAATACAGGGGTTCATCCCACTCTTTATGTTTTCTGCTAACAGTGAGACGTTAATCACACGCAATGAAAGCCTACAGATATAAACTACGACTGAAGGATTTTACTTCTCTCCTGTCTCATAACGAAACTACGCAGGTCAGCTCTAAAAATGCGATTTTTTTCCCCCAGTGTTTTTTTCCTTTGAATACGCCTAATGTGGTAAAACAAAACAGTACGGGCTGAGACAATTATTGGTTATATTCCGAGTATACATATTTGCTGAGGTACACGTAAACGACGACGTACTTAAAATATGCCCGGACTATACTCTTAAAGTTCACTGCGTCGTAGCAAAGCTTTGAAAATATAAATCAGCTTCACGTCAGATCTATAACAGGCACAAGCAGAACGCTGCCCAGTGTCCAGTACGGCGGATCAACTTCCCTTGATGTAATGATTTGTAGGAGGGGGGGTGGGCGCGTAGGAGAGTCGTGACATCACAGGTGCTCCCCCTCTCTCTGCCCCCCCCCCCCACTTCAAGGGGTGGGGTGGGGCAGTGGCCATTGTTCCTGCTGCAGGGGAGAGGGCGGGGTCGATCACGCCGGCGGCTGGCGGGCCGAGTCGTGACTGGTGATTACGCCGCGCGCGTCCTCATGCCAGATCACGGTCACGACTCAAGACTGAGGCTCTGCGCTGCGTGACTCGGCGTCTGGCCGTGGCCTGCCCTACCACGTGTTGGCCACAATGTTTCCTTCCACCACAGAACGACAAACGATAGTTACGGTTTCCAATGTGGGTGGATCCACACACGGAGCGGACACAACTGCCTCTCGCATGACATCAGTGTACATACAGCTTTGTGGCGTGCACACTGTTCTTCAGACTTCCCCTAAGATAAAATATAATGGCGTTAAACCTGGTGACCTGGGTGGGGTTTAAACAATTCTTCGTCGGACTCCACCTCTCAACAAATGTTTCATGCAGACGCGACCGTATATCTCAATGGTAATGTAGTGGTGCATTGTCCTGCTGGTAAAAGCAAGAGTAGAGTTGGTAAACAGCTGGCACAATGTCTTTCTGCAATATGGTACGATAACTTTAACCTGTTACCGTACACACAGTTGTCGCTTCTGATATTTTCATTCAGTTTTAGGGTTGTCTCATCGGACCAAACAGTCTCATCAGTAAAATATCCGTTGTTGTTTGACATGTTAACAAACGACTCTAAAAATTCGACACACATCAGGGACACTGGAATGTACGGCCACCATTTTACTTACTTTAAAACGTGATGAACACTTGACTCGTGACTCACACATAGCTTGCCCGCAAACTCCGTCCGTTGTCGATCCCTTCCTGCCGCACTGTCGTGTCTTCACATCACACACAGTTCCGTCCTTCTCAAACTTGTTATGTAGTCGTGTTATTGTTACATGTGACGGTGGCGCACACTGTAAAAAAAATTGAGGTAAAATTCCGTTACATGTAAGGGAAGACAATTACCTCTACGTATAAGGTAAAATTACCTCTTAAATGTAGAGTAGATTTACATAACAAGTAACGTACTATTTCCTAATCGTACGGAAAAATTTCCAGACAAAAATGGAGGGAAATCCCATACAAGAAAAATGGAATATAAACTATATTGTATAATAAAATAAAATTTAAATATATCCCGGAGTGTTACCGTTGATTTTTTTATTACCTGTTTCCTCTGACGAATAACCGTAACTTCAACACTAGAATCCTCGACACTTGCTGCTGGGTGGGAGCGAATTATGGTGATCGTCCTCTATCTCGATAGGCTGATGCACTATCCATTACACGACGATGACAGCATTACAGCATTGTTTCTCCCGCCCGTCCCCCCACTTAGCTGTTGAGGCAATGCTGAACAGCTGCTCACGTGGTAAGGTAGTTTTTTCCATCCATTTATGGGATTTCCCACTACAATGTACGTGAATTTTACTCCAGATTGCGGATAATTTTACCTTACCCGTAAGGAAAACTATGTTCCCCACACAAGTTTGCAAATATTGCCTTACACTTGTCAGGAAATTTTTGCATTATTTTTTACAGTGCACTATCAAATTATGTCCTCCGTCGTCTCTGAACCTCTCATGTTCTCGCATTTCCAATAATACTTCAAATCCACTTCACTGTCACATCCACCATTCCTTCTGCAATTTTAGTGCTGCCGTTTGTTGCTGCAAACGGAAGTGACATTTGCTTGCACATAGCCGCGCACGGCCATTAACTTTAGGATGTGTCACAAATTTATAGAAGCGCCAATAAATGAAAAGGTTCGGGAATTTTCCCCCCGGGAACTTATGTATTTTCTATTTTAAAATTGTGATAGTTATGTAATAGTTATGCCAAGATAGGGTATTATAAAAACACCGCATTTCGCGGTGTTTTTTGCTAAAATAGATTTGGAAAACTCAGTTGGAAAGACAAATTTTTGAGAAATTGAAAAGTGAAATGAATCAATCAATGCAGTAACACAAGAACATTCCATGTATGGACTAAATGTGTGATATAAACTTATCAACGTTGGCTGCCTGCTTCATGTGTAGTTGAGGCCCAAAGTTAGCCTGCGGGCGGAGCGCCGACAGATCGGACACCAGCGTGCTCTTAGTTATGCTGGAATTTGTGAATCAATCGCAGACCATAATTTTAAACTAATAAATTTGTTGGCCGTTTGGGTGTGCCTGACCTCTGTTAGGAACTAATATTTGGGATGAAACGCTGTTTGTGATTGGTTCTCATTTTGTGACGTCATGATGCAACTGTTTGTTTTGAAGTTAGGAGAAAATTGAGTTTGCGTGAACATCATCTCTTAAAACTACCACTAGTTACTGTATAACCTGGTCGAGTGCATAACAAAATATTCGCTGCAGTATTCTGTTTGATTGGTAACACGGTTTTTTTCTCTCGCAATTTTAATGCCAATATTCAGAAGACGACAATAGACAGAAAACTGCAAGTTGCGGTATTTGATTTGTGTTAAGTAAAGTAGATGCTGTACGAATTGTTCTGGATAATCTTTAGTGTGTACGATGTTTTGTATTTAAAAAGAAATATTACTATATGTTGGCGTATTTTCGAACTTTGTACATTTATCACCGAAATCTACTCTGTAGCGAGAAAACAATTTCCAAGCGAGATTCGCTTTGTGCGTGGCTCGTGCAGAAAATTAGACCAGTTTATGGTATTGTTTCAGTTTCTGAAAAGCCAGTGGGGTAAACCAGTTTCGTTAAGGGAATGAGGTCTTAATTAAATAAGAGTTGACTGTAATTTCTTAATTTATTTACAATAATTGCAAACAAAATACTCTTAGTCTCAATATCTCACATTAAATTAATATGTCCTACTATTTGCAATTAATCAATTCAATCAGTACCATTTACAATTACGTCAAGGAAATTAATGTAATTAAATAACTAAAATCAGTCCCAACAATAGTGTATCACAACTTATTGAATTACTTTATAAATTATATTTCCATATTTGACAATTTCAATGTTTACAACAAACTCCATATCACATGTTCATTCAGTCCCACCTCAGTTTAGCCAGTCCGCAGTGTTCTAGAGTTCTCCGAGCGTCCTCATGCACAGTAGCCTTCGTCGTCTCGCAATCTCCTGCAATCTGTCGCTGTCCGTCATGTTCACCGATGTCCCTCACCGCACCAAATTTCGCGTTGTTACCGCACTTAGCCAGATAGCTTCCACCAAATGACTGCCGACCCTCAGGTCGCTGCGATGTTTATAGGGTCGTAGGTCATCGCCCAGAAGTTTGTCCTAATGCAGCGTTGCGCCGAGTGTCCTAGTTCCCAGAATATTCTTGCGCATCCTCTAAAGTCGTCGGCTTCTCCAGGGGGGTCTGTAACGCCAGCCGGGTCAGCTGTCAATCATTCCCGGCCGCCCGGCGACGGGACCGCGAGCGGGTCTGCCTGGGAGAGGGGAGGATCTAGGTAGGTCACCCCCCCCCCCCCCCAATAGAGCAGAGTCCACTCTATAGTCCATTCACGACTGGAACAGACTCATGAAAATCAACCTTTGAAAAAACACCCTAGCCATTAGCTGCAAGCATAGCTAGTAAAAAAAGTAGTGGGTGCGGGTATTGTACCAGTACCCGCTATGTAGCTATGCTTGCAGCTAATGGCTAGGGTGTTTTTTCAAAGGTTGATTTTCATGAGTCTGTTCCAGTCGTGAATGGACTATAGTGCCCTCGCCTCGGGTGGCAGTCGGCGCGTAACAATATTTTGAATTGCCAATCCAGTTTTCCGTTAATTACATAAACCCATTACACTTTAAGTGTCTCAATTTATATTTCCCAGTATTAAACACAACCAAGTCCATATTTAAACTATTTTAACTTTACGAAATTTATTTATGGTAAACAAATATATGTAACGGTGTTTTTAGACACTACTCTGATCTTGGATCAAGACTTTGAATCACCATATTCAGCGGTTCGAAATGAAGTTCAACTAGATCTCCAGTCACGCTCAGAACTCGAATGTTACAACGGCATCATGTGACGATCTCAGATCAAGTTCGGACATGATCTCGGATCGAGCGACGAACTTCAGTGGTGCAACCAGCCATTAGACGCAAGAAAATAGTAGATTAATTGTTTGTAAAGATTGTTCCTTAAAATTTTCGGTAAGACCGGAGAGTTAGGGGTGATCCCGGTAAGACAGAAAAGCAAGTCATTGCTGGACGCAGGCTTTCTCTCTCTCCAATCGTGAAGATAAGATAGAGTGAGAACCGCGGGTCGAATACCGCCAAGAAGCTTTGAGAGGTAGGTTGGAATGTAATGGCCCTATTGAGAAAAAAAGGGGGGAGGGGTGGCAGACAGTGTTGCGAAACTTTTTTTTCCTTGTCGCCTTTCTCTCCCCTCCACTGCTCCGCATTGGGCACAGGTGGCTATCACCTGTCGGCGAATGCCCTTGAGCCGCGCGCGCGCTCTTTGGTAAAGTCCCTGGCATTGTGGTGATGGCGGGCTGGCCTTGGCTCGTGCCATGAGGGCGGGCGGGCAGCTCGCTGAATGCGGGGCTACAGCATACCCACGCCTCTGCACTTGTTCGTTTCAATACCGCGACGACTGCCTTGTGCTGGGATTACGCTCTATTCCACGAACCAGTCCGCTGTTTTGACACAGCTCTGAAAGTAGTCCTGTATGCAGCTGTTTCCATTTCATTAGCAGTGTCTCCCTGTACCACAGATAATGTTTATAAAAATAGATTCTGATAAAGGCTGTTCGCCTTAGAAAAATGTAACTGCCCCTGCATGCTTATATTTTAACGGACACACTGAGTGAAATTCGCCCAGTAAAGGTGGTAACAATGGATGGAAAGTAGTTCCATGTCTTAACGTCGAATAAAAACTGTTAGTCAACAATTTGTGATAACTTAAAATTAATTCTTTCGCTTTCTGCTTTTTTTTTTAATGCACCGGTGTAAAAATGAGCAGATTTGTAAAGTATTGCCTTTCTTAATAATTCTAGTTTCATTTGACCGACGCATGAATAAAGTGATGAGGCCCATGACAATGTTAATTTTACATAACGTGTATACAATTAGATTATAAGCAGGGCTTTCGAAAGTGCTCATTTTACGGTGAACAGCATATGTCAACACGCCTAGTATGACAGCAAAAAAAAAAAAATGTTTTCCAATACACACAAGTGTGGAGGTTGACAGTCCCATTCAATTTGAAGGTTGCTTCAAAGGACCAAACAATCACGTCGGTAAACTGTCCGTTGTTGTTGCACATATTCACAAGCCACTCACAGAGATTCGAGACGCTTATCTGAGTCGTCATCGCCCATAGTGTGAAGTAACATGCTTTACTTACTTTAAAATGCTATTGACACTTAATCTACCGACATAGGACTCACGCACAGCTTGACGTACGGACCTTGGCCTTGTCGGGGGAAGGTGTGAATGTATGCAGCACAGCCTCCACTTTTCCTTCGTCTGCTGTTCTGTTCCTGCCGCACTATCTTCTCTTCACATCACACACATTTCCATCTCTCTCAAACTTGTCGCGTTATCGTGTCGTTGTTTGCACATGACGGTAGAGCATTATCGAGTTCTGCCATCCGTCGTGTATGTACGTCAACCATGTTCTCGCATTTATAATAACCCTTTCAAACCCACATAAGATGTTCTAAACACAACCTTGTCACATCCGTCATTTCCTCGTGGAATAGGCTATCCAGTACGCCAGTTTCACGTGTGCCAGTGTGACCATACGTACTGTACGCCTTTTTTTGTTAGTTGTACTACGTAAGGTTTGGCACAGTATCATACACCAGTTTGTACAACTATTGTCAGTTTCTTCAGCTGTGTATAACACACACACACACAATATCACAATGAAGTTGATATCTGCGATATACATATCATTCGTTACGAGACCGTCGATTGAAGTGGAAAGCTTTCTTTGAGTTGTAAAAAGATAGTTTCTATGCAGTGCGTTGTTTTTAATTTATAAATGTTATGTGCGTCATTCAATTAGCTGTGTTTAGCAACCATAAAAACACTTTAAAGGAATTGCTAACACGCAGAAAAAGTAATTGCGCAATTAAAAGCCTATGCCAGTATGCATTTATTTACGTTTTCATATACTGGAAACTGCAGTGCGTATGATTTTTTTATTTCAAAGCACAGCCAGCGGTTGATACTTGTGTTGTGTTATCTGGCAACATTGACGCTGCCTTGTCCTTGTGAGTGTCTATCAAGTACAGAGACCAGCAAAATGAGTATCGGCCAGTCACAGTGAGCTAACGATGTGTTTTTTTTTTCTTATTTAGGGCAAGTCCACTAGCTTTAAACGTTCGATAATGTCGAGACATTTCAAGGTCATCGCCCATTTGGTAAATGTTGGAATCCACCGACCGTTATCGATTCCCGAAACATTTCTACCCTTTAATATGCACATTTTCGTCATCGGCTGTGCGAGGTATGTTTTTCCTTTACCAAGATTTTTCAGTAAAATCAGAGAGTTACGAACGGTAACAGGAAACTTACACATCACGAACTATATCTGGATTATCGTGGGCCAGCAGTAAGATTAATAGGAAATCTCGCATTTTAGCTGCTCCATACAAAGTTTTCCATTAATTATTGTCCACAAGACAGCTTAGTTCACACAACAACGCATTCCTATTGTATACAGATTGTATCCGGAGTGATGTTACAAACTTTCCGGGATGATAGAGAAAGGCACCAGCATCCATTTAGATAAAGAACCAAAGTCCGGGAACCTCTTTGCCGAGTGTTACAACCAAAATAGTGAGGGGATGTCCGATACAATCGTGCTACTTCCCTACTGTTACATTAGCTTGTCCGTAGTGCATTCTTCCGCACGTAAACACAGACTGCAGTCTACCCACACTCGTACCTCAGGACCCACCATGTTGACACATTGCATGCCATCTACTGTGCAATAGTAGAGCGTACGTTCCCCTCCCCATGTGGTGTACTACGCCTAGAGGACATGTTGGCAGACTCATGGCCACCCTCAAAGCACGTGTTCGATTCGCGGCTCGGGCAAGGATATTTAGTTTGTAGGCATCAAGGTAATGTATTTCACCTTGTAACATTAAACGAACGTAGTAGAGACAAACTGTTGAGTGATCCATGGCCAAGTGCCAAGAAAGTGATAATATTTCAAGAAAAAAAGCACATAAAATTATTTAAGGATCTAGATGGTGGAATATGAAGAGCAGTCAATCGAGGAGGAATGCTTGATAATTTATTGAAAAAAAAGGGACAAATTTTATAGAAGAAATTAATAGAGCTAAAATCATAAAAATTGAGAAACAATTTCGACGAGGATTGCAGCAGCTGTCACTGACTGCCACCACAGGCGCCTGCAGCTGCAATGGTGCGTGGAATGTCGAGCCTTGAGGGACGAATTGCGTGACATCAACTTCTTCGACGAATCCCACTTTAATGAGGGGTGCTATCGGATTCCGGTTGTGCTCGGGCACAGTCTCCATCATTGGTACGCTCACCAGCAACCGTTACATCTTGGAGGCGTTGGAGCCTGCTATTGTCTCCTATATTCAGGGCCATTCTGGGACCCCGTACCAACAGGACAATACGCGACCCATATGGCACTCCTCGTCCAACGTATCCTGAATCATGACCACCATAACACGTTTCTTCCTGGCCTATGCATTCACCGGATCTCTCGCCCATAAAAATGCGTGGTCCATGGTTTGCCACAGTACACCCGCAATCACTATGTGTGAACTTTGGGCACGCATCGAAGTAGCATGGGCGAACATATAAAGTATCTTCTTTTTAATGCTCTGTCGTATAGCAGCAGTTATTGCTGTTCGTGGTGGGGCCACACAGTACTTACTTCCCCATAACCAGTATTTCGTACCCAACTGCAATAGTTATCATGTCACATGTATATGATGGGTATTCTGTCCAATAAATTTGGTTGTGATAGCCTCACCCTTCTTGGTGTTACAATTTTAACGGTCAGCAGTGTATACATAGTGGGGCGGAATTCGGCCGACAAACTTCGTGAGGGTATTCCTTATACAAGTCACGTGGGGAAATATGTGGGACACTTTCTACCTAAACTGAATAATAAAATTAAGTTACAGTTCTCCAAACATTGTTTTGTGTTGTTGGGATGTTCAGCTTAGAGCAAACTTATGAATACATCCCAACTTAATGAAAATACTGGATTAGTTACCCTCTTCTTACATACACCATTCTTTACCTTTAGGAATTATGAACGTTAATTAAGCAGTCATAAAAATGGCCCTCTTATAGCAATTGCCTAGGACGTACTATTTCCGTGTAAAACGCACACAAAACTTAGGCTGCAGCCATAGAGTAGTAGTATTCTTTGGTAGGTTCTGGTGCAGAATTCAGGATGTGGAGTGGGAGCCACCACCGCCATCTTGTTTCTATCGGCCATGTCGTATTACGTCATCGATGCCATCTTGGATTTTTACCATCGCCATTTTCTATTACATCACCACTTTTGTATTATGTCGCCATGTTTGTGTTACATCATCACCACCATATTATTTTCCATCGACATATTGTTTCCTGATTACTCACCTTTCTTTCATGATATATCATTCCTTTTCACTGTAGTCACTTTTCTTGCGTGCTCTGTCATTCCTTTTCACGTAAGGTCGCCTTTACTCAACTCTGCCATTTTGGCATCATGCTCTGTCATTCCATATATATTTAGTAGCCTGCTGATTACCCTCGAACCACCTTGTTTCGTTTGCTGACGACCACATTAGCCACCAGGCAAGCTCACTATAGGTCACTATTTTTGTAGGACTTAACCACTTGTGTAATACTTATATTTCTTCCATATGTACCTCACTCATTACTTTATTTCTCATCCACGTATATCTTTTCACCTTATGCATAGTACTTTACCACATATATTGTACTAAAACACGTTCATACAAATTTAAAATTTATTCACATATTCCTTTAGTTTTTCCATCATACTTTAATAAAGTCGACTTAAAAAACAGGGCTCAGAAAAATCAAACCTACCACATTCTAAAAAGTTCATAGCTAACATACCGAATAATAAAGTACATACACTAAGCAAACCTATTCCTGTATGCCTCACAACATTCCGATCAGCCTTACCATCCACTGTAAACTAAGAAAATCTCAGTAATACAAATCAACTGCGCCATTCTCTAAAATCCAAAAAGAACTCGACCATACTTATACACCATAACAGCTACCCAAGCAATACCCATTTCAGCTCGATCCATAACACACAAAACTCCTACCATCCATCAACCTAACATAACCAACTGATACCATACCACCCAATCTACCAGTCATACCATCTCCTATAATCCAAGAAAAACTCAGCCATTACTAATCAATCGTACTGCCCAACACACCATCCATACCATCTGCCATAACTCAAGTATATCAGGCAACCATACAGACCAGACCAACCCATAACCTAACACCAATTCCTTTTGCTCTGCCAATCGTAACTAGGCAAAATATATCAATCCCTATAACACACAATAATACTCAAATACACGAGCCATACAAAGAACATACAGTCCATAACATATAAAGTCACTTCACACAATCAACTTTTTCTCGTACCACCCACAATACAGATTGACACCAGCCAGTTACACTGACCACCCATACCAACAACTTTAACTGAAACATGCCTTAGCAGTGCTGAGTACACCGACCTAACACAAAAAAATAGTCTATACCATGTGACATACCTTCTAACACCGGACAAATATACTAGAAACTACACCACCCAACAAACCTTCCATGCCATCCCAACAAACCTATCATACCACCCCACCTAACAAACCAACCATCCCATTCATCATAACTCAAATGTAACAAGCAAATAGAGTTCAGACCAGCCCATAACACAATGTTACCTACCACCCATATCATCTACTCTACCGACCAACACCAGGCAAAAATATACTTACCACTTATACCATACATTAGAATTCAAGCAAACCTTAGCCCATACCCCCTAAAATATACCAAAAATTGTAACTCGTCTGTCATTGCATCATTACCATCACACACGAGCCAAATATCATAACACTCAACAAACAAACCACCTGTATACTGTTTGCAACCATGGGAAAAAGGGTTCGGAATTTCCCAGAGACAACACCACAAGTGACGTAGCTGGGGAAATGGAATGAAGGAGGGGGGGGGGGGGAGAAAGGAAAGGCACAAGGGAATGCTTCGTGGACGTGGACGTTGAGTGTGCTTTGGGGCAGTGACGCTTTTAAATACTATATAAAAAAATAAATTGTAAAATAAACTGTAGAATTATGCAAAATCGACAAGTCAAGAATGAGAGCCAATGTCAATAGTTATTAAATTTAAATCAAGCACTTCACTTCATTCTTTCTGCATAGTAAGTTATCTGGTAGATCTTTCTATAACTCATAAACAAATAATACACTGACGTCAAACTATTTGGACATTTATTTTACACATTCAAGAAGATCACAAAAATGTTAAGACAATTACAGTAGATTTGGTCCACTATTTCTGGAGAACAATAATTTATAAAGATAAATTTAATATATGTATGTAAATATAAAATTGGTTATCATTCAGCAAAAGATACCAAATGTATATTTGTTCAGAATCAAAAGTCTTGCTATGACAAAATAATAAGAACCAAGAATTTAATTTCCTCATAACAAAAATTATAAGGTACGCAAACAAAAGTATGAGTTTTTAAATAATCAACCAAAAGTATAACTCGAATTTCTACAACAGTTTTAAAGTCTGGATTTTAGAAGGTCACTTTGCCTTCTGACAATAGACTGTAGTCTCCTACTTCACTTGAAGTAAACTCTACTTCCAAAATGTTTAAATACTAGTCAGGTTAAAATTCAAGATGAAAGAAAATTAATCAAATGTACAAAAATTTAATGTTATATACAAAATTAATCTTCTTCGTTAAAAAAAAAAAATATCAAGTGTTCTCCATACAGGTTAAGGCTACTGAAGCAGGAGAAAATCATTTCGATATTTCTTGGTAATGATGAAGGGACCTCTGTGACTATAGGTTAGGTAAGTACATGCTTAATTAGATAAGTTTTACCAAAAAAAAAAAAAACAAAGTAAACATTAGTCAAACTGGATTTTAGGAGGAAGATAAGTGATTTCAAACGCCAATCCTGTCTTCAAAATTAAAATTAAATAACGATACCTAAATAAAAATAATACAAGGTTACAAGCTCTCGTGTCTCAAAAGAACTATGGGTTACATCTCACAATACCAACAAACACCACACAATCGACATCAGTGATGCCAACTAAGGTCTATGAAAACAACTCAAAAATGTTTTAACTCAAGGTATTGCGACTTAAAATTACTTAATTTCTCTTAATTCAGTCGCTTAATCGTTTACAATGTATCTTACCTCTTAAATACTTGAAACTCTATACAGCTATCTCACGACAGCATCAACAACCACACACCTGACTCTCCCAGAATTGCTCTCACTACCTAGAGTGACTCTCTAACTATAATGAACACTATCGGACTAATATTTATACGATCGGTCGAGGCCATTCCTCCCAGACTTAGGAGGAATAGTCTCCACCAACCCTAAAAGAAAACATAGTTACTTAACTCGTCAGTCGGACATCGTGGCGGCCTCCTCCAAGCCGCGCCTGCCTCCTCGCCATCTTGTCAGCCACACCACAACACGACAACTACGGAACAGCCTCGCTATAGTTCCTGACCTGGTTTTAAATTGGCCGGCCACGCCACTGGCCTTGGCCAATGGGCGTGCGGCTCTTCCAAAACAATCCTTACTCCCCTCGTACCTCTTGCCCCGGCGGTCTAGTTACAACAGCTTCATTCAGTAGGACTACTTCCTCGCGCTGCTGTCAGAACCACCAAAACGAATTGCTGCCGAAACACATGGAACACTCGGTTGCGACAGCTCAGCTCCTGACACACGACAACAAAGAGCGCTTGGAACCTTCCCAAATCTCTTAGACTACCTCGAAAATAGGCTAGGAAGAGAAATGCCGAAATCTACAACCACCGATTATTAGGACATCAACACAAACGAGTTTTGAAACTCCACAGCGTGGAAGCGACCAGAAAACGAAAATGCCTACCCAGCCGGCCTTAGCGGCTTCCAGAGCTCTCGAAAACTGAGGGCCAAGAAAATAATTCTTGCCAAACTAAAAACTATCTCGCAAAAAGAAAAATCAATATGCTTTCAAAAACAAGCACGACTTTAAAGTAAACATGTCCCTAACCAAAAGGACAAATAAAAGAATTAATAGAAATATAAAAAAAAATATGTCTCTGAACAAAAGAAATTCCTAATTTCTGCGGCATAACAATACCAACATCCATACTAATAAAAATGCTACATACGAAATAAAATATGAGTAACCCTGCTGACCAGGAGTACAGGGTACTATACCAACCATAACCCAGCATACTTCCGTCATGCCACACAGATCACATTCCATCGCTTACAAGATATACCCATGTGATGACTGTGGTGCGGTATATACGAATAATAGTGGATTGAATGCTCACAGTATGTATTTGTACTGTAAAACAGACACCATCTCATAAATGTTTTGTCAAATGAAGAATAAGTTGTGTGTGTAACCATTTTGTATATGTTTTTTTATAAAGCCTATAAAATAAAGTTAAAGTTTGCAAATTACTTTTGTGTTATTAATTTAGTTTAACCCCTAACTAATACTAAGCTGTTAAAGAGAAATGAATAAGACTAGTGTAGGATATGTATAAATTAAATAAGCTATTCATTTTGTCATCAAACCTAAATATGGACATGGTTATACATGCAGTATAACTATCTAAAAATACTTGCTAGGTTTAAAGATCATTGTAAGCTGTGAGGTTGTAATAACTCTAAATCTAAACACAAACATGTTCAGTATACTTGATGGCATGGATTTCTATGAAACTTTGAATTTTATTTACAAAGGAAATATGAGAACTTTGTTAAAAATAATTTATTTCCACTTAATAGTACCCTGTAAATTATGTTGATTGGTATGACCTGATCATATGTTCGATTGTTTTCGCAGTATGACAAAAATACAGCTTCGATGGTGTGATGAAATTGGTTTAATTGTGTGATTAGTTTGTAAAGTGGAATGGTTTGATAGGATGTTTAGTCAGAATGAGAGGATCAAAATGCCTAGCAGGTATGGGTGGTTAGTAGGATTGGATTGTATGATATGGTATTTGGGAATTGAGACCGTGTGGGTGTCATAGATGGTTAAATTAATGGTATTGATATTATTCTATGGTCGGAGCTTATGATTGGAATATTTGATTGGCTCGGCTGCTGGTATCGCTTATTTATATGAGTAACTGGTGAAGTTAGATGGGCTGAAATGGTAGTCGGTATAGTTGGCTGTTATGATTGAACAGTAAGTCTGAGGTATGTTGGTTGGTACGGCCTGTATTGTTAATAGCATGACTGAGGTATGCTTGGGTTAGAGCAAATTATATGGTTTGGGCTATATGTTTTCGTTGCTATGGTTATTTGCATTCTGGTTGTTCGCATGCTGGGTTGTATGGCTTTCGACGTCGCATGGCTGAGGAAAGCTAATGTCATCGTGAAAGATATTAGATATGTTTTGGTACTCAGTATCATTGAGTTATCGATATGGTTGTTAAGTGTGCTGGAGGTATGTTACCTGGTACGTTTTATTGGAGCAGCTATTAATATGGATGGCTGGCATAATTAATTGGTTTGTTGGTTGATAGTGAGTTATATTAATGTTTGGTATGCTGGGGGGTTGTCATCTAGTATGTTATGGTTGGTGTGGTTAATGGATGCTGTGGGTGGTATGAAATGAGTAGTTATGTTGCATAGTATGATTACAATGTGACCTGTGTGGCATGACTGAAGTATGCTGGATTATGGTTGGTATAGTACTCAGTACTACTGGTCAGCAGGGTTGCTCGTATTTTGTTTCGTATGTCTGAGGGTGGTGGTAAGCATTTTTATTGGTGTGGATTGTTGGTAACCCTTGGTTATCCAAGGGTTTTTTTTTAATGGTTGTATGATTTTTAGCTTGTGTCTGATGGTAATGATGCTATGACAGACATGTTGGAATTAAAATTTTTGGTATATTTTCGTGGGTATGGGCTGAGGTATGATTGAATTCTAGTGGGTGGTATGAATGGTGAGTATATTTTTGTCTGGTGTCAGTCGGTAGAGCAGATGATACGGGTGGTAGGAAACATAGTGTTATGGGCTGGTCTGAACTGTGTAGTTGCTTGGTAAACTTCAGTTATGATGATAGGTATGGTTGGTTTGTTGGGTGGTATGTTTATTTTATTGGGGTGGTATGGTAGATTTGTTGGGTGGTGTGGTTTCTAGTATATTTGTCCGGTGTTAGAAGGTATGTCACATGGTATAGACTATTTTTTTGTGTTAGGTCGGTGTACTCAGCACTGCTAAGGCATATTTCAGTTAAAGTTGTTGGTATGGATGGTCAGTGTAACTGGCTGGTGTCAATCGGTACAGTGGATGGTACGAGAAAAAGTTGATTGTGTGAAGTGACTTTATTTGTTATGGACTGTATGTTCTTTGTATGGCTCGTGTATTTTTGAGTATTATTGTGTGTTATGGGGATTAATATATCTTGTCTAGTTTCTATTGGCAGAGCAAATGGAATTGGTGTTACGTTATGGGTTGGTCTGGTCTGTATGGTTGCCTGGTATACTTGAGTTATGGCAGATGGTATGGACGGTGTGTTGGGCAGTACGATTGATTAATAATGGCTGAGTTTTTCTTGGATTATAGGAGATGGTATGACTGGTAGATTGGGTGGTATGGTATTAGTTGGTTATGTTAGGTTGATGGATGGTAGGAGTTTTGTGTGTTATGGATCGAGCTGAAATGAGTATTGCTTGGGTAGCTGTTATGGTGTATAAGTATGGTCGAGTTCTTTTTTGGATTTTAGAGAATGGCGCAGTTGGTTTGTATTACTGAGATTTTCTTAGTTTACAGTGGATGGTAAGGCTGATCGGAATGTTGTGAGGCATACAGGAATAGGTTTGCTTAGTGTATGTACTTTATTATTCGGTATGTTAGCTATGAACTTTTTATAATGTGGTAGGTTTGATTTTTCTGAGCCCTGTTTGTTAAGTCGACTTTATTAAAGTATGATGGAAAAACTAAAGGAATATGTGAATAAATTTTAAATTTGTATGCACATGATTTAGTACAATATATGTGGTAAAGTACTATGCATAAGGTGTAAAGACATACATGGATGAGAAATAAAGTAATGAGTGAGGTACATATGGAAAAAATGTAAGTATTACACAATGTGGAATGACAGAGCATGATGTCAAAATGTCAGAGTTGAGTAGAGGCGACTAAAGTGAAAAAGAATGACAGCATGAGAAAGTAGGAATGTTATGACAGAGTATGATGTTAAAATGACAGGTATTAGAATGACAGAGCAGGAGAAAATGAAATACAAGTTGGTGGCAATGGAATATCAGAACATGTTAAAATTGCAGGCTTAGAATGACAGAGCAGGATAAAACGAAACACGAGATGGTGGGATGGTTTTGACAGAGCATGATGTCAAGATAGTGATTTGGAATGACAGTAACTTTGAAAAATGGAAAACAAGACGGCTTACATGGAATGACAGAGCATGAAGTAAAACAACAGAGCGTTAATTTGAAGATTCGAAAAACAATATGGTAATGTGGAATGATAGAGCATGAAATAATGGTGACTAAAGTAAAAAGAATGACAGAATGAATGGAAGATGACCAAGGTGAAAAGGAATGATAGAGCTTGAAAGAAAGGTGAGTTGTCAGGAAACAAGATGTGAAAACAATATGGTGGCGATGATATAAAACATGGCGATGTAATACAAAATAGCATTGTTGACATAATCCAGGATGGCGGTGATGGCGTAATAAAAAATGGCGGTCGGAAACAAAATAGCGCACTTCGCTCCCCATGTCTCAATCTCTATCCTGAATACTTCACCAGAACCTACCAAATCATACTATTTACAGTACCTATCACACAAGCAATATTACCTACATGTGTCTTTGGCATATTACTGTGCCCACTGCACAGACGATTGTGGAGGAAATATGTTCGCACTTATTGTAAAACACATGTACCACCTTATCAAGCTCACAGTTGAGAAGCTGTCTGTTGCTGGCGACTGTCGGTGTGTGATTTCCTACAGGAACTTATATATTTGCTTATGCGCTTATACATCCCACTTTATTTTGCATAAAGAATTGCCTCGTGAGTTTTGCCGGTCGAATTCCTTCCCGCTTTGTATAAGTAATTCGATAAGGTAACCAAGGTTCTGGAGGATCTTGCAACAAGTCCCTGCGTATTATAGCAATAGAATATGATGCTATATGTCTGCAGAAAAACCACCGAGCAAACATTGTGGATAGGTGCTCAATTACTTTTTGGTAGATAGTGTACATTCAACATTCAAAGAATTTTCCTTTGGGGTGAGGGGGTGGGAGAAGTTGTTAGTTGAGGCTGCCAAGATATATGTAGGTACATCATGCGAGGATTTGTTCAAAATCTCTGATATATATATATATATATATATATATATATTATATATATATATATATATATATATATATATATATATATATATATATATATAAAACTAAATCCAAGTTCGATACGCCGAAAGAAATATAATTGAAAAATTCAGCTTGCTGCATGGTGCAGATTTCAGAATGTGGAAATGCATGGGTCCATAAACTATCAGATATTTAAAAAAGGAATATTCGTGAATGTCTATTTAGTTTCTAATCGTAGAGTAAAATAATATCCTAATTTGACAACAGCGTTGAAAATATTTCGCTTGCAATGACAACTACCTTGGGGCAAAGGAGTCGCGAAGGTTAAGTTTTTCGACTCCCACTTTGTCTTTATTGCGGATGTGTTTCCGCAGAATCTTAGCTTACATGTATAGTCATTCACGATTACTTCAAACTTTTCTGAAGCCCGACTAAAGTTCTACTTTCACAATATTCCTTCGCCTCATGATAAAAAAGTTTAACCAATTCTTGGGAATTACACCAAAGGGACTCAATTTACTAATACTTTGCATATGAGTTATTTCCCACAAGGCATTACAAACAAGCCTATTTTGTCTGCTTTACTCACGTTAAATATTAATGAAATATTATTATTATAAATAAAACATAAGTGAATGGTTAATTTAACGGAAAATAAGTTACTGTTATATTAACACTAGTATAAAACGTCTGTGATACATTCCATATTTAGGAAACAGCTAAATAACTACATCATACGTGGGGTGATTTTCCAAAGGTTTGAATCAAAACGTGTGAAGAAACTGTGAATAGAGTATACCTTCTAATTCAATAATTCCCTATATTGGTGATTACACTGCACACCCGAACTGTTGTACAGTAGGCAAGAGACGAGTATAATTGTAAGAGCTCTGATGGTAGAGTTTAATATGAAAAGAGCGATAGCAGAGATGCCAAGAAACAGGCTGAATAGGGTGTAAGAGATGTAAATTGAGGCTTGTGGAGGATACGGGAGACTGCACGCTGGTGCTGTGTTTATTACAGGTGCTGGTGGAGCATGATGGCGTAGAGTGACAATGGAACGAGTCGTTGTCTGTGTACAAGGATATGTTTCATCTCTTCATGGTGTAGCGCAGCCTCGTGTGGGAGACTGCACTCTGGAGTTGTGCTTTATGCAGGTGATACTGGAGCATGATGGTGTAGAGTGATAACGGCATTAGTGGTTATCTGTGTACAAGGATGTGTTTCATCTTTTCATTGTGGAGCGCGGCCTTGTGTGGGAGACCGCACTATGGGCTGTTCTTGTTGCAGGTGTTGGTGGAGCGTGATGGCGAGGAGTGGCAGCGGCACGAGTGGTTGTCTGTTTACAAGGATGTGTTTCATTTCTTCATGGTGGAGCGCAGCCTTGTGTGGGAGACCGCACTATGGGCTGTTCTTGTTGCAGGTGTTAGTGGAGCGTGATGGCGAGGAGTGGCAGCGGCACGAGTGGTTGTCTGTTTACAAGGATGTGTTTCATTTCTTCATGGTGGAGCGCGGCCTTGTGTGGGAGACTGCACTCTGGTGCTGTTCTTGTTGCAGGTGTTGGTGGAGCATGATGGCGAGGAGTGGCAGCGGCACGAGTGGTTGTCTGTTTACAAGGATGTGTTTCATTTCTTCATGGTGGAGCGCGGCCTTGTGTGGGAGACTGCACTCTGGTGCTGTTCTTGTTGCACATGTTGGTGGAGCATGATATCGAGGAGTGGCAGCGGCACGAGTGGTTGTCTGTTTACAAGGATATGTTTCATCTCTTCATGGTGTAGCGCAGCCTCGTGTGGGAGACTGCACTCTGGAGTTGTGCTTTATGCAGGTGATACTGGAGCATGATGGTGTAGAGTGATAACGGCATTAGTGGTTATCTGTGTACAAGGATGTGTTTCATCTTTTCATTGTGGAGCGCGGCCTTGTGTGGGAGACCGCACTATGGGCTGTTCTTGTTGCAGGTGTTGGTGGAGCGTGATGGCGAGGAGTGGCAGCGGCACGAGTGGTTGTCTGTTTACAAGGATGTGTTTCATTTCTTCATGGTGGAGCGCAGCCTTGTGTGGGAGACCGCACTATGGGCTGTTCTTGTTGCAGGTGTTAGTGGAGCGTGATGGCGAGGAGTGGCAGCGGCACGAGTGGTTGTCTGTTTACAAGGATGTGTTTCATTTCTTCATGGTGGAGCGCGGCCTTGTGTGGGAGACTGCACTCTCGTGCTGTTCTTGTTGCACATGTTGGTGGAGCATGATATCTAGGAGTGGCAGCGGCACGAGTGGTTGTCTGTTTACAAGGATATGTTTCATCTCTTCATGGTGTAGCGCAGCCTCGTGTGGGAGACTGCACTCTGGAGTTGTGCTTTATGCAGGTGATACTGGAGCATGATGGTGTAGAGTGATAACGGCATTAGTGGTTATCTGTGTACAAGGATGTGTTTTCATCTTTTCATCGTGGAGCGCGGCCTTGTGTGGGAGACCGCAATATGGGCTGTTCTTGTTGCAGGTGTTGGTGGAGCGTGATGGCGAGGAGTGGCAGCGGCACGAGTGGTTGTCTGTTTACAAGGATGTTTCATTTCTTCATGGTGGAGCACGGCCTTGTGTGGGAGACTGCACTCTGGTGCTGTTCTTGTTGCAGGTGTTGGTGGAGCATGATAGCGAGGAGTGGCATCGGCGCGAAGGGTTGTCTTTGTAGAAGGATGTGTTTCATTTCTTCATGGTGGAGCACGGCCTTGTGTGGGAGACTGCACTCTGGTGCTGTTCTTGTTGCAGGTGTTGGTAGAGCATGATAGCGAGGAGTGGCAGCGGCGCGAATGGTTGTCTGTGTAGAAGGATGTGTTTCATTTCTTCATGGTGGAGCGCGGCCTCGTGTGGAGCGACAAGCTCAAAACTCTCGCAGCCAGGCCGGCACTCGTAAGTGTATTTATTGCTGGCTAATAGTATCATGTGGTTAAAGTCGGAATTTGTGTATAGAAGCATAGTAACGATGGTATCGAATACAGAATTCTGAATCATGAATGTTTCTGCTTAACATTGTATTAATCAACTGTATTGTTATAAAAATTAATGAGTCTATCGTAAATGATTATCGAATGTAATTTAATTTCGGGCGAAAGGAATGGTTAAAATACAGTAAAAACAAAAATAGTTATTTAATATAGAAGTGAATTTCTGTTAAATAAAATATATTATGTACTAAAGAACTCGAAAATGTGTAAGGATCTTAAAAATACAAAAAGAAGAATCCAATGAAAACCTAATATTTAGTTATTTTTAATTTAAATAAAAATCACGTGATGTCTAAAATAGTGCAGTGTCTATCGAACTCTTTAATCAGTTGAGTAATTTATTTTTTACCGTATTTTAAATCTTATTTTTTACTTGTACGTCACCCGTTTGATTTTTATTTCGTTCGTTTGAAGTTTTAATTTTGCTGTAATTTTGGTACATAGTTAACTGAACCATTGTAAAAATCGTTAAAAAAAATCCGAAGGTTTTATATACATCACAATTTTGAATTAAATTATTTTCTACTAATTGTTTTGCCCTTGCTTTTAAATTAGTTCATTAATTGCTCAAGTTGCCCATTCAACATTTCTGTCTTTAATATTTATTTAATGATATTCCTAGCACTGTATTTTATTATTTTATTTGAACATCCATTATTCTAGTTATGTTGCAGATCCAATATACTTGTATTTTTTGTGTGAATGCCGTCTTCTAGACAGTGACTATTCGTGTTCAGGAAACCTTTTATAGTGTCCACATAACTTTATTACAAACCAAATTAATACACGCTGTAACTTCATTTCAAACTACGAAGATTATTAATTTTTTGGCATAGCAATATATTTAAAGTAAACCAGCATGAAACAGAATTATTGTGACTTTTGAAAATAAAGCTTTAGAAAGTTTTATTAAGATTTTTAGAATAAAAACTTCAAAACAATTTTAGATTACGTTAATATTATTATTTGCCATAATGCGTGTAGTGCAGTTTTTACTGTGTAAGCAGCACAATTTCTTTTTATCTGCAATGGAGTCATGTTGGTATACTTTCCAAAGTCTGCTGGTCGGCCGTAATTTGAACAGTGTAATTGATCTGGGCACACTGTTGAACTTTATGCGTCTAAATATGGCGACCTGGTTTTAGGGGCACATTATGAATGTTCCCGACCTCCACACCAAAGTTTACCTATATTTCACTGGCTGTATGTACCTTAGTCGTTTGGTTTTACCCCTGACTCGCATTCGGGAGGTCGTGGATTCTTTACCGACCGTCAGCACTGAATGTAGCTTGCCCCCAGGTGTTTTCCTACTTGATTACTGACAAATTTATGCTCCGGTTCGTTAATAAAAAGAATATGATTTTTCTGTTTTAAGTGCGCATTTTAAACTCTGTATTGTAAGTTCGACACATTGCTGTAGATCTGATGTTCCTTAAGCTTATTGAAACTTGATTTTGTTATTTCGTCGTTTAGAATTTTATAACAGTGGCAGATACTGTTAGAAAAGAGCAAATAAATAATATAACGGTTGGTTGTGTAACTGCGTCTGTGTAAAGATGCAATGTATGTAAATGCAGCTCTTTCATATGCCACTATGATGTTTGGCGGCATTCAAAGGAAAAAATAGTAGTAGTTAATTAAATTCATTTTATATAACGAACTCTTTCAGCTACATGCCGCATAGTTCCCCCTGTAAGTTTAAGTTGATGCTGTTTAAATATGGCATCCGCAGAAACTATCGCTAGCTCTGAATGTAGATATGGAGTTCTTATTTGTAATTAAATGAAAAAACTAAAGCTAGTCAGCTAATTAATTTACGTAAGATAAAATTCAAATTTTATACACACAGAAATACTTTTATCTTTCCCTTTCGGCAAAAATTTGCCTTTGCCTAAATAATAATAGCAAAAAAAACTACTGTTTCATACGAGGATTAAACTGGTCCGACATCGGCACGAGGGTCAAATTGGTTTGATATCGACACTAGGGTTTTGGTCCGATAAGTAAAAACACAAAGTTCTGAAATGGACCAGTCCGTCACCAACCTCTTGCTACACCCTCACTACTTCCCTGGACCTCAGTATGCAGCGTCGTCCTATGAACACTCGGCAGTGACAAGCTTCGCTGTCGAGGTCGCCCAACTCTCAGCCACAATCTCAGTACCATGGACTCTGTGCACTGGATCACTCGCTCGCTCACTTGGCACAACTGGCCCCTACTGACTCACTTGGATACGAGGAGACACTTCAGATCATTCTGCTCTGCTCTGCAACTCCGTATGACATGTGCCAGAAACTTGTCGAGATTACTCAACACTCTTATCGTCCAGTCGTAGCGATACATGTCTGCGCCTGGTAGTTGCGTGCCCGGCTCTTCTGTTGGAGCCCGATTTTTGAAACTATCGAAATTATTATTCTAGCGTAATGGCCCGATATTTCCATTCCATTCCATTACTGAGTGTTGGAATGTCAAAATTCGTGTGTTTTTATTATTATTATTATTATATAAAGGATGGTCATAGTGACTGTTGGAATTAAATGTATCGGTTTTTAAAAGAAATGCTATCACAACTTGTCATTCTTGCATTTCGTGTGTCGTCAATGACGCTAAACCTATCGCGTTAAATCTGTTGGGAGTAACAAAATAAATTTTAAAATACTTAAATTTGTATATTATTTATTACTCGATAAGACGTTCCAATTTCCACTTTAAAAAATACAAAAATTACAGAAGGCATAGGGCTTATACTACACAGGTATATTAAGGAAGTTAGTGTCTGTGTCTGAAAATACACGTTTACAGGGCATGGGTGATACATATGAATTCTGCATAATTTATTTCCCGGATGGTTTCGTTTTTTAAAAGAATTTATACTTTATATAACTGCGCCACTTGTTACCAAAGGAAAATAATCTAAATCGTGAAAACTGCAAGTTAACTCATCATAACTAGACAGCATTACACACAATTAAGAAAATATTTAAAACTAAATTTCACTTCAATTTAGTTTTGACTGAAATTCAAAAACATAAAATTTTTCAATATATATATTTTTTAATAAATGCAGATAAAAAACATTTTTGTATAAACTTAAAACTATAATTACAACCACCCCGTATTAGACTATAGTTACGAAGTTCATATATGATATCTCGTGTTTTAATAGGTTTTTGGATGTAAAAATTTAGTAATTATTTTAATTAATTTCAATTAAAGAAAGAATCATATTTACTAACTCTAACTAATAATAAGATCCAGATAGCTAAAAAATTATAATTTATATTTTGCTATTGTAAATATAAACCTTAATTAAAATTTGATAACTTCCTATCAATGGCTATGCATGTTTTACTTGTAAGCTTATGTTATAATGTAAATGCTAACTGCTTTTGACAATTGGTTTTTCTCTAAAATTAGTTAGATTTAATACGGGTTCTGAATGTCCCAGATAACATTTACACTCTTTGAATGGGAATAACGAAGAAACTTTTAAAGACAATATGATGGGACTGCTTGTATTGGGCATCCTTTGGAACAATGTTGGATGCATGCAAATGTTAACAACAGTTACAAATGTTTAAATGTCCGCCATCAGTAGCAAGACATTGTCTGCAATGCTGTAGAACAAAACGACAAACAGTAGATATGTATTCCATGGGAATGGATTCACAGGCGGTCTCAATCTTAGTGACGATCGCTTTGTAACATACACAATGTTCTTCAGAGTTCCCCGTAGAAAAATCGTAACAGTTAAATCTGGAGACCTGGGTGGATACTCAACACTTACTCGTCGCGCTATCCACGTCTTAAG
The DNA here is from genome assembly GCA_029891345.1 of Dryococelus australis. Taxonomy (NCBI): domain Eukaryota; kingdom Metazoa; phylum Arthropoda; class Insecta; order Phasmatodea; family Phasmatidae; genus Dryococelus; species Dryococelus australis. The sequence goes on along the minus strand of CM056996.1, from coordinate 231,187,160 downwards.
AATTTTTTTATCTTTGAGCGACCCTACATTTCGATGGTAATGTGGCGGTGCACCATTCCGCTGGGAAAAAAAAACAATCTTCATCTGGGTAGAGTTGGTGGACAGCTGGCACATTGTTTTCCTGCAACATGGTATGGTAACTTTCGCCTGTCACTATTCGGTCAAATAATAATGGCCCCCCTTGAATCCTCTGGCAGACCTACATCACCACACTGTTAACTCAGGAAGATTAACTGCTGACTCTACTACACTGGCCCAGTACACACGGTTGTCGCGGTTGACATTTTCATTCATTTTAAAGTTTGCCTCAGCGGACCAAACAATCGCGTCAGTAAATGTTCGTTCTCGTTGCACTTGTTCGCAACTCATATGAAAAATCCTACACACCTATCTGGGTTGCCTTCGTTCATAGTGTGGAGTAATGTGGGGATGTGGGAATGTAACTTGTTTTAAAATGTGATGGATGTAGTGTGAGCGAAGGGCTTTTATGATATAAAACGCAAGAGTAGCACAAGTGCCCATTTGATTAACTAGGGAAGGAGTCTCGAAGGGAGGGATACTAATTGGAGCTATCTCTCCGAGGTTATTTCAGGTTTCCCCCATCCCCTCCGAACCCATCGCTCATTGTGTGGTGTGCTATGATTGGCCAAAGGCTTACATCCCCTCCCCTCCCCTCCTTTACACATCAGGGGTGTGCTGTTATTGGCTGTTGGTTGAGGGTGGGATTACCCCTCCACCCCAGCGAGATGTGCTGTGATTGGCTGCGGGTTGAGGCTGGGAAAAACCGGTACAAGGGACATTTGTGAGACCACTGGTACTCTGATGACCCTGTCTGGCGGGCTGCTGTCGGCTGAATTGCCGCGAGGATGAGAGCTCTTGCGACAGAAGTGGGTGCGGTACTCGAGTCTATTACCATCGAGGGTAATTAGGTGCAATGAGTAATTACATAGTAAGTACACATGTTCACTCTTCGGCTGCCGAACTGCAAATGGGGATGTTGGAAGGGGTGAGGTGTTTGGTTCAACAACCGATGAGAGTAAATATATGCAATAAGTATACGTACAATAAATAATACGTAATTAAGTATGTGCAATTAGAGTAAGTAACGAGAGCAAATACTAATTATCAGAGTAATTGCACAGTTACCAATGATAATCACAAGCACTGAGACACTAATTACATGTCCGCTCACTACCATTACCCATTGACTGACCTGAGTTTCACTAATATCGTGTAATTATATCTCCCGACCAGTCATGCGCTACAGCCCAGCGGGAACAGAGAGCGCCACCTCGCCCTACTCGACCTGGCTTGCTGCTCCACTAGCCCGCGCAGCTTCGGTTGCCAGGCGCAAGTCAACGGCTCACCTCACGCAGACACTATTATTAACATTTCAGTAAAGTATTATGTGGTGTTGAAAAATAAACATTCCATCAAAACCCTGTGTAAGTTATTTATCATTCTACGCCATCTCGTAAAATGTTACCTCTAAAAATATGCAGTAATAAAAGTTAGAAACACTTTTCTCGAGCGTTTAACATATAAGTTACCAGTAACCCATATTAATGATACTATCATTTTACAATGCATGTTTCCAACACCATTTACAAAAAGGTGATATTAAATGAAGTGTTATACTGCCTGCCATGCTTTTGTATGTAATCCCGCTTTCCCACTTTCTCTACTTGCTCTGAATTAATCATGTTTCATCATAGTAGTGCTTTAACTTGGAGCGCTGGGACTTGCGAACTGGCTACTATAGGTAACATTCAACACATCGCATCTCCGAGCACGTGCGACCACAGCTGGGGAGACAGACGTTATGTTCTTTTTATCCTCGCACGCCGCTCGTGTCACCCTCTTTCGTCTACAGAGGTTCCCGAGATACCAGCAGCTGGCTCCGCTGCCTGTGGTAAAATGAGTAATTCGAAATATCTCTGCTGGGGCAACACCAATCAAGGAACTCCCCCTGTCATCACTCTTTTTCTCTCTCCCCCGCTCACGCTCTCTCCATCGCCACCCTCGTTGGCTTCTCTGGGCCCGAAGCCCTGCCTCGCTTCATTCTCCGCAAACGTGAAGTATTCGTCCAACCTCCAGTAATGCACGCCGGCCTTCAGTGTCTCTATACAACTATAGTCCATTCCCCATTGGAAGCAACTTTCTCGGAGCCCTGTTAAATATCTACTTGCAGGCCCGTTTCGTATCCTTCCGCAAAATGTAAACAAACTTTGCCATGCGACTGCCATGTAGCATCTGTCAAAATCAGTGTTTACATGCCATTGTGTGTGTACATGTGTTCGTATACTTTGGCAAAACCTAAAAATAAACACGGAACTGCGACTTCTACTTTTATACCTGTCAAATGTGTAGTTTACTGTTTACAGCTTTTCAAAGAATTCTGTCTTTGGTCTATTTCAAAAAACATATCGTACGAATATTCACAGTTTAGGCCTATAGCATTATTTAGGTCAGCTTTATGACCTAAATACTATCGTTCTTACTGTTACGTTACGTTAACATATTTGTTTTCCACGACATACCACATTACACGTAATGCACGTTAATATTTTTCCGCGACCGTGTTAAACATTGTTACAACTGCGGGGTAATGAACTGTAGTATTTAACTTTTTTATTATTGATATGTGTTGGGTTATTTCTTTAAAAGGACGGCCTCAGTTCGAATAACGAAGGAATAGACAGTCCAGCGAAAAAGTGGCATTAAAATCAAGCACGCAACTCGTGTCGCTCATTTTTTGTCATAGAAACTTAAAGTATAGCGCTGAATATGCACTCAAATAAGTCTACCGTAACTTTTATTCCTCTCATATTTATATGTTTTGCTACTTACTGTGTATTAGGTTTATTGAAATTTATTGGGGCTGTGCTTGGTTATTTTGTTGGGATTGGTGGTAAATCACGTTACACGACTGTGTTTCAAACACCCAGGGCAAAGGTACAACGTTGTAATAAATAAACATGCGTGGATGTAAATAAATAACTTCGTCTAAAAACAGTTCACATCAAATATTTGAAATCACGCACACACAGATCCAGCGTAACTATCACCAAACAGCCACGCCACGCTATTTCACACGCAGCGGTTAACGAAACACACCATAACAGTATATTTATTACTGCTGCGGAAACACAGATTTATCACAACATCGTAACTTGCTAAGGTAGGTTTAAAAAACACAACGTCTACAAACGTGATGTAATTTGAAGAAATTTTTCGGAGTAAGTATAATTTACGTTTCGTTTGGTAAAACAGTAACATGCCATGTCATGGCTCGCCACGTCTGCCAACTTCACTTTGTTTCTGCCCCGCCATCATATTGTTTAAATATATTAACATAAGTATTCAAACATTAAAAAACATGTACAATTATGCTACGTACTAGCGAAGTGAAACTTCCCGAGTGTGAAACAGACGAAGACAGAGAGAGCGACCAAGCTCACTCAGCAGACAGTTGCTTCAAGATTGCTCTCGCTCGATAAAACAACACCTTACCATTACGACCTACTCACGATATTTTCCGCTGTTATTTTAAACTGTAAAAATGAGATATGTTGCCATTGGGGCTACCTAAATATTTGAATATTTCAAAAGGCACCGTTTAATTTACAAATAGTATACTAAAAAACTAGGTTCAAATAATATTTTAACTGTGAACTATTTCTTACCGGTCGTTGCCAACACGTCGCTGCTCTCGCTGTTGTTAATTCATATTTAAAAAGAAATAAATATTACAAGTTATAGAAGATGTTACGGTAAAGTTTCATTTATTCAATAATACAGTACTCTAAAGTTAATCATAGTGATATATTTGTGGAATACAGGTTATTGAAAAAACAGGTTGACATCTTTTGCCTAGAGTGTTTTTTTCAAAGGCTGATTTTCATAAATCGCTTCCAATCGGGAATGGACTATACAGGGTTTGCCTGAGATTGTTACATAATTGGGCACCCATCCACAAAGTTTGCTCGGTTGTTGTCACCCAGTTAGAATCTCGTAGGGTCACCTCTTGTGGCTATAACAGCAGCCACCCTGTCTGGCATGCTCTCTACGAGTGTTTGCAGGATATCCACGGGGATTCGTCGCCATTCCTCTTGCAACCATTCCATGAGTTGAGCAATGGATTTTGGCCGCGCCTGACGAGCCCTCACCCGGCGATCCAATTCGTCCCAAAGACGTTCTATAGGGTTGAGGTCGGGGCTCTGGGCTGGCCAGTCCAATCGGCGAACATTGTTGTCGGTGTACCACTGCATAGTAGCCCTTGAAAAATAGCACCTGGCATTGTCATCCTGGAAGTAACACGGGTTCATTCAGTAAAAAACGCCACAATGTTGGGAGCATTTCATTATCCAGAATGTTGCAATAGGCCTCTGTGTTCATGCTACCACGGACAAACACCAGCGGTCCGCCGTCGAAGGCTATGAAACACAAGTCACCTGACGTACTGAATTACCTATCTTCACGTGTGCCCAATTACTTTTTGGTATATAGTGTATTTGTTTTAAGCATACTTCTACTTAGATGTCTCTTAAGTTTTTCATTCTACGAGTTGTGCTAACATATATTTCAAGTTTAAAAATTTTTAAAGTATCTTTAGGAAGTAAATTACTATTAGTGTTAAAAAAATTCTCCCACATTGTATACATGTTGGTAGGCTTAAACAAGGCGTTAAGAAGTCGTTTAATCATTGATTCGAAACCTGCTGAAGATAATGAGACTTTTTAAACATATAATTGCATAAAGAGTAATTAAAAATTGCACAATGAATAAATAACAAGAGAAATCACTAACACTAACTACAGACCCGAAGAGCTAACAAACATAATGCTTAGTATTAATATATAAAGTGAAATTATATTTTTAAAAGTCCTACTATAACTTTGGAGCCAGACTCGCTTTGCATGATACAAATGGTGTTTGTCAACGTTAATAAATGAAAGTGTAACAGTGGGGCACAAACTACGATAATCAGTGGTATTAACTAGTAACACATCCTGCGTATACCGGTTTGTATAACACATTATTTAGTTCTTAATAGTTTGAAATTTGAATCTTGGGTGCTGCATTTCGGATCACGGAAAACGAAAACTCTAGGCAGGGTGTGTTGTGAATGGCTGATAAGTTCTCTTCGCGTAATAATAAATTAATAATTACCAAGCATATCTACATATTGTATAACTAGCGTGAGTAATTACACATCCTACCTGGGTCAATGCTCATTTCAACTGGCCCAAGATTTGCTAATATGTTGTAATATATACCAATCAAGCTGTAATTATCGAGGAAACGGCAGATCGGGCAGCAAACGATATGTCTTACCAGTACCTATTTCAGTCTGACTTCATTTCCCGTCACGCGAACCTTCCTCTAGAGATGTTTACCACTGCCAAAGACACCACACACGCCGGCAGATCATCGAGCAACAGAACAGGGGATAGTTATCCCCAGCCACTCCCGTTTTCAGTCAGGCTGATTGCAGCAGGCAACACGTTAACATTGCTCTACACGCCCTCCGAACTTCACAGAGGTCCGCGAGACAGGTTTGACTGGGAGTCAACACAAACCTCCAAAACCAGTCATCTCTGATAAGTTATCACAAATAAAATTGCCTTAAACATATTTAATTCAAGTTGTTAATTATAAAAAAAAAAATCTTTTCAGTATTAAATTTTCCCTAAGTTAATACATAACAAAATTAAAATAAAGTAAAACACAAAATGACTCACTTCACTCAAAACAAGCTTTCCCCATCATGCTACGAAAGCCAATTGCCAATATTGTTCTATGGTAAAAGCAAACGTTCATTGTTACCATTCTTTTTCCTACATATACCAAACAGGTTTTCATTTCAGATAACAAAATTCCACAGCTCGTGAAAATATTTTGCTACATACACTAATATTCCGTCATTGTTTAAATTTGTCATATACCCCCAACAATTTCAGAAATCGCCCCAGCACTAACATCAAACATTCCATTCTCAAAACATTATTCCCTCACAAGAACTCATACTGGAAAACCGCAGAGCAGGATTGTAAACACATATACATTCGACAAAACCTTTGTGTAAACAATAACAACTACCACCCAAATATTTAAAAAAAATATCTTTATCTTATCACAATTCAAACCAAACAACCATTACACCAAATAAAAAACAATATAATCGCATGCATGTTTATTACAGTCTTAAAAACAATATATAAGAATACAGAAATACAAAAATAGCCACAATTGTATACATATTTCATGAAAAACAAACACTACTGCATTACATTGCACTAATATTTCACTATATGTATCACTAATAGCTCATTGTTCCTTTGTGCATTGCTATTCTTGAACAAACGTTGACATATTCAACATCGGTATACTTTCAATTGAGGATTCTTGAAACAAGTCATCATTTCATGTCGCCGCACATAACGATATGTGGTAAATGATTTTCCACAGAAATGGCATACAGGTTTTGATTCCCGTTGAAGCATTACCTATACATACTTCACTATGCTTTACTAATGTGGAATTTTTTGTAAATATGCGCCAACAGGATGCACAGCAATATCAAATACTCAGGATTCCTTATACATCTATGTTTTTCATGACGATGTATATTGCGACTATGCTTAAATTTTGTATAACAATACTGACACTGAAATCCAGGCGATGGTTCACTCGTTATAGGACTAAAACTGCATCTCATACCATGTAGGTATAGTTCATCACTAGTATCAAGCAAACATATTTATAACATCGATGTAGATGGCAAATAGGTTTACTGCGACATTTTTGTTCATGAGAATGTAACTTTCCCTCTTCGAGGTACTCCTTTTTACAATAACAACACGTTTGTTTCTATTTCATTGTTTGCTGCGGAGTTTCTTCTGAAGAGCATGTATCACTGCCGAGGGTATAGTGTGTGGATGATGGTATTATTTTCCTGTGTGTTTGCTAGTGCATAATGTAATGTTTTGTTGGAATAATTTGCTTGAATATTTCATAGGGATGCTCGTATGATTACTTTGTTGTCCTGGATGGTATGAAGTGAAGTGTTTAGTATATCCGATATGGTTTAATGTAGTGTAGTGTAAGTAATGATTGATGTTATGGTTTGTTAATGTATGTGGGGTAACACATGATAATAATATTTTGATTGTAACAAACCGTAGAAATAGCTGTTTTGTCTGTTTATTTTAGCAGCTAATATGATATGACATCAAATATTATGAGTTCGTTTAAACATTTTTTGATGTGTAATTGGAGGTTTGGGATGTATAGTTGGATGATATGTCATTAATTATGATTGGGGGTTGGGAATGCTGGCCTACATATTTAATTAATAATATGATGTTAGGGGTGAGATCTCTGTTTCTAGCAAATGAAACATAGACTTCAAGGATGTAGGAAAAGAAATTAATATATAAATTTAAAAATTGGTAATAATTTTTGTAATGTTATAAAGTTATGATAGTATTGCAAATTTATAAACTGGTGCATAGCTTTGTTGCTGTTAGTTTACTCAGAGTGTTAGTTTCAAGGGATATTATAAAATTTCCAGCAATGTTTCTATGCGCTTGCTCCCCGATGAACGATACACATTGATGACATATATAACTTTCATCGTAATTTATAGCTGTTATATTATGTGATAAGTAAAATAATGATACACTTGTATAAAGAAATTGAAACATTTTTAGTGTGAATGGTATATATTTAGAGTGTTAATTTTAAATTGACATTTACTAGGTATGTCTATAATGTAATTGTTTCTAGTTTTGATCTCGAGCTAACACACTACATCTGGAATGCGAGATGGAGCATTTCATTAGCGATGATAATTGAAAGAGATATTACAAGCCCTGTAAATGTAATGTTAATTGCTAAGGTGGTAAGATAGATTGTGTTATTTGGTATGAATGCTTTGATGGTTGGTTTCGGTAGTGTATTTCAAGATGGTTTCTTGATTACGTCTGCTCGTATGGTTTTACTAGTAGAGTATATGCTTGGTCAATTTCTTCAATCGCTTAAATATTTTATGTGAAATATTGTGTGTTTGTTTGTCTCTTTGTAAGTGCATTTCACCTATATCTAAACGTACTTGCTCGTAATTATAATAAAATGTTTGCTAGTAGTGGGTAAAATGTTTGCTACTAGGGCATCATTTTTGCTAGTCAGGGTAAAATGTTTGCTTGTAGGGCAACTGCTACACTACAGCCACGTTACTGAAACCTGCAACAAAAAACTTGGTTAGTTTGCCAACATTCTGGCACCGGTTTCACATCTCTATCTTATATATAGCGGGTATCAATACAATTTTTAATCATGGAAAGACCTTTCGGACATTGTGTATAATGTAACACATGAATGCGTAAGACGTATATTTTTTATTTATTTTCACAAGATTCGGTGTGTGTATGTGTTTTCGTATGTTTGGTTAATGATTTAAATGACAGCTACATTTTAATTGAAACCAATTGTGAATGAATTTTGGTACAGCTCGTAATAATCCATGATTTTATTTTATGTAAATTCTTGCAAAGAGATATGCAAGTTGTTCAATTGGGAAGACATTTCATTTCACGTAGGCAGAGAGAGTGGCAACGAGCGTGAACTTTTTACTAAGTTCATATATATTGATGTGACGTAACAGGCTGCGTTACCTCAGACCAATCAGAATATTAGGATACAGTGGAGTTAGCATTAAATGGACGGACGCTAATAATTCTGATAAATGGAAGGTTGGCAACTTGCTGGGATTCTGTCAGGACTGGACGAAACTGAGCAAAGAGACACCAGGGTTCCTGCTGCAGATCTGCGAGCACGCAGGACATTTAATTCAAATGAATCCGAATAATATCGTTTTTGTACTGAAGTAGTAGTTTGATAGCGCAGCTAAGGTATGCCTGCATATACCTACCCTGAGATGCGGTCTAGTGGTTTTCTTTGGCTGATGCATTATATATAAAAACTTAATAGCACGTGTGACGTGGCCGGCTACTGCATTTAAATCACACTGATTACTGGGCACCCAAAAGAAGTAGGTATGTATCCATACACTCATCTGCGACACTTTTTGATACGTTGATTGCAAAGTAGAATATTTAATTTATTTGTATCAAATCTAGCAGCAACCTCCTGCAGTGTCCCTCACCTAACCTGTAGCTAAATGTAAGTAATAATATGTTTCAGAAACAAAGTGAAGAATCCAGTTCACTGTAAAGTCAGTAGTACGACAAGCATACAGGTATATTTGAAGAGGGGGATGTGAATACCGCGAGTTGTAAGACCGAAAACACATTTTCAGCTAAAGAATTTTGTTTCTCTCATGCATCATGATTCAGATTGTACCGATAATGAATTTCTTGATTAATATAATTTTCAGGTTTCAAAATAATATACTAGCTGCCCGCTGATTATGTACAGTAGCAATTGGGTGGCGCAAGATTGGTGTGTGCGTGTGTGTGTGTACATGTACGTGTGTGTGTGCGCGCATTCGCGTCGTCTCCAGGGCGGATGAATAATGTTCCTGAGAGTTGTTTGCAAGTACACCAGGCCACCACTCGCCTGTTCCCGGCGGCTTTTAAAGCCTTTATGACGCACCTTCCTTCTTAGTCCCTGCATGGTCTGGCTGTGTATCACTCGCCCCGAGGTTGTCCGCTGCAGCTACACGCAGTTTAAACTAAAGGAAGTCGACGTCCTCTCCGACGCTGTGTTTCTCCTTAACTCGAGGCTACATTCGAGCTGGCACCAAGTAAGGTGCCCTTGTGGCCTCCGGTGCGATACAAAGTGTTTCGACCCAAGTTAGGAATAAAGGGAGGAAACAAGGTTAAAACGCTATTGCCAAAGCAAGATATACGAGCCGGACAGCCACCATCAGAATTACAACCACGCAGTGTATTACTTTCTGGATTGTATCCGGTTAAACCTAAAAATTACGTGCTAGGCCTAATTAGTATTCATTATTATACTTTAATATCATTTTTGACATGATTTATTTTGTTTTGTAGATTATATAAATTATTTGTTTTGAAACAAGTGTCTATAATAATTTTTTTATACTATTTTTATTTGTCCGTATATTTATAAGTAGGGGGAGCATGTATGTCTGACTATGCTAGGGAGTCGCTAGTGGCATAAGGAACATTTGTGTTGGAGTGCTGGAGAGAGGGAGCCTAATTGGAAGCATCCTTTAACCTGGGAAACAGATCAGCCCCCCTAACCCCTTCACCGGAGAGGTGGGTTGTGGTTGACTGACAGGTTCTCCAACCCCTTCTGAGGTGTGCTATGATTGGCTTTTGCGTGTAGGGGTATCTTTTCGGTGGACAAAGCGCACAAGCGACATTTGTGGGGCTTTGGAATTTTTCGATGGAGTCTGGAGGGCGAGAGGATAGAGTAGGGTAAGGGAGGTGTAGGGTTGGACCAGAAGGATTGAGGAGGCGGTCAGCCATCGGTTCGAGCCCCGTCGAAGGTAATAGGCGTAATTAGTGCATAAATACCATATAATGAATAAATAAAATTGCGCAATGAACAATCATGCATACCGAGACTAATGAATATAACCTACTGAGAGTAAGTACGTATAATGAGTAAGTACATGTACCGAGAGAGGAATTACACACCAAGTACACATGTTTACCCATCAGCTGCCGAAACACAACTGACGAGAGTGGTAAGGTGCTCCTAGGTTCGAGCCCTGTCGAAGATAATTAGACATAATTAGAGGTAAGTAATGCATAATGTGTTATTGTATAATGAGTAATTGCATAGTTACTAAGTACACTTACCTAAAGTAATTGTGCACTGAGAGTAATTACATGGTAATTACGCACTAAGTATAGCTCTTACCCCGACCACTGCTCATTCGCAACTGAGGTGTGAATCGCCAATATGTGCATTATACATCTGCCATCTTGGTTGGTTTCGATTCCCACCGATGGTAAGTGAAGCATAATTACATTTATATTGGTCTACTACCTGATTCGATTCCTATCGAGAATAATTAAACTGTAATTATATTTGTACTGGACCAGTCCTCAGTTCAAATACCATCGAGGGTAAGGAAAACACAAATATATTTATACTGACCTAAACATTGCTCCGATTTCCATTGAGGGTAATTAATGCTTAAGTACGTTTGTATTGGGTTAGTCCTTGGTTCGAATCCCATCAAGGTTAAAACATAATTATATTTATACTGAGATAGTCCTTAGTTCGACCCCCGTAATTCAAACATAAATACATTTATACTGACATAGTCCTTAGCTCAAATCCTGGCGAGGATAATTACATGTGTACCGAGTTACTCCTTGGTTCGACTCCTGTCAAGGGTAAGTAAATCGTAATAAAATAATACACATACCATAGAAGGTAATTAAAGCATAATTACAGAAGGTAACTACATTTGAGCAAGTACTTCTAATTACACATCCAACCTCTACGACAGCTAATACCATACTGAACTCCATGACAGATTTATAACCTCCCAAAAAATAGTTCAAATTCATTGCATGTCGAGAGTAAACATGTAAAGATATATAGGGATGAAGTACACATCCGAACAGCTTGAAACCTGGGAGCAGATTGAATGAAAAACACTAACAACTTTTCATTATACCCCCACCCACCACCTGGAAAGTCAAATAATGGGAAATGTTGTAAAAAGTAATGTAGACTTTGCCAAACATTGTGTCAAACCTTTAATCGAGGTATATCGTTTAAATAATTATACCACAATCGCATCGATATCGTGTCAGAATACGTCACCCAAGAATAAATACCAAGGTACTGACAAACGCCTAGTGACTATTCCTTAACCCCAGGCAAGAGAATTGGCATCTTTCCTGCTAGGAGCTCTGTGCAGCACAGAAACTCAGTCAACTGGCAGACACAAGAGATGCAACACTGAGGCCACTCCCTGAAGAATGGCGGAAAGGGGTCGGAAGGACGAGGGGCGAGCTTAGTTCCATTGAATGCCGACCGGTGTGCGGATATCGTGATGAGGAGTCGAGGAGATGCCAATCCATCTCCAGCAGCCTAAGCTAAGACATCGGGACCCTCTCTCAAAGGGTAGGTGAGACAGGGCGAGGATGGCAGTTTCACCACTCGGGACCTCTCCCGCACCCATCTCTATGTCTAGCACACAACACCTTCTGCTTGTGAGCTGGCGAGCAGGGTAAGGGAATATACACTGCGAAGAAGTGTGCATGAATCTCCAGTGAAGCGGAAATAGCATCTTGCGAGACACACTCCTAGATTAATGTGGAATCCTGCCACGAAACTTAATTTGATAATTGCAATGTTAATTTAAAATGTGTGTGTGTGGGTGTGTACACCAATGATCGGTAGTGGATCAAGATGGTTGAATCTTCGCAATCGGTAACACGATGTTACAAATGAAATTCCTAACACATTCCTAATTGGAGTACGCCAATAAAAGCGTAAAACAAAAAAAAAGCATTACAATAATATTTTAAGTATTCACATATTAACATTAAAATAAATTACATCATTTTATTACTTCGAATGAATTAATCGTTTCAGCCAGAACAGTAACGAATCCGTACGATTGAGTTAGGAAGTTGTGGAAACCAAATGCTGATAACATTCAAAGCATCATTCTATGTTAAATTTAATATTTGTTGTTACCATACTTATTTTTCCATGTATTAAGCAGGGATTCAATTCAGAAAACAAAATCTGTAACCCAACAATTTTCGTCAAGTGACACACTGTAGGTCTATAGAGATATAAACATTTATGTATGTGTTGCCACATCCTACAACACAAACATGAACATATCATACTATGTACTCTAATACTTCTTAATAAGTAATTTTTAAATCACTTTCCATCCCCAAGTTCTGGAGGTGACCACGCCCCCAAACCTCGCGGACAGCTCATTCCATTCCCAACTGATATTTCCTCACAAGAACTCTTAGTGCAAAGGACAGAGGTGGACTGTGACCATATATCCATTCAGCAAAACCAGAACATCCATGTTTAATCAATTCAATAAAAACTAACGCCCCACTATTATTTTTAAAAATCCTTTATATACCCTTTCATACATCAAACCAACCAACAATCTCACCAAATAAAGAAAACGATGTCACTGTCTCGTACTGTGTATGTTCAGTAAACACGCAATCACATTTAACGCAATCATGTTTATTTCTAACAGTTTTTCCCAAACAACCATATTTTTTATGTCTTCTCAAATTGCGAAGTAAAGTCAATTTTTTTTTGCAGTATGCATACTGGTGTCTAGGTTTTGTATTATCTTCCAAAGTAGCTGGTGGCGACGAATTAGGAGATGCATTCGAATCAGTAGATGCTGTTAAGGTATAATTACAAATCAACACACATTTCCTTAGCGCATTCTCCCTTTTTAAACAAATGAAGACTAGGTTACAACAATATAGAATAAATTTAGTAGTCTTGGAACATGCCCCATTTTCATATTGCTGCACATAACAAAATCTGGTAAATGTTTGACCGTAGAAACGGCATATGTGCTTTATCCCCATTCGAGCAATGCTTGTATACACTGCTGAATATTTTGCTACTGACGGATTTTTTTGTAAAGGTGCGACTACACTTTGCACAACAATATTTAATACACTCAGGATTCTTTACAATACTACTCCGTTCATGACGATGCATATTTCGACTATACATAAATTTTTTGTAACAATTCTGTCACTGAAATCCAGGCGATGGCCTACCTGTTGCAGGAGTAAAGCCACATCATCTCACACCATGCAGATATACTTCACCACAAGTATCAATCAAGCACTAACATTTCTAACAGCGATGTAGATTGCGAGTAGTTTTACTGCGACAATACCTTTCATGACAACGAAACTTACATCGAGATTATCCTTAACACAGTAGCAACACTTTTATTTCGAATCCAATGATTGCATTGAAGTTTCTTCTAAAAAATGCATACCCAACATCATTACTTGTGATGCAGCAGGCTGAGATGGTGTATCTAGTGCCATACTGTTAATGTTTTGCATAGGAAACACAATGATGCTATATGTTTTTCATGTAAAAAATTATGTTCATGTAAAGAAATTACCTAAAAATTACTAATACCATCATTACATGTAAGCGCTCACAAACTAAACAAAGTAAATAGCTATACACATTGAACTGTTATACTTCTTGTGAAATCGATAACATATGGTTATGAAACGACATATATAAAAATTATCCCCTGGGAAATAACAGTATTCTTAGGATATATCATGTAAGGTAAAAAAAAATATTTGTGCAAAATTAAAAAAAAAAGGTTTCCATAACCAATTTACTTACAAGAAATAAACAATGTTTATGTCTTACTCCCTTAACATGCGAGGTGGTGCAATGACAAATACTGTATTTGAACTCGTATTCGGTAGGACCTGGACTCGAATTCCGAACTGAACATTCAGGTTATTATGATGGTTTGATAGGACTGTGTCCATTGCCGACCATATGACTAAATAAACATACACAGACTCAGCAAGACAAAAACGAAAAAACCTTTTAACACACCACAGAAAGATAACCAGGAAAAGCTGTTTAATTTAATTTAATTTTATGGTCGGCAATGGACACAGTACAGTCAAACCATTATAATAACATGAACTCACTGTTACAATTAAACTTCAAAGACCAGAACATTCATATTTCTTTTTCCCCAGTGGTTTACCTAAATCACCATCAGATGCTGGGATGGTTCCATACTACAGACCATACCCGATTCCTTCCCTGTTTCTCTCTCTCAGAACAACTTGCTCCATCTCTAATTTTCTTACTATCGAGACACTGCATTATACCTACTTTACTCATGTTATATCTATACAGCTGAAGAAGCATTAAAACAAACAGAAAATACATGTTGTTTCACCCAAACATACATATATCACTATCAGAGAGAGAGAGAGAGAGAGAGCGAGATACCCATCGTCTTGTCAGGGAAGAAAACAATACTTATAGAACTCGTAATAATCATAAGCATTTACCATTATTTTAATTAAAAAATAATAACTTAAGTAATCTCCAAAAAAAAAAGAACTTACCTTTTACACATGAAAGGTGATTAGAGGAAAGTAAGGGGATATGGAATACCACTTAGATGTCTGGGACTAACTTGTAACATTAGAGCTTAAAAAGAATTATATAAGTGTCATTGGAAAGATAATTTAATTGGTAAAAAGATATATAGTAATACGTAGCTATAAAAACATTAAGGAAAAATGCAATAGCAAAACCAATACAAAAACTGTTGGGCAGGGGTTATGGAATAGGGCAGGGGTTATGGAATAGGACAGGGGTTATGGAATAGGACAGAAGTTATGGAATACCCCTACAAACATAGTTGCAAACATACACTATGTACAAAAATCGCAAACGTAAGAATCTTTTTCGCAACCGGAACACTCCACATAAGCCCACATCTCACACTGCATGCACTGAACCTGTTCTTCCCCTTTGACATCATCATAAAACTTAGAAGAGCAAAAAATGCATTCAAAATTTGTGTCATCAGGTTGTTGTTCCTTTGTTGGGAGGTCATCAGCACTAGAATTTATGAGTTGGACTGCAATGGAAGAATTAGATTAAGAAGTAGACTCAATGGAATGCGACCTCTTGGAAACCTTAACTCTCTTAGATGTCTCACTTTGTTTATCCTGCTTCTTTGTAGGAACCTTCACCTTTTTCTTATATCTGTTTGATGGTGGCGAAATATCATAAGGCGAAAATGTAGCAGAGGCTGTTGATGGTCCTAAAAAAATATGTTTGTTATATTACACTTCGGTCTCACAAGCTACAACTGTTAAACCAGGCATAGCTATTTACGATTTCATAAACCATTGTCTACTAACCTGCTACCGGTTCTGCTTGTTCAGCCATTTCGAACACTGCACCTCCCTGGTCCTGTTGCACTGCATCTTCCTGGTCCTGTTGCACTACATTTCCCTGTTCCTGTAGCAGTGCAACTCTCTGGTCCTGTTGCACTTCATCTCTCTGGTCCTGTTGCACTTCATCTCCCTGATCCTGTTGTCATTGGGTTTGAACAGTGTATTATCTACCATATTCAGCAGCAATGTAGTCGTAGAGTTTGAAAATATGTCTGTTCGGAGGGAAGACACCAGTGACTCTAAACCCTTTGACAGCAAATTTGCCACTTTGTACCTTAAGGTAGGCACGTCCAAACAATTCTACAGTGTCATACTGTCCCAAATTTCTGTAATTACTGCGATGCCACTGATGTATTTCCTCACTGTAGTACATCTTCAACTGACCCATGAAAGTCTTATCAAGGGTTGTATCTTGTGTGTGCAATGAGGTAGCAGCATAATAAGAGAACATGATTAGCACGAGCCAAATAAATCACTTCAATGTTCCTTGTGTTACTGTGATGTCCATCCATCACCAACAGGACAGGGCGCTCTTCTGATGGGCTAGTCTCGTCTATGAAGTGCTCAAAGAAGAGGTTTGACTTGATCCACCCTGATAGGTGGCAGGCAGAAATCGACCCTGGTGGTGCTCCTCTCATCAACAGAAGACTCATGTTGGTTCTAGGGAAAATTATCATTGGAGGAATAAATGTACCAGCTGCACTTATACCGACAATCACTGTCATCAGCGAACCTCTTTCTGCAGCTGTTAGGACTCCAATTTGACTCTTACCTTTGTGACCTACAACACGGGGAATCTTGCTTTGCACGATGGACAGCCCTGTCTCATCAACATTGAAGACTCTATCTGCAGGAAAGATATGTTTGTCGAACATTTAATCTAGGTTATCATAAAATACTTTGACCTTGTCTGTGTTAAAACCAGAAGCCCTGGAATGAGACGTGCCTGTAGGTCTCCGAATGGACAATCGGTCTTTACGCCACTTCAAAAATATCTTCAACCCGTGTTTTTCAGCAATTCCAGAGGCGCCAAATGGGTTTGAAATATTATTTTTTATGGCTAGCTGGTAAGCCATTAGACGAACATCCCTTCTAGTTAGGCTGTAGAACAGAGAATGCATGAGAAAGCAGTAGTCAACAAGGTCACGTTCTACTTCAGGAGGCAAAATAGTTTTACCACCCAGTGTTGTTGCAGCTGCAGAATCTTCCTCCTAATTGGAACTTGCCAAACGAAATAAAGTCGTTCTCGGAACATCACACTTTCTTGCAGCCTTCAGATATCCCATTTTGTTCTCACACGCCATTTTAAGGGCTCTTGCCATATCTATGGGATCCCACAAATTTCGTCGTCTATGCCCAGGTGGTACAATACCTCCACTAGACATTGTAGAA
Source organism: Dryococelus australis (assembly GCA_029891345.1). Classification (NCBI taxonomy): domain Eukaryota; kingdom Metazoa; phylum Arthropoda; class Insecta; order Phasmatodea; family Phasmatidae; genus Dryococelus; species Dryococelus australis. Next base: position 231,169,839 of record CM056996.1, on the reverse strand, counting down.
AATCTAAAGACATACAAATCAAAATTTATATAGTTTTTTTTAATCGATTTTGATGGAACATTATAACTTAAATACAGGTAAATCAATACTTATCTGCATCACTCTTAATGAACTATCTACGTGTTAATACAAAAAAAAACAACTTATGTAGTACATAAGCTCAACCGGAAATATGTGATACTATAGTCGTCATATAGGCTTCTGTTAGTGATACGATGGATTTAACAACCGATAGTAGGTAATTTTAATTTAAAAATAAGCCTCAACATTGGTCATTAAACATATCTATAACATATTAGCCACGTGAATAAGACATTTAGATATAACACACATCAACAGTGAATTACAGTTTTTTTTTAAATATGACATGACAAATATGTAAACAACACATATAATTAATTTGTATAATTAATGTAAGAGAAGACTACATGCCCGAACTTCGCCATCTAAATAAAACCAAATGCCTTAAAATGTATTTCATATTCGTAGGAATACTTGGATGGGGTTATGCAATACTTCTTGGATGTAGTATTCCATATCCCCCACCCCACCTACATTTAACGGACATGTCATTAACAGCAAAACATGTGCAACAAAATAATGCGTATTTATATTGGTAGAAAGTTCAATCCATACTCTCTTTCATAAAATATAGCTTAGTAAATAAACTACTAAACAATAATCACAGAAACAATAATAAAACATACCCGCGAAACTTTACCTTGTGTGTTGAACAACAAAACAATTTTTTTCTAGAAACACACTCGGTACTAACACAACTCGCCCATGTTGTAACGTCACATTAGCTACTGCTGATGTAGTTGTGCTGCTATACAATAGAGTGCAGCACATATTAGAGCCAATACGATATGACTATATTCCACAACTCCCATATTATTCCATATCCCCTTACTTTCCTACTGAAATATCTCCACTATTACGTATCCTTTCCATAGCAAATATAGGTAACCAGAACCCAATTCGCAGAAGGATATGATATATTGTTCAAAACAAAGCATATACCTAATATACCCCCCTCGTAAACATTTCCCCATAAATGTTGTAAATTGAAAATCATAAACACCCATATACACCTCATAGCCATCCGACTATAAAGGTTCAAAATTTAATTTAAAAACCAACAATATAACTTATCGCTCTAGCAGGAATTGCTTTATCATTACACTGGAACATGGTATTAGACATTTTGTGGAGCAGCGATCAAACTACTCGATTCCAACCCAAAACACGTCATATTACTTGATCCAGCAAACAATTTTCTATTGTTTATCACTCGCGATAACACTTATCTAAACAAAACCGATGTGAGAGGAAGAGAATATTTTCTGTTAATATACACAGCCTTTTGTCTCTCTCTTCTATATCACAGGAAATTTTCGTGAGAGAGCACACTAAGAAACATTATTGCAACATGCATCCTTCCAGGAAAACACATGTGAAAGAATAACAATGAGAAAACATACATACATTAAAATTCTTTAAGACCAACTTATAACAGAAGACCATCCCCGTAATTCGAAGAAATATCGTTCTAATTCACTAACAAACTTAAATTTTTTTGTAAGGATTCTAAACCAAAACCCTATCAATATTTTTCCCCTATTGCTTAGACATTATATTGTATATGTCATGATTGAACAATCGATTAGTTAAAGCATAATTATGTATAAAATTTAGGAATTAAATATTATTTTGTATATAGTACTTCAAAATTGTCAAAAATACATGTATGAAGTGATGTATTCACAAACTCATATTTTAAAGCAGAATTAGTTAAGTCATATATTCAAAACATAATTTTTTATAAAAATGAAAGTAGTCAATCAAAAATGTATTTATTTATTTTAATTTTTTTTTACAGAACAAACATAACTGAGTGCCATATCAAAATATGTGTATTTATTAGACATATAATTGTTACCATCTTGAATTTTATTAAGCATTGAAGCACATTTTTTTAATTTTTTAATTAATTATGTAACCACTCCGAACATCAAATACAACACATTGCTTACCTTTCAACAGGTCATTTAAGTTCTGAGCCCTTGCTAGCAAGATCAGTTTTGAGTTAAGCCCTTTTATAAATATAGGCATAATTTCCGAAACATTAATGCTATTGACATCAAATTCATAACATAGACACCATACCCAACATACACCATAATATTAAGCTGATTTAAGCCCTAAGGCCTTTCTGACAAGGTCAACTTTAAGTTAAACCCTTTTGTAAAATGTCATAATTTCTGAACCATCGAAGATATAGTGATCAAATTCATAACATAGGCATCATACCAGACATCCATCAAGATACTAAGGTCATTAAAACCCTAAGACCTTTCTGACAAGGTCAATTATGCATTAAAACCATTTTATAAGCATAATTACTTATAATTTCCGAACCATTAATATTATGGTCATTAAATTCATAACACAGACACCATACCCGACAGACACCATAATTCTAAGGTCATTATTTAAGCCCTAAGGCCTTTCTAACAAGGTCAAACACACCTAAAGCCCTTTTATAAGCATAGTTACTCATAATTTCCGAACCATTGATGCTAGTGATCAAATTCATAACACACATCAACCCGATCATCAAACAAGATTATAAGGTCAAACACACCAAAGCTCTTTTATAAGCACACTAACTCATAATTTCATATATACAAAAGCTACAAACATCAAATTCATAACATACACATCAACCCCAACAGCGAACAAGACTACAAAGTCAAACACACCGAAAGCCTTTTTATAAGCATAGTAACTCATAATTTCTCATCTACTAAAGCTATAGTCATTAAACTCGGGCTCTAACGACTGGTGATCAGATTGCTACTGCAATCGATCCCCATTCAGGATACTTACATTTTATTCAGTGATTAGTTTGTAATTTAAACAGTAAACGATGAGCAAAACCCACCAAGGTAAATAGATTGGTGTAATAAGCAATGGATAACTACACAAAATATAATTTACATATTGGTTCAAGACTCATACCTTACATTCCGATATAAAATGTGTAACAAGTAATCACACCTCGCGAACGTTGCTCAGGGAACAGCTTCGCTAGTAAAGCATTTGGAATGCGCAATTAAATTTAGTCTGCATGTTTCTTTTTACAAATACAACATTTTAAAATTCTGTTCCTACAACTGTCACAATAGCCAAGTGGTTAAAGGGATCGAGTTTTCGAGCTAGGTTTCCTCAGTTCAAAGCTATCCAAAAGCAAAGCTTTTTATAGTGTACTAATGCATTACATATATGATGAAGAGAATTGTCTTAAGCTTCCAGCCTATCTCAGAGTTCATAATAACATTTAATAGCATTACCAATATTGGCACTTGGAGGACGAGTGATTCGCCCATTCTCTGGCAGCCGATGACAGCATCAAGAGACATCAGCACTCCTGGTGGTCAACTCTACAACTAATATGGCAGCCAATGGTTGAAGCAGCGCTGCCTATCTGTCAAGTTTGGAACTGAATACAACCTATCTTGCTTGGAAGGAGTGTATGGGGGAGGTGTGGGGATGGTGTTAACCATATCTGAGGAGAGGAGGATGATGAGTGGAAGGGGTGTAGGTAGGGTAGAGGGGTGATAGTGTACCAGGTATTCAGAAAAAATAGCCACAGGCGAAGAGAGCCTAGAATCTCGCAGCAGGCATCAAATTAATCCCAGAAGTAATTACAACACAGCTCAGGTTAGTGAGGAGGGATGGTGTGTAGGTAAAGGGATTGGAGCATGTGGTGCTGGGTTTCTAACTTGACAGGAGAGAGCAAATATCTCGATGTAAATAACACATTCTGTGCAACAAACCCCTGAATGCAGATAACTTCAGGAAGAAGTCTTTAACATTAGGTTTTAGCTCGCAAAGCACTGACTTAGACTATGACTAGATATACAATTAGAGACAGCTTGAGAGCATTTAAACTGTCAACACATGCATATATCCATCTACACTTATCACATCGATGTCTTAAATTGCAACACCAGTCGTGCAGTGCGCTCTGGAGAAAGGTGGTAAGCGGTAGCCTACTAATGAGATTGGGTTAGCACGAGCAGCACTGCGAAAGCATAATCTATCTGCAAAAAACCTGCAAGTTGGGTCGTAGTAATTAGGCCTGGCTGACGCCGACTGATGGCCATCGGCCGACAACCATAACGCTGCCCATGCCAAGCTATCGGATAATAGAAATGAGTTGCAGCCATCTAACACGAGGGGACTGAGAAGAGTAGTCAGGGATCCGAACCAGGACAGATGATCTTCATTGGGCGTCAGCGACACCGAGGAGACACAAGATGGCAAGGCTCCGATCTCTTCTTCAGGGTGAGTTGTTCCTACTTAGTCCTCTCCTAACTTGTTTTTGAGGACTTCTAATAGTTTTACTTAGTTATTAAAAAGTATTGGTAGCCCTAATAATTCTTTTAATCACTCTTTCCTTCCTGTCTTCCTTTTAAGTTGGGTGTCACCTCAGGTGGCATCCGCAACAATACAAATAGTGCTCCTCACGTACATACTTCTTTCATCTCTCTTTGAGTCATATGTGTATGTAAATAAATTGTCACAATTCTTGCATGGCTGTCTTGGTGGAAGAAAAGATCTGCTCTCAACATTTGTAGATAAACTCTCATATTGATCTGGTACTCTGTGCAGATAGCGCTTAACAGTCAGTTCATGAAGACTCTTTTGCTGTAGGCTTTTGCTGTAGGCTTTTTATGCGAGAAAAGGTCTTCTTGAACTAGCAACACAAATAATGTTCCTGATTATTTTCCATCACCGAATAAGAGTATGTTCTCAGCAGCAAATATTCGCTCTTCGCAGTCTGAATAGCAACTGAGCCAGCCAGACTATACCATCATCATCATATATATATTACCAGTTAAATCATACTTTTTGCTAGCAATAGTAAGAACCGTTATGTCATGCGACCTAGACCTTAACCTTTGGCCACCATCTAGGGCCCTCTCCTCATCCCTGCTCTAGCCTCTCGCCCGCCCAATTTCCTCGAAAAATGTCAAGGTCCCGCAAATGTCGCTTAGGCGCTTTGTCCCCCGAAAGGATACCCCTACAAGCAAAAGGCCATTCACAGCACACCTCAGAAGGGTGGGAGACCACATCAGCCAACCACAACATACCTCTCATCGGAAGGGGGAGGGCGGTGATCAGTTTCCCAGGTTAAAGGATGCCCCCAATTAGTCTCTCTCTCTCCTCTCTCTCTCTCTCTCTCTCTCTCTCTCTCTCTCTCTCTCTCTCTCTCTCTCTCTCTCTCCAAAACCCCTTTTCAAGTTAGACGAATATCCCTTATGCTACTAATGACTCCTTAGCATCGTCAAACATACATGCTACTCCTACCTTTGTATGTCTTTCTATTTTTATGTTGTGTACATGTACTTGCATGGCCTTATGACTATGTATTTTTGATCACTGGGGCGGTGAATTTGAATTGTAACTCTCGTGGTTGATCAGCTTTTAAAGAACGTTCTTAAGTTAAACTTTGGAGAAGACGGACATCTTGTTATGCGATGTCAGGCTGCCAGCCCGGGTGGGTTATGTACTAGGTATTAAAATTATATTTTTCATAATGAAGTACGAATTCGCACCCATAAAATTGTAAGCCGTCTACTAGAGACGAAGACGCGAGGTGTTTTAAGCAAGAATATGCCTGTATTGCCTCCCTCCGCGTAGCTTTCACAGAGGTTAGCTAGAACTTGTGAGACGTCCATTAAGGTGCCATTGAACTGTATAACACTGTAAGCAGTGCACTTACATATAGGGAAGATGTCACTCAGGGCTGCTGTGCATCCAGAGAGATGCCCCATCGGCGTACTTGATCACTGGTAACTTCAAGATCATCAAAATTCTATGTTTGATTTCTAATCATTTTCAGCTAAGTAATTCTAAATACATTTTTTTCACCTAACACCGATAATACGACCTTCTAGAACATGTTCAAGCCACTATGTTGTTTTTCGTACGTACAGGACTTATTTCCTACATTTTCTACAGCAAACCAGAACTGAATCCTTGCTCTGCCGCTAGTAATTTTCAAACATTTTTAATTAAAGTAATTATTTGTGGAGGAATTCTAAGGATTTTTGGTGTAATTTTTTAACATTTTAAAGTATTTTAATTTTTAATCAGCACGAGGGCACTAGCGTTTCAAAAGCCACTACCGCAAGTAGAATTATGTTAGTATTTTCGGAGCCACAGATAACCTGCTAATTTGTAACGTCATCTAGATTACTTCACACCTCCCCCTACAACGCGTAGCTCTACCCCATTCACCCCCACCACACATTTTTACTGGCGTCCCTCTAACATATCATTGAATTTACTTCACATCACCTCCCCTCTCCACAAAATTTCATTGGCTCTCCTCGACCACTTTGCCCACTCCTTCACAGTCAGTATGTATTAGCAATTTTTCCTCGTATCCCTCCCTCCTCCCCCATCGGAAATTTGATTCGTTTTACATCACACCCGAACCCATCCACTTCTTCTCTCTCTCACCATTTGCTCACACCATCGCTCCATACGGTGTGTATGGAGCCCCCACCTCCCAGTCCTCGCTTAATCACTTACCACTACCGCTCTGGTTTTCAGCATCGTCCACTAGAGCATGCTAGTTACGGGAGGTGGTTAATGCGAACGACGTCGCCCCATGCAACAGTACTCGTCTAATGCGAGAGGCGTAGGACCACTTGCTCTCGTCCCGTATCTTTTTAGCATTCAGTCTGGTAAGTTCATCTGTGCCCGTCTATTCCATTAAAATAGGTCGCAGGGTGCTCTTAGTTACTACGCATACATATTTCCCCTCGAAATTAAAGAATCTGCTAAAATGTGGAGTATCCGTTCGAGCCAGCTAGTCTCCGGAGGAATATGTAACCTCATGAAATATGACACCGGAACATCGAATTTCTTAAATTTTATATCCGTGATCGATATAATTTGCAATGCCGTTACTGTGACTCTTCGTTTGGATTCGCCCAATGTTCTCGAAAACACGAAAGGATTGGTCGTACTCAGAATACAGATGCACAGCTCACACTTTTGTCACGAATAGAAAGAGACATGGGAATACCTTAGGGCTGCGGGTCCATGATTAGCTAAAACGTGATTCATCACCATTCACAGCAATAATCTGACATAAAATTCCGTCATTGTGCGAGCTGCGATTATGCGTCCCAGAATCGTAGCAAAGTTCTGGGATGAATAATAAAAACACGATCTGGAAGGCTGGAACTGCTTTCCAACACAGTGTAAAGACCTATACCGTCCGAAATGAGAGCGGGTAGTCGAAGGATATTTGCTCATTTTTAGCCCGAATGAGAGAAAAATCGCTGTTAGCTCTTCATATAATCACGCCACCAATAAAATTGAATTTAATGGCCGATCCCATTCAACAAAAGGCGGGTATTCTAAATGAAAAATAAAGGCATGTATGAAGGCACGGATAACGAACATACTGTGAAATCCCGTAGGCCTATAGGAAAAATACGCCATGAGAAAGAAGCGTACAAAGTGTGTGGTCCGGGTAGATATTAACAAAAGCAATCACCTACACTCTAAATCTGAATCAGTGAGATTTCCACTGTTTTAATCAATCAAACGTATATAACTGATACATCGGTCACTTCAGCGAATTTAATTGATGAACCAGTGAAAAAATGCCGTATTCCCTTCACTGATTGATTCAGTGACATTTCCCACTGATTCGTCAGTCATTTTTTCCACTGTTTACTCAGTGGTTTATTTTTTACTGATGTATCAGTGAAACTGCGTGTAAAAATGGCCGTCGAACTTCTTTTAAAAATGGCTGTTAGATAATGTGTAGTAACAACTAATAAACGAATGAAACTAATACAAAATACTTTCTAAAATGTGTTTCGTCTTTCAAAACGCCATTTTACGCGGTAATATGAACACACGAAGAAAGTGCACTCATAAATACTATTCGTTTTAACAATCATAACGGTACCAATCAAACCAAACACGAAAGTAAGAGCATACAACTTCAAACTACACGATGTCGCAGCGGAACTATAAGACACATATTTTCATTTTATTATTCCAACTTGGCGTGGCAGCTACGGTGGCAAAGCAACGGCCTAGGACTGAATCTCGGTCACCTGAGGATCATTTTTTACTTTTTTAAATTACTGTAAATTGCACAATATGAATAATAAACTATCCTAAATATATTTATTTCACCTAATTATTTGGATACATTCAATGAAAGCAATATTTAGTTCACCACTGCAGTCGGCCGTCTCTTATTCAATCAGTGAAATTGTTTCACGTCACTAATTCAATCAGTGAAATTTTATTTTTTTCACTGAAACAATCCGTGGTTTTCCACTGATCCTAAGTGGAGCCAATTTCAATGATTAGAGTAGTTGAATTTCACTGTGAATCAGTGGTTTCACACTGATTCGAATTTCGAGTGTAGTTACTCCTGAAATAACAAGCTTGCCCCCCTCGGAAAAAATTATTATTTTTAAATTCATGCTGGGGAAAATTTTCGTGTATTGTACTGGTGCATTATGCAGCTTTCCTTAAAGTAATAATGTGTCATATAACCAATATCATAGTAAAAACCACCTCCCTGTCCTGTGGTATGTGATATGCACAGTGGAGAATCCCGTGCATTCCCTCACCAAATAATATATGTTCATCATTGAAAACATTTACTCCCAAGTTTAAAATCAGTATATTTTAAAATATAGGCGACAAAAAAAATAGTTTCCATAATTACTCCACATGCAGTGATAAATCTAACAGCTACTGATCGACTATAAAACTATTTACGTGCGCAAATGATTTACATGTAAAAAGTTTTGCAATGAAAAAAAATAGTGTGAGGAGGAAACTATGGTATAAAGTTAAACCCACCACCAAGATGCCTGGTCGTCTCATTTTGACAGCGACGAATATCTGCATTAAAAAAATTATGTTTTTACCTGCATTCATTAAAACGTTTACAAGGCGATTTTCCTTGCCTTGGATGTCAAACTGCATGCTGTTCTGCTGTGCTGGCTGGCCAGGGCGAAAACGAGAACCGTCCGGCGGCATGCCATCATCTAAGACGGAGGCCAACCTCTACCAAGAGTTGAACTTTTACTACCTACTATAATTGATAGGGGAAAGTGGGGAGGTGGATGCTGATGGATTACATCACTAACCATATTAACTATGTGAGAGAAATCATTCTCGGGTGAACGGGTCAAAACTGAACCCATGATCTCCCGAATGCGAGACAAGCTTACTGTTTGACCAATAATACTGTCTAGTCTATAAAACAGTCATTCAGAGAAATTAACAGTTTTCTCAAACAGACTGAGCTTAAGTTACGCATACCAACATCGTCCACTCGTCCACCTATATTGCGAATTAAGAACTGTTTAATAGAGACTTTAATACTGTACATTTCTTCAGATCACATTAAGAGTGTCTTCTTCTCCACCCGTCTTTTACGTCTTATTTTTACAGGTGCAATTTTCGTGTCATGTTCTGAAATTTATACTACTTGTATGATGTCCCAATCTTATTCTTTCCTTCAGTTTGGACCTCGAAAAGAGGAATTTATTTATGTAATCTCCCATCTATTGTACACTACACCATTCGCTGGATAATAGGTATGGATCTATCTCAGAATACACCATATTTATTACTAGTGTCAGTTTTTGTGGAAACAATGGTGCAAGTACGATTTGTACGAGGACGATGATTTCTTTTTCAGACTTTCTCGCCTCTGGTGTGAAAAGTGGAGCTCCCGGAAGACAAGCAGCCAGTGGAGTTCCTGCTGGATCGCGAGCTCGTGTTCCAGGACTATACCCGCCTCCAGCCACGCCAGGTAAGCAGCAGTTGACTTTAGCGTCTTGCTGTTCTATTGCATCGCAAAATTACGACTAGGTCGTTCTTTTATCCCCCCCCCCCCCTTCTTACCAATTACCTCTTAAAAGTCCAGCTTTCAAGCATGTCTTCATTTCTGTTCTTAGCATCAGATGGCATTCAGTTTGATTTATTTACGTAATAATTGATTTGCGTCTGCATTAATTTATTTTATATTTCATTTGCTGATTAATATCATAAGGTCAGGGACTGGACAGGACATGATTTTTGGATAGATAATTGGTAAGTTTAGTGTCAAAGAGGTGAAAACCACTAGGGAAAATCATCCTCAATGTAGTCGGCCAGAATCAAATCCATTATCGGGATGTGTGTCAAAAGTGCTTTCACTCGTCAGACACGCTCATATTAATGTCTGCGCATTTTAGCTGTTAGTTCATTTTAAATGTAGACTCGATTCCAGGATGTCCAAGGAGCATAAGGGCATTAGTTATATTGTTGAGTTGCGACCCTTCGTCTTACGTGCTTTCTGGCTAGAAGATAAATTTCGAACACCGGTGAGGTTATCCCAAAAGAAGAATTTGAAATACCACTGCACAGAAATCACCGAATCAGTGTACATTGCAAATAATGAATTCTTTATACAACAAAACGGTTGTGGCTTTCACCTGTAACCACAGTAAGTTTATGCATGGCCGCAGATGTTTTGTGCACAATGTTTAATGGAATTTATGCGATTTCGACTACGTCGTGATGCTGCAGCCGTTCTTGTCGATACCTCATTTTGCGTTATGGAAGTAAGACTAGCGTTATAGCTATGCTCTGGTAATCGGAAATTCCAAAACGTTGGTACTTTTTGTTTAAATATGTGCATGTATTTTGCGTATATTTTTATGGCCTAGGGTAATAGAACTAGGATGTTGAAGATGAAATAAGTAGATCGCTTATGTCTTTTTTCCTTTAAGTTTGTGAAATAAATACATTATTGCAAATTCATTGCGGAACCTATAATAAATATCGTCCGATCCAAATGGGTCTTACAACACACACTGTTTGTGTGTACAGGTAACTCTGATCGTAAGCGGAAGGACACAATTCGCCTGCACCTGTCTGCAGCCATTATAACAAGTGTCTTATGGCAAGTCGCGTGACAACACGATGAGTGTAGTTGGCTATGCTATTCAATTGCATGTGTATCACAGTGTTTGTATGCAATGTCTGGAAGACCCCAGAAAGTACTAATTTCAAGTGACAGTTAAGTAACTTTAAGCATTGCCGTATAGTGGGCCTCTAGGAGGATGGCTGGACTTTTCTGCAGAATTGCCACTCACTTGGGGCATCGCATGACATGTCAGTGGTCCATTGGTGGTGGGGAAAATAGTTGGTGGCTTGGTTGGGCCTGGAAGTACATCCGGTGATAAGGTCCCAACACATGGCGGCAGTGTATAGAGATACGGAGAGCTACCGCGGAGTTTCCCATTCGCATGTTAAATGCCGAGCGCGTAAGTTAAAGTAGTAGGTGAGGGCTGATCCTGGACTTTTCTGTTTTCGGTGTTTTTGTGTTCTTACCTTGTATTGAGGTATGTATCTGTGTTGTATTAATAGTTTATTTGATTTCTGCATATTATATTAGTTTTTACGATTGTTAACAGTATTGATTATGTGTTTTTACAGATTTCATCCTGACATGAAGGTTTATCATAATATTGTGTCTTACTTAGGATGTCAATAAAGATGGTAGGTCTTGGTCAGATCAGATCCTTGATATAGAAGAGAGTTATATTTTGTATTTTTTGTACCGCTTTGGTCTTCAAGGAATAACTGTTAAAACTGGCAGTGGTTTGTTGCAAATGTGTTTCTTCTGAAGGTCTCATGTCGAGAAGGAGCCTGCACCAAAGAAGATCAGTGAGATTGATCCAAACAGGATAATCTGTTGGAAGACTTTTCCAGTTCATGAGGGCAAGGCAGACAATACTTCTGTAATTAGTGTTTTTGGTAATGCGTCTGTATTCGCGTAAGAAGATGAAGATGGAACTTGGTGACCAGATTTGGTTGTAGGCACATGTAATAAGAGCCACTGTAGTCTCCAATTTCTTCACGAACAATAAACAATCGCTTGTTCTCGTGTTCCTCTGCATTGTTTACCCCTGACACTTCATCGTCGTGAACATCTCTGGTGGTGTAGGGAAAGTGTTTGTTGGAGATGCGAATGGATAGCAGTGATGTTCAGTGATGAGTCTTTTCTGCCTTGGACAAAATGATGGCCGTGTTCGTGTTTGTAGACATGCAGGTGAGCGGAACAATCCATCGTGTATTCTTACTCGCCGTACCAGACCCTTACCTGGGATTATAGCATGGAGTGCCATAAGTTACACACCCCGGTCGCCTCTGGTATTCATCCAGGGGAACATAACTAGTGTGGCGTACATCCGTGATGTTGTCGACCCTGTCCTCCGACCATATCTCGACATACCGTAAGAATCAATCTTCCAGCACGATAATGCGCATACCCACTACAGGGGCGGATCCAAGCTTGATGTTCAGGGGAAGGCGTTTTATTATAAAAATAAAAACATATTATAAAAATTACTATTCTACATGTTGCAACATTTTAATTGATTAATGATACATGTTCCAAAATAATTCAGTTACATTACAAATTCAGGGCGCTGAAATTTCTCTTTGGAAAATATATCTATGACTTTTTCAGGGTCAGTTTTCAAGTGTCTATGTACATCAGACAAAGGCCATACTATTTTACGTGTAAAAATATTTTAATTGATTTATGATACATGTTGCAAAATAATTCAGTTACATTACAAATTTAAGGTGCCGAACTTTCTCTTTAGCAAATCTATCTAGGCCTTTTTCGGGTCAATTTTCAAGTCTCTATGTACATGTAACACGGAAAGGCCATTGAACCGCCCCTCAATTATTCTTGGTTCAGCCCAAGATTTGACTCGCCGGAGAGTAGGATAAGAGTGTTCCTCTGTAGCAACTTTGACCAGAATAGTACACAGAATTTGCAGTAGCACACGAATTGTAGAGAATATGTCGGCATCACAGTCATCCAATACTTCAAGCACCATCTCTGGTATTTCCTGAGTCTTTTGGTCTCTTCTCCATTTGGCTTCCCATAGTTAAATTTCCCCAAGAAGACAAATCTCATATACTGTTGATGCAGAATCTTGTTGTAAAAATAATTTGGATTTTTTTCTTGTACGTGATGTTATATCGTGCTCTATGCATTCGTTTTATGTATTTTGTTTTAAAATGCTACTTGGAATCAAAGTTTTACATTCAAAGACTGCAGAAATGCTTCTGAAAATCTAGCTGAAAGATCGGACACCACACAGTCTAACACTGGTGAGTAAATTGACCGATAATATTCTTCACCGGTTGCTGATGGATGATTTTCTCTGCATGTCTGCGTTCTGACTGTTCGGGACTTAAGGATAGTAAAACCAAACTGATAGCCTAAGTTTCACATTCCACATACACTTTCCTGAAAACATTTACATGATTTACACTATTCTTTTTGAGAGTGTTGATAGTATCAGCAATGGTGTAAGAAGCACAGTGAACATCAAGCGATTTCGTTTGGAGCAAACTGCTTTGTGAGTGTGTATATTTAAGCACTTCAGTCGGAGATAAGAGATATAATGAAACCACTGCTACATAGGGAATGAACAAGCATTGATGGTTTCGATGATGTCTTCCCACGTCTTATCAAGAACCAAAGATCTTCTGGAGACTTATTAAAGAAGGCAATCTCTGATTTAACAAGCGCCGACCAAAGTGATGACGAAGATTCATCCGCGTGTGTAGTGCCCAAAGGTGCGGATAGTTACTGGCCTCGTGCTGACTACGTCACCGACGTTTAGTTTCCTGGCCACGACGTACTGGAATTTTTCAGCCGGAGATATTCGGGTGGTTTGCGCGTTTCCTGCGAGTAATGCCGACTGCACGCAGTTTCCACCCCTCGTGTGCCTGCCAAGAGGGAGAGGGGGAACCTCACTCCCCAGCTCTGCTTCCTGGATTATTTAACCCACAGATGTGAACGACGTGGCGCGCGGTCCAGCGAGTTATGCAAGCAATTGTGTCTGCACATTGATATTCGCCTCGCCAACGCTGCCGCGCGTATTATAAAGGATGGGGAAGGGGGTTAGGGCGAGCTGTTCCGCGTAGAGGGGAGGCCAAAGCGCGGGGTCGCCAGGAAATTGCAATTCCGCCCGCCGCGTGGCACGGCCGACCGCTCGCGGTCCACTTTGACGACAAACGAAATTTGGCGAGTTGGAGGAGGCGGCACACGAGCGCCGGACCTTGCTGTCGGTTGCCGCAGTCTCCTTACTGCCGAGTGTAATTCACTTAGGACGTGGAGTTCCTGAAACACAGCGCGGAGACTAAAGGCTGTTCACGATAAAGTGAGCACTTTTGAAATCATCTTTAGAAAAAAGTCACTGCCCCTATCTTTTAACGGGTGCCATGAGTGACATGTGCCCAGTAAAGTTGGTAACGAAGAAGGGGAAAGTAGTTTAATACATTAACGCCGAATAAAAAGTGTTAGGTAACCATTTGTGATAACATAATTATTTATCTCAATTTTTTTTTTTTTTTTTTTTTTTATGCGTCGAAGTGCAAAAATCAGCAGGTTTGTACAGTATTTACTTTTCTAATAATTTCACAGTTTCACTTGACCGACGCATGAATAAAGTGATGAAGCCCATGACAGTGTTAATTTTACATAAGGCGGTACATCTTAAGCAGCGTTTTCAAAAATGCTCATTTTACAACAGCGTATATAGTCCAGTCATTCATACATTGATGCTGCCAACTTTCCCGAAGCCCTGAAACGCTTGTGGCATACAGTATAACCGATATAGGAAACAACTAAACATGTGATGCATTGAATGATTTTTCACAAGTATGATTGAAAAAGTATTTTTATAGGTTGTTCGTGGTAAAATGAACACTATTAAAAGCCCTGCTTAAGACCTACTTCTGAGCACATAGTGTATCCTTTCGCCAAATGTAAAATCAACATTTCCGTGGACATGATCACTTTATTCATATGTCGGTAAACGGAAACTGTAAAATTATTATAAAAGTAGATATTTTACAGATTTATATGCCTTAAATAAACTAAATAAATAAATCACTGTAGTAATGACGAATGTTTACCGCATACTTTTAAATAAATCATCGTTAAGACATGGAACTACTTTCCCTCCATCGTTGGCAACTTTACTGGGCACGTAAAAAAAATGCACCCAGGTAGGGACAGTGACATTTTTCAAGGGTTGGTTTCAAAAGTGCTCACTTTATCGTGAACATGCTTGCAGGTCTGCATCGCTTGCCTTGGCCAGTCTTGCTGGAGCGAACAAGCGAAGGAGTGTGTTGAGGTCAGTGTGGTAACTCGAGAGAAGAACGCGGAGCGCAGAGATTTACAAGGGCGAGTCGCCGCTTGGGCTAGATATAGTCTATTCACGGTTTCCTCGGCCGTTTTGAATCAAACCTTTGCCATGTATCACGTGTGTTTTACACTTGTGTTAACATAAGTTACTTTTTCTGTTAAATTGAAATGTTATTCATATTTTATCCATAAATTATGTTGTTACATTTATAAATCATTTGAATAAAAACAGTGAGAAAAGCTGTGTGTTGGTAGCGCCTAGGAAGAAATAGTTCTTATACAAAATACTGTTACTACAGAGTGCGCACGAATTCGGTGCGTTGTCCCTCTGGTGTAATCATCCATACTTAGTTAAGCTTAGTTTGCACGAGGCGGAGGAATATCCTGGAAGTAGAACTTTAGCAGGGCTTCAGAAAAGACCGAAGATACCGTGGATCAACTATAGATAAGGCTATCGGGACTCCTGCATGCGCTCCGCTACTCGGGTGGATTGAATTTCTGCGGTTATCTTTGCAAGAATATTCCGGTCATCGCCCTAGCATCTCACAGCGAGACTTGGGGTTCGGGGAATTTTCTAGATCAGGTCAGCGAGAGTATTTAAAACGCGAAGGGCCTCGGAGCCGAAAATTTAGAGTTCGGTGGGTTGTGCGACCTTAAGGGAAATGGTGCATGAAAGCAACATATTTGCCCCATTTTCGATATAAGTCGTTTTCCAAAGGGTTTTGTCGAACATTTTGGCTCGACAAGATGCAAATAATAATTTTCTACGCCTTTTTACGTAGTTATTTACTGCCGTCATTATTCTCGGAGCACTAACGGAAGCAAATAAAGAATTTTGGTTACTTATCTTCATTCAGTGCTCCGAGAATAACGAACACAATGAATTTGTAACAATGTAAGAAGGTGCTCAAAATTGCTATTTACGTCTTGCCGAACCAAAAAGTTTTGAAAAATCCGCTGTAAAACCAGTTGACCAAAATTATATGAATATACGGTTTGCGTGCACCATTCCCCTTAAGGCCCGTTCTACAATGCACGGATACGTACGAAAACGGACAGGGAAACGCTATCGGAACAAGCCGACGACTCTGGAAGAATTTGAACCATTCTACAATACGAATAAACGTACGGCCTTGCAACTTACGAAATCAAAAATACTCAGCTGTTGCAAATTACTGATACAGGTTTCATAATATACACATCTCATTTTGTATATTTTTACAGTGTTTAAAAATACCCTAATATTACTGCCGAACCATGTGCACTTATTTATTAAAACAAAAATGATAATCGCCACAGCAAATCAAAACACTTGTTGCTGTGTATACCACAATGGCCACGAAAACTAATATCGACAGACCAAATACTTGATTTCTATTGGCTATACGGATTCACGGACACAGAGGAGGTTGGGAGATGACGAGCTATCTTACGTGTATCCGTGCCCGCATGCGTGTCATTGTAGAATACGCCTAAGCGCCACGTGTGCGAAGACAATGAAGTGGCGAGCCAGCAGAGCGAGGGTGAAGTCTGCGGACTGCGAGCATCACTACAGTGAAGGGTGTGACTGGCGGGCGCGTCTACTCAACTGGATACGTGAGTGACAGACATCTGGATTGATGGCAATAGACAGATTGAATCTGTGTGAAAAATGAGTGTGAATCGAGTGTAGTCAACATGGAGACGATGATTACGACTTTAATTGAAATTGAGATAGACATCAAATATTGTTGTCACTGAGAATAATAAGATAAATAGTAGAGAGAGTACAATGTTGTAAGTAATAGCTGTGTGAATATTTATAGCCGCATGCATAAATTAAAAATGAAATGTAGATCTTTTACTTTTATTAAAATAACGCACAATTGCTGGAAACGAAGTAAGTTAAGATAATTTTTGTAGAAGCTGTCTGGGCATGAATGCTGTTTTAAGTGAATATTGCATGTAATATTACGAACTCAGAGGCATTAAATTTCATTGTGCAGGAAACATATCTTATACGTAAAAATTTAATTTAGTAAAGAAACAAAAATAAATTTCAATATGACTTATATTTGTTCCTGTAATGGACCGCGCGGAAAAACTATGAAAATCATTTTAAAATATTATTTCAAATTAGATTCTCCCAATAAAAAAAAATTTCAGTGTGACACATTTTGAAATACATTCAAGATTATTTGATAAAATTTGTTGGAAGAAAAATTTGATGGCCGTATTTCGTCATCAAATTTTATTGTCAAATATAGTTGAAGGCAAAATTTTGACATTGTGACACGGGCTTAAGAGGACACCAAACCTTCCACAAAAATAAGTGCTGAGAAGACATGAAATATAGCAATGAATTACTCTCTGTTTTGTCACATACAAATAATGGTAATTATTATTATTATTAGTTGCCACTTTCCTAACTCACATGAAAGTCCAATAAAATTCAGTGCCAGACTACCAGCATGCTGAGTCATAATACTAATGTAAACTCGTATAAAATTTTTAGCTTGGTTTTCCGAAGAAAACGTGTTCCTGAGATCACCTTCCTGTCCAAGTGTTTGTGGGTGTGTTCGATAAACTTTTGAACCAGAGCACCGATCTGTCACGACCCGGCGGATGGACTGGTCCTTAGCAACGGGTTTATCTAGTTGGAAGATGTCTTGCGGAGGCTGCTGTCCCAGTTGCTGTGTAGGCTTTTGACTGCTGTGGAACCCACCTGTAGATGGTGCATTGCCGGTTGAAGCCCGGAGTAGGCTGGCGGTTGACTACACCCAGAGGTGGTTCCTCTCCTCTGCGCATATCCTCAACAGGTGGGTAAGGCGAACCTGCTGTGATGAGGGGAGGGAGAGTGGTAGTGGGGGAACTGGGAGATGACGCCTCTCCAGCGAGTGGCGGTATGGACTCTGTTCCGCAAGGGTGTGCTGCAAAGTGCAGGTGGTGGGGTTGGGTTACAATTAAAGTTATTTCTGGAGGCGTATGCTGCCCTTATATATATACTCTGGGCACCACCCTTCCAGGTGTACTGCACAGGAGAAGGTACAATTTCCGCCTCGCGATAGTGAAGCAGGTGACATAAGTCCTTTCATCCAGCCCCGTGAAGAGCGGTGGACAGAGTGGTGGGTTTCCTCAGGCTGTACGTCATGACACTTCGGTTTGGTATCCTCAGGGGTCAGTTCTCCAGAATCAACACTTACTCCTTTCCGGCTCCGTAGAGAGCGGTAGCGGAGTACAGGTCGACCTGATTGGCTAACCACCTGTTGGAGGTCGTGCTAATGGTTGGGGCTCTACCGTACTATACCCAGAGGGGGCACAGCAGGTGTGGCCTTCTAATGGGTGTGTGTACTATTGCTTAAGTAAGCTTGGTCCGCCGGATTCACTCTAGTGGGCTGGTTTCTACACGAGGTTGACCACAGTGAGCTGCCAGTGCCACTCTCACTATTTCCCTCCTCTGCCTACAGTATTAGGATATTGCGAACATATATAAGCTAGTGCACAGCATTTTCTCGTTCTTGTCTACTTGTTATACTTGTAAAGCCTAAATATATATTTTTTTATACTGTCAATACGTATTGTGTTTGTGATATGTGAAACTGTACTTGCTATCTTCTTTTCTTCGTCTTCGGTGAACTGTTGGAGTGCAAATAAACTTAGTGCTGTTTGTGTCTCCCTTCTTCTACTCTGTGATATTCAGTGACTTTGTAACTTGTGTTCTCCAGTGACTATGTTTATTTATTCTACTGCATGTTGGTGCAGTGCTGTTGTAGGCCTACAGTGTTTTGTCTTTAGAACTGAGGGACGTTTTTGGGGCTGGGATGTAAGCGGCTGGTGCCACTGTCGCTCGTTAAGAATTTCGCTGTCGCTTCAACCTGCTGAGACTGCTCGGTGTCGGTTTCGGCTCCCCTTCCCTTCTCCTGCCTATGCCTTCTCCACCATTCCCCTCCACTGCCTACGTCATTACGGTATTGCAAACATATATAAGGTAGTGCACAGGATTTTCTCCTTCTTGTCTACTTGTCATCTGCCTCGGTTACTACTTCAAACTTCTGTAAGGCCTTCTGCCATGTTCTGCACGACGCACGTCCGCCTTAAGAACTTCGATCGCCATGAGCGTATTTGAACATTTCTGAACGCAGTGGTGTCTGGCTGAAATCCAGATGTTCGTGCAGTTTGGGCAGCTTTCAACTTCGTTACAACGTAAGTCGTGATGGGTGTTTAATCATGCATATTTTGCAGGATTTTCAGGGAGACTACTACGTTTCGGTGCATTGACCTTAGCGTTTTCAAAATTGTGTGTTTCAGGCTGTGGTCTAAATTGAGTTCTGGTGTAAACTAATTTTTGTTCGTTGCCATGTTTGATGATGTCTTGCGTGCCTTTTGTAAATTTATGTCACCACCACTTGCTTGCTGTGCTTTTCATTCACTCTAAATACTGACCGGAAACTTTATTGATAGGGTTTAATGGTTTTCAAGAAATTTTGTGTCAGAATATTTTATTGCAGTGAAAGCTTTACTGAGCCCACCCAGCTGCCTCTCACTGGATTGAGGAGTTTGTGTGTGCAATAAAATAATAGGCTTGGTTTGGTGTCGAGCGAGTAAAAGGACAGTGAGCTATGTTTGCAAGTGGTCGCAAATGGTAAAGTTGCGTAATCTTGAAAGGTGTTTAATACTGACAGGTGTCAGTGCTTTTCTTTTGATAATTAACCAAGGAATTTAATTGTGCACAATGTTTGCACGTTCATGACTCATAAAGCCTTAGAAATTCACTGGGTAGCAATTGGTAATGACTGTACACTTCCTTATTTAGGGCGACGTAAAATATTTTGGTAAACGATAGTATTTGAAACCAGGCATAAATTTGAGTATAGGGGTGCTCGTCCAGTGTGATATAAATTCTTTTTTCCAGTGGAGAAGTTTGGTGACAGTTGGGTATCAGAATTATGCTAGTTATTGGGTGGTTGCATATTTTAATATTTTTATAGCCTATATTATGCAAATTATGTATATGTATGTGTTTCAATATCAGTGTATTCAAAAGAAAAATATATGGAATATTCATATAATGAAAACAAAAAAGAAACACAAGAGTAATTGTAATTAATTATTGCAGATACCATCAAGTAAGGCAAGCTGGTGGTAGTCCTGAAGGGACCGTCGACGACCGTTACTAGGGAGAGGTAAGGAGGGAGTTGCCGACATCTTCAGAAGCTGTTGGTGTAGACTTCCAGAAGATCTAGAGGATGTTGCTGCAAGCGTAGAAGATGCTTCTGGTGGGGTCGACGTCAATAGTTCGCTTCATCCGGCTGAAGAGTGAGCGGTGGAATCAGCAAGCTGAACTGGAGAGCGAGCTACCAGTGTCTTCCGGCCCTTTCCAGAGTGGTGCATGAAGATTGGACTGTCATTTTCGGGCCGCACAGGGCCTTACATAAAGGTTGATTATTGGTTAGGAAGTGGCAAGCGGTGAAGAGTGAGATAAGCTCCATCTTTGTGTCGTCTGCTAGTGTCTTCTGCTGTGGGAGAATCGCTGACACTGTGAGCTTCATTCCTTATCGCTTCTTAGTGTGGATGGTGCCCTCCCTTGAAGTTCTGTAGAACTATGTGATCTTGAGCAGCCGGGAGGGGGGGGGTTGATAGGACTCTGCTTGGAGAGTAGAGTGAACAGTAAAAGATAGATGCACATGTCTGTAATATCGCCTCTCATTGCAATAGTTTACCCTACAGGCACATGATTCAGGCTTTGCTAGTACTGCTACAGATTTGCCCAGGCGAAATGAAACAGAGTCCAGATGGGACGAAATTGAATGTGCATGATAGTTGCGCAGTGTGTCATGCATCAACGTATATGTGCAATGTAGTATATCGCAGGGTTTCAATAGCGAGTAAATTTCATTAGAGAGTGAGTTAGTTGTTGAGAAAGACAGAAATGGGGAAGGAAACGGTTAAGTAAACATTCCGGCGTTCGCCTGGATGATTTCGGGAAACCATTGGGAAAAAATTAATCTGAATCTTCTGGTTGGAATGCACCTACACCACATCGCATGGTAAGCGATTAAGACATAAACATTGTTTATTTCTTGTATGTAAATCGGTTATGGAAAACTTTTTTAAAAAGTTTTGCAGGAATATATTTTTTCACCTTACATGATACATCCTAAAAATAGTTTATTTTTCCTAGGGATGAATTTCACATATGCCATTTTGTCTCTCCGTATGTTACTAACTTCACAAAATGTATGAAAGGTTGTTGTGTTTAGGTAGTTACTTCATTTGGTTGTGTTTACATGTAATGATTGGTATTATTAATTTTAGGTAATTTTTTTAACGAAAAAAGCATATAGCCCTACTTGTGTTTCATATGCGAAACATTAATAGTGGGGTTGGAGATACAATATCTCAGACTGCTATGTTAGAAGTTAATGTGTTGGATATGTGTTCTTCAGAAGAAACTTCACAGCAAACATTGGTTTCGAAACAAAAGTGTTGTTATTGTGACAAGGAGTATCTCGATGTAAATTACGTTCTAATGAACGTTGTTGTCGCAGTAAACCTACTCGCTATCTACATCATTGTTTGAAATGTCAGTGTTTGTTCGACAGTAATGCTGAACTACACCTGCATTGCTTGAGATGTTGAGGTTTTACTCCTGTAATGTGTAAACCCTGGATTTCAGTGGCAGCATTGTTATAGAAACTTTAAGCATAGTCGCAATATACATTCTCGTGAAAGAATTAGTTGTGTAAAGAATCCTGAGTGTATTGGATATCGCTGTGCAGTGTGTGGTCGTAGTTTTATGAGAAACTCCACATTAGCAAAACATTCAGAAGTATGTATAGCTAGTGCTCCATATTTAGCATGATGTAATGTGTGATTGGTTTGAATTGTGGTAAGATAGATGAAGGATTTTTTAATATATTTTTTAATATTTGGGGTATTCGTTTTTATTGCCTACACAAAGGTTTTCTGATTTTGGCGAGTGGGTATGCGGTTACAGTCCCACCCTCCGGGTTTTCTAGTATTCCTCCTTGTGATGGAACAATGTTTGGGATTGGAATGAGCTGTTGTCGGTGTGGGGTGACTTCTGAACTTTGGGAACAGAAAACAATTTAAGGAATGATATATTCAATAAGTATTAGTGTATGTCTCATGTAAACGAATTGCGGAATGTATGTGATGCCAGAATGCATACACAATGTTTATAGGCCTAAAAAGAGTGACACTTAATGGAAATTGTTCAGTTACAGAATTTGTTTTTCTGAAATGAATTCCTGTTTGGTATACGGAGAAAAAAATAAATATGGCAACAACATTTAATATTTACTTTTAACGTTAAACAATATTGGCATTTGGTTTTTGTACTAAAGCATATCGGGAAACCATGTTTTGTTAATTTTTTGAGTGAAGAATTTATTTCATTTGGACTAATGTAAGGATTTTAATTAATTTCAATGTTATTATGTAGAACCTTAGAAAAAAAGTTAATTTGGATAGGATTTTTTAAACACTTTTATTGATATACTTCTATTAAACGAGTGTAATGAAATTTGTTTGCAAGATTGTGATATTGTTTATAAAGCCTTACGTGGAAACAGGTGCCAGAGGTTACTGTATCCTCTGTCAATACGCGACAGCCTGCTAGAACTGATCTCCAGAGAGAGGTGTTATTGGTGCGGCGACCGCTCCCCTCGCCCCCCCCCCCCCCTTGTTCCCGTTCAACCCTTGACACGCCCGCGACGGGCTGGTGGTGTGGTGTGTTTGGCTGCTGGGAAAAGAATGCTGTCTCCCTGAGCCACCATGATTTCCACGCCCCTGTCGCCGTCAATGGAACGAAACTCGCCCCCTCACCCTCCTCTTCTCCACGGAGTAGGCTTCCTGTGTTTTACATCTTGAATGTGCCTGTCGGCTGGGAAGTCTGCGCTACACTGCGCCCCTAGCATGAAAAAATGTTAATTCGCCCGATGTCAAGGAATCTTTGCTAGAGACACACACATGTTCCTGTTGGTTGCTAAGTATTCCAATACAACGTTGGAATGGTTTGTGTGTTGTTATTTACACAATGTTAAATTAAAATACATATCTTTAATGCAATGTTTGCTAAGGAGTATATTACCCCCCCCCCCCCCCCTTCTTATTTATCGTTCAAGCTGTTTAAACAAAGGTTATCACTATTTTGAGATTGCATCTGCACCCATGCTTCGAGCTGTTTGGATGTATATTTCCTCCCTCTATGTCTCTGTGTATTTACTCTCGATACACAATTAGTAAATTGGTCTACACCTATTTACCTTCACCAGGATTTGAATCGATGAATATGAGTGTATAATGTATTTATCCTCGATATGGGGTAGAAGTAAAGAATATTTCAATATAAATGTAAATATGTTTTAACTGTGGCGGGAATCGATACCAACCAAGATGGCGGATGTATATCATAAACATATTAGCGAATCACAGCTCAGTTGCGAGAACTGTGGCCATGGTAGGATGTGTACGTAGTGTGTACTTAGTCTCAGTACATGCAATTACTCACAGTACAAGTAATTAATCTTGGTATATGTACTTTTTCATTATGCAATTAACATATATGTACCCTCAATCGTTCTCGAACAAGAGACCGATCCCTCAACCCTACACCTCCCTTATCCGTAACCTCACGCCTTCCAACCTCATCAGTTGTGTTTCGCCAGCCAATGGATAAACATGTGTACTCAGTATGTATTTATTCTTGGTATTTACTCATTATGTAATTATTAATCACACAATTACTCAATATAAATTATTCATTATGTGATTAATACGTAATTACATCTAATTACTCTCTTACACTCTATGGGTCTCGAACCACGGTCTGAGCGACTCCTCAACCCTCCTGGATCAACCCTACACTCAGGCGTGTGAGAACCTATCAGCCAATCACAACACACATCCCTCAATTTTTTTTTCATCCCTACAGTAACCCAAACGAACCCAGTGCCCCATGCGGTTGCGGGGAGAGATACAATCAGTTCGCCCTCGGAGTTTGAAGCGTGCGCTTGGCTCCAGTTCCAACATGGCATACATGTATCATAAACATACTAGCAAATTCAGATCAGTTGCGAGTGAGCAGTGTGTGGCACGGGCCTCATAAAACTACGATCCTCTACTCCCGTTATGCCTGCCCGTTTCGACACCGGCGCGACGAGGAAGAATATATGTGCAGTACAGTACCTATGGCCCGCATAAAACGAACTTTTCATATGAAAAAATATGTGTTGCTATCTATCCACAATTATAAAAAATTTACATATTGACTTTACTTACTCGAATTACACACGCACGTGATGGTCTGCGACGAAAAGTCTGCCCCAGCAGGCCTACGTACGTGCGATAGCAATCAGACATAGCTTCCAACTGCGGCGTACACCCGAGGTAGACTGGCAGCTGAGTGTAGGGGATAGTTTGATCCGCTCACGCCAGATCGCGCTGCAGTCGCGGCAGTTTCGTGGCCGGATGGTCAACCACGTGACATGGAACTATGGTGCTGGAAGTGGCTGTTCACTAATAATTTGGAATTGTATAGAAGCTTTCCGAAAGTTTCGTGGGCTCTGATTGGCCGAACTCTCGTTGCTCCCTCCCTGGGAGGGGTAACAGTTTTGTATATAACGCCAGAAATTTGGTCGTGTAGGCAAATACCAGCACTCCTGGATGTTCAGCTCACAGTTAATTACACAAATAATGTCGTAATAGAAATAATATTTCTGGTCATTGTCAGGATGACGACTTTTGCGTCATGGCAGGTAGAAAAAAACTTATGAATTTCCGTATTCCAAGACAGAAAATTTCTGTATGAACTATCGGCTGATTAAAGTTATCATTCATGTTTTTAAAGACAGCGAAAAATTGTTAAAGTGTAATAAAATGGGAAAATTAAAGTCATTTGTGTCTTCGTTGGACTTTACTAAAATATTGACTATTGTCAATGTCAGTATCGTGAGTACAGTACTAAAGAGTATGCTTACATTAGGAGTTAGGAAATACTCCAATTTTAGACTTTGTATCTAGCTAGTACTAAAGAAAAACTTTTTAAGTATTAAGAAAATTGCTAATAAAATGCTAAACATGAAAATATAGCCATGTGGGCGTTTAAAAGGAGTTGAGAGAGCATGTTTTTCTATTTGTTCTGAAAGTGACATATCACCCAGACATTTTTTTATCTTTAATATTTTATGAAATACCCTTAAACCTGGAGTAGGAGTACATTAGTGACATGGATTTGTGTTAAGGTATACAAGAGAGACATAAGATTTAACTTGGAATGGTTTCAAGCACCACTTGTATGGGGAATTCTAGCACAGTTTTTAATGGGCATTTGTATTTTATATTTGAAAATGGTATAATTGTATAAATTTCTGAGCCCATCTGATATTTAATCAGTGTCAAATTTTTTTGTAAGACTGGGAATATAGATAAATAATAAATTATGAATATCTTCCATAATCCTGTGTAAACTTTGAAACATTTATACAGATAAATCATTCATGTTATACCAAGGAAGTCACGTGTTTGTGTTTTTAACCAGAAATCTTTAAATAGATTTGATCTTTTTCTTATCTTGTGGATTGGTTCTTGAAGGGCTGTGTATGAGTCCTGTTTGCCACGCCCTTAGGGAGGGTGTCGCAAGTGGCTGGTGTAAGATGTGTACTTAGTGTGTAATTATTTTTGGTACATGTACTTATTCTCGGTATATGTAATTACTCTCAGTACGTATTCAGTATGCAGTTATGACTGGTTATGCAATTAATCATTATGCCAACTTAGTTGTTATGCAATTACTCATTCCATGATTAACATCTAATTACACATAATTACCTTCTATGGGTGTATAACCAAGGACTAACTCCTCCCCTTTCATCTATCCTCCAACCTCTTCATTGTGTTTCGACAGCCGAAGGGTAAACATGTTACTTACTCCCGATACTTAGTCATTACACACTTACTAATTATCCAATTAATCATTACACAATAACATGTAATTACATCTAATTACCCTGTACAGGTCTCGAACCAAGGAATGACCACACACCCTCCAAAAAAATTTCAAAGTCCTACATATGTCGCTTGGGCACTTTTCATACTAAAAGGGTACCCCTACAGCCAACAGCCAATCACAGCACACCTCAGAAGGGCGTGGGAAGCTGCCAGCCAATCATAACACACCTACCAGGGGAAGGGGAGCTCCTTCAGCCAATCACAACAGACCTCCTTGGTGACGGGGGAGGGGATGATCGAGACACCCTTCCCAAGATTAATGAATTGTCCGTTGTGCCACTTTTGATGTTTTTATATCGTAGTACCGCTAAGCTACTCCTACTAGCATGTCTCCCATATACACGCCTACACTAATTACGGGCACCGTTGTAGTTATTTGAGCCTTCTAATGTAACTTACGGCACATAATCGACAACCTTTTGCACCAACATGACATCAGTGCACAATGTAACACATTTGTGCTCCGGACCACATCCAGTTGATGCGTGAGCTTGGTCGGATGTAGGGTGACGACGGAGGTAGGTACACTGATGCGCCACCAATGAAGGATCGGAGCTACTTAAGCCGCGTACACAATGGCGCACCGCGGCAGCAATGCAACATCCTTCGAGCAGAGTTGGCGACTCGCACGCAAGTGTGGTCTGGGCTACGAACACGCGCGCCGCGGCAGTGCCGTGCACGCTGCGAATGCCGGACCTCGAACCGTTTCCTGTCGGTTTTTTCCGCGAACACAAAGGGATTCGGCGCGCCAGTGTGGACAGGTTTAGTGCATGCTCGTCCTTCACAGCGCGCACACGCCGAGCATCGAGTAGTCCGAAGAGAATTTGTTGCGACTTATAGAGACATACATGCAATAGGCCTACCCAGTATTGTGGAACCTAATGAACGGGGAATACTATAAGAAACGAAGGAAACAAGATGCCTGGAGAGAGATTGCAGCCAAAATAGGAGTCACAGACGAAGAATGAAGAAAGAAAATGGCTGCTCTCCGGTTATTTATCAGGGGAGAAATTTAGAGAAAAAAAAACAACGGGAAGCGAAATAGTTAAGTTATTGTTATTACTGTAGCCATAATTATTTTTTGGGAACACAGTTATTTCTGTAAGTCATTAACATCCAATTTAAGGTTGACTGTGATGCATAAGGTACATTAAATTAAATTTGAAATCATATTGTCTTTGTTTCTTTTCCACGTTTGCATATCTCTTGATGCCATCTCTGAACCCCTTTATACTCAAAAGTGGGGTCAATAAATGTTCAAGTGGAACATCAGCATATTCATTGTCACTAGCCCGAATAATAGCGTCAATAACGTTCTTTTACATTAACTTAAACTCTATCACTTATAAAATGGAGTAAGGTGCCCATATTTGGAGCACATGCTCTATTTCGGGCACTTTCTTAAGACTAAATTTTTTTTCTCGTTCCATGGAATAATGATTTCTTATTCAAACATTGTCATGGTACCTCACACTGTTAGTATTTGGTTTAGGGTATACTCTCCACGATACATAATATTTTCCGAGCATTTATCAGTTTACAATGGCCGGGAGTGCTTAAGGGTGTCCATATTTGGTCGATCTACTTTACTTTTAAACCATGCTGTATTTCAGCCCAAAGCAGTAAAGTGTGTTTACGTGTTTCCGTCGACCAATAGTATGTCACCTGTTACATTTAATAATGTATATTTCACTTTTTAATAGTAATTGTCTTTCTGACTTTTTATATGAACTGGCAGTCTTGAATGAAGGAGTTCCCGAGATACTGACTGCAATTGTTGCAGAAACGTCGGGTGGCGAATTCGCATCTCCGAAACAACCAAAACGGGCAAGAGGTCATGAGCAAGAAGACTGAGCGATGCTGAGTAGACGCCATAGGTATTCTTCGGGCAACCGCGGGCAGATTGAACACAACTCCTGAGGACGGCGAAGTGAAGTCATTTTGTGCTTACTTAGCCTCCACAATGACGTCACATTCTTCGCGTACAAGGCCACCGGTTCGGCAAGCGGATAGAAGCGTGTTTGAACCATAAACATGTGACAACCAACATTCGTACCTACAACTTCTCAGCCATTTCCTCATCCAACTCCCGCTCGTCACAGCCACTACATCCAAGCGCTATTCCGTCGGGAACTTCACTGACTGAATTAATACCAAGATCGCGCATTTCATCTCACTTGGAGGACTCTCAGCAGTCATCGTGCTCGTCTTCCTACCAGTGTTCTGACATAAATTACTATATTTAGATCTTAATATACTTTTGTACTACATCGAAGGGTGTTTTTAGGGTTTTGGTCAATAATAGTGGATAAGTTTCAAATGAGTGTGTCATTTGGTTGTGACTAATTTATTACTATGATTATTACGGTTACACAAGGAAGAAAAGTGTTAATATTTATGTTTTATTGATGCCTTTAATTTGATCCTTGTATTGCAGTTGGTTTACAACCGAACTATCTGCATGCACGTAATTTAATAAATAAATGCATAGCCAAAATGTATAGCATTATGTTCTCTTCCATTTCCTCGTTATTGTATGTAAGATTCTCTACTTTCAGTTGACTCATCAGTCAGATTGCATTGAAACTAAATTGCATTAAATTATTCTATTACCAATCCTACAATGAATTGTCCTTTAGGCACTCCGACAATTGTTAGGTAAAATATATACTATCATAATAACGTAATGCAAACTATTTTCGTTGTCCTACCACAAATCTCTCTTCTACCTCTTATCGTTTTACGTTGGAAGGTGAATTTGGGTGGAGGGAGAGGGACTAATTTGTCTCCTTGCCTTGCACGCCACTGAAGTCAGAAGCGAATCGCGGCATGTAATTGTATATTACACTAGTATATCGCAGTAATTTCCAACTAAATGATCACCGAAACTTCATTTTACGTGGATTGTACAGTATACTAAATTTACTTATGCTTGTGTTAATTTGATATTTCCTTTTAATGCTTCAACGAGTACAGCACATACTTTTGGTACTATTTTTGCGATAGCCTGCTTTGATATCCGGAATAGTTTTTGGAGGTTTGAGCAGTAATCTTCTGTCGCCAAAAATCGCACAGTGACTGCTAACTCGGAATAAAAACAAAAATATACATTATTGTAGGACGCCAGTATTCAGTATTAAATATCACTTTAAGGAGGCATTTTGTGTTAACTCCCTTATTATTACTGAATAATCAATAGATTGTTCATGTTTAACTTATTTATGTTGAGTAATAATAGTTGTTTAAATATGTCCTTTTTTATTGTTTTGTTTCATAGCACGGTCAAGGTTTGCTACGGTCAAATGGAAGACTAAGCCGTTGTTTCCAAATTAGTTGCGAAAGAAGTGGTAAACATATTTATGCATAGGTTATTTTACCTAATAAAATACGCACCTAGCTTGAATCGAGAAAGGTTCTCGTAGGTATGTTTATTTTTTGCAGATTGTAGGTCAAATTTTAATGAGTAAATCTTAAAAGGTTGTCGGGCTCATTCGAGTGTAATTCTTGTACTGATCGCCGATTTGCTGCGATTTCAAAACTCCCAACAACCCACTTCCTGGCCAATTTTTGAACAAATTTGTGACCTACCATCGTTGACGTCGGCGCTTTCGTTTCTGTTCAAACAAGTGGAAAGCGTCACTGCACACAAGTAGAGCTTCGTTTGCCTCGTCGTTCATGACCGGACAAGGCTGTCGAAAATGAACTGACGTGCTTCACACGCGCGCAGCTTTCAGGCGGATCGTATCGTGCGCGGTTCGTGTACGACAGCCCCAAAATCGCTCCGCGCTGCGGCTGCGCCGCGGCAACATGTTGCATTATTGCCGCGGCGCGCCAGTGTGTATATGCCTTTACATGCACATAATTATGCATTGCAGAGGTAATAAAATACGGCCTTGATTCGCAGCTTACAGCTGGCAGCGACTGTAACATCTTCGTGAAGCCCTTTTAAGGATAACATCTCGATGCTAAATTAGATCATCGACGAGTGTGTCACTATGGAATAATGTGACTTTACTCCGCCAGAGACAGTTATTGGGAGTGTGTGTACGATGGTAACTGGGGAGTGTTAGTGTGTGTATAGCTAGTGGATTATTGGCAGTGTGGATACAAAGACCCGAGTGTCTGCGGGAGTCGGCCGCTGCTCCCTAATGAGCGCTGTAGTGTTTGTAATCCAGAGAGGCGTCGGTGGCAGGACTGGGGCTTATACCGACTAGCGCACTCTTTTATACGATTTTGGTCTCTATCATTTGGTAAATAGGAATAACTTATTGTTTAACTGAATGTTTTATTGAGTATTTGTTTGTATTTTTACTACGGACTGTAAGTGAGCGATAGTATATTGTAAAACATACCATATAGATTCTTGTATTGTTGTAAATAAATTTGGAAATTCAATTTCGCTACTTGATTTAATTAAAACAATCTCCCACGGACGTAGCCATGTATAGGCACTTATAACACTAGTTTTAAAAATCATGTTTAATTTTTGAGAAGAATATTAGATTATTAAATTTTACTCGTGCCTCGGACTTGTTCCACCCCTTTTTTTTTTATCCTCATTAAACTGGGTACCAGCTAGTAAGAGGCATGCGCAAGTGAGACCTATCCTGTGGTTGGTTTTGGACTACAGAAAAATTCAAACAGTATTAATTTGAAGTCCCATGAGTTTATATTAATTCCATGAAACAGACACTATATAGTGTCTTGTTTATTCTGGTGTAAGTAAGTGCCGTCACTGGGTCTGAGGAGCCTGGAATAATTAGTCCCTCGATAGTATCTAATTTTGGACGAAAAATAGCCTCAAAAGCATTTGTCTGACGGCAGTCGCTCTAAACACAAGGCACTTTTGGACTTTACTCCACCTGGCCATTTTTTTGATAATGCATTTGTAACATGCATCCTAGTCACAGTTTTCAATGATGCCTCGGTAACTCACATTCTTGCCAGAGTTATCTTTTAAGTTTGCTCTCGTAAGCTTCAAAACGGTGTCTGAATTAATTAGTTGTTAAATATCCAATGTCGATAACATGCACACATCGCCGTCGACCGCTTTCAAGGGTCACATTAAAGCAAGTCTTGGAAAGACATTTAGCTATCGCCATTCCAGCAAAGAAACTTATGCCAAAGATGGTCTTCTGCCTCACCTATACGCCTTGATAGGTCAGACACCGAATCTGTTGTTTCTGGCGAATATATTTTATCATATTATTAACTTACATACATACTTACGTGTATAGGAAATGTACATTAACATTCATTACTTGCCAAAAAAAATTAGTTAAAACTGGGTTTGAATTGAAAATACATATTAACATATTTGACGGTTATATTGTCAACTGGCCGCACCTCTTATTTCTGATTGGCGGTAGTGGCGGCTGGTGACTTTTGAAACTGGGAGGGCTGTAGCGATCCTAACTCATATCATTACATATATCATTTTTTAAATAGGCACAGTGATAATTATATTGCGTACGACAGGCTTAAGTAAGTGTAACTTATGTAGCTAAATACAAAAAATAAGTGTGGTTGTTTGAAGGAAAATTTATCATCGCCCGATTTATAATGGTCAACATACTGTGGCCGCTGGTTCAGATCTAATCACTACCACAGTTATGTATTTGTTTTGAGTTTGTTTAGGTAATATGCCTTCCAACCAGTACCTACATGGTGTGGTACATTACACGAGACGACGAGAGATAACATAATAATACCAATTCTATCATACTAATGATGATAACTTAAATATACTAAAACAAATATTTTAAAAACCAAATACTAATTTACATAGCCTACAGTATATACAAAATTCATGTCAAATCTAAATCAGAGGATGAAAGTAGCCTCTCTTAATCAATATATTTGAAAAAAAAAAATCAATTTGTCAACCTGTACGCGCTATCTAACTGGCAATGTATATTCACCTTACCAAGCAATGAACATTATGTGGCATTTTTTATATGTTGTGAACATGATTTATGTATTTTAACTTTGTCTCCCAAATGTTTTTAATCTTTTACCCCATTGACAGTCCATGCAAGATCATTAGGTTTCATTAGTAAAAAAAAATTAAACAAAACAACACATTTCCAACTTCACTCCCGCATAGTCAGTCCGCGAAATTGTATGTACTTACGTCGAATTTTCTCGTATATGAACCATTTACTACATTGGTTTTGTTGTTGAATTATATTTAACTGTGGCCTTGATGGTCCCAGATTCTCTAATTTGTTCTCGTAATTGAAAATCTTTGTCGTAATAATGTTTAAAATGTTACTCGCCGAATTAACAATTATTTACAAGTTTGCACAACACGACATTAACAACAATTCGACCCTGCTTCTGATCGATGTTCATAGCTTATCATTTATTAACAACAAACTTATTCAGAGTATTACACACTATATTTGAAGCTCACGCGAGTTTGAACGATATCCATAAATAAAAAATATTCGAAATAAATACAAGCATTGTTAAGAAATGTGTTTAACAACTGCAAAAGAGTGGAGCCGGGAAAGTGTGCTTACAAAACATGTAGTTTTGGTAGCTTTGTCAAGTCCCAGGAAACCCTTAATTTTTGTTTGAGCAGGGGTGCGCCCAGCTCTCTCCGATTTACAGCATGCGATTGGCTGGAAAGGGCCGAGCCCCTGAAGTCTTTCCTCCCTCCCGTAGCACCCCTAATCCAATGTTATGGTCATCTCTCTCTACTAGCTCTACCCACTTCGGGGCGAAGAATCTGCTGCTCCACCACTCGACATTTCCAAAAACATTTCTCTCGTGACAAGAGTCTCGTCCATCTCAAATATATTGGCTGCGAAATAACCTCCGTATTCGTATGCAGTATTATTTACTGAGTAGCAGATAAGTAGAGGTATGCGTTCTGAGATTTTATTAGGAGGGCTGCGCTCCGCAGCCCTACCTCAGCAGCCGCCACTGATTGGCGGACCCTGAACCTAAAATTGGTGCTCTCCCGGCTGCACCCACGCCATACATTCCTGTTCTTAGAAGTTACCATAAACACGCATCTTTGAGGCGGCAAATCAAAGGTGAGATCTCTCTACGAGGGGCAGGCTTTCCATAAAATTCGCAAAGTCTTAAGCTCAATGTTAAAAACAACTAAAAATTACCTGGCAAGAAATTGAAAAGTCAGATTACTGACGAAGCAGCATATAAATACAATAACCATGTCAATTTATAGTAGCAGATACAATTAAAACATGGATGGCAATTCTACGACAGTTAAAACCAAATTTACTTAGTTAAAAATGACATTTAGGATCACTTTTACCATTGCTAATAACGCGGAAAGAAAAACCTACCTAATAAATTAAATTACCATTACCCTAATAGTGACGAAATTGTTTGTAAAAATGAAGTAAAAACACGCAACAATATTTTATCCCCGCAAGTTCGTGTCTGCTTCCGACACCCCATTTATCAAAGTGAGCTGTGTATGGTTACCAGGGCTGAGATACCTGTTGACAGCATAGGTACTCGAGTCTTGAACGCTGCTCCTATGCACTATTCTTATTTAGTTCTAAATAATTTTATATCCTGGGTTGAACATGTTGCGATTTAACTTCAGACAACACAATTTCGTATTTTTATGAGTACATTTAGCTCGTCAGTTTACCTAAAATTACTATTCGCAGAACGTTTCGCTTAATTCTGGAGATCGCTATCCTTGGAAAGAAATACAGAAATGATGTACTCGTGCCAAGTTATATCACTTCTAACTTTTTCAAAAATTAGGAAATATAAACAAAAATATTCTATTCCACAGTTAATGTGCACACTGTTTAAAATTAATTCCGTACTGGCAAAAAGTTGCCCGGATCTTTTCGTAAATTTAAATTGAATATATGGTTCCGTCTTTTCTTTTTAAGGAAAGGGGTTCTGCGTTTCCTTAACAATACTGTTAATCCACTGAAATTTGTAACGGTGTCAATACCTCACACAAAATTTATATATCTTTGCTGTTTGCAATTAATTAATTAATTCAGTCAGTACAATTTACATTTACCTCAAAGAAATTAATCTAATTAAATAACTAAACTCAGTCCCAATAAACAGTGTATCAGAACCCATTCAATGACTTAATAAATATTTATTTTACAGTTTCAATAATAACCTCATCTCTCACCTGACGCCAGTTTGCTTGCAACCATACATTTTCTTAATTTATGGACTTTAAAATTTAATCAATTTATCATTCAAATACACACAAATAGAATTGTGTGTGTCTCAACCATGGCGTAATAGACACACTATATAATCCAAAAAGAAGTTATAACTAAAATGAATACTGAAACAAAAGAGTAGTCCCTTGAATCTGATTGGCTAGTACTACGTTACTTTTGTTATATTAAGTTGGAGTTGGATAAAGAATTTAACTTTACGGCACTCTTAATTTGCTGCTGCACGATGCACACCTGAACATAACGACCACGTATAGTTACTGCAATGATCGCCATGTCAATTTCGATGTGAGTTTGCGTAAAGCCCTACATGTGTTATGTGCTGGTCGCGAGGAATTGTGAGCCTGCTGGGAAACTACACACGAATTAGAAAATCGCAACTTGGAACAGTCATAAATTAAAATTATGACTAAATTCCCTAAGTTTCAACTATAACAACTTGGAAATACCAAATCGTAGAACCATCGTAACTTAGAAAAATCACTGTTGTACAGTATAAAAATGCAAGTTACAAACACACAATGCAGAACCACATATCTTAGAAACGGTGTAACCTAAGAAGTCATAACTAGAGACCTGAAAAATTCAGGAGTTCAATGACCTACAGGCCAGACTCTACAGTCTTGTACAAATATGCTGATATCAACTGCACACTGGATGTCTGCTGTCATAGTGGAAGGCGACAATTGGTCACCGATCTCCAGGATGTGTCAAAACACCGTGTGGACCAATGGCTAAAGTTATATAAAAGTACATGTTTTGAATTCTAGTTTGTCCCAAAATATCTGCGAATTGTTCAGGTCTTTAGTCATAACGTATAACTAGGGGTAGGAGAATCTCGTGTTCTTAATTATATGTGGATTAGACTCCACGATCCTATATATTTTCGAGCCTCGACGTTCTGTTCATTGGCTGCTGCTCCACTGTGTAGCCAGTTTTACCTCGGAACAGGTGGTGCATGAGTCGGTGCTTCTTTCCTTGTATGTCTGTTATTGGCTCGGAATTCGCCTGCGTGTGTATGATCAACTTAAATCCAATTACAAACATAACTAAAACGTACATGGGTTTAAGTCAATTCGCGAAATTTTCCAGTCCCTCAATGTAGTTATCATTACTTGGAAATGCGTAACTGAGAACAGTCGGGCCATAGAAATACAACTTAGAACTGTTATAAGCTAGGGGAAGTTGGAATGTTTGAAGGATGCAGCTTTGAAATAGCGCAAGTAGTAGAGAAGTTGTAGAGGGGGGGGGGGTGTGTTTGTGTGTGTGTGTGCGTGTGTGTGGTGCAGGAATGGCAGCCGGAGCTGGTGGGGGCGGTGGACTGCCCTCTCGGCTGGCTGCCGAGGTGCGACGCTGGCTCGAGGTACAGAACGGACAAAGGATCCTCACCGTCACCCCCCAGTGTGCTCATCGGCTACCGCGTCATCTTGTACCGAGTGCAGGGCACCACGCAGTGGTACACTGCCGTCATCTTCGGTCACAACGACACCACCATGGTGAGTAACCACAACCAAAGTACGCTCACTCTCACATAATAGACCCGCGTCCCTGTGTACTAGGTGCAGGGCACCACACAGTGGTACACTGCCGTCATCTTCGGTTACGACACCACCATGGCGAGTAACCACGACCAAAGTACGCTCACTCTCACATAATAGACCCGCGTCCCTGTGTACTAGGTGCAGGGCACCACGCAGTGGTACACCACCATTCATGCACGCTCACGCTCACTTCACAGCCCCGACAGATCGACAAATGTTTCTTCTATTTCTACTGTGCGCCATGTCGGCCGCTCGTCGGGGCGCGCAAAGAATGCCAATAAAATATTACTGAAAAAATTTCGTGTATGTTTCCCTAATGTAGTATATAATAAACTAATTTATTGCCGAAATCACGTTGAGGCTTCTTTTTAAATACTTGTTTTCCTCTCGTGTAAATTCAACTATTGTCAAAAGCAAAAAAATAAATAAAAATTCACTTTATCATTTTTTAAACTTTAAATTTTCTATGTTATAACTTGCTGTTTTAGGATTTTCCAAAAGTCGAATACCATACTAGTCGGGCAGATATTGTCGGGGTGCTCTGAACACTCGATAAAATATAATTTGAAATTTGGTCTTGCTGTGACGTCGTGTCGGGCTGTCGTGTCGTATTCGTCGGGCTGTTTACGATCACAGTTAAAAGCTACATCTAAACACTATATTCCGTCACGGAATGAAATGTAATTGGGCTAACATTATACCAGTAAGGGAATCTTTGTAGCGCACACGTTTGTTTAAAATAAAGGCTGTACAGCACCTCCCCCCCCCCCCCACCTGCTGCTCATAGATGTATTCTTCATGGTTATCTGTTAAAGGTTGTTCATGATAAAATGATAACTTTTGAAACCAATCGTATAAAAAAGTCACTGCCCAACCTGCATATATTTGAACGGGCGAATTGAGTAACATGCGCTCAGTAAAGTTGGTAACGGGAATGGACAGTATTTCCATATCTTAATGTCAAGTAAAAAGTATCAGGTAACCATTGACTATTTATTTCACTTTCTTGTTTTTTATTGCATTGAATTGTAAATATGAGCAGATTTGCAAGACATTTTCTTTTGTAATAATTTCACAGTTGCACTTGACTGACGCATGAATGAAGCGACGAGTTCCATGGCAATGTTAATTTTGCATAAAGCAAGAATAGAGAATGTGCATACATGTATATCTTAAGCAGGGCTTTCAAAAGTGCCCATTTGACCGTGAACAGCTTAATTCAGTCAGTATATTCGTGGACGTCGTGCGTGGCTGCATATACTAGCGGCGCCAGTCCACGACCTTGACGTGGTGCAAAGTTGCGCTGGCTGATATGCCTGCAAACTGTATGTGCAATAATCTTGACAGACTTACCGAAAACCGTTTTATCTGTGTCTGTTGAAGTGTGATGTATAAAGGGAATTAATTTGCACCATCTTAGATTTATGGGATTTTCGCCACGGCCTGTATTACAGATGGCTTATTATGTTTTACTGATCGACAAGGTAGAAAGCATTCCTTTTACATTTTGTAAAGCTATTATTCTTCATTTGTTTCTGCTAGTATCATATCCGTAAGAAATAGCCACTCTTATCTTCCCTACTAGTCTTAGCTACTAAGTAATAAATGCAGTGAAGATGTACGTAACAATCCCATTAAATTAGATCATGTTTTACTTTGTTACTTATACTCTGTTAGGCAAAATATAGCATTATGAAATGGAAACTATGGCGATACATGGGTAAATGCAAGCTAGCGAGTAAGAGCCGATGCATGCTAGCAGGAGCTGAGGATGCCCTTCAAGCGTGTACTGTTAAATTTTTTTCCTCCGTGCTTTACCCACACAAGAACAGTAATTGGCGTAAGTTGTATGTGTTTTCAACACCATCACAGTACTGTTTATTGAAGTACAAATCCAGGAAATATTACACAACAAGCCTTAAAAAAAAAAAAAGAGGACTTTCAAAAACATTTAGGCAAAACTGAATAACTGAACTATGGCTATTTTCTCACGTGTTATGCTCGGAAAATGTTCTCCAATTTCTTCGGATTATTATTTCTGCAGTATTTGATGACATGAATAGAGTCTACACACAACTGGCGCCTGGTTACATAATGACGCCCCCCCTATGTCCAACTATTAAGCAGGTGCGCTCCACAATACCTGAGGCTCTACGCCCGCGGGTGGCAGTTGCGTCAGTACGAAACGTTGTACTTCCAATCAAATAGTAACGTAGTTGTCGTACTTTT
The DNA here is from genome assembly GCA_029891345.1 of Dryococelus australis. Lineage (NCBI taxonomy): Eukaryota > Metazoa > Arthropoda > Insecta > Phasmatodea > Phasmatidae > Dryococelus > Dryococelus australis. Next base: position 231,131,575 of record CM056996.1, on the reverse strand, counting down.
AATGTCTTGCAGAATTGCCGCCAGTCCATCTCATCAAAGATTGTAGTTGGCTTCCCGTCTGCTACCTTACAAACATTTTATTTTGTCAACGTCATTGCAAAATATGGAATCTCATGTTTACGAGACTATGAAAGACCCGACATTCTCACCAGACTTCGCCTTTAATTTTTTTTTCTAAGCAAGCACACGTACACACACGCATGCATGCACACACACGCATGCACGCACATGCACACACGCACGCACGCACATGCACGTGTTGAAAAGGAAACAGTATTGCAGGTCGGCTACACAGAACGGCCGTGGTACAACTGTAGGCTGGTTCAAGTCGAAATCTAGCTTAAATTACGCACCAAGAACAGTTTTCCTGCATGTCCTCACCGGGAAGAAAAAGCAAACAGAAAATAATGTTGCAGGAATGCCTGAGTTCGTGAGGGATGGTGGTACTAATAAAAATAAAACAGTAGATGATAAATGGCGATTGTAGAGCAGCACATCTTTTCCGACAATTTGCTTCAAATGTGCAAGAAAAAAATTAACATAACTATTTCCCATTAATTTTTGCAAGGGTGCAAGAAAAAATTAAAGAACTCAAAGTCTAGGATTCAATGAAAAATCGATCAAAATCAAGCAAATTTGAGCTAAAATCAGGCAAATTTCTTGTTTTCAATCAGCTTTATCATGTTTCTAGAAGCGACAATTTGCAGTGCGAAAAAACAAGCAATTTTCATCGAAAATCAAGCAGTTGTATCAATTTTTCAAAAAAGCATTGTGCCAGCATCGAAAATCAAGCAATTTTACCTCAAAATCAATCAATTTATCAGGTTTTCTAGCAACGCTAATTTTCAAGCGAGCATTCTAAATCAAGTGAATTTAAAAGAAAAACAAACAAAATAAGTTAAAAATCAAAAAAGAAAAGATACAAATTAAGAGCATTAAAATATTTTAACGGAATTCAATATCATGTACAGATTTATACTTTATACTTAATTTTTTCTCGTTTATTAATTTTAAGTTATTTGCATTTAATATCTTTTCATATCGGTCTGGTAAAGTGATTTATACTTATCATCTAGAATGCAAGTAATTTTTTTTACCAAACTTAGATTCTTGAATTGTGGCTTCGTACCATTTATCAATATCTAGATACTGTAGTTTTGTGAATTCAAACGAATTGTTTAACTTTCTGAACAGTGATTCCAGTTTTATTTGTATTAAAAAAATTATAAAGAAAGAAAACATGAAAATATTTGTTTAATATTTAAAATTTTAAAAAATTCTCTTAATAGTTTTAATGATTTAGTCACATTGCAAATTTTACATGTTTTTGTTAGATAATTGTCGTGTTGGGTTTCATTTAAACATCTAGTGCTGTATTGTGTAATTTAGAAGTTTATATTTTGTTTTCTTATAAATTAAAAATATAAGCGACACCCTCTAATGAAATGGAAAATACTAAAATTTGTAAAAAGTGTAATGAATTATTAAATAAATAAAGTTTTTTACTTTAATCAAAACACAAAAGATAAGCTTTATAACATGTCAAAAATGTTGCCTTGAAAAATGAATAAATTATTATAAATTAAATAAAGAGAAGGTACTATCTGAATGTTGAAAATATATTTATAATGTATCTCTCGAAAAGCATAAAAATTCAAAATTTCTCAATACGGCACTAGATGATTGAAATGATACCCAACATGACAATTACCCAACAAAAACATGTAAAGTGTGTAATGAGACTAAATCATTAAACCTATTTTATCAGCATAAAATTATTAAGGACAAAAATATAACAAAATGTAAAACTTGTTATAATTAATATATGAAGAAATATAATCATAGTAACAAGTTAAATAATTAATAAATATTGATTTCGATATTAACATTAATTAAAACATTGTTATTTGATTTAAAAAATCGAGGTACCAAATAGTCCATAAAAATTAAAAAACAATTAAATTATTTTTCTATTTAAATATAACTATAAAAATGGACGCTGCAAAACTAACATCAAAACTAACAGCTGTGTTGAGTGGACAGAGAGTGTGGGAGCAAAGATTTTAGCTAAAGAACTTGGAATAAAAATATAAGCAGGCTAAGGAAAGATGATTTAATCAGAGTCATTATACCATTTATTTTACCAATTATTATAGATGATCAAAGAAGAGGAATTGATGAGCAAAGAAGAAGAAACTTCTCAAATTTGCCATTTTATAATGCAAATATCAATGCATTATATAAGAAAGATAGAATGAAATTGAAAATAATATTTCCATTCTCTAATAATCTATTTGTACAGCCTAGAAATTAAAGTAAGCGGGTAACAGAATGGATAACAAAGAATAATTTTAAAATTTACCTTTAGTTGGTGCTAATATCAATGATAGAAAAGAATTAAAAGAAATATTTTCATTCTATAATAATTTATTTGTTAACAAAATAAGCAGACGAACCAATAAAAATTACATAGTTAATAAAGACTTTAAAGGTAGGATATCAACATATAACACTGAAAATTGCTTTAATTTAATACAACCTAATCACTTTTTAACTTCAGTAAAAGATAAGGTTTTTGAGCTAATACTCAATAATCCTAGAACATTTAGGGGGTTAAAAACTAGCATTAAATTATATATAAATTGTTGTAAGCAGGAAAATAATGAAGTAGAATTATTTACATTTCATTCATTTAATCATAGAATTTTAAACGAAGGAGAATTTATAAATATTTATAAAATTACAAAACAAGAATTACTTAGACAATTATCCTAATTTCAAAGCAGGGGTTCAGGATGGACTTTAGATAGAGTAATTAGAATACAGTTGACTATAAATAAGTATAAGCCATTAAATGGAGCATCATATATAGAATTACCAGAATAAAGAATAAAAAAGCATGCATAAATGTAAATAATAATGATCAAAAATGCTTTGTTTGGGCAATAAAATCGGCACTATTTCCAGTAGGAAAAGATCCTCAAAGAGTAACTAAATATAAAAATGTGGGCCCTAATATTGACAAAGCATTAGATAAATATGAATATCCAATTAAAATTGATGATACAAAAAAAATAGAAAATCAAATTGACATCTCTATAAATGTATACCCTTTAGATGACAAGTTCAATGTATATCCATTAAAGCTTACAAAAATTAAAAAGGAAAACCATATATATTTACTTTCTTTCAAAGATGTTACAAATTCACATTACTGTTGGATAAAAATATTTATCGAGGTTGCTTTCAATTCAAAAAGATAATCATAAATGTAAAAGTTATATATGCGACATGCGTCTTCAATTCTTTACATCCCAAGAGAGATTAAATAAACATACAGAAGATTGTTCTAAAAACGAATCAGTAAGAATCACTTTACCATTTAAAGGTGAAAAAATACCACTTCAAAACATTAAACATACAACGAAAGTTCCTTTCACAATATATGCAGATTTTGAATAAATTCTAAAGAAAATATCAACAACTAAACCAAATCCAAAGGAAATAAATAAATTTAAATCAATCAAAAAATACCCAGTTTCAATAGAAGATGATATTGAAAAAAGCTTTTATGAAGAAATACTTAAAGAAATATATAATCTTACTAATGAACAAATAAATTACATTGATTTAAAGTTGAATGATGAGTCATAAACAATGAAGTATCAATTACACGAAGCATCTGGTTTTAGCTATTATATTGTATCTAGTTATATTGATTATAAGCCTCTAGTAGTATATCGAGGCCCAAATGCGCATAAAGTTCGTATACTATCAATAAAAAGGGAAGTAGAAGAAATTGGGGAAATATATTCAAAAATTGAACCAATGCATCTAACAAAAGAAGAAAATATATTATATAAGTAATCAAGATGATGTACTGTATGCGAATGTGAATATACAGAGGAAAATATAAAAAGAAGGCCACCTTGATCATATAACTGGAAAGTTAATCGACCCAGTATATAATAATTGTAATCTACAACTAAAATTACCAAATTTTGTACCTATATATTTCCATAATTTAGCTGGATATGATGCACATTTATTTATTAAAGAGCTAGGATATGGTGATAAAAATATAGATTTAGCTGTGAATAACGAAGAACCGTTTATTCTGGGCTTTATTCATACGATTATATGGACAATTGGAAGCAATTTGAAGAAACAGGACTTCCCCCAAAGAGTGAATTTTATAATAAATTAAGCAAATCTGATCTAACTGATGATGAATATGATCATGCAAAATTTATATGGACTCAATTTAATATAAAAAACCATGGTGAATACCACGACTTACATTTAAAAAGTGATTTGTTACTATTAGCAGATATATTTGGAAATAGTAATACATAAATAAATGCATATGATTTAGATCCCTCATGATTTTTACAGCACCAGGATTATCTTGGGATGCAATGTATTAGAAGTGGTATATCACAATGGTCTAAACGATATGTAAAAGCCAATAATAAATATTTAGGAAATTTTAATCCAAATCAAGAGTCTAACTATTTAACATATCTTGATTAAAATAATCTTTATGGATGGGCAATGTCTCAATATTTACCATATGATGGTTTTAACTGGGTTTATTATACATTAAATGATTTAGATTACTGGAGTTAAAAAAATTAGATTTGAAGAATTATTCTGAGTATGGTTATATGTTAGAAATTGATTTGGAATATCCGCAAGAACTACATAATTTACATAAAGATCTTCCATTTTGCCCAGAAATTAAAGTAGTTCCCAAAACAAAACAATCTAAATTAAAAACTTTACACAACAAACAAAAATATGTAATAGACTATCGAAATTTAAAACAGTGCTTAGAGAATTAATTAAAAACTTACTAAAATACATAGAGTATTAGCATTTGATCAGTCTGATTGGTTGAAAAAATATATAGATTTGAATACAGAGGTGAGAATTAATGCTAAAAATAACTTAGAAAAATATTTTTACAAACTGTTCAATAATTCTGTGTTTGGTACAACAATGGAAAATTTAAGAAACAGAGTAGATGTAAGATTAATATCAGGTGCAGAAAAATGTGAAAAAGGCCAAATTTTAAGAAAAGTACTATATTTAATGAGAAGCTGCAGCTATTCATATGAACAAGACAAATGTAAAATTTAACAAGCCTATTTATGTTGGCATGTCAATTTTATTAATATCAAAATAATTAATGTACGATTTCCATTATGGAGTAATGAAACCAATATATGATGATAAAATTGAACTATTCTATCAAGATACCAAGTCGTACTTTTAGAACATAAAAACGGAAGATTTTTACGAAGTTATGAAGTCAATATTAGATAATTTGGTACAAGTGATTATCCAAATTATTATATATATGGCAAAATAATAAAATAATTAGTTGATTTACGAGCAATAATGTATGCGTACAGATTTGAGGACAAAGAAAACAAAACCTCGAAAGGAGTAAAGAAATGTGTTGTTAACAAGAGAAGTTCATTTGACGACTATAAGACATGTTTGTTTGATGAAAAAATACAATATAAAACAATGGCTTTAATAAGGAGCGAAAAGCATGAAATGTACACCATGGAAGTTAATAAAATAGCATTAAGCCCCTGTGACAACAAAAGGATTATACTACAAAATAAAATAGATATAATAACACATGGATATGGAAACATAGAACCTTAAACATCTATAATTTCCAAGAGAATATTGATATCTGCACCATCAAAATCAATCAGTTTACCATTTTCATCTCTAATTTCTTAGACAATATAATTCAAATGTTCATTGTTTATTCTATAAAAAATTGGATATGGGGGCTCATGTTTACTATAATCTTTAAAGCCAAACATACTTTTTGGTGGAAAACTAGCAATTAGATCAGTTTATAAATGATTATATTTGTCATATTTTTATGGACATGCCATATGCCAAGTTACAGTGGATATTGATTATTTTATATGAATTAAAATTAGGCAATTTATTGCCCATGACAACTTTGTCCTTTTCGATAGTAATATTTCTATCAAAACCAAGAATATCAGACAATGTCATCAAGTTTAATATCAAACATAGATTTAATAGATATTCTGTTTTTCACATTATTGGATGTTAACTCAATGTTGTTTATTGAAAATGGATCGATTGAATTTATAGATTCTTTTAAAGATTCAATATTGTATGGGCCCCTAGGGACACTTGTAACTTCATTTTATCAAGGTTAGTACTAATTTTTTCAGTGGTTATAGTATTATTGTCTATATTTGGAGTCTAAAATTTTGTATGAAAACTAACTAATGCAATCGAGTTAGCTTTATGAATGATATAGTGAAGTTTCTTCTTCAGTACAGAAGTATTATTTGTTAGAATACTTTATTAAGCATTTAATAATAAAAAATATTGTTATTAAATGAAAAAGCAGCAGCCAAAGCAGTCTATGCTGCGCAAAGTTAATTGGGGTATCTGTGTTTTGATTTCTGAAGAAAACTCTAAAAATAAAATGAATGGCTAACTATTGCCTGACAACATTAGAGGTATAATCACAGGCCCGAGCAATTGTGGGAAAATCATTTTAATGAATAATTTTATTTATAAGACACATTGGTTAACTATGTTTGCTCAAAAAGCTTGAATCAATCCAAATGTATTCTGAACAAAATGATTTTGATGGGGCATTAAAAAAATTAAAAGTCAAATAAAAATGCCATAGCTTTTTTATAATACTGAGGAAATTGTTCCTTTAGATCAATGTGAAGACAAATCTCTAATTTTTTAATGATGTTATGTTAAAGAAAGTTTGCGAGTACTTTACTATGAAAAGGAATAAATATATTTATGTATTTTATTTAGCACAAACATGTTCTAAAATACCATAGCAACTTGTGAGAGTCAATGAAAATTTTCTATGTATATTTAAACAAGATGGCACAAACTTGAGACGCATCTTTAATGATTTCGTCAGTGGGGACATGAGAAATTTAAAGAGATTTGTGCATGCTACTTGGGCAAAGACTATGGTTTTATCACAATAGATATGAGTAGAAAAATGGGCAATGGAAAGATCGAAATCAAATAAAGGATTTTATATTTTAACTGTCTTTCTTGTGAATTGTATATGAGAATATATATTTTTTTTTACTGTTAAATGGAGAATACTTGGTGCTTGGCGTGTAAAACGGTCACTAAAAATAATAATATAAAAACTGAAAATACTAAAAATGGACAATTAGTTCAGAAAAGTAAATGTTCAATATGTAATTCTAATAAACCAATATTTAAAAAAAAAATTGCCCAATGCAAGAGAAGGCATAATTAATGAATTATATAAACCTTCTCGAAAAAATTTCCCCAGAAGAAAAGTAATTTTGTATGACATTGAAGATTTATGGCAAATCGATCTTGTTGAGATGGATACTGGTAATTTAAAAGGCATATCGCATATAAACAGTGGTTACAAGTATATTATGACAATTATCGATGTTTTTTTCGAAATATGCATTTGCTATACCATTCAAAGATAAAACAGCCAAGGATGTGGCAAAATGCCTTATAATCTATATTAGTTAAAAGAAAGCTATGAAATATTCAAAGCGATGCTGGCTTAGAATTTTACAGTAAAATATTCAAAGAACTTATGCACAAATATAACATCAATCATTATGCTGCATTCAGTGAACTAAAAGCCAGTTGCGTGGAACGATACAATCGTACAATGAACAACAAAATGTGGAAGAAATTTGCTTTAAATGGCAATTACAAATGGGTAAATATATTAGATGATTTAGTTAATAATACAACACAAAGCACAATACCATTGGCATGAAACCAATTGAAGCCAATAAAAAAAAATTTAAGACGATATTTTGCAAATGTGTTCACTAAACATAAATACAAAGTTGGAGATATTGTCCATGTGAGTAAGAGTAAATGAACCTTTGAAAAGGGTTACATAGCTAATTGGACAACAGAATTATTTGCCATTGTTGTTACAAACTGAAAGATGCCAATGGTGAAGAAATAAAAGGCAGTTTTTCTGAATTCGAAATTATCAAAACCGACTATCCAAATGAATATTTGGTTGAAAAAGTCTTAAAAACTAAAAATAATAAAATTTATGTAAAATGGTTAGGTTTTGATAATACACATAACTTTTGGATTAATAAAACAGATGTTTTGTTAGTTAAAATATTATTATGTATTTATCTTTTCCAAAATGCAACATCATTTAACGAATATAAAACACGTTCAATGCTCCTTCATCGTTCGTTCATTGTTTGTTTACAGAGCTTTATTTTCTTTAAACATACAAAAGGTTTACAAGCAAGTTAATGCCAATGCCAGTGACCCAATTTTTTTATTTTTCCGGCCTTGATATTGACGCCATAAAAACTCCATTTGGAGAAATCTCTCACTTCACCACCAGCCGGCCGTTAAAAAAAAATCTTTTTACTGGAGAAGTGAGGAATTTTTCATTTTTGTTTATTTCTTGTACTCTCCCATATACTGCACATGCCTTGCACCATAGGAGGAATACACCATTTATTTTTTGCATCTACTAATATATTTTGTATATACGAGCACAGGCATTTTAAGTTATTAGCTCAAATTTTGAACGACTTGGGTGATAATTTAACCCTGCGGGCGCCTTTTCACAATATTAAATTATCCTCATAGGCCAGGATTAGAACCCACGACCCACAAGTTGGAAAGTTGAATGCCTAACCACTTAGCTAATGTGGTGATATGCGTGCAGAGATAATTTTACTGCATCTTGTGGTGGCACTCGTGGAGTGTTCGCAGTTGCACGAGGAGATATGTTTGTGATAAGCTATTTCCTCTCATGGTGAGAGAGCTCGCTGTGGTCGGTGGACGAGGAAAAATTGTGCAGATATGTTTTTTCCTGTTGCTGGAAGATCGGCGGCGGTCGTCGAAGAAGATGAAAGAATAGTTTATCTTTATATTTCATGAATATGCCTATTCTAGTTTTCATCCCATCTTTATGAATAGATATCCTGTTTTCTGATTTTAAAAGATGAGTATCGCCTTTGTAAACATCAAACGGCTTACTGTACTCTATTTTTGTAGTTCCCTTAATAACAGCCGCACCATCAGAAAAATAAGATTAGTAGTAATTATTTTATAAACAGTACAATCCATAAAAAAGTAAAGAAAACTAGATTATTATCTAAGTGAAGAATATTACTAATTTTATTCCACCTTGCAGGTAAATTAAATATATGTGCTTTTTCTTCAGCTTTCGAGTTAATTGATGCTATACAATTTTTCACAGTTTCTCTGGTTGCAACTTGTAATTTAAGATATGTTTCTTTATCAACAGCTTCTTTGCTTTTTTAAACTTTTGTGTTAACAAAAATATCATAGTAATTTAAAACTGATTTTTTTAAATTTTGCAATTTATCAATAATTTCTTTAACGAAATATCTTTTATTGGCCACATGTTTACCATCTACAGGATCATCTAAATTAACAATTCTATGCCCTAAAAAAGAAACATACGATTTGTATAATTAATACAGGTGCTTAGTTTACTTTGTAAAGCAGAAACACCTGAATTGCATTGTGAATCTACATATGTTTTTAAAACATAAGCATTAGTATCAAAAATTTTATTAAAGATTTGATTAATGGTTTCCCAATTATATCCATCATTTAATAACATAGAAATTATATCATCAAACTTAAGTCCTCTCGAAAAAAGGTGTAAAACAATTAAACATAGATGTCCACATATAACTGAATTCAATTTTCTGAATTCGACCATCATTGTAATAAACATTTCTGTTTTTAAAGTAATTGGTTAAATTAGTAGGAATGTTGACTCCAAATGAATAAAAATTGTAAACATAATTATTTTCTTTAAAGTAGCAAACCCGGTGAGTACCAGGATTTTCTGAAATTTCGAAAGTTACTTCAGCACATTCATTTTTGTGCATACTTTTTGGTAGTTAGTCTATCATACAGACGTTTCTGAAATGTTTCATATTTAATAGTTTTACTTATTTTTTGATATCGATATTAGATAATGGAGTTAATTTATTTTTTGACTTCCTCTCTTTAATCTGCTTCTAGTCTTGTTTTCCATTGCTAAAATATGTCTTTTTTGTTCTTCTAATTCTTTGTTTTTTTTTCTAGTTTGTTCAACAGAATTATAAATTGCACCAGCTAGTCCTGTTAAAAGCGCTGAGTGCACCTAAATCAGCGAGTATAATGGGAATAACTCTGCCATGATGTAAACCACTTCCAGATTTTTCTTTGGCCATCTTTTTGACTGTTGGCAATGATAAAGTTAATTTGAAACTTTTGCCTTCTTTCGATTTTTTATTTTTTCTCACAATTTGATCATCAGTTAAAAATTTATCTATACCCAAATCTTTTAATTCCTCAAAGGAAATATCGAAAGTTATATTTGTTATATTAATTTATAAGTTAAAAAAAAAATATATATATATATTCAATAAAACATACAATATATATATATATATATATATATATATATATATATATATATATATATATATATATATATATATATATATATATTCAATAAAACATTCGATTTCTCAACCTAATATTCTTTTTGTAAACAGTGTTGAGGCAATGGCAGCAGAAGCAATTATTTCTCCAATCGTAGTATTTTTATCTAACATGATTTTTTAGCTTCCTTTTGTAAAATTTTATCAATTTCGTATCTAGAGTCTAAATCTTTATGATCTCTATAGGCAATATCATGATATTTGCATGCTTCATCTAATTTATTTATTCCTATAAATGATCCACAGTAATTATAACCAGGCAAATGCATTTCCGGTAAATTTTAATTTTTTAATGCTCAGTTTATAATGTCTTTACCATGATGTTTAGAATTCCAAAATTAGTATGGAATTACATTTAAAACTCTTATAAGATAAGGAATTTCTTTTGGATTACTAACAACAAAATCAGAAAATTTATTGTTTAGCATATTCATTATGTTTACTTTTTCACTGTAAATAATTTTATTTCCAGCATTTTCTTCGCCATGAATAACAAATAATCTATTAACCAATTTTTTTTTTCATCATTCATCCTAACATATCCTTTTGGCAAACTATAATATTTTTTTATACCCTCTCCAGATCTAGGAGTTCGTGGAGAAATTCTTTCTGGTGTATTTAGTGTTGTTCTTGAATATGATTTATAAATGGGGCCTATTATATCAATATACTTCCGACCTCCACTCGAAGCTACCTTTTTATTGGGATTATATTATTGCAATGCAGCATTGGTTGTTTTAACAATTTCTGCATCATTTTCATAGTCATTATCAGTGTATTTATCCTCAAGAGCTTTTCGTGAATTTTCTGTTGACAAATTACAAAGTCCTGGTGTTAATTTATGTTCTTTATCCATAACAAATAGTATATAAGTATTTATTGTTACTTTTGTATCACCAATGTAAAAATTTGGCCCAACTCCATATAAACCAAATTTTTTATCAATAGCATGAATTCTTTTTGCAATTTCTGTTCCGAGATTTATAGTTAATTCAGACGCTGCATGTGGTAAATTTTTCAATGATACAATTTCCATTTGCTCTTCCAAATTATGAGATTTATGTTCTGAAAATAATTCTCTTTAAAATTATGTTTCTTCTGGTGTTGGTGGATAATCTAAATTTTTTACTGCTACTGGAACTAATGTGTTCATTGAATTTTTGTTTTCTTCACCTACTTTTTCTACTTTTTTTTTTCAATATTTCGTAATTCATCGATTAATGGTTGTTCTTTCTTATTTTTTCATATTCTTTTTCATACTGCTTTATACATTTTATATCTTTCAATGAGTAATTTAACTCGAGAAAACCTCTTCGATTGTCATTTATACACAAATTTTTTACTTATAAACGATTTATAAAAATATCGAGAGTTTTGAAAGACAAACTTTTCCTCCTACTGATCAAACTAGAATCTAACATTATATATAAAGAACCTAAAATTCCTATTAGATTTGATTATTTGCTTATTCAGTAGTTTTTAACTTTGATATAAAAGATCAGTTTAATAATCTACAATTTGATATGCCTGATTTGTAAGTGTAGGTTTTCAAACTATTAGAAAAAATCGTTATGAACAATATGTTCACATAAATATTTTTGATCACTGTAATGTAAGAAATCTTTATGTTAAGAATGGGAGAAATTAAGTTTTTCCAAAAGAAAATTGGATTCTAGATATTGAAAATGGTCTTTGTGATAAAATGTTTCTTGCTTATAATGATTTTAGAAATTCAAAAACAAAACTACATACGATATATAGAAATAATGAACTTTATTATAATGCCGCCTCTAGACTTCGATGTTGGTGTCTATTATTCATTTTAAGATCGAAGATATTTTTATGTTATTGATTGTTTATATAGAAAAACTACTGTACTTAAAGGTACATTCGAATTTATGTTGATTTAAATCAAAAGTTGAAGCAAAAACAGTGTGCAATGTCGTGTTAATTACTGAAGATATATAAAATTTTAGTATTATTAAATGGAGGATGTAAACGATTTTACAGAAACAAGAAACTGTTTCGAAATTTTTAATACAATTTTTTAGGCATATTGTTAAGTTGTTTGATCGAATAAAAAATCTTTTTGTTAAACCTGAATGAGCTTTTGTCTTTCTCTTAGTAAATTTTTCTTTTGAAAATAAAAATGCCTGTTACCTTTTGCAGTATGAAAAAGCTTTTTAAAGATGGTTGTAAATCAAGTATGCTTTCCTATAAACTAGGTAATGCTTCTAACAAACTCAGAGAATTAGTTTACAAATTTAATCGAAATATACAAAGTTTACAGTTAACACTCTTCGAAAACATTAACGATAAATGTACTTCATGAAATAGGGGGCGACTTTGAGAAGATAGAAGAAGTTTTTAAAAGATTAGTAGAGCTTCAAATTTAAACTATCAATTGTCTTTTCAATATTTTTACTTGATTTTATCTTACTTTGCTTGTTTTTCTCTTAAAGTCACTTGATTTAGATTGATTGCAAATTAGTGTTTTTAGAAAAACTGTAAAATTGTTTGATTTTGAGGTAAAATTGCTTGATTTTCGATGAAAATTGCCTGTTTTTTTTAACTGAAAATTGTCACTTCTAGAAACATGAAAAAGCTACTCGAAAAACGAGAAATTTACCTGATTTTATCTCAAATTTGCTTGATTTTGATAGTTTTTCATTGAATCTCAGATTTTGAGTTCTTTAGTTTTTTTCTCATGCCCTTGTTAAAATTAATGGGAAATATTTAGAATACTTGTTTATCATCTACTTAAAACAACTAAATATAATTTATATTTTATTCATACAGCTATTGTTTACAGCATTAAATCATCCATCTCCACTCTTATGCTTTTATTTCTTAGTGAGTGCAATATTTAATATCTGTTTTTGCTTTTATTAAAGTCCTTCTCAATGTCTCTCTGTTTGGTTGTAGTCAATTAACTCTTTCCCATAATTAACACACTTCCAGGCTGCTCGTCGTTTATCGCTCGGAACTCAGCCATTAATTCCTTCAACAACTTGTGGCCCAGAGGCCCATCGCACAATTTATTCTATGCTGGTCTTGACCTGAAAATTTCGACACACCCTGAGTCATGCAGACAGAATCTAGGGCAGTAAGAAACTAGAATATTCCTCAGATAGATGCATATACTCAATACAACCAGGGTCAGCAGCATGTGCCGCAAAAAGGATTATCGTGTCGCCTCACTTTCTATAACAGACACGCGCCATCGGCCTATTGCTCACCTGTCATTCAAAACAATCTATTGACATGCTGCTGCCACTATAGTATAATAGCGGTCCTCCACTACCACTCACTCCCACAGAATGCGAAGCAGCGAGCGCATAACACTTCCCCCTCCTCAAGTCTGTTTGTTCCAAACAGACACTGCATCATCCGGACAATTATAGAATGCCAGTCGGCCGATGTGGCCAATCTTCGGCTTTGCCTGAGAGCCTTGACAAATCCGAAAGACCACATCATTGCTGTTATTCAGAATCCTGTAGGACCCTTCTGAACATTTCTGTAGCTTCGGGCAGTACCCTTTTCTCCTCTGTGGATTGTACAGCCACACCAGTTGTCCTCCTAAAATATTTCGCCCGATATGTTCCTATCATACTGCAAAATTATGAATGTCAGCAATTCTGTTGTATAATTCGATGGCATAATCAGGGGCTGAAGCTTCCTCTTCTGTAGGTCAGCCAAACAGCAGGTCAGCAGGGAGGCATAGTTCTTTTCTAAACAGCATCCTTGATAGTGTTGTTGACTCGTGGACTGCTGAGCAGTAAGCAAGAAGAAACAATGGCACCTTTTAATCCCAGTCATTTTGGTTGTCTGCCACAAAAATCGACAGGTACTACCCAAGAGTGTGGTTAAGCATTTCGGCCATTCCATTCGGCTGAGGGTGTAAGACTGTAGTCCTAGTCTTTTTCATCCTCAAAATTTTTGTCACTCCTGGCAGATCGCCACTTCAAAGTTTCTTCCCTGATCAGAATGGAGTTCTACTGGTACCTCAAACCTCCAGAAGACATGCTCTATATAATTGTAGGGGCCACAGTTCTTGCTTCTTGGTTTGGGAGGGGAATGACCTCAGGCTACTTAATAACGTAATCTTAGTCCACCTGTAGGTACCGATTACCTCTCTCTGTGACAGGCAAGGGGTCCAGAATATCTACTACCATCTTCTCAAACGGAGCTCCAACATTATATTTCTGGATGTGACATTGTCACGTGCTCCTTACGTGCTCCTCGCAGTGTAGGTGTCGCACATTCGGCACCACTTCTCAACATCCTCCTGACAATTAAACCAATAGAATCTTAGTCTAACTCTGTCAAGGGTCTTATTACATGAAAGAGCCCAGTGACTGCCACATTATGCAGTTCCTTTAAAACTTCGGGAAACCTGCATTCTGGAAGGACCAGCTGTAAACATGTGTATTTTCCATCATTACTTTCCCAGTTTCTGTAAAGTATGCCATTCTTCTGTATGAGGGAATTACATTGTGTCCAGTATGCTTTTACTGCTGCGTTTAGGCTATATAACTCGTCCTATTTTGACTGACAGCTAGCTTCTTTCCACTTTAATAATGTCCACAAAGTGGGATGATTCAACTGATAATTCCTAATACCCTCATCACTCCAAGTAGGTGACCCATCACAAGATAAAAAACCTTGAATTCTTGTCCGTTGTACCTTCAGTGGTTCACCACTCTTTTCTTCCTGGTGTGCACAATGACGACAAAATGGCTCACATGGCCTCCTAGACAGTGCATCTGCATAGCTGTGAAGGTGTCCAGATATGTGCTGTATTTCAAAGTCATAGTCTTGAAGATGCTGTATCCACTTTGCTATTTGACCTTCAAGGTTCTTGAAATTTAACAGTCGGCGTAATGAAGCGCTTGTTGGTTCTTAGAATAATGTCTGCCATAAAGGTAGGGACGGAAATGTGAATTGCCTTCACCATGGCCAGAAGCTCCCTGCATGTAAAACAGTAATTTCTCTCAGGCTTATGTAATACCTTACTGAAGTATTCTAGTGGTCTTTCCTTCCCATCTTGAACCTGAGATAACACAGCTCCAATGTGTACATCACTAGCATCAGTGTACATAATTAATATGCCCTGACTTTCGGGAAACCCAAGACTGGTGGATTTATCAGCATTTTCTTTGGTTTACTAAAAGCATTTTCACGCTCGATGGTCCAATGAAATCTCTTTGCCTCGGTTAGTGCATGTAAGGGCTTGGCGATCATGGCGAACCCAGGTACAAATCAACGGTAATAGGCACATAATTCCAGAAAACTCTACACTTTATTTTTGTCAGTTGGTGTCGGTCAATTTCTTATTACTTTGGTATTTTCGGGGTCTGTTCGTATACCATTGGTCAACACTAGATATCCCAAGAAAATGATTTTCTTTTGGAACAGGTGGCACTTCTTAGAAACCAGCTTTATGTTGGCTGCGGTCACTTTCTGGAATACAGAGTGTAAGCATGATAGGAGCTCTTAAAATGTTCTATCTGTCACAACAAATTAATCCAGGTAAACCTGGCAAATATCTAAAGGTAGGGCTTTATTAATCAGGCATTCCAAGGTGGCACAGATATTACATAGCCCTTAAGGCATAACTTTGATCTGCCAGGTTCCTTTCCCTTGGACACAAAATGCTGTATCCTCTTGGTCCTCTGGAGTTACCTCGCAATTTGCAGTACTCACTCTCCATGTCCAATGTAGAAAACCATTGTGAACATACTAGGCTGTTTAACGTGTTGTGTATCCTTGAAAGTGGATAAGAACCTTTCTTTGTCACATTACTAAGCTGGCAATAATCTACATAAAACGTCGGAGAGTCATCTTTCTTCGTAACAAGAACTATGGGGGATGACCATGGACTAACTAATGGTTCTATCACATCTAGATCCTTCATTTCCTTCAGAATTCCCTCAACTGCCTCGTGGGAAGCTAGTGGTAGTCATCTTGGTGGTTGTTTTATGGGCCTGGCATCTCCTCTATTTATGTGGTGGCAGGTCATGTTAGTCCTTCCTAGGTCATTTGAGAAGGCATCCCTTTTCTCTGCAGTAATTCAGAGACAGCCTTCTCCTGTCGCCAGTTAAAATTTTCTTGGGTTCGTGCTTGCAGTTCATCCAGTACTTCTGGTAGAGGACATTCTATTTGTTCTGCTCTAGAATCTTCTTGAATGTTTGGAATTACCTGTGCGACCTGCTTGCATATGCCGATTATGACCCCTTCCTCACGAATAATGGCACTATCGAACAGATTTATCGTTCTAACTGGAAAACTGTGGGAATTAGAAGATACCAGAGTCCTTGCTACAATGACGTTACCTGGCAGGATGCAAATCCTCTCTGCTAGCTCAACTAGACCCAAACGGCTGACAAATTTCCTTTGACATCTGCCTGTAATGACAATTTCACTAAAAGTGGGCAACACAGTGGCTTGACCACATACTACTGGACAGCTAATTGGGGATAACAAATCATGCCGTGTTGACATCACCAACTCTGTACCGACTACCTGTTGCACACCAAGTCGAGTATCGATACAGCACCCCAGCCTATGTTGTAATTCAAGCCCTAAGAGACATTCATCATATATTTATGCTATGTAAACATTGTACTCTATGCTAAGGTCACCAAGCTTTAAAATAACTTTCCTCTTACTTCTTACTGGTGTGGTCTCACCTGTTGCTGTAGTCAAATAACATCGTTCCATGGGGTGAAGGCCCGAGGATGTCTGGTCTTTCTACTGTTATGGTCGCCCCAGTATCGACAACCATATGGCAAGGAACATCATGCAGGCTCCCTTCCACAAGTATTGCATCCCAATCGTGTTTCACCGAGCGTGCATCTAAGAACATTAGGGCCTTCCCTCCAGCAGTCACCGACCTTCGCCACGTGGCCCCTTCGTCAGTTTCACCACTTTGTCATTAAAGTCAGTTTAACTAAACTAAGTTGAAATTTTAACTCTTAATTTACCATTGTTTAAGGTCGGTGTGTTTCACCACGCACATGTAGCAGGTAATTAAACGTGTGTAGTAAATCTAAGTTTAGGGCCCGATATTTGAGGAAAATGGTGCATCTAAGAGGCGGTGAGAAGGGTTTGTCCACTAGTCTATGGACTCTGAGTTGTGTTATCTTTGGAATCCTCGCAGAAAACAAATTATCTACGAGTAGGAAAGGGGCGAGAACTATGTAAATTTCATCAAATTTAAACAGCAAGCAAGCACTTAAGATTTTGTAGAGTATGATCGGTCAAATATGGCCAGTGAATGAGAAATCGCAAGTTCGAGTAATAATTTCTGCGGAACTAAATGCAGTCAACAAAATACACAGTATCATTTCTCCAGTGTAAATCTTTCTGTGAAGGGAAAATATGCAACAATATCCGAATCAGCGTAATTATTATATTTTAATATTCAGTGAATCCATCGAGGTCGCCTTATAATATTTTTATTGTCCTCGTACATCAAATTGTTATAACTGCCATGTGCAGATAAACTAACAAATCGCTGCAAGAAAATGCGCGAATACATTGTACTGTGCTTAAAACACCAATAAAATACAAACTACATTTAAATGTAACAGTACATAATGTACAGAAAATTCTGTATTAATGTCAGACAGAAAGTTACTTGTGGCATGTTTATTTCGCACAGCCAATGTAACTACATATTTTAAACATGTATCCTTATAACAAATAGCAAAGAAAATCACATCGCAGTAACTGAAATGTGATCACAACAAATACTTCTACCGAATTGTTCCCATAACCTTCAGAGTATTATAATATGTTTAGGTGGCCGTATTTCTGTCGTAAGCAAAGTTTAAAAGTTAAATGGCTGAAAATGGACATTTTAACTTAAACTCGGGTAAGTTAAGGTTAATCGCGTTTTGGCAGTGGTGAAACGCAGTGAACCAATAATCATAGTTAGTTCTTCCTTAAATTCTGCGTGTAAGTAAAACTTGTGCTGTGAAATCGGCCCTAGGATCGCCATTTACAAGCTTTCCGAATGTGCTATATTCTCATCTGCCTCTCGCTGCCACTTTTCTCGCCGCTGCTTCTGTTGCTGCTGTTGTTATTGTGGGCAGTAAGCTCTCGGGTGCCCCGGCTGTCCACATTACCAACACTCAGGCCGTTTAGGTGGGGGCGGCGAAGCTCTGTAGCACGGACCCTGGAAGCGATGACCTTCACAGCCAACGACAACTCCTTTCAGTGTCTTGTTCATGGTGTCTTCGTCGTCTTCATTCAGCATCACTGCCCCTACCTGATGTCGGGGTGCCGCTTCCTGTTTGCTGACTCCACCTCCAGTGTTCGGGCCAGGGCGTCCTGCATGTTGTGGGATGCAGTCAGGCATACTGCTTGCTGTACCTCTGTGTCGACGATGGCATCGATGAAGAAGCCGACTGTGACTGTGCCGCACGCCTCCTCAGGGCACCCTTCTAGAAATAGGTGGTAGAGCCGTACAATGTCTTGCCAAAGCTCCTGCAGTAACTTCCCTGTTCGCTGGGTTCGGCTTCACAGCTCTGCATAGTGAGCATGTCACATGTACTGGTCACCAAAACGTAGCTGCAAGGCCGATACCAGAGTAGTGACCACGGTTATGTACTGCGATCAAGGAGTAAGAGTGGCATAAGTGACATTGCACATGCACTTTGTATGCTCCTTGCACATGCACTTGCACATGTACTTTCCAGTCTATCTCACCTGTGACCCCCCCCCCCAACCAATCAAGAGATATGAGGAGTTGTTTAGGCGGGCGTCGTGGGCTGGGGAGTCTCCAGAAGGGGGGGAGCTCTTATGATGGGTGACCGTGGTGGTAATGGGTTCGATTCCTGGACAGGCTACTTAGATATTATTTGCACACTTGCACAATTGCATGAGACATGGTGACACTTTGGCTGCTGGAGAAAGGATGAGTTGTCCCTTCGGCTGCTTGAACAGAATTGACGATGTTGGAAGGGAGCGGGGGGAATGCAGTTGCAATTCCCTCTCTCCCCTGTCCATCCCTCTACCTGAGGGACTACCAGAGATTTCAGGACCTGTTTTGGTGGGCGTCGTGGGTTGGCAAGCCACCAGAGTGGGGAGCTGTGATAACCATTGGGTGTATTGTACTAGGTTCGATTCTCATGCAGGGTTCTTCGATTTTATTTGTGTAATTGTATAACATGTTGAAGCTTTGGCTGATGGAGAGAGATGAGCTGTTGTCCCTCCGACTTCTTGATCACAACTGACGACGTCGGAAGGAGAGATGGGGAAATGCAGTTGCACTTCCCCTCCCCCTGTCTGGAAATCTGAGGAGTTGTTTTAACGGGTTTCGTAGGTTGGACTGCTGCCATAGTGGGTAGCTCTAGCGACCAGTGACCGAGATGGTGCCTGCACCTAGGACTGCCCTTAATAAAAATAAAATAACTAAATTTAATATTATATTTATTCTCAATGCTACAAACAGTCAAACATCTGTTATTTGTCAGTCTGAGCATCCTATTAACTCTTATTATTCTTATTGAGCGCAATATTTAATTACTCATTCCATTTCAACTAGTCTTTATCATAATCTTTACTCTTGCTAGTGTCCCTTAAACTGCTCCAATTATTTCCACACGTTTAGTTAAAACTGTCTATTTCCGTCTTCCCAAATGTCTTTTCACTCACGCATCCAGTCCACAGTCCCGCAGATCAGCCCCACCCTTCACTGCACACAAGCTCGCCGACGCACTCTCGCAGATCGCTGCAGTCGTCCCTCGCCGCTTCGGGATCGCCTAACTGCCGTTTAATGTTGCACGAGACACCAAACTCTTGGTTCTTCATCACTTTCTCCTCAGAGGCCCGCAAGTGGTATTTATACTTGATGTAAGTGCCATCTAGAACGTTCTCTGCAATCCGAGTTGTTCTGGGAAAGGTAATCATGACGAGCTTCTCAGGGTCAGCGAGGCGCGAGATGCGATAGCAAATATCGTGTCGGCTCGCTTTCTGTAACAGATACGCATCCACCAGCTTATCGCTCGCTTTTTCATTCAAAACAATCCTTTGACTTGCTGCTGCCGCTATCATATAACTGCTGTCCCTCACTTCCACTCGTTCACGCGGGATGCGAAGTCGAGAGCGCATAACAGTTTTACGTATTGGATTGTGTTAATTTTTGTCAGATGAAGGACAATTATGTAAATATTAGCTGTAAACAGCAAGTGATAGCCATTTTTATCGAGATAGTAAGTTTCGTTTTTTTTATGTTTATAAATAAATTAAGAAATTCTTATTAGCTCTTTCGCGTAAGACCTCCATCCTTTAAAGAACGTGTCTATGCCAAGATACTTTTTAAAAAAATTGTGTTTTGCCCCTACGAATAAGTATTTCTGATAAAATTTTATACATGTACATTTCCGCAGTATTCAGATGTCATTTTTTATATTATTGTTTTTGGGTGTATGTTTTTTTCCTAATTAGTTATACTAAAAAATCAGTGCAATTTAAGGACAGGATTGAAAGTCTGTTATTAAACTCTTTCCTTGGCTATTGCAAGGGTTTTGAAATGTGTTTTGGCGAATCATCATACGTCTTCCAACAGAGTTTAAAACGCACTCATATATTTACAAGAGTTTAATATTATGTATAATTGCATATATAAGTATTGTATTTGTTACATATGATATAAAATATTGTGTATTATTAAACTTTTATATTTATTACTTCGCTGGGTTGTTTACTAAAAAACTTATTTTCCCGCCGATATTTTGATCTCAACCACTGTCCATGGTGTTTGTAAACAGCGCGCCTGTGCAAAGGGTCGTTGCGGAGGAATACATTATGTTGCCATGGTGACGGCGTTACTGTGTCAAATTTGAACTTACCAGGTACGTTCTGCAAAAGTTGTCGCTGTTTGATTTCCTTCCACGTCGTTCGGTGTAAAGATCCTTAAGCCGATATTACGCGATACCTGCTGCCGATATACCTGCCGCTATATGAGCCGCCAAGGACGATTCATATTGCACGACAGCAGTTCGGGTACTGGCATGTGACACACTCGATGCCAGCGTGTGGTTCGAACGGCAAATATTAACCCAATTCGTAGAACTGTTACCAGCCAGTAACTTGCGTAGGCCCATAAAAAATAGATAGCACATTTTATTATTGTTGTATTACTGTTGGCCTTTAGTTTAATCCATTGCATGTAATATGTTATGAAAAAAGAAAAGTGTCTGACGGAGTTTCGAACTTACGCCCAAAATTACTATGTGCTGCATGTCTACCACGATGCCACCAGATCACACACAGTACTATGTGCAGCATGTCTTTACCACGATGCCACCAGATCACACACAGTATAATGTGCAGCATGTCTTTACCACGATGCCACCAGATCACACACAGTACAATGTGCAGCATGTCTTTACCACGATGCCACCAGATCACACACAGTACAATGTGCTGCATGTCTACCACGATGCCACCAGATCACACACAGTACTATGTGCAGCATGTCTTTACCACGATGCCACCAGATCACACACAGTATAATGTGCAGCATGTCTTTACCACGATGCCACCAGATCACACACAGTACAATCCGATCGTGTTTAAATACGGTATATAAAAATTCCGGCTCGAATTTACATTTTCATAGTGTAGGTAATATTTTAAGTATTTGAAACAGTTTTAAACGGTACTTGAAAGTTGTCATCGCAAATATTATTCGTCTTTCTCGAATGTTAAATGTATTACAAAGAGTTTCAACCTCACGGATGTAAAATCAAGATGGAAGCATCCTTTTCCTTTTGTTCTTCAACTTGTTCAAGTAGTAGCCACGGGGAGCGCCCTGCGCTCTGAAACTGCAATGTGAGTGGTCAGGTACGAAAGCCGGTATGGAACCTGCCACGAAAAATAGGACGTGTCCTATTACCAAATCTGGTATGAAATCTGGCCGTACAAGGCGGGAAATGCCATGACGGGTGCTGTACTAGCCCTTGTACCAGCCGCTATGGCGGACCTTGCACAAGATTTTGCAGATTCTGGTATCGTGTAATATGGTCTTTAAGGGGCTGATTTGGACGTTTTCTTGGGTTTCTTTATACTTTTTGCCATTACCTATATCTGAGATTAATTTCTGAATATTTTTCTTTGTTATGGCAGAGAGCATTATTTAATTAAGTGCTAGACAAGTTTTTTTTCTGCCGCTATCGCTTCTGTAGTCATTCTCAGGGGGTAATAGATAACTAATTCCTATTTATTCCACGTGGCAAACAAGTTAAGGCACTCCATTGATATTGCAGTTATTCAATCATCCGAGTGATATACTACACTATGCCTTGTTGAAGAAGAAAGAAATTTCAGTGATGATACTGATTGATTACATTTTATGGCTGGGAAACTGGTCTCTGTAGAAGAGCAGTGTCAGCTGGAACAACCTCTTGCGAGATGAAGTTAAAAGTGCATGATCTCCCTCCCCTCCTCATTTCTCTGTCTGTCTCTCTCTCTCTTTCTCTCCCTCTCCCTCCCTCCATCTCCCTCCCTCCATCTCCTCCTACCACCTCTATTATTTAAGAGGAGCAGTTTTCATTCACTCTCCCCGCTTGCAGGTCACTTACAGAGAACTGCAGCTCTCTTCATCTCCAGGCTTTCTCTTCTCTTCCTTTCCTGGAGCTCGCTGTGAGCACGACACTGGAGCTGGAGATAACTGTTGTTTTTTTTTCCTTCTGGGAACCTGTTCGTGCGGCGTGGAGTGTCCCCCCTCTCCCCTGGACAACTCCACCCGAGGGAACAGCGGGCGAGACAGCTCCGGCGCCACACAGCACAGGGTCTGTCTGGCCTCGCCCATGATGGAAGGAAGTAAGATGGACCCGTCAGCCCCCATCAAAACTCCTCCTCTTGTGCGACACACGTCACCTACCAGCATTGCGCGACCTCTGACCTCCCCTGTTGAACTTCCTGCTCTACGTAGTCAATACTTAGCACTGTTCGCGGTACACTGTGCACTTTCTCAAGCCCCAACTTGGGAACTACATGTATGCATATTGTGTATTCTTCCGTCATATGGGCCTGATCACTTTATTCATGCATCGGTTAGGTACAACTATGAAATTATTAGAAGAGTAAATATTTTAGAAATACGCTAAGTCTTGCACTTAACATGCATTTAAAAAACAGAAAGCGTTTCAGTGTTCACAAATGTTGACTTAAGGCCCGTCTGCAATCGCGTTGATGCTACAATAACGCGTTACAATAAGTCTTGAATCCCTGAATCGTATACGCTCTGGCTACAACCGACATTAACCGTCGTCATGACGCTAAACGTAAAACGCAACGCGTTAGGAGTTAGCCAACTTTCAAGTCGTTGCGGTTTGCGCCAGCCAATCAGAATTCAAGTCGTCACAAACAAGTGAAAACAAATGTTGCATACGATTGGTAACAGATAGCACCACTATCGCCGTACGTATTTGGATTGTTAATGTTATACGAAATCAATGTATAAATAACGCAAAATGCATTGAAAAAATAATTGAGTGTAACTTTCAAATCCGCGGAATACCTTTTTTTTTTACAAAAGGTTCTTTTTAAATTTCAAACACAAACAAAAATATTTATATGTATACACCTACATTATTTTTATTTCTGTTAACGTCAATTGTAGACATGCCAGTTTTCTTATGGCGACGTTTAGCGTTTTGTCAACGCGATTGTAGACGGGCCTTAAACACTATGGATCTATTCTGCCTCCGTCATTACCAACTTAACTAGGCCCATGCCGTTCCAGTAAATGCAAGTAGGGGCAGTGACATTTTTGCAAGGTTGATTACAAAAATGCTCAGTTCACGGTGAATAGCCTGTATAAACTGTTTGAGTTCAGGGTTACCCGAGGCGGCAACGAGACCGTCAACTCACGAGCAGGACAGCACAGCACGGCCGTGTCCTCCCCTCCCTTACACATGCTCCAAATCAGATACTGTATGTTAAAACTGCTCCACAGGAATCTGGTGGCCGTGTAACGAAATGCTCGGTTTGCCGCCCTGCATAACATTGCAATACTAGGCGTTTATTTATTTCGACTTTATTTATACTGGCGAAGTTAAGGCTTCAATGCCTTGTCTTACACTTAACCAGGTATAACACAGTGTACACATTGGTAAACATAAAGAACAAGAAAAATACTAATAGTAACACGAGGCGAAACAGAAATATGATAGCTCAAAAAGTAGTAAATGTGAAAAAGTTCAGTGGTTTCATATTATGTACATATCTTGAGCAGGACTAGGCACAAGGCAATGTTTAAAGAAACTATAATTTAAATAGCACAATAATAGTGATCTACAATAACGCAACATTTGTTTAATAATCCGCATTAACAATCATAAATATAAATGTGCATGACCTATAAAGTACCTGAGATGAAAACAATATATTGAATCTTAGCTCATTAAAATAAATAAACATATCTATAATAATAACTTACATATAATGAAAATTGAATGCAGCAACACATTAAAATAAATTGACGAATGGACAGCAACAATTTACACATTGATCAAAGTGAATGTATAAACAAAAGGTGTAGGTGAAGTATACAAATAGTTAAGAAGAAAAAATATTAAAAATACAGTGGAATAATGTTGCGTGTGTGTGGAATCATTGGCCCATTTTCATAATGTACTTGGCAGCACTGCTCTTTTAAAAGTAGTTGGTGTTGTAGAGTTTCTCACTTCTACGGGTAAATTATTCCATGCTCGCGCGACGGAGAAGGTGAAAGAATTTGCATATACCTGGGTTTTGTGAGCTGGAATATTTAACAGAGATGTATTTTTAGCACGCGTGTTAATAGTGTGGCCATCCCCCAAGGTTTTCAGCCGAGTGCGTAAGTATTCTGGCGTTGCAATATACGAGGATAGTATTTTGTACGCTAGTGTGAGACTGTGGAGCTGACATCGTTCGTCCAGACGTAACCAGTTTAGTTTAGCAAAGTAAGGAGACAAGTGATCACGTGATTTTAGGTTGAACAGAAGTCTTACACAAGAATTTTGTATGTGTTGAAGTTTGGCTTCCAAATTTTGCGTGATGTCTCATAAACCATGTCACAATAATCAAAAAGAGGGAATATCAGCGACTATACCAATGTTAATTTTGCCTTAAGTGGTAGAAAATTCTTAAGCCTATAAAGGTTATGTAGTACAGCGTATGATCTCCTACAAACAGTGTTTATGTGATTCAACCATGAGTGTCTCATTGAAAACAACGCCTAACATTTTCACCGCATTCAACAGAGGAATAATCTCACCGGCTAGCACAATATCAGGGAAAGTCAATCTATAACATTCGTTTGAAATTCTATGAGAAGCGATTAATAAACATTGTGTCGTCGCAGTATTCAATTTTAACTTATTTCTGCTGCACCAAAGGTGTACCGATTCAAGGTCATTGTTTATGTCCTTAATTAAAGAGCTGATTAGTTTCAGAGAAGCAGATGAATACAACTGGAGATCATCCGCGTATAAATGATGACTTTTTTTTAGCACCGATGATATGTCATTAATAAATAAGGAATAAAGAAGCGGCCCAAGCACACTACACTGATGAACGCCTAAGTGCATACGTTGCTATGTCGACTTTTTACCATCAATAACTACGCATTGATGACGACCTTGAAGATACGAAGTCATCCACTGTATTACATTATCTGAGAAATTAAAATATAGTTTAAATTTTTGCAGAATAATGTCATGATTTACCAGATTAAAAGCTTTACTGAAATCGAATAAAACCAGTATAGTTACATGACTTCTATCTATGGCCATTCTGATAGAGCCTGCGATATCTATAAGAGCAGTGCAGGTGTTATGTCCTGTACGGAATCCGGATTGGTAACTGTCGAATAATTTGTTGTCGTTCGCATATTGTTGTTTTCATCCGCCCGCTACAAAGTGTTACGAAACTCCGCCCGAGTCCATCGCATCCTTGTGACAAGTTTGTTAAAATATTATCTTCAATCTGTTCGAGCAGGTCTGTATTTGTAGGTTCTGCATCTATGCAATAGAGAAGAGTCATTTCATTACACTGGAGTTGTTGGCGAGAGGGCGGGGGTTACATGCATTAGAAGTGGTAATTAGGAAGTCGTTTGGCTAACAAAAATTGTCTTGGAAAGTATCGGCAGAAAAGTAACGTAACTTTTAAACTTGGTAAATGGCTTTGTTGCACTAGTGTTAGGTGGTGATTATCCTAGTATTTTTATTTGTGTAGCAGACGTGATGTTACCAGTAGCTAGTATTATGTTGGTAGGTTTTGCATAGTAAGTACTTTCCGACATAATTTTTTTTTTTCGCGCCGTACTTATTGCATTATTGTTAATTCGCTGGCTTTTCTTCCAGCCTCATATCGTTACGGGTTCGTTTTACTTCACACTGCCACAAGCAGATATTAAAGTTGATGGGAACTCTTGTTCATTACGGGCTACAAACCACCTTTGTAAAGACTCTGTGCTCATAAATTTTAAGTTATTTGGAAGGAAACAGATGGAAGGGGGAGCTGGACTCGAAGGTGGGAGGCGAAGATGCTAACCACTCAGCTACCGCGGCCCCCTGGGCATTAAAATGATAGAAAAGTTGGCAGCTAGAATGTGCGTTTTTTTCCTTATAAACATCAGGTATTAGGAAGCGACGCTAATAATCGGCATTGAATTATCAGTACAGGTATGTGAATTTGGCAGCAGCGTAGACTTTACATCTCGGGCCACAACTTGGTAGCACGTATATACTGTCTGTGATCACAACATGTCTTTCTTTTTATTACTGGCTAAGGACAAAGCCGTCCAGGCGTGCCCATACAGTACAACTGTGGTACACTCGTGAAAAGAACACACGAGTGTATGTTCTTGTAGTTTAACCTGTCGCTCAAAGTATCGGTGAAGTTCAGGGACTTCTATTATGTAACGGATGGTTTGTCGCCACTCTTTTGGACAGCCTTTTAGGATATGGAGCAAGAGCAATCTGTCATGTTTCTCCTCGCCCTTGAACAAAGTAAGGTCAGGGCTGGGAGGTTGGAGTCCCTGGCCCTTCAGACCTGCTTGAAATAAAGGCCTGCAGGAGAGAAGTTACAGCCATGGGATAAAAGGGCTGCAAAGAACTGACGTAAAGTGGTCAGTGCGGAATAATGTTAAATTTGGCTAAATTTTAAACTCTATGTTATTATCTTCTTTCCAGAAGTCGTGGATAAAATTAAAAAGCCACTATTACGGTTTAAATTCGAGCAACATCCTGGGGGTATTTAATATCCTCGGACCACCTGGCAGCTCCTCCCAAAAGAAAAAAATTGGGTTTGGCTGTGTTGGGAACACGGCAGTTTGTTTTGCGTGAATACGTCTACGTTGACGCGTTCGAACGCCTTGTTTATTTTACGTTGCTGGCACCGCTTCACTCGATCGTATGGTGTTTCATGGGTATTACTAGATTGCTTTTGAGATTCTATTTCCAACCGTATACGATTTCTGTATTTCGACTTGGCTTTTTGACGAGTATAGGCCGACGTTGTTTTTAAGTTTCCTTAATTTTGTACAATAACTCGTACAATTATGCACGCGATCGATTGATCTTGACGAGAGCTGTCGATTGAAACTTAAACGAGCGTCGTAGCTTCTCCTAGTTAAAAGTTCTACTGTGCGGAAATCGTGCGAACTGAAAAATGCCCCCTCCCCCCTTTTTTCACCTACAACCCCCGCGGTGCTTCGCTGTCCTCACTCAACATAACATGCTCTTTGATCCTTTTTTGGCAATCGAGTGGTGTAATTGAATTTTGAATGTAGACGATAGACTCGGAGCTGCAATGCCGAACTGTATCCCTCGATTATGTTATCATCGGATTTTCTGGATTGCCTCCCACTATGGTTGCGAATTTAAAGACGCACTCACGTCAAAAGGAAACTCTCATCTGTATCCAGGATTGTTTCGTGCAGAGTTTCCAGCCTCGTGCAGTCGCTGTACTGCGTGTGTGCGTGTGGCGGACGCAGTGTAGTCAGCTGGCTGGCTGGCTGGCGGCTGTCGTGTCGGGACGCAGGGCCACTGGTAGCTCTGGGAGGGGCGGGTGAATGTTGAAGGCGAGCTGTTGACAATGTGCCCGGAACCCGCTACTCCGCCAGCCAATCGATATCCCGCTCTCCCCACAACTACACGCCGTCTCGCAAACTGCATCTTCACAACACACTGCTGCTGTAGTATGTGCTTCCTTTGCCCTGTGGCGTAGCGCCTCTCCTCTCACAGTAGTCGTGTAGGGGCTCAGGCAGACATTGCCCCTCCCTGAAGACGCCAGAGTGACAGTCAGTGGTCACTCCAACTGTGTTTGTTTACCGAGGTGCCTTGATATATTGTACAGCTAGTCAAAGTATTTGGACACATCCACCGAAGGGAGAAACATGCCTATCATACATAATATTTGTTCCTTATAGGAATCTTTCCCCGTATTTTGATGACGTTGATATGTTCTTCATGTACCCTCTTCGTGGTTTCCTTTCATCACTCTTCAGGTTTAGAAATAATTAAACGTAAAATGTTAACAGAAGTTGAGCACATGGACAGGTCTGTTCGAACCTGTCGACGAATGCACTGCATTGTTTTGCATTATGCTTACTAGAGCTGCTGAGGGTTGTCCGTGCAGTGCAATGAATCAGTACACATCGCTGTAACGCATCAAAAATAATAAGGGAGAAAAGTAATGAAATTACATTTGAAGAAAGAACAGTAATATTAAAATTGTACAATGAAGGTTAGAATTTGCAAGAAATCGGTAGTATTGTCAAGAAGGCGCCTACTACTGTTGGGTATTAGTAAAGAACCTTATAATAGAACATTTACTCCGAAATAAATGACGATCAGGCCGACCAAGGGAGCTGTGCGTCCGCCATGAAAGTTACATTCTTCGATGTGTCAAGAAATCCCCAAGAATAAATGAATCGGTCCGTGCAGAATGGTCCTCAGTCATGAAATCATCGAAAACGAGTTAACCCTATATTCATGGTTTCATATATTGTTTACATCTTTTTGCAATAAAAGGGACTCAGTCCAGTGACTAGGAAGCCGAATAACCGACTACAAAATTAAATTGTTCCATGCAGAATGGTCCTCAGTCAATGACTGAAGACCTTTCTGCAGGGAAGTGTTGTTCACACCCATGAATGTTGCCACTACTGTTTTGCGCCAAATTAACAGCATCGTTCAGTGGCCTTCTGCTACTAAATCACATGATGAAGACTTGTAAGAAATTACATTACTTGATGGAAATGAGAATGACTCACAGTAGAATGTTTTAAACCTTACTGATTTTCATATTCGTTCGGTAATATGTATACAGTGTGAAGTGCAATTTTTGTAATAATTTTCATGTTTTTGTTATAAATTCTAGTAATTAAACCATTTCAAGACATTTAATAATTCAAAATTGCCTAATCATGCAGAAAGGGCCTCAATCAAGATATTTTGAAAAATCATAAAGTCAAAGTAATATTATTGAAATGATGTTACCTATGCAGAATCACATATACTTATTCTTTCATTTTGTATGATTTTTCCCACATTTTGTGACATGATAGCTAAAAAAAAAACTGATTTACTATTAAACTATCTCAAAACTATGTATGATTGACTTAGGCCCTTTCTGCAGGGACCGATTCAAGTGCTACAGAGTTGGGAGCTTCACTCGCTCAGGGTTTACAATTCAATGTTACACTTCAAACTGCCCGAAATACAACTAAACAATCTGGATTATGGAAGCAACTGTTACTGTTATAGTTTGTGGTTGTGTAAATACTTAGCCAACAAAAGAGAATTGATTGCGTTCGTCCAAAAGGAATGGGCACAAATGGACGCCATAATTTGCCAGAAGTACATAATTTCGACGCCAATGCGCGTTCAAGACTTAATTGCAGCCAAAGGCTATCAGACAAAGAATTGAAGTGGACATTTGAATTCTTTGTGGATGATTATTTCTGTTTTCTTCAGTGTGTCCAAATACATATTTTGTTGCGAAGAGGTTGCTTGTTCAGTTTATTTTAATTTTATTCTACATATACTGTATTATTGTTAACATGTGTGTAAGCAAATGAGACAAGTTATGTATCTAGCTAACTCTATTATCTACAATATGAAATCTTGTACTTTATTTTGGTAGTGTAAGCGTTTTTGTTTTTATTAGAGGAGTCCTGATACTTTTTTCTTATTGTATATAATCTGTAATGATTAATGAACTGCTATAATGTTTTCCTTCGCTTCTGGGTTTAAGCAGCACGTGTTGAGGTTTCGATCGCACTAAAATTATATTTATAAGATTGGCAAAAATGTCTCTCGCTTGGCACTGCGGCGATGGAATTATTTCCAAGCTGAATGCTTTATAGAATACTCTGCACGAAGTCCTACGCCAAGAGAACAAAGCAATAGATTACATAAGAAAAGTTCGTAGCCCAGAAGGCCGTCGAGGGAACCTTTTACGTGAGTGAGTGAAGAGATTTGGACGACCCTTAACATCGAGGTATTGAGAGCCGAATGTACGTAATAAGACGGTTTTGCATCTACCTGATAATTTTTGCTTTATTTTTATTGGTTGCTTGGTAGTACATTGCGGAAATTCAGTTCACATTGACTTACCTGGCTTCTAAAATAATACTGCTAGTGGGATATTTTTTTAATTCTTAATGTCGCGTATTCAGCATCCCCTGTAATTCTGAGATCTGTTGCCAGCTGAAAACGACTATGAGATGTGCCTACACGTGCCATCAGGTTCGGATTCCGTCCTTACCGGCACTACAAGCGTAATAAACATAAAACACAAAATTACGAAATTTATAACAACAGTTGATTTACAGTTCACAATTGAGCCAATTACGTCAGAAATCTATATTTATTGCATTGTTCGCAGTCTGATTTTTTAAATGCCTCGTTTCAAATATTTGCTTCTTCTGCTGGCTGAACATGTACCCCCTTTACCCTACCTCCCATCACTAAGTAAAATATTTACTGTTTGAGATAGGGTTTGAAGTACAATTATTACGTCTAGCCTATAGTCAACAAATTGTTTGAGGAAAGTAAACATTCAATTACCTGTGAAGTGTTTGTCTTATCGGTATCGCAGTGACTGGTGACAGACGCTTATAGTAGTCCCCTGCCATTTTACCCAACATTCATTCTGTTTAGTGTTTTAGTTGGTGCTCTCTGTCTCTGCCTTGCTCACGTGTTCCACCCACATACGTAAACACAACTCTGCGCTAGCGGCATCAGTTCTCAGGTCCACATGGATATAGTTTTTATCGCTCTTTCGACCCGCCTCCCAGCGACCCCCCCCCCCCCCCCTTTTCACGTGACCTTTCTTGCACTTCTATTAGTTTCACGGACACTCGTGACGGGCGGCACGGTCCGGCACTCGTTCGACAGCTACTAACCGTTATGAAAACATTTGACTCGGGGGGGGGGGGGGTGGAAGTACTGCGCTACGATACGTTTCGGTGCATTGTGTGACGTATTGAAAAAAGAAAAAGTTAAACATTTAGGAAGCATTACGTAAACACCAGTACAACAGTGTACATAGTAATCACAAATCTAACATATATTTTTTGAGAATAGACGATACGCTTATACCTGTATATAAAGCCGCCCTTTCAGTTGCTTCATTTATCGGTATGCGCAAACATTTAGCCTTTGTTTCGTCATCACAAGCTACGATTACTATTCTTATCGCCTATCTTTCTCTGCTGTGTATCAGTTTTTGGACTGGCCTTGTTGGTCCATCGCGACCGCGGCATGCTCTACTGGAGAGGCTGCAGAGTTACGTTTTTAGAATGGGTATTATCACAGCCACGCCCACGGCTGATAAGCCTGTATCTCATCCTCCCAGATTTCCCCTTCGTTCAACCGTCACTTCTCCTTACCCCGCCCCAACCCCCCCCCCCCTCCGAATCAGCTATCAAGAGATATGGAGCCCACAGTACTCTCTCCCGGCCTGCCGGGTCGCTGGTCTAGGAAGTTTGAGGAGAAAAAAAAGGGGGGGGGGGTGTTTACTGCAGCCGTCCACCCCACACTCACCTCATGAAACCCGTTCTCACAGCTTTTACTGCTCCCTTGATGGGAAATGTAGGCGGGGGGTGCACAATCCCTAGAGGAATACCTCCCCTACTTCTCTCCCCTTCACGCCACATGCGCCCTGGTGCAGGCGAGCCGCCGGCATGTTGTTAACAAGTGTCTGGGAAAACTCGAGCTCGAGTTCGTCTTTAATGGAGATTCCAGGAGAGTTACTACATTAACCAACCCCTGATAAGAAGACGCACGTCCTTGGAGGGGGAAATTCCAGGGCTGTACAAACGCGGAAACTGACGATGAAGACAAAAATAGTTGTTGGACATTATTTTGAAGAATGTTAGCGGCCGTGCCTTCTTTTTACCGGCGTTGCTTCACTATACATGAGAACAGAGGTTATGTATGCATACTCATTAAATCTGATATTATTAAATGAAGTAATTAAAATGTATAGATTTTTCCTGGTGGTTAATAATGGCTCGTACCCGCCAAGTCTGTGGCATGCCTTTCTGTAAGCCTGCCCAATGTTTGTGACTCTGTAATACGTTATATATCTTTTTCTCACATTCTGCAAAATACCTCTCGTACCAAAATTGCTCTCATTCTCGCACTCATCTCATAAAATATTTTCAGGTCTCGATCTTATAGCAAGTGGACACGAATTGCGAAGAATAGATGATTTGACGAATTTGTCTGAGAAACTTATGCCCCTTCTACAGGAAAAATGTAAGAGTGTGTGTTAATTTGAATGTGCAGGACTAGCTCTTAAGATGTAAAAGTGAAGCTGTCTCAGATTATCTCCGCATTTTTCATGCTATAGGCTGTTCACGGTAATGTGAGTTCTTTTGAGGCCTTAGTTACTTTCTCCTTTCAGCCATTTTGTATCCTTTGGCCACCTTTTAAAATAAATATTCCTATATATGTAATAAACAGTGTGTATTTTCCACCACACTCGGAAGTTAACGTCTAAGGCTAAAATAAAACATATTTATTGACTATTATTTTTAATGGGAGGGCTTTCAAAAGTGATCACTTTACCGTGATTGGTCTATATAATGCATACCTGACTCAGGAAAGCTGTAAATACCCGTAGCTTTTCGTGAACCTGTCAGCTTTCACAAGACATCGCTCGCCTCTTTTCTCAGCGAGCCAAAGTGTGGTAATTGCTGTCTACAGGAGGAGGCAGGATAACCGGACTTAACTGTCCCAGAAAGAAAAAAGGAAAGATCTCGCGTTGATAGTACTAGCATTCCCGCATAAAGGTGCCACGATCGTATCCAACGCTTTTCAGTCATCGTGTGTCTTCCCACGAAAAAATCCTATATTACTCTCGATACGCATTTGTAGCAGAGCTCTTGTGTTTTCGGTTGAATTGGTAGATTCCAGAAATGGTGGTATCTTCCCCTCTTTACACGGAGTTCCCTGAAGAACCATCGATATGACTTGTACACGATACTACCGGGTGTAAAAAACATTCAATACTGAAACTTCTAGGGATGTTAGAATAGACCAAAACAAATATATTTTGTTAAACAACCACAGGTCGGAAATTGATAATTAAGGTAAATTTTGACGTGATTGGGAATGAAATCTTTACATTACAATTTGATTTTAATCCTTTACAAAACACAATGATTTTAATCCTTTACAAAACACAATTTAAAAAGTGCGGCCTCCTGCTTTATTACAAACCCTGTAACAACGTGCCTTTACCTGTCGGGCATGTGCTGCAGAGAGCAAGCACTGCTATATAGCACTCTAGCGACGAGCTCCTCCTACTACTACTATTACTGCTACTACTACGCCTACCTCTTCATGTCGGGAGAATGAGCAGGCCATGCTGCAATGGTTACACAGCGGCCAATCCATTGCTTACCGAATCTGCAGTTCGAATGCTCTCGGACCTCATGACAGAAGTGAGGAGCTGCGTCGTCATATTGAAATCACAACCGATGTCGAATATCTTTAGGAACGTCTTCTAGAAGCTCAGGCAATATATTTACAAACCGCCCAGGATATCGCGCCACCTAAAGATGTGTAGCAGCTCGTGAATAACCACTGCATGCACCGTAAACCAACTGCACGTCTGTTAATTCAGCTTAAATATCATTACTGTTCCATCGCTCCGCTCTATACGAACGACGAAGTACTGCCTAGTGACATTGCACTCTGACGTCATGACGTGTTTATCTGAGTATGTAATACTCATGGTTCTTTAACAAATATCGTTTTGTTATGGGTCGCTTCTGTTATCCCTCGAATGTTGAGTATTGAAATTTGTTATATCCGGTGTACTCATATATGTATTGTTCATTAATGTGGCACATTTTATACCTTGACAAATAAAAAGATGAGAATTTGTACTTTTTGTATGCACGTAGGGTAATCTAATAAACGAGGAATCGGGGATGTTAACATTAAAGAACTGAGTTATTTTCCTGGAATAAAATGGAGAACGTCTTAGGGAACCATCTCGAGATGCAGTCTGTCAGGATCAAAGGCACGGACACCTGAACGTGAATAATCTTTTTTGTCTATTGACCTGCGATGAATGGTAATTAACGTAATGGAAGTAAATAACAGCCTGTGCTTTTCATTCCACCTCCCCCAGTTATCGCGTGTTTATACACTTCACTTGTCATAGAATAAACTAGCGGATTTCCTACGAGACGTTAGTTGAGAGGTTTGGTCCGCTATTAACAGCGAGCTTGTGAGAGCAGGCGAAGATGGAGCAGCGGTGGAATGTAAGGAAGGGGAATTCTGGAGTGTACCGAGAAAACCCGCTGGCCAACTTCAAGGTCAGTCCCGCTTTCCCGCGCGGTTAAAATCCAGGTGCCTATAAGTAGCTGGAGCAAGACTGTATTCGTACTGGAAACGATATTCACATTTGTAAATGTGTGCCATTAGTGGTTACTTACGCGAGCTGAGTATTATGGCAAGTTAATGGAATAAAACTAGCGGGTTTGTTTTTATCCTCTATAATATGATGCGTTAATCGTGGAAGTTAATTCCAGAGTCAAAATCGGAGACTCACCCCAGACAGTTTTGGCTGTCCGTGTTGGCTGAGGCATCACGATCGCAGGTGAGAGCAGGCTTAACTGGCTGGCGTCACAGCCACCTTCTTTCCTCTGCTGGAGATGCCGACAGATGTAGCGAAAATACAAGAATATTCTGGTGACTAGCTGGCGCCACATACCCTCCGCCTCCCCCCCCTGAATAAACCGACACCTGTGGGTGGCGTACGAATATTCTGGGAATTAGGACGCTCGGCGCAGCGCGCGAGTTACAGCAAATTCTGGGCGATGGCCTACGTAGATATATATATACTGCCGTGGTCCAGTGGCCAGCAGTCTTTGGCAAGGGCCATCTGGCCGAGTGCGCGCGTGTGAAGTTTAGTGTGGACGACAGGAGATTGCGGAACGACGGGGGGCGAGGTGTTCGTGGTGTGAATGGACGAGAAGGTGTGAAACCCGGCGAGAGAAGCTTACTGTGCGTAAGAGTGCTCGGAGGACTCTAGAACATTGTGGACTGACGGGAAATGGACTGAACTGAGGTGGGACTAATGGACATGTAATCCTGATTTTATTGTAAATATTGGAGCTGTCAAATATAAACACATACTTTAAAATAATTGAATGAGTTGTTACACTGTCTATTGGGACTGATTTCTAATTATTCAATTTCATTGATTTCTTTATGGTAATTATAATTGAAAACAGTAAGTGATACCAGTTTATTGTGAGATATTGGGTTGAGAGAATTCTTGTTCGTAGTTATTGTAAAAAAAAAAATTAGGAAATTATAATTAACTCTTTTATTTAATTAAGACCACCATCCCGTAACGAACTTGGTTTTAACCCACTTAATTTCTAGACATAAATTGTAACACTGGTGTCAGAAGTGGGATGGAGGCATTTTATTAAAAAATAATATAATTTTAATTAATGTAACAGTACTATTTTAACTTATAGGATAAATTTGTAAACACAATATTAGTCGTAATAATAGGCCAGGGAATTGTTTGAAAATTTTTGAATGCTATCGAGGAAAATGTTGGCAGCCATGGAAGCACTTCGGTCTTTAATGGAAGGACTATGTAGTCAAATAAGTAATGTATATAATTTGATTAGTAGTGTCATAAAATCTGTTAATAGTGTAAATAAAAATGTAAATAGTAAATTAGATAGTGTTAGTGAACTTGTAGATAAGAAAATAGACAGTGTGAATGAGAGAGTAGACCTCAAGCTAGAAGGTGTAAGCGAGTTAGTGAACAATAAAATAGACTGTGTGGACAAGAAGATAGACAGTGTGAGCGAGTGAATGGGCAGTGTTAATGAAAGAATGAAAAGTGTTGAGCAAGAAATGAAACGGGAAGTGAGCGCCCTGAAGAAGGAACGGCAGGAATTCTTGCAGCAGCAGGGGGACAAGCAGGGGCAGAGGAGGAGTCGAGATTGGTCACTGCCATGACGACGAGAGCGGGCAGCGAGAAGAAGGTAGAGGTCGCTGCCAGTACAGCCATCGTGGGAGAGGCGCAACAGTTCTGCAGTGTGGGTACACCTCAGCCAGGGGTGAATAAAGGCGTCACAATTAAGCCCGCCCCCAACGACGGACCAACACCTTGGTGTTGAGTACTGGCACCAGTTCGAGATTGTTGCCTCCCTGAATGGCGAGACTGAAGAGCAGCGGGCATTCTACCTGGCAGGTGTACTGAGGAGACTAGAATTGAGCATACTGCAGTCGCTGCCAGAACGACATCGTCTAGAATACTCCACATGGGTGTCGGCTTTGGAACTGCGATTCGGTGACCGTTACTTTGCAACACGTCCACCATGCCAAACTGCAAAGCCACATCCAGCGACCAGGGGCACCACTGTAGGAGCTGTGGCAGGACATTGTGAGGCTGTCGCACCTGTCTCTGGACGGATGCTCTGAAGAGGCACGAGATGTCATCGCCATCGACTTCTTCTTCGATGCTATCGCTGACACAAAAGTGTGGCAAACTGTGCAGTTGGCTGTGCCTCACACTATGCAAGATACCTTGGCCTCAGCACAAGAGGCGGAGTCAGCACAGCAGGCATAAGTGCCCCGACGTCGAGTGTGGGCTGTAAAACTAGAGGAAGAGAACAATGACAGTATCAAGAGGATGCTGAAGGAAAGGACTTGCAGACGACCATGAGAAACATCGCCTCCAGGGTGTGCAATACAGAGACTCGCCATCTCCCACCAAAATTGCCAGAATGTTGGTCGTGTTAACATCGGGGCACCTGAGAGCCAACTGGTCTCAGCAGAAGCAACAGCAGCAGCAACCAGGTAGCAGGCACCAAGAGGCAGATGAGAGTGCAAAATCTTCAGGAAACTTTTAAGCACCAGTCTTGAAGGGCAAAGATCGGTGATTGCTGTTGTGAAGGCTCCAGTGCTTTTGCAGGTGCGATCAAACAGGGCTTGGATGCCATATTGGTGGGAAGCTTAGATGATGTTTTTTGTCAGATGATCATTGACACAGGGGCGACTATAACAGTGGTAAGACCAGACATTCTTGGGCCTCCCCACCCGCCCCCAAGCGATCATCTTATAAGAGCATGGAACACTGCTATTTAACTACTGTAACAGGCAAGACCACACCAGTCAAAGGCAAGAGAAGGGTACTCTAGCAGCTTGGTAACCTTGAGATAGAGCTTTATATATACATAGCAGAAAAAGAGGATGAATGCATTTTGGGTCTTGACGTATTATGTGAGCTGGGATGCTATATCGATACTCGCTGGAGTGTGTTTCATGTAGGCAACAGAGTTGATAGTATCAAAATGACCAGATTTATCTTCGCCAATGAGCTGCCCAGTAGTGTGTAATCAGTCTACTGTGCTCCTTGCTTCTAGCGGAGTTGTCATTCAAGGCAGATACCAGGGAAAAATGTCAGGTGGTTTGGCATAGTCGAACCAGCAGCCCAGAAAGGTGGCCTTTTATTCAGATGGTGTCATTGCATCAAGGACTTTGATTTCTTCAAAATCGGACATTTGGCCTGTTAGGATGATTAGTTTATCTGACCGTGCTATCCGTCTTGAGGAGGGAGCCACAATAGGGGTTTGCAAGTAAGTCTCACAGGTACTTCAGAATATTCCAGAAGCCTCACTGCCACAATATACTGAATGTGCTCTTCCAAATGCTATGGGTGAACTGCTGAGAAGAACAAGATAAAACCTCAACTGGCGATAGGAGAGGACAGTTTCACAATTGCTACAGAGAAATAGAGGTGCTTTCTCCTGTGAGCCCAATGACCTTGTCAGAACTAACATTGCATGCCACCTCATCGACACAGGGGATGCAAGACCCATAAAGCAGCCACCAAGGCGACTACCACTAGCTTCATATGAGGTGGTTGATGGTATCCTCAAAGAAATAAGGGATTTAGATATGATAGTGCCATCAGTCCATGGTATTCTCCCATTGTGTTTGTTAAAAAGAAAGAGAGCTGTATTAAATTTTGTGTTGATTACCGCCATTTTGATAATGTGACTAAGAAAGATTCTTTCCCACTTCCTAGGATAGACACACTGAATAGCCTAGGAAGTTCACAGTGATTTTCTACTTTAGACATGAAGAGCGAGTATTGGCAGTCCGAGGTGGCCTGGGAAGATGAGGAAAAGACTGCCTTTTGTATTCAAGGGAAAGGAACTTGGCAATTCAAGGTTATTTCCTTTGGGCTATGCAATCCCCCTGCCACCTTCAAAAGGACTAATGAAGAACGTGTACCTAGATGATATTGTGGTCACAGGAACAACATTTGAAGAGCACCTGGCATCCATAGATTGTGTATTTCAGAAAATGACTGCGGCCAACATGAAATAGTTCCCAAGAAATGCTACCTTTTTCAAAAGAAAATAAATTTCTTGGGACATGTTGTATCGGCCCACTGGATTGAAACAGAACCTGAGAAGACGAGAGCAATAAGAGATTGACCTCTACCAAAGGATAAAACTAAAATTCGAAGTTTCCTGGGCTTATGGGCTTACTACCGTCGATTTCTGCCTGGGTTCGCCACCATCACCAAACCTCTGCATGAATTGACTGAGGTAAAAATAACATTTTATTGGACGCCAGAGTGCAAAATTGCTTTTAATAGACTAAATGAAATTCTGATATCTCCCACAGTATTAGGCGTCCCGAGTAGAGAGGTGAATGTATTATGGATACTGATGCTTGTGATGTTGGAATTGGGGCTGTTATCTCAAATTCAGGATGGAAAAGAGAGGCCATTGGAATACTTCAGTAAGGTGCTACACAAGTAACTACTGTCTGACATGCAGGGAGCTTCTGGCAGTGGTAAATGCGATTGCACATTTTCACCCATATCTTTATTGCACACACTTCATCCTAAGAATTGACCATGCTTCATTATGCTGGCTGCTAAATTTCAAGAACCCCGATTGTCAAATAGCCCAGTGGATACAATACCTGCAAGAATATGACTTTGAAATACAACACAGGTCAGGACGCCTTCACGGCAATACAGATGCACTCCCCAGGAGACCATGCGAACCATTATGTCGTCATTGTGAACGCAAGGAGAAAAATGTTGGTGTTTCATGGAAAGCGAGGAGGACAAGAATTCAAGGCTCCATATCTGGTGACAGGTCACCTACATGGGATGAAAAGGACATAAGAAATGTGTCCAATATTGGAGTGGAAGTAATCCGGGCATCGTCCAAGATGGGAGGAGATACCCAGCCTAGGCATAGTCAAGACATACTGGGTACAGTGGAATTCCCTTGTTATAAAGAATGATGTGCTTTACAAAAACTCTGATAGTAATGATGGGAGACAAAAAAGTAATTTACAATTAGTCCTACTAGAGTGCCGAATCTCAGAAGTGCTAATAGAGCTGTACAACACAGCAGCTGGTGGTCACTTCGGTGTAAATAAGACACTTGGCAGAGTCCGAATGAGATTCTATTGCCTGCATTGTCGGGAGGATGTTGAGAAGTGGTGCCATCTGTGTGATTCATGTACTGCAAGGAAGAGTCCGAGGGTTAAAGGGACGAGGTCCTCTTCAGAATTAAGATGTTGGGGCACCATTCGAAAGGCTGGCAGTTGACATTCTCGGACCACTTCCGATAACTGAGGGGGAGAATGGGTACCTTCTTGTAGCACAAGGCTATTTCATTTTGTGGCTCGAGGTTATACCGGTGCCAAACCAAGAGGCTGGCACAGTAGCTGCTGTTCTTGTAGAGCATGTTTTCTCCAGGTTTGGAGTGCCATTTGAGCTTCATTCTGATCGACGACAAAATTTTGAAGCAACAGTTTTCTAAGAGCTAACGAGTATTTTAGGAATTAAGAAAATTCGTACCACACCATTACACCCTCAGTCGGATGGGATGGTCGAGAGGCTAAATCATACCCTGGAACAGTATCTGGCAGTCTTCATGGAAGAAAATCAGAAAAATGGTATTCCAAGGTAACTTAATTTCTCCTGGCATATCGCTCGGCAGTCCACGAGTCTATGAGGGTAACACCTTTAGGGATGCTGTTTGGGAGAGAGCTCTGTCATCCTGGTGACTTGCTGTTCGGATATCCAGTGGAAGAATAATCAGCCACCCCAGAATATGCCATTAAACTGCTTGAAAAGTTAACAGACTTTCATGAGTTTGCCTGTAGGCACCTTAAAATTAACAGTGACAGAATGAAAACATGATATCACCGAACAATGTCTGAGGAAACTTTATAAGCAGGACAGCTGGCGTGGCTGTACAACCCTCAAAGGAAGAAGGGATATTGTCGTAATCTACAGAATTGGAATGCCCATACAGGATCCTGAAGCAGATAATTGATGTGGTCTACTAGATTTGTCGACAGGGCTCTCGGGAGAAGCCTAGGGTTGTCCACATCGACCGACAGGCACTGTACAAGGTTCTGATTTTAGAGCGTCTGTTCGAGACAGACTTAAGAAGAGGGCAGTGTTACAGGCTGCAGCTTAAACTGGCCGCCTGCTCCCGTAATACA
This sequence comes from Dryococelus australis, assembly GCA_029891345.1. Classification (NCBI taxonomy): domain Eukaryota; kingdom Metazoa; phylum Arthropoda; class Insecta; order Phasmatodea; family Phasmatidae; genus Dryococelus; species Dryococelus australis. Next base: position 231,089,988 of record CM056996.1, on the reverse strand, counting down.
TGGCCCAGTGTGATCCACCTCATCTCTCCCCTTGGGCAGGCTGACACGCTCGCTGCTTTGTTTGGCCCCTTCTTCTGGGAAGCCCGTGGATAATTGACAGCAGTGGTCAAGCTGTCGTGCTGCTCGGCACCTGGCTGGTGCCACAGCCACCTACTTTCTCCTGCTGGAAATGCTGACGGATGTAGCGAAGATACAAGAATATTCTGGTAATACTGGCTGGTGCCACAGGCCGAGATCTTCCCCCGCTGAATAAACTGACACCTGTGGGTGGTGCATGAATGTTCTGTAAATTAGGATGCTGGTTGCAGATTGCAAGTTACAGAAAATTCTGGGTGACGGCCTACGACGCTATATATACTGCCATGGTCCAGCGGCCAGCAGACTTTGGCAAAGGCCATCTGGCTGAGTGCATGCGAGTGGAGTTAAGTGTGAGCAATGGCAGGAGATCGTGGGACGGCGGCGGGCGAGGTGTTCCTGGCGTGAAACCCGGTGAGTGAAGTTTATTGTGCATGAGAGTGCTCGGAGGACTCTAGAACATTGTGGATTGATGGGGCATGAACTGAACTGAGGTGGGAATAATGTACATGTAATCCTGATTTTATTTTAAATATTGAAACTGTCAAATATAAATGCATAATTTAGAAAATAATTGAATGGGATGATACACTGCCTATTGGGACTGATTTCTAATTATTTAATTTCATTGCTTTCTTTGTGGTAATGATATATTGTATTAATTGGAGTCATTAATTGCAAACAGTAAGTGATATCAATGTATTGTGGGGTGTTGAGTTGAGAGAATTTTTGTTTGCAGTTATTGTAAATAAAATTAGGAAATTATAATGAACTCTTTTATTTAATTAAGACCACTATCCCTTAATGAACTTGGTTTTAGCACACTTAATTTCTGGAGAGAAATTGTAACAATATGATACATTTATACGATCTATTTATAAATATTATAAATATGTTCAATAACGGAGATAGCTTTGGTATGTTCATACATGCATGTTGTTTATAAATCTGATGGATAAGACATGTGCTTACACATTAGTAACAGTAACACCTAACATAATGCCGAACCGAGCGATTACAGCGTTCGGAGTGATTCGGTTCTAGCTAGTCGGTATTTTGTACCGCAGTAGAGAGAAGTAACTGTTACCGCTCGAACATATTTGGACATGCACATTTGACTTCCATTTGCACCAGCCCTTCACTATGTGAGTGCACAGTGTAGAGGTTAAATGTGTATTCGTTTGGAATTTCAAAATGCCTAAAAAATGTAGATTGCTGTACGTTTCTGTTTGCCACATCCTTCACGGTTTTGCCCTGTGTTTTGCGGCATTGTGTGGATAAAGGTATACTGCTGAAGTCATTCGCATATCCATTTTACTATTCGCCATTCCAGAAGTGACAGTGGAACATCTTGTTATGTTCTGTTGATACAGCACACATTGAAGGAATGTGTTACAAACTCTGGGTTGCAATAACGTAACAATGTGGTAACAAGATGTGTTAGTAGAATGGTTACTAACATGTTGACAGTGGATGCAAGTGTACCGTCCACCATGGTAGAGACTGTAGTGTCCTGGATTTTGTTTCAAAGACTCTGGGTTGGATCCCCCGATAAATCGTAAGTGAGCAGCCTGGGTGGAGAGGGTGATGTCAATAGAGCAAGCATGTCACTTCTAACCCACTTGTAGGATGACATGTGAATGGAGCGACCTAATTTGCATAATTGCATAATTAGCATATGTAAATGAGTTTACTCAATTGTCTAATGGAATAATTAATTTAATTAACTAACTGATTAATTAAATTGATTAATTCAACTAATAAATTAATTAAAAAACATTTTGATATAAAAATTGGTATATTAAAGAATTCTTTGATATCAAAGAATGTTTATTAAATTATTCATGTCATAAGAGTGATATTGACAGAGCAGGTTCGGTGTGGACTCTGTGAGGTCATGGGGCCGACTGACCAGAGGAGTGAGTTATAATTGCTTACATAGGAGTTAATGTTGGTGTAAAAGTGGTGTAAGGACCATTTTATTATATTTTTTTAATTGTGGGTAGAGCGCATACATTCGGAGGCATTCTGGCCCATTAGGCAGGAGAGATGTGAATGGAGCTAGGGCATGCATGTCACTTCTGGGACACTTCTTTAGAATGACATTTGGATGGAGTAAGACCATGAATGTCACTTCTGGGACACTAGGCGAGTGAGGTGTGGATGGAGCAGGAGCATGGAGGTATGTTCTAACCCACTACAATTTATGTTCAAGTAGCCAAAGGAAATAAGTACGAATCATTAACCAAAATACTTGCAACAAATTCGTTAAACCGATTTTAATCATGTGGGGAAACAGTTTTCCTTAGCAAAGTAACTGATCTCCACTTCAATTACATAATCGACAGAAGCAGAAACATATTCATTACACTGACTTTAATAATGCAATTACTGAATGGAACACAACATTTATATTTCAAATGCTAAATTGTCATTAAACAAATGCCCAGCTAATATAAAATTATTCCACACCACCTCCCCCTCCAAACAAAATTAAACATACACTAATATAAATACGTATTTTACTCCGTCACTCATCGACTCTCAAATCATGTAACGGAATACAGATTAAACCAGATGAACTGATTGATTAAATTATAAATTAAATATAATAGATTACCACCCAAACAATAGGAATGATTGCACAATAATTGTATATCCATTACCCATCAATATCGATAGGTATATTAAATGAATAACACATAAAATATTATTAAAAATATTTTTTATTTAGTATAAAACTATTTACGAATCATTGTATCATTGTATATTAATTGCTTAATATATTTATTAAATTGTTCCACAACACTGGCTGTAAGCTCCAAATAGGTTGTATAGTTATTGATACCATATTCAATTATTTGTTTCCGGAATGATGTATAAAAAAATTCAGATAATCTGTCGGTTTGGAGCAAATTTGGCCTTCTCTCTTTCAAAACAATTTTCATTGCATTGGTAACCTGTTTCAAATTATTGTTTTTCAAAGGTATGCCCCAACCATACTTTGTATAAATATCTATTATGGTTAAAATATATTTGTATCCCTTATTGTATCTGGAAAGCACTGTCATTTCACACAGATTGGTTTGAAAAAGATCATTTAAGCCTTTAGTAATAACTGGTCTTTTAGGACATATTATCCTTGCAGGGGCATGAAGCTCTTGAGCAATCGTACTGAACTTCATTGGTAATATAACTGTCTTTTTTCAACTCTTCAATAATGGAAACAATTTTGTTTGTATGTGAATTATTCCCAGACTCTCTCCCAGCGATAAGAAGTTTTAATCTGCCGACAAATTCATTAGGATTGTTCCAATATATAGGAGAAAACCGGTTGTCAATTTCATCTTTATATATTCCATTTCCAACAATATCGCTTAATAAATGTAGTTTTGGATGTTTTTCATCATCATCTGAATGGTTATTTGCATGCGTGCGACGAACAAGATCCTTATATTTCTCCAAATCGATGTCGGAATAACCTTTTGGAACTTTTTAAAATAATAATTCAACCATCCTTCACTAACAACAGTTACGTAATCACCTACTTGAATTATATTTTCAGGCAAAAACCTTAATTACCGAATCTCCCAGAAACCATATATTTCCATGTCGATATACACCAAATACCATATAGCGTGTAGACGAAGTTTGTTTTGTAGCTAAATAATGTTGTGTTAATTGAGGCAGCTTTTTCTTCTTTATAGGTTCTTACCGTTTAATTTCCCCTGGTGTTTCATTAAACGTGTTTAGCACGGAATGTAATGTATCCATTCTACTCGTAACAGGTTTAAATATTTCTTCATTAAAAACATTCCATTCCATTCTATTCGAGCACGTTTAGCTTGTAAATATTTCGCCTTTACAGCAGATATGACTTTGTGCAATTCTGAAGCAGAGTCAGACATTTCTCCTTGTTTGCATTATATTCAAACTAGTTATATAAATTAAGTCGTTGGTTTTCTCGCCGGTGTATTAGGTCGATTAGTTTGCGCTTTTTCAATATGATCGACTTTACTCAAAAGTATGTCTAATTTACTCACAGTTTTAACCGTCAGATTGTTACTAAAATAGTTTATTCGAGATTTCAAATCATCTATTTGCTTTTTCAAGTCCATTTGCATAGCTAAAGCAGATGTTTTATTGATCAATTCAAGACATATATTGCATCATTTTGTCCTATTATGTATCAAATTGCTTTGTAATCGTATCGCTTACCATTTCATTAATTACATTTTTTTAAATGTTAAAAACAATTTTTTGTTGTAGTTTCTATATTTCCAGTGCAGTTGTCACATTTGCCAATATTTCCGAAATATAACTAATATTGGTAGACATTTTTGTAATAGTTTCAATTATGTTGATTAATTTATTTTGTATTCGATTGATTGCAATTTAAATACATTCAAGGTAATAGTATTTAAGTCTTCCACATAATGTTTATTTACCACATCGTTATCTTTCACAGCCATACCCACATTACGTAATATATGTCCATTCAAATCACAATTCCCATCGCGATTTCTCATTAAACAGGTATTGTAATAATTGCGTGTTATACCGCTATGTCCAAACTTTGAAATACTCATTATTCATCGTCGGGAAGTAAAAAAACTGTCAAATCCAGACCTATATCTTTCTTTATATAGGACAAGTGTTGGTATAATTACCAGAAAACCATATTTGTTTTTCGAACAGTAAAAACACGTATCTTCATTCTTCGTAAATGTCATATCGCCCAAAATGTGATCATTATAAATATGTTGTAGATTTATATTGTCCATATTAAACACTATTAACATATTTGTATTATCGCACAGATTATGTTTTGGAATATATGCGTAACTTTGCGATAGATAAAAACAATCAACTATTGAATGTCTACCAAAACTAAAGGATTGCTGCATTTCACTCTGCAGTTAGCACAAAACATTGTCAAATATAAATACTGAATTGGGTAATGATTCATTCGGAGCTATAGTTTCTTCTTAATTAGTAAAAGGGAAATATCGCATTCCTTCAAGTAACGACAAAATGGTCGCTAATCGTTGACATTTCTCCTGTATTGTTTTAGAAATCACATATACGTTTTCAAATGTAAGTCCATTCGAATGTTGCAACATGGACATAATAACACACGTTTTTCCGCATGAAGAAGCACTGCTTATTATACAACGTATATTTGGAGGTAAGAGAATACCAGGTTTCTGTTCAATTACGTTGCGTTTAATATTTACAATTACCGGCAGATGCCCATTTTGTTTTATAACCTTCATTTCTACAGTATTAGGTAACCTACTAACGTAGAAACTATAAATGTAGGTCTATATATAGGTTCGCGTTCAGTTGAAAACAATGGTCCGTACTAAATATAACAAAAAAGGACGCAGAGTATTGAATACATTGATTAACAAATTACCATTTGTATTGCATTTACCAAAATACAATTATTGCGGACCCGGAACTAAGCTTGCAAAATGTCTGGCACGAAACGATTAACGAATAAACGCTTGCAAAGAACACGATATGATCGAACACGCGATCTGAATGAAAGACATATAGCAGATACAATTCTAGCTGATAAAGCAGCAAATATAAGGAAGAATCCGTCTACATCGACTGGGGAAAAGCTAGGTGTTGGATCGTTGACAAAGTTATGCAGGCGAAGGTGAAAAGAGGCATGGGCGTAAAACGCTAAATTATACGAAAAACGAAGAATGAAGGCATATTACCATTCATATTTCCAGCATAATCAGCTCTTGGAGCTTTAATGGGAGGCGTTTCAACTCTTTCTAAATCAAGTGGTAAAGGAATGTATCTTAAACCATACAATGTCGGTCCAGGACGCAAAAACTTTAAACGTGGAAAGAAATGCAGAAAGCCCTAAACAGTCTTCCAAAACGTGAATTAACAAACAAAGACATTAGTGTATCTGTAAAGAAACTGGATATTTCCTATTTCCGAGGTGTCAATATGAAAGACGAATTACCAAAGAAACCAAACCTTCGCGAATGTATGATTGTTAATTTAGATTCGAACCAAAATGAAGGAACGCATTGTGTTGCATTAATTAAAAACGTAAATCAATCATTGTATTACGACAGTTTTGGTGATTTACGTCTACGAATTGAAATACGTAATTATTTGAAAACCACGCCATTAAGGATCGATTGTTTACGTTTTTGACTATATATATAGGACATATGTCTATGCAATAGTAAAATCTTTTAGTAAAATGTCAATTACGTTGATATTAAGTGGAAATTTGTCTAGGAATGCTTCTAAACTAGAAATTTTTAATTATGACCGTACACTCCAGAAACATGTAATAAAACACTCTCAATAGACTTGACAGTTAATTTTTTCCCGAATATCACTCTTTATCCACACGTGATTTTAATTAGTGATTTAATTGTAACCGAAATGTGTTTTAAAAATGCTTTGATTGTGGATCAATATCGAATTCCAATGGCTTTTTTAATGATGAACTAAAATCGTGAACAAATTCGTAGGGCAGCTTGAATACGTTCAGATAATAATAGGCACTCATTAAAAAAATAATAAGTACCCTATAGTACGGACTTTTTCAATACTATAGCTACTACGCATCAATATGACGCTTGGTATATGCACCTCCAGCTAACACAGGACATACTGACAGAAGAAGCATGTGCGTGTTTCAGGATGTTCCTTACATATCTTGCAGGTTATGTCTTCTAGCTACATCAGGGGCTCTTTGCTACATTACTTAAAGGTATTTGACACTATCATGGCAGGCGTAAATGAATTCTTTTAGTCTTGGACAGCAGACCAACTGATCTAGAAACGGGAAACGTCAGATGAGTAGACAAATTATGCCTACAAACGTGATTGAGGCACATCCTGTGCAGAGCCTTGTCCATATGAATGCTAAGCGATTATTACTAACATTACAGAGATCCTTTCGGTTAAAAATAACTTAGAAGGTAGGACACAATGGTTGTTATGAGTTCATAAGTAGGTACTGAGAAAAGATCAATTTATTTTTGTAAAAACAAAGGGATACAATAAAGTAATTACCTTTTTTTTTTTTTTTTTTTTTTTTTTTTTTTTTTTTTTTTTTTTTTTTTTTTTTTATATAAAATGTTACAAATGATTATTCAGAATGTGCTTCTTCATTTCGGCGGGGACCGCTTCGTCCATGAACTCACCGTTTGTTTCCAATCTTCATATTCAATCCTTGACTTAAGTCTGCACCGTCAACATTGAATTTATAGTTTTGCTTCTTATGTTCCGTGAACACAGAAGTGTCGTTATGGACGTCATGTTTTTCTTCATCTCCAATAAAAGGAGCAGCTTGTCCAACTCCAGTGTTGGGACTGCCTTGTATCCCTGGGAATAAATAAATTTATTTATAATTACTGAATTGGCTGTAGTAAAAATGAATTTTGAAAAACTTTTTAACTCGTTAAAATAAATTTTTGTGCCTGAGTAAGCGACGGCTGGCATCTCCTGTAGTCTGAAATCGTGGTACATACCTAATTTTTCATATCACTTGCATTGCAACATTGAGTTTAAATTTTAGTTTAGACAGTCTGAATGAGCTAACTTTACACTCATATTAAGGACACAAACTATTTAAAAAACTTTTCACCCTGACACATGAGTTTCTCCCTTGATTTCCACTCCGTAAAAAAAAAAAACCATCTATTTTATTGATCAAGACCCACAATTTCTCTCTCTCTCTCTCTCTCTCTTCTCTCTCTCTCTCTCTCTCTCTCTCTCTCTCTCTCTCTCTCTCTCTCTCTCTCTCTCTCTCTCTCTCTCACACACACACACACACACACACACACACACACACACACACATTACTGTACTAGTGGTTACAAAATATAATAACTATAATTAATACTTACATGAGACAGCCAGGAAAGTGACGAAAAACAGAACTAACTTTGCAAAGAACATGTTTCTTCCAGACAGTTTGTACTTGTGTGATGTTCCCGATTTGACGTCCTCTTCTATAGGTCTCATCAATTCCACGGTATGACGTACTGATAACATGAGAGCTAAATATGTGCCCGAAAGGTCAAAGGTCATGTGAGATACTGCGTGTTTGTTTTTGTTTCGGTATTCCCGGACTTCCCGCGTCAACTTTCATCTTTTTGTTTAGTTTTACTCACTCATCACACGTCATACCTTATGCAACTTAAGTGTCCCGCTCCTATATGAGAGCCAATTAGTGCTACTGTGAGTCAGTTTTGTTCAGACAGTGCTCGATGATGGCATTCACCAAACCTATCCAACTTGCATTTCTTGCAGTCATCAGTGCATCATGTAAGTATTAATTATATATCCTTAATACGCTAGAACTTGTAATTTAGATCCTCCATGATCTGCCGAAGTAGATGTAGAAATATCGTTTTTCACTGTACTATTTGCCTACATTGTGTATCTCTTGACAACAAATTAGATTAAAACAAATATAATCAAATCTGGTCAAGTTCTGGCCAGATATGAGTGAATCTCGCCAAATCTAATCTTCATATTCCGTCAATGGCTTTATGGATCTGGTCATTTGTCAGCGATATATGTAATAATTATATATGGGGCATTCCACACCAAAGCGGACGGTTTAAAAAAAAATTAATTCTTGATTTCCTCAATTTCATGATTTTTTTTGTAACCTATGAAAAAACCCTCTAGGTAAATTTTCAGATTTTTTCGATTATCCGCTCAATTTAAAAAACCGCCCTTTTTTTGCTTATAACTCTCGTAGTAATGGACCAAATCATACTATTTTTTCCAAATTTTTTGTTGTTTTATGAACTTTTTAGAAAAAAAATATCAAAAAATGGCTCAAATTGTTTTTATATGTGACTCTTGAGTTTAAAACTTTAAATAATTTTTTTGAAAGCGAGTGTATACTTTGATTTTTTTCGAAATTTTTTTATCATCAATTTCTGTTCATTCAACAATGGTTTGATCGTGGGCCTTTCATAATTACTAATTTTTTTTTAAACTTTGAAAAAAAAGTCCTATTTGGCGTGGAATGCCACATATAAATTGAATAATATTCTGTTTGTTTAAGGTGTTTGTGCACAACGTCCTCGAATCACAAATGCAGCCTACTCCGGTAAACACGGATATAACTCTGCTTCACAAGGTCTTAGAAAATGTTTTGAAGGTTCACAACCTGACAACATGAAATATATCCATAATGGCCAAACAATTGGCCTAGATGTTCACAATACAGTGATACGTGGACAGGTCGATATCAATTTGGATAACGTAGACGATCCCGCTACTACGCAACGTCCTACGATAAATGGTTACAATTCTCCGTAGTTGGTAACAATGATGGACGTGCTACCTCACAATATAACAGCGACAGATAGACTGTCTTACAGCCTGCTCAAGACCCTCAATATCCCTATGTACCGCCTGCCTACAATAATAATTCAATATTCCCGAAAACTGCTAGCCTCCCTGGATGGAGCCTGTGATCAATCAGTTTTGAGAGCTGCCGAAGAAAAACGAAACGTTGCACTACAAAATCTTAAAAATAAATTAATCTCTTTAAGAAGAGAATTGTTCAACGCTGTGGGAGACATAAATGCTCTTCTGCAATAATAATCACAATATTATTGCAGTATTCTATTGGTCACGTTACTATTTACATATGCAATGATCTTACTAGCCCACACTTATTTTCATGAAGTGACCATTATGAAACCAACTTTCTTATACAAAACCGCTGTACGTCTGCTTACTTACGACTTAGAATAGGCACAAACTTCGTACGATATAGATTTGAATATAACAATAAAAATAAATATATATTGCATAATTATTTTATTTGGTAAGATTTTTGAAATTTCCTAGTACTAAGTTTTTCATAAAGGAAACTGGGTTCAATAGTTCTGACAGTGAGATCATATTAATCTGCGGGGTAACCACGTTAGGAGTTGTGTGCGTTTGAGTGAACAACTCGGACTTATTTTTACTGGTCAAAAAGTTGGTGACAGTTAGTTGCGATCAACTTAACAACTTGACGGCAACTCGACACACTGTAACTGTTGGCTACAACTTGGATCCAACTTTACCAGGAAGATGGCGACAATCAACTGCCGCAAGGTGGAAGCAAATGGTCTAAGAATGTTGTCACCAACTTGACAGAAATAGTCTCTCACGACTTCTTACCAAGTTGCGTACAAGTTGACGAGCAACTGAGCGTCAATAGCTTGCTCATCAAAAGTTGCTGACATTTTGGCAGTACATTCACGCCAACTTGCCACCAACTTGGCTAACAGAGTCACCAAGTTCTGTAACACATGACTTATCTCTGATGTACAGGACATAAGTACTGAATAGTGGGGTAAAAGACAACCTCTAGAACGCCTAGTGAGTAACAAATTGCGTCTATTACATCTAATCTATTTTTTTTTTTGCGCGCTGTTAGATATCATGGGAAAAATCTGGTAAATTCTGTGGTCTGCACGGAAAAAAATTGTAGCTGCAACAGGTATTGGTCCTGTATCATGTTTCTGTAGCTACAATAAGATAACCCAGTAGCTTCAACACAAATAGTCCTGTAGCTGCAGCAGACCTAGTCTTGTTGCAGCTACAGGACAAGTTTGTGATATTCGCAGGACTAGGCATGTAGCAGCAACAGGACTAAACGTGTAGCTGCAATAGAAAATTCCTATAGCTAATTACACAGAAAAAAACTGTAGCTGCAACAGGTATTGGTCCTGTAGCATGTTCCTGTAGCTGCAATAAGATAGGCCTGTAGCTGCAACAGACCTAGTCTTGTTGCAGCTACAGGACAAGTTTGTGATATTCGCAGGACTAGGCATGTAGCTGCAACAGGATTAGGCATGTAGCTGCAACAGGACTATGCATGTAGCTGCAACAGGGCTAGGCATGCAGCTCCAACAGGACAAGAACTGTAGCTCCAACAGGATTATGCCTGTAGCTACAACAGGATTATGCCTGTAGCTACAACAGGATTATGCCCGTAGCTACAACAGAAAAGTCCTATCGCTAGCAACACAATGAAGATTAAATATTTAGTGACAAATAGAACATTGAAAAAACATAAAATCAGATTTTTTTTTAATTTTTAAAACTTGACTGCCCAAAATGAAATCCTTTCAACTTATTAGAAATTTTTTTTTATAATAGCATTTCATCTTAAAGTCAATGACCCACAAAATAATTCTTGTTACTGTAACAGAACTAGTCCTGTTGCAGCTACAGGCCTACTTTTGTTGCACGAACGGGCCTAGTTCTGTTACAGCCAAATGCTGCTTAGTCCTGTTGCAGCCACATGTCTAATCCTGTTGCAGCCATATGTCTAATCCTGTTGCAGCTACAGGCCTAGCCCTGCGAATATCGCAGACTTGTCTTGTAGCTGCAATGTAGTAACCACAGGACTTAGTCCTATTATAGCTACAATTTTTTTTATTTACATGTGACACTAATTAAGTCCTTCAGCTGAAACATGACTATCTTGTGGCTGCGGTTCCGTAACAAAATAACCGACGACAGTTAAACCGGCCAACAAAATAAACGAATTATAAAAATCCAGGGGTGTAGTCATTTATAAGTTATCGGTAGTCAAAGAACATAACATCTACTAATTATACCACTCAATCCGTTCATTTACAAGGCGGATTAATGTCCATAAGCTGGATAGTATCTACATAAAACAGGCATTATGTATTCATAATGTCTGAATCTTGGGGTCAGATTCGGAAAATGTTAGAATTCTTGAATAACAAATTTTTTACAAAAATAGTATAATTTATTTTATGCCATAAGATTGTACGGCGGAGGTTTAAGGGCTACCTAGAGTTTAGAAGACAACGGTTTTACATGCTTGTAGACCTGGTTATATGAAACTTCGACTTTCTGATTACTGTGGTTCAAACTTGCTGTTGGATGCACAGGAGCTAAACAGTATCCGCCTCTTTAGCTAACTGTGTAAAATTAGTAAAGTTTGCTATAGTGATTCTGCTCAGGTCGTACTAGTAAAAAGAGGTAGTCTATGGCAAAGTACATCAACAACAGCCATATTGAAGAGTCTTGTTGCGTACTTGAGACGAAACTACCATCTTATGACAATTTGTGACACATTTAGACAACTTTGAGAGGTGAGTTAAAAATCTTCTGACCAAAAATGTTGCTCTATGTTGTTCTGGCGATGATGAACAATCGATAACTGCAAATCAATACATAGTAACAACAATGACTCATGGCCAACAGCTTAACACTGACCATAATACTTGGTCACGATTATTTTGTCATGAGGTTGTTTTGCCGTGCGGCTGTGTTGTTGCGGATGATTTGTCGTGACTTGGGTCACGACAAATTATCAGTATTATTGGACACTTCTTTGTTTGATTTATTAAAAATTTTATCATGTCTTCCGAGTACAAAGTATTACATGTATTTATGACTCACCACACTGAGAAAGAAAATAACTTTTTGGAAAAGTCATAATATTTCCGATAAGTAATAAATTTATTACAATTCCAGAATAAAGTATTTATTTGTCTTGTATAGTATAATTACTTTTTCCAATCATGAATTATTACGTACACAAATATAACATCTGCTTAACTCATCATATAGCTGCAACAGGTGTAGGCCTGTAGCTAGCCACACAGTAACGATTCAATATTCAGTGCCAAATAGACCCTTGAAAAAGAATCAAACAATTTTTTTTTCTATTTCTCAAACTTTATTGTGCAAAATGAAGTCCTTTCAACTTATTAGAATTTTTTTGATATTAGCATTCCTTCTTAATTTCAATGACTCACAAAATAATTCTCGTTACTATAACAGAACTAGACCTGTTGCAGCTACATGCCTAGTCCTGTTATAGCTACAGTTTTTTGCCAGTGTATCCTACCAGTTACGCAGAGATCGTGTGATTTTATATATATTTTTAAAAACTTCCGACTCGAGATGCATTCTTTGTGGAAATTGATCAAATCCTATACATTTTGTATAGAGAATCTAGCAGTACTGCTTATTGACTCGGAATTTTTTATCATTTTCGTATACCACGAAAATATCTAATGAAACACACTCAATAAACTTTACAGTTAATTTTTTCCCGAATTTTGCTCTTTATCCGAAAAAAAAAAAGTAAAAAAACCAAAACATGCATATCAGCAGTATTATCAATCAAGTAGTATAAGGTGAGAGTAACACTTTCCTGATTTATTTTCGCTCAGAGATACAACTACTCTGTTGTGAGGCTGAAGGCTTGCGTCGACTCTTTCAATGCCTACTTCCTTTTCAGGAAGCCGATACCTCGCCCCAATGGGGGATACTCGCACAGATAGTCCCAATTTTTGCCATAATGTAATCAAAAACGAAACATCGAACTAAATCGATGTTGGCATTTCCCTGGGATCAAAGATCCACTGCATGTGGGACCGAACCAACAGTCACTACGGATCCAAACCATGGACCCTGGCACTCGGTTTCCTTTGTGCCCGGCTTGGAGGGTTCCGCCCGTAGTACCAAACTCCATGCTTTAGTGGACATATCACTTGGCCAAGAGGGGACGTGATCTCTTCCCCTGCCTCGGATCGAGGCGCCCGAAAAGCTGAGAGATACACAGAGAGAAAATAGTTGCTGCAAAGAAACTCAATCTGCGAACTTCTACGGAGCCATGTCTTGTTACAGCAATAATGTTGAAGTCCGCTAGCTCTTCTATAATGATTGTTAATCAAAACATATGACGTATGCATAAAATCGAAGCAAAATATTTAACCAAAAAGTCTACGTCGTTGATTTGACCTGTCGCTGATAAATAACATGACGTGTTTATTTTAAATTTCCTTGTTATCGGGATTTTAATTGAGTCGTTAGGTTAAACTGATAATATATTATCACGTGTTTTCCTAGTTGCGCGAACGGGAATTCCGAGAATTGATGGAACAAAAATAAACACATATTTGCTCAAATCCCTGAAAGTGGCCATTGACCTTTTGGGCAAATGTTTTGTTTTATTACGCAACAGTATGTTATGCGGGGGAATGGAAGACCTATAAAGCGAGCAGTAAAGTCGGGAACATCGCAGAAGTACATAGAATCTGGAACAGTCATGTTCTCCCCCAAGTTAGTTGTTCTGTTTTTCGTGACATTAGAAGGTATCTCATGCGAGTACTTATTATAGTTTTTATGTTCTGTTACCAATTGTACAGTGCATGGGTGTGTAACTGGTATTCCTTGTCAAGAAGGTTTAGAGTATATCGTTGTCCTTTTTTTATGATAATATTTAGGGAGGCATTCATATGCAAGGCAGATCGTAAATAGTTTTTGTTCTTGTTATGGGTTCAAAATGAGCTAATTAATGCTGTCTAAGCTAAAATTTAAACTTAACTATAATAAACGCAATTATAGTTTCGCAAGTAAAGAGTCGTTCATTTGTATTCGTGTATTCATCGGCCAGTATTGCTGGGTAGTTTCATGCAAGATAAATTCTTAAAACAAACCTCCTCCTAGAAGTCCTAGACTAAAGTAGAAGGACTATACTTGCGTCTGGAGACCTCAAACTTAATGTTCTGAATTCATGGACTACTAACGAATACGAGAATGTGCAATATTTCGATTCGTTGTGTTATTGCTACGAAAATCACATCTTTTGTCTTTTTGATAATTATCAAGCAAAAAGAAAAAAGTCCAACTTAGAATAAGAAATCCCACATCAATTAATCAGAAATCCTGAAAAACTTTTTATTTGGTTTACAGTGATCGAAGCGAACTCAATTCGTATAGAAGGTACAGCAATGTCGTCGATCGACGACTCTGAGTGGAAAACGTATCAATTCAACGGCTCACAGACACTTAAGAGTCCGTGGCACACAATATGAACTCTCCGGAGAGGTAGGAAAAGGTTGCAGAGTATCTTTCAAATCAGAACAAACTTATAATGAAACATCGTCTACTTAAGGAAAAAGAAATAATGTAATGTCTTATGTAATAAAATTTTCCTAATTACCTAAATTTATTGTCTTTTCTTCTTAATATTTATCACATTCTTTAGGTGGTAACAATTACCATGAAGTAAGTTTACCCTAGTTAATCAGAAACATGAACTGATACTGAACAAACAGTATTTTTTAGTACATGGTGATGAATCATACCACTGAGTTATTTTTAGGCCGTGATTCAGTGGAAAACGGAGCTCAACGAGTGATAATCGATATCGATTTCAAGCTGATTCATATAGAACTCAGTGTTGTTCTTATGGTCGTATGTTTGAACTAGGTACGGTGCACGCGCAATACCAGTCGTTGAGTGGAATCTATGTAAAGCCAGCTGATGTCATCGAAGGTCAGTATTGTACAGACCGTAGAGATAAAATGTCATTTTATATAACAATCTAAATTGGACTTGTTTCGGTTGCCGGTTTATAATGAAGGTATTTGTACTGTATGAAGTTAACCTGAAAGTACTAATCTAGGACAACTGAAATTTACGGAGACAGAGTTGGATATAGTCTTTTTAAAAAATGCCCATCCACTGATTTTCTGTAGTCGTTATTTTCTATAATTTTAACTGGGTCTACGTTAAAGTAGACGATCTAGTGATGTAAATTCACTTGTATTATTGCTTATCATAAATTAAGTAAGCAAAAACAGAAATATAATTCCACTTGTATGTATGTGCATTAATGATATACCTGCCGTATTTAGGTATCAATACCTTGATGATAGACAAATACAATACATTAATTCACGTGTGTGGTAGCTCCAGGTTACAAAATAAATGGAAAACTGAATACATTGATATATCTTCCAGTAATTGTTCATTGTGTTGATGAATTAGTTGTTACAATTGTCGATCAAGATGGTAAACTGATTAATTTTAGAATTGTAGAAATTACCATTTGATTACATTAAAAAAATATATAAATACGTGCATTTCATGTTTATTACAATCAAAAGGGGTATTGTGTATAATAGTCAATACGGTTGTAAAATAGGCGCTTCATTTAAAAACTATGTTTCTACAAAATGTATTTCGAAGAAAGTAAATATAAAAAGACATAAACAGAGGTATAAAATGATCATTTCAAACAAGATACCTGTAAAGTTAACACGGGGCTACAAATTGTTTTTAATGGAATCAGGATATATTGTTAATAGAAAGGGAAGATATACTTAATGTTGAAGAACAAATAAGTTATGATGATACGATCACCAATACAGAAATACATGTATATGTATCATTCTAAGCAGGTCCGTATATGTTGCCATCGGAAATAAGGATTGCTATACAAAATCACGATATTTACAAGTTACCATCGAAAACAAGTTTAAAGTTTAGAGGAACAATTAAAAAGACGGGGCAATGCAACTATTCTAGCAACTACAGGAATAGTGAGACGGATTGCTTCATTTAATCGATAGAATAGCATATCTGCCCAATGGTGTAGGAATCGACCAATTACGGAATGTTGGAATTAACTCCACGACAAAGCAATATCTCTCGGAAACTGTAACAATCTTGATACGGGGCTAATGGCTGGGTGGAGCAATGCTAATAATTTTACACTAGAAATAAATACAAGCAGAAAATACAAATTTGTTATACCATTAAGTATGGTTTTTGGACTTTGCTGAGGACTAAAAACATGTAACATTAAATGCTAAACAAGAATTAGTTATTCTATTTGGCAATATGCATTTGAATGCCATATACAACATGGCTAATAATGAGGAAGGTGTAACATTTGAATTAAACAGTGTAGAATGGCTAATGCCACATATTGAAATTAACACTCATGAACATGTAAAGTTTTTAAATACATCGAAAAAGGGAAGAATCTAGGTATTGCATTCAGGTCGTGGGCTTTGGAGACATTTCCAGCTCTACAGACATTACAAAACGTTATTTGGAATGTGAAATCAAGTTTTTCATCTGAGAAACCACAATTTATCGACAAAACAATTAAAAAGCTGATATATCAGTATTCGATAATTGTGATATGAAATATATTAAACCATATCTAAACAGTTAAGCTTATCCTAGCTGGGCATTTGATTAATGACAATTTAGCTTTTAAAATAAAAATTTTGTGATCCATTTGGTAATTGCATCATTAAAGTTGATTACATAATTGAAGTGGAGATCAGTTACTTTGCTAAGGAAAACTGTTTCACCACATGATTAAAATCGGTTTAACAAATTTGTTGCAAGTATTTAGGTTAATGATTCGTACTTATTTCCTTTGGCTACTTGAACGAAAATCGTAGTGGGCTAGAACATACCCGCATGCTCCCGATCCATCAACACCTCACTTGCCTAGTGTCCTAGAAGTGACGTGCGTGGTCTCACTCCATCCACATACCATTCTAATAAACTGTCTCAGAAGTGATACGCGTGCCCTCACTCCATCCAAACCTCACCTGCCTAATGGGCCAGAATGCCTCCGAATTTGTGTGCTCCACCCACAAATAAAAGAATATAATAAAATGACCCCTACGCCACTCTTTCACCAACATCAACTCCTATGTAAGCAATTACAACCCTTTCCTCGGGTCAGTCGGCCTTAGAACCTCACAGAGTCCATGCTGAACCTGCTCCTCCAATATCACTCTTATGACATGAATAAATTAATAAACATTCTCTGATATCAAATAATTCTTTATTTTAACAAATTTTTATATCAAAACATTGTTTAATTAATCGATTAGTTGAATTATCCAATTTAATTGTTTAATTAATAAAATTAATCGAACCATTAATTAATTTAATGCTTGCTTTACTGACATCAACAACATGCAATTGGAGTGTAGTCTAATTGTGTTGCTGTGTGTGTGTGGTTGCAGGAGGTGTCAGTGACAGATGACACGGTGCTGGAGGAGCACAGTGTTGATCCACGCCTCGTGCAGGTGAGGCTCATTGGATAAGGCGGTCAGTGTCTTCCCTTCCAGAATCCTGGCTCTCGCCGTCTGCACATTACCCCGTTATCGCTTGACGTAGGCATTTAGAGCGCTGGCCTCGAGTTTGATTCCCCAACCAGGGTTGGTGGCGGAGGGGTGTCAATCCCGGATTTTCGCATGTGGGAATCATGCCATACGATGCTGCTGGTGGTCTATCCCAGGAAACAAAGTTTAAAACCTCTAAAAAAATTTGTCCAAAGCAGAATTTTTGCACGCTTATAGAGTGAGTGAATAGATTTGAACGGCTCTTAACATCGAGGTCTTGAGAGCCGATGCGGATGATTTAGGTGAGTATGGAGCAGTGCTGTAATGAAGGGGCAGGGTAAATGGGAGATCCCCGATAAAACCCGCCGACCTACGGCATCGTCTGGCACGATTCCCACAATAGAAATCCGGAGTGACGCGGCCGGGGATTGAACCCGGATCGCCTTGATGGGAGACAAGCAGGCTAACTGGTCAGCCACCGTGGCCCCCTGCACTTTATGTAGCTGACTCGGTGGGGCGGCCAGGCCTACAGCGCTGCGCCACTTCACTACACTTGTTTTTGATATTTATAATGTTCAAAGTAAAATGAGCATTTTTGAAAGCCTTGCTCAAAATCTACTTGTATGCATATTGTGTAAACTTCCACCTTATGTAAAATTAACATTTAATTAGCCTTGTCACTTTATTCATGCACTGGTCAAGACAAAATGTAAAATTATTATAAAAGTAAATATTTTACAAATAGGCTATACTTAATTTTACACTTTGATGAATTAAAAATACAGAAAGCGAAGAAATAATTAAAGTTTACACAAATGGTTACCAAACAATTTTTATTTGACATTAATATATAAAATTACTTTCCTTCCATCGTTACCAACTTTGCTGGGCGAATATCACTCGGTGCGCGCATTAAATATGTGCAGGCAGGGTCAGTGACTTTTTTCTGAGGTTGATTTCAAACGTGCTCACTTTATCGTGAGCAGCCTTTACTTAAAATTGTATCAGGTTGGTTGCTCGCCTTGTTTTATATACTGCTCACAATTTATATAAGATGCTTTGATTTCTTTAATTTCCTACTTGTAGAGATAATCAGCATAAGTTTTCACCATACTCTTTTAATTGATATATTTAAATTTTCATTAAATTACACACGGACATTCCTTGTACAAAAAAAAAACTGAAAACCAGGATAAAGCACAAAATGAGAAATATCTTTATACTATGTAATGTCAAAAACACAATGAATTTACATAAACATTATAAAGTTTTTGAAAATAATCTCTAGTTTTAAAATCGTCACATGGTTAATTTTTTTTTTGTGTTTCATCATGGCGATATGGTTTTTGGATATCGCCGATATTGCACGTTTTCTCACTTATGTTACTGGATGAATAACTTAAATTTGACTGCTGTCTAGGTCTCCGTTGATTAAAATAGCCAAAATATCGGTGCCTGTGACTAGTAGGGGCATGGGGTCCTACTTCACTTCTGATTAATAGGATTATCAATTTGATGTAAAACAGATTGATCGCATTAATCCGATCAAAAAATGTGTCGTTAATCCGCTGATCTTAATCCGATAAAATTTGATTGGTGTAATTAATTTCATTAAATTGATAAGTGTATAGTTTGGTGAAAGTGTGTGCTAAGTGTTTTTCTTATTTCTTTTTTATGTTTTAGGGGAGCAGCATGGTAGGTCCTCACACTTGGACGTCTACCGTTGTAATGAAGTGTAATGTGTTGGGGAAGGGGTAGGTATGGTGTAATATTAATTTTTAATGGTATTGAGGAGTTCGTTTACCATCTGGCATGCGACTGTGGGAAGAGGGGGGAGAGAGCTTTACAAGACACAAGCAGCGATATCTGAATGTTGACTGAGGTTATAGCAGAGAATTTTATTGAAAATGAAATATACACAAATAATAGGACAAAATCCACAATGGTAGTTTACTAACCCCTCATGTAGGGTAGGAATCAAATTTATGGCAAACAAGAGAGACTTGTACGTGACTCCTCGACTAGCACAAAAGGAAACGAGTTAAATAATACGTATTGAAACACTTCACAAATCAATAAAAAATTATTTAGTCTGCTTACGGCAATCATACTAGAAGAATGAAACAAGGAAGGAATTTATTTTATGCACACAAACATAAAAAAAATATGAAGAACTATTTTCTTGCCAATATAATATATGCCAGAAAAAATTACACGAATCAACTACTAATGAATCGCAAAAAGAAATCACAAACAAATTACAGGCAACGAATCTATTTCCACATGAATGATCGTCCCAGCAATCCAGGTGTAATAAATTCCTACAACACAAGAACGACATATCCTACAACGAAGCCAAAAATATATCCTTTTCCCTACTAATTTAAGTTAAGCGAAAGATCATGCAAACAAAATATGAAGAACTCCCAAAAACTATTTCACTACCACTATAATTGTCGACTATTCCTAAACACAAGAACGACACATTCTGAAGTAATTAACAAACGCGAGTTATGAAAATTATTTATCCCTGCTTACAAATTCAAAACGACAATTAATATTTGGAATGAAATCTAATCACAATAGCGTACTAGACACGTACCTTACAATGTATAGCTTATAATTTGATATGGGTAACACGCACGTTCACTTGGGAAGTTGGTGCAGGACTAAGATCGGTGGAGCACTAACGACATTGATAGGCTGGGTGAGGTGTCGGGAGCAACCATACATCTGCTTCTACCACCGTCTGAATGTCGACTATGGTTATGATGGAAATAACGAGTATTTTATTTAAATTTAATTATAGGCAAATTATAGTGTGAAATCCACAACGTAATAATACTAACCCATCCTGTATGCTAGGAATATAATTTATGACAAACAACAGAGACTCGTACATGACTCCTCGACATTAAAATAACTAAATATTATGTTGTATAGAACAAGTCACAAATAAATGACTTACCCCGATTAAGACACAAACAATTTGTAATGACATGAATGTTTAAAAAATATGAATAACTAATTTCCTTATCATTTTAGTTGTTATGAGTTATTAAAAATTCACAAGTCCAAAAAAAATATTATTATTCATGAGCAATTTAATCATATCTCTCTCTGGTCTACATCGCAACGTTTCAATTGATTTCTTTTTTAGCACGGCAAAGAAGTATTACATTAACTATAAAATCAATCACATAATCGCACAGAAAAATTTACCCCATTTCCAAGCTTTAAAATTAATTCACTTCAGTTTGCAAATGCAGTTTCCTTATCGTGAGAATACGTACTTAAAATAAATTATTTTTAACATAACTGCCATTTAAGTCTCGCGATACCAGCTTCGGAAATCCACATTTACAAATCCTAGCCGAATGAAAAATCGCACGCATTATTTAAAAAAATAATAGATGCACGTATATGTTCAATGTTTATACGTAATTGCACAAGTTACCGTATTCCAGGAATAAAATTATTAACTCACACAAACAACGTATCTACAAATGCAGTTTATCGATCCGAATAAGTTTCCAATTCGTGATAAAAGTATTGAAAATAATTTTAACACAACTTCCATTGAAAACCTATCGCAGTGTAAACTTAGGGAATCACATAGTGAACACTAATATACTATCTTTAGTAACATAGTTCACACACACTTTTTCTGAGATTATTATTAAGATGCATACAAGTTATTAACTAATGCAATGTATATTACGATGGCTAGGTCGAGAGCAAGGGTTGACGAGACACTAGGATCGACTCTCTGAAGTGTGGAGCAGATAGCGTTGGAATGTCCCGTTACTTGCCTCCCCAAAGTGCTTCTTTGACCCGCTCGCTCCTACTTACCCTCCTCCGCCAAGTCTGGAGCAAGGTTTTGCTGTGGTTAACAACCTCCAAGCCTTTGTCATGAGAACAGTTGAAAAACTTCGCAGGGCTCCTATATTTCAACC
Source organism: Dryococelus australis (assembly GCA_029891345.1). Lineage (NCBI taxonomy): Eukaryota > Metazoa > Arthropoda > Insecta > Phasmatodea > Phasmatidae > Dryococelus > Dryococelus australis. Next base: position 231,068,021 of record CM056996.1, on the reverse strand, counting down.
GTTTGCTGCCAGCGAATATAAATTTAACAATTCCCACTGAAAAATGATTTCCTCAACAATAATAATTAAGTCTGAAATGACTGATCCACAAAATTCCAAGAAAATAAAACCCCTGTCCAATAATTTTACACCTCGCTTCCAGCAAAGACAACAAAGAATAATTTCGCACATGACAACTACAAGATATATTTTCACTAAATAAATTTTACGTGATTCCAAGACTTTTAAATATAATGTGTGTTGTAAAACATTTTCTAACTATTTTAAAATGAATACAGTCAAAATGTATCATTGGATTGAATAAAAATACTTGTTCACGAAACAAGTCAAAGCTTTTAACTATTAAAATGGCAAACATACATTAAAAAAACGTTCATACATATTCCAACTGTCAAATATTTGTGTGTATATTTCTCTACAAGGTGTCATTTTAGTTGTATTAATTACTACCAAAATTTCATGCACGTGTAAATAAAGGATAATATTCTAAAGTTCCTTTGCCAAATGCTGTCATCCAAGATTTGCGGTTACACCTCTCGTATTTATCATAAAATGTGTACATTTGGACAAATATAAAGCTATTTTATTTAAAAAAAACTTTGTTTTGATATAATATTAATGAAATACCACGTTTAAATCATAAAATGAGTTCCATCAGATGTATAATATGCAAAATGCAACTAAATTTCAACAAATTTTCAAAAAGACCCTATTTTAGGCAATATTGAAGGGAAATGGTGGTCATTTTGGATTCGATTACTATATAAGAAAGGAATAAATTAATATTTCTCAGTGTTAAGTCAACAGTCGCCATAGTCACATTGTGTGTTGCATGTGCACTGCAATATACATCTACAATACCGCAATATATGCTAGACATCCCCAGTATATCTGCGAACGAAGCCAGGTGTCCACAGCATCGAGTTCGACGCCAGGCATCCACAGCATTGAGAACTACGCCAGGTGTCCACAACAACATCGAGAACTGTGGCAAATGTCCACATCAACACAGAGATTTACGCAAGGCATCCACGCCAGCAGTGAGAGTTAAGCCTCAGATTCTGCAGGGATTACTTCACTCTGCGCCAGCATCATCTTGCAATAGTTACAATGCATGAGGGCCACTGCTGTGATAACTGTGAACAGGTGTGCGTATATGTATTCAATGTGATTTTAGATTACAGATGGGCGAAAATGTTGTTGAGTCTGGACTACTCTAAATTGTGTCTGCTACCTAAAGAGTTTCTTATCACCTTGCATCCCACGAAATACATTTAGTTTACACATTCTTTCCTGAACAGTTAAGAGCAGACGAGGATATTGAGTCGTATCTTCCTTGTGAAGACTGTCCATGTGTTAAACCGGCTTTTTTCAACTATCCGAACAAATCCCATTCGAGAAGGGATTGTGTAATGCAGAGAATGCAAAATGTAATTGAAGTTATCAATGATAATTGTCCCAAACTACCAATGGACGATTCCGGGTTTGACAAAGTGGATTCCGATGCGACCACTGAGATATTGTACATACTATGAACTTTATCATGTAACTGGAACTTTATCATGTAAACTTGTTAAAAAATAAAGAGCATAATAATGATGAGCTACGTGCAAGGATATAAAAATCATCAAGACAAGTCTTTTGTAATTAAAGAACTTGCTATATCATACGCGAATGATTATGATGACACTAAAGTATTAAGTTTTAAATCACCCAAACCTTGGTCTGCTTTAAATCCGGAACTGAAAATGATGTTTCAGCATCAGACTTATGAAGTACAGGATTTAAAATGGGACTCAAGTGTTACAGCTTATGAAAACCATTTCCAATACGTGAACGATGTGCTCCTGGAAGATTATTCCGTATACGTAGTTGGAGAAATGCAGAAGGAAATTTTAAAAAGTTTGACTAATACCGAAGTAGTAAACATTAGAAGATATCACGACTATTCAAGCATTAATTCGCCAGTAAAACGTTATAACATTCATCACTGTGGGAAATTTTTTTTTCTAAGTGTAAATGCGAAGCCTTAAGAGAGTATATGTATTAGCATCCTAGCTATATGTAAAGATAATTATATAATTAAAAATGGTTTGTTACAGGTTCATACCTGCATAAGACATTGAAATGGCGACATTCATCCAGATCAGGTGAACGAGAGTTTGGTATGCGGATACAAGAGAGAGTTGTTCAAGTCTAAAAGTAGTACATTCTACCAATTACAGCTGTGTAATGGATATGAGCACTGTAACTTTTCACAAAGTCTTACAGGAAATATCTATAAAGAATGAGTATTGTGTTATGAACAAGCAGGCTGCCCAGTTTTCAACATGCGACCCAACAGCAAACTACCATGTAGTTCAAACAAATTATGTTTTAAAACTAGAAGTGAAAAAATTAGTAAGGAACCAGTACTTAAATAAATACAAATATAAATTAAGTAGACAGGTCTACGGCAGCCCTACAGTTTGGAAAGAAACATGCAATAATAAGCAACACATCACACAAATGAAAGGAAGTAGCCGACTTCAAAATTAGTAAGGAACCAGTACTTAAACAAATACAAATATAAATTAAGTAGACAGGTCTACGGCAGACCTACAGTTTGGAAAGAAACATGCAATAATAAGCAACACATCACGCAAATGAAAGGAAGTAGCCGACTTCAAATGTCGCCTTGTGATATGTGGGAATGAAAAGTATGGGTAAGTAATACTTTTGGCTGTGAATTCGATGTAACCAAGATGTCGTTAAATAATGAGTATTTTCTTGTAGTGCAAGTACATCTAATCTGTCAGACTATATAAAGGAGAGTGTTTAGTAATAATATGTCAGTCATGGTTAGTATCTTCGAGCCTACAGACATATATGAGGTCCTGCAAATAGGATACCGAAGAGTTTTCCTTAACCTTTCGACAGTGTGTTACTAGTCCAAGTGTGTAATGATATAGAACATTGGTGATAAACTTTCGATAATAGTCTCAGCATTCGATTTGGTGAAGGCTTAGCATGCAATGATTGTGCTTTGAGGTATTTCCATCCCAACAGTGAACTGCCATATAAACTAGAAGACCTGATAATAGCTAGTCTTACAGAAGAGGTGGAAGAGGAACAAGGCAACAGAGTAATAGTCTATCAACTCACCAGGACTCATCTTGGAACCACCATCCGCTGGAAGGAAACCTGCGATGGAGACATCCTCAACCTTATTTTCGGACAAGGAAGTTTAGCTTTTCCGTCAATTTGCAACATATGTGTGTCAAGTAGCTTATTCAAAATAATGTTCTCGCCGATTTACAAGTATTTGTTTATTGAAAATGGTTTGTATTCTGTAATTTATGGCTTACCATATTCACCTATTACTTATAAGGAAATGTATCAGACATTTGTTTTAAATATGCATACTTTTAGCATTATTTGTTAACACATAATAAAGCATGTATTGCTGAATCTAGTGTAACTAATTGCAACAGTTAAAAATATTTTGTTGATCAGTACAGACCATTAAGGATAGAGAGAAATCATAAACTTAAGACTGAGTATAATGTAACATCATTTTGTGAGGAATAGCAGTGTTTGAATCATCTAATCTATAAAGCAGATGATGCTTTACCATTTCAGTATTTGAAGAATGTAAAAATGATATATGTATGTTTTTCATTATCACAAAATGTTTAGTTATACATTGTGTACTGGGTGTGTTTCATCAAAGTGTTGTGTACACTGAGCAATAAAATTAACAAAAATATAGTTTATCTGCAATCACTGTTTAACTTTAAACGATAGAAGATGATTTTAAATATACGAATCGGTCCCTGCAGAAAGGGCATAAGTCAACCAGGCATAGTTTTGAGATAACTAAAAAAAACTGATTTACTATTAAACTATCATGTCACAAAACGTGAGAAAAATCATACAAAATAAAGGAATGAATGTGTGTGATTTTGCATAGGTAAAATCATTTCAATAATATTACTTTGACTTCTATGATTTTTAGAAATATCTTGACTGGGGCACTTTGCGCATGATTGGGCAATTTTGGATTATCAAATTACTTGGAAATGCTTTAATTACTAGAATTTATGACAAAAACATGAATATTATTTACAAAAATTGCACTTCACATTGTATACATATTACCGAACAAACAAAAACTCGGTAAGGTTTAAAACATTCTACTGTGAGTCATTCTCATTTTCATCAAGTAATGTAATTTTTTACTCATCTTCATCATGTGATTTAGTACCAGAAGGCCACTGACCAATGCTCTTGTAAATGTCTTGATGTTCTTCAGGCACAAAGTGAAGAAGTTTATATAAATCTTTGATTTTTGCCATTTTTAAAGGAACCTTTCCTGATAGGTAGGCTTGTTCCGTAGGAAAGTATGGTACTGGTTTCCAAGGTTATGTAAGATGGAATGTATGGCTCACTAATCCATTTATAAACTCTCGTGCTACAATGGTACCTTTTAACTCAGTATTGTAGGACACATGCATTGTGTTGCTAATACCACAATTAATTTTTTTGTCTTGTTGCACACATTTGCAAGACGTTTCTTCTGAGATACAATTCTTCTTATAGTAGGCTGCCACCATTTCTTGAAATCTAGAATGTCTGCAGAATTAATTTCCTTGACAAGAAATTTGCATGTATTGCTGGATGCTATTATTAATTCTCTGAGTTCATGCATTCTGAAAAATCTGTCATGGTGTTTGTTGTATTTTTTAATAATACCAAAATCTTGGTCGCATGGCATGAAGGAATGGCCTCTTATGGGGAAGAAGTGTTCAATTTTGTAGAACTGCCAGGCGACAGTCATTGCCAAAAGTAGTCTGGATAGTGAACGATACTTATTTTGCCCACTGCAGTTATCTGAGTACAAACGTATTTCAGTAATCTCTGGAGGGACATCCTTCAATAAGTCACACAAAAAAGAATAAATTTCATTTGGTCCCTTTTTAGCGATGCCTTCATGGTAGATATATATTTTGGCAGTGTTGTTAGTTATATTATGAATGCCAAATACATTGGCAGTTGATTGTTGCAGGTAGAATGTCTCCTGAACAGGAATCTGTGGCAACTGTATGTTTTGCATGCAGTCAAACCATATTGCTAATACATGAGGCTGGTTTGTCGATTCAGCATTTCCTATCATTTGGTTATAAAATTTCTTGCATTGCCTGTTGTGAACCAAAAGCTCTGCTGTTGCACACCTTTTAACAGCATCGTTGAGATGAGGACTTCATAATTTCAACTTTAATGCCTCACATACACAGCAACAATCTACTTGGGGGCGTCCAAATGATAAACTGATATTATTTTTGAAGAATTTGGTATAGAACTGATAGCTAACCTTTGCGTTTGGATACTTGCCCTTGAAAAACTGATACATAACTGTCAAATTGAGCCTGGCATCTAAATATTGTCTTTGTCTCCCAGAGTAATGACTTTACTTTACAGGGAAACTTTCAATGTGCTCCTTAATAAGAACACTTGTCTGTGATGGAATAACATTTGCACTAGAATTCTTTCCACGTATAACTTTGGGCCTTTTCCCCAGGACACTTAGGCTTTTAATCGTCTTATTCGCTTCATTGTTATGGAATGTAGAGATACAAAAGCTTGAAAACATATCTCAATCCTTTGTTGACCCACAACTGTGTGGTACTTAAATGATTTTGCATTTTTTTGTGCATCTTATCCTTTACGATGATGGCGATGATTGACATCATGAACGTATATGAGTGACTGAATAAATATTTCCTGCTCATCTTTTGTTGACAGATCATGGAACTGGTCAGGATGTCATGCTGGTCCTCTTCACTGATTCCTTTGAAACAGTCCTCCATCTTACATCTAGAAAAAACAAAATTCAAAACATTTTGGTTATGTAGACTGAAAATTTAACAGTTAAAATACTCTACTATATAATAATATAATATATCAAGACATAATGTATTTACCACTTTAAATCATACTAAGCAATTATTACCAACAAGGTGCTCCTGTTTGTTTGGCTGGCATGAGTTTCCCCTTGTAAACTGTATATTCTTCACCCTTGATTTTCCCTAACTTAGTTATATTTCTTACCTGTGAAGAAGGATTACTCTTCCTTTTTTCCCTACTTTAGGGCTTTCTTCCATTACTATACGAATAAAATACCAACAAAGCTAATAATACAATCGTAACAAACTGAATGAAGTACACTCCTGCAGCCTATAGGCAAACATAACTTTGCTTAACTCTCAGCTGTTAATTTGGTGCAAAACAGTAGTGGCAACATTCATGAGTGTGAACAACACTTCCCTGCAGAAAGGTCTTTAGTCATTGACTGAGGACCATTCTGCATGGAACTATCTAATTCTGTAGTCGGTTATTCGGTTTTCTAGTCACTAGACTGAGTCCCTTTTATTGTAAAACGATGTAAACAATATATGAAACCATGAATATGGGGTTAACTGATTTTCGATGATTTCATGACTGAGGCCCTTTCTGTAGGGACCAATTCATATACATTGTTCTTTTAATATTTATTCTCAGTCAAGTATTGGATCACATATGAGCAACATGTATTTTAATCTTAGAAAAACCGTTATGTTAGTGTCTCACTAGGCAAGTCTAATATAGCTTACACTTTATGGTGTAATGTCCTTCTGCATGAGTTTATGTAGACTTGCGAGGGAATGTTCCATTTAAAAGTGTTTTATTTCCCACTAGGGGATGATAAAAGCAATGAATTGATTCAATGCAGTGATACTACAAAATGTTCATTGTTTTATATGGCTGCAACAACACCTCTTCCCTCTAGCATTGAAGCTGTCCGCTCACATTATGTCGAAACATATCCAACTTAGTTGAAAGTGCCCTTTTACATTCTCCAGAATGTAAAGATGTTTGTTTTCAAACCAACAGAATCAAACCAGGACATATGAAATGTCCCCCCCTTGAAAGTAGAGTTCAAGAATTTGATTTAACACAGTATTATGACAGTGTATGAAAACATTTTTTACAGAAAGTGCATATAGCTTATAACTTGTGTAAAAATATTTGGTATCTATGTTTGTGTAACATCCCGTACTTACTTGTGTTGTAAGTTTTGAAACAATCTGTTAAAACTTATTTGCTAATTTTGAAACAACCTATACTTGTGCTATGATTTGGTATCTATGTTTGTGTTGTTTATTAAAAATGTTGTTTATATTTTGAAATATCTCGTATTAAAAATTATTACTTATTGTGAAACAACTTATACTTCCTAAATGTTATGTATATTTTGAAACAGTTTGTCAATAAAATATGTTTTAAAATGAATTCATTTGTATGGTTATTTACCTCTCCCATTAAAAAAAATTGGAATGCACTTACTTTCCTGAGAAAGGGATAATATTACCTTGGTAAATACAATGTCTCAACACTAATGGTGTTGCACTAAAGACTTTTGTTTCTATAAAAAAAAAAACTATGTTCTTAGTAATGAAAAATACCGAGAAAAAATAGGATTTCAAACATACCTATTCATTTGTTAAAATACTATTTGAGACTATATCCAGTAAATATATCTGTTGAAAACATGTTATTATTTTTAAATGATATTTTCCAACACACCACATTGATACAAAAATAATTCATTAATTTCGCCGACCTCTGTAGGGTAGTTGGATTACGCATGAGTTTGGAGGTTCTGGGTTCGAATCCTGGGTAAGGCAAGGATGATTATAATCTAGTTTGGAGGTTCTGGGTGCGAATCCCAGGTAAGGCATGTAAGATTATATTCTAGTTTGTAAGTCAGTAACCTTATAAACTGTTAATAATAATTATTATTATAGATGTTACACAGTGTCATATGTATGCAATGTTTGATAAGTAATTATATAATTAAATGATATTCAAAACAGACATTCATACATAAATAAGTGCACAATTAATGTGTTGAATTGTAGTAAAAATGTGTTATGTTCTGGTTTCCAAAAAACTCGTATTGCATAAGAATTCTGATCGTTTGCATACGAAACTGTTCATTAAAAACATAATTAAAATTAAATCTAATTGCTAATACTGTTTAAATATGCATGTTTCACATTACATTTCAAAGTGTGCACACTTAAGTTCAGAAAATGTATCCGATCCTGAAATAAACCGTTAATTTCTGTAAATTTGTGTTTTATTTCGTTAAATTCTAATTATAAACATTAAAAAAAACCATTATTGCTCCGATCAAAATACATTTCAGCCAAATAGCACTTCATAAATTATACAAGGGAGGGTGTCTGGCCTATATATAGGGGCTCCAGCCCAGACCTTCCCATTTGCAAATCAACTCTCATGGAGGGGGGCCTCCTCTCTTGTGCACGTCCGTGATTCGCTGCTTCATCTCGCCACCCACCGTCCACCTCTGCAGCTGATGGGTGTTCACACCACTCTTAGAGTGTGGACTTGCTTGTGCTCAGTGACCTGTTGGCATCTAGGGGTTTGCAGCCCATTGCCCACCGCCCACTGGAATCTGCCGGCCTCCCACGTCACGGCGTAGGGTTATTGCTCACCAGGGTTCGGACCTGCCTGCAGCTACCTGCTTCGCTGAATGCAGGCCTCCAGGACCGCTCTGTCCTTCAGCTGCCTGGTTGGGGTTCATGCATCGCTCTTCAACTACCAACCCTTGGTAGTAGACTTTATATAAGTAAATAGGGTTAGCATTTTAGGTTTTTAATTCATATTACATTAAATTATCACTATAGTATTTAAAATTATATACTTGAGAGTTTTTCTATTGGGATTTTTTTTAAATTAGTTTTCTTTGTTCTAATAAATAAATTTTCTGGTATTTCAAAAAAAAATTCCGGTAATGTTCGATTGCATTTTTTAATGAATTTTTTCTATGAACTGAGGAGTAAATTTTAGCATATTTGTAGAGTTTTTAGTTTCTTAGTAGTTTGTAAAAAAAATAAATTCAAAAACAAACTTTTTTTTTTAGTTTGTAATTAGTATTTTAAGATATTCCTGGTGTGTTTGTGTGAATGTTTTGTGAAATTGATAAAGTAGAGAATAAAATGGTGGAAACTGCCATCATCATGATGGATAAAAGGTGTGAGAATATTACTGGCCACCTCATTAATCTGAATGATTTTAAATGATGATGGATGAATGAATGTTGAATAGATTCGAGTATGTGGTGAGAATGTAGTTATCATGTGTGAGGGGGTGGGAATTTATGTTTTAAATTTAGTTTGTAATTAATTTTTATGATATTCAAGATATTCCATGTTGGTCTCTATGTATGATTTGTGAAATTGATGGAGTAGCGAAAATAATGGCTGAAACCCAGTCACTATGGTGGAGAAAAGGCGTGAGAATATCACTGTTCACCTCTCTTTGATCTTAATTATATTAGAATGGTAATGGATGAATGAATATTGCATGGAATCGATTATGTGATGAGAATGTAGTTATGATGTTTGATGGGGTGGGAATTTGTATTTAAAATTTAGTTTGTAATTAGTTTTTAATATAATTTTAAATTTTTTTTCTATATTTGTTGGGTGGGTGCATAACTGTGAGTATAGCTGTGGCGAAAGGTGTTAGATATGCTGCCATGTTTCATGATTTAGAAGGACGATATCTCTACTTATAACACCTCAAACCTTTGTTTTGAATGGAGTTGTCTAATGAGAATGTTTGAATGGGTATATGGAATTTTTAATGTTTGTGTATGTATGACAGGGTTGGTTTGGGTATTTTGTAACTAGTTGTATGTTATTTGCCCAAACTATTTTTAATAATTTTTTGTAAATTTTATTTTCTAAAATAAAAATTTTTAAAATTATTATTTTTTAGTTGGTGAGTATATTAATTGCTAGTTTTAAATTTTTAGTTGTTAGTGTATTAATTGCTAGTATTACTTTAGAGTGAAACATGTTTATTCCCTCGCTAAAACTTTTACAAAATTGTTACTAAACGTGTTTTTTAAGTATAAAATTTTAAAATTACATAAAATGTTTTAACAGTGTCATTTAATTTACATCACTTTAGAAATACTTTCTTTGAAAAATGGACCAAAGTAAATTAATATTTCTAGATTTAAAGTTTTGTCTAAAACAAATTGTATTTGTGTTCAACAAGTTTCTTGAAATTCAATACAACCATGTGAGCTAAATGTATTAAATGTGTTCTAAACACCACTTACTTGTTACAAAACATGTAGGTCGTGCGCTGCGAAAACAGGTCGTGTGTCTCTGCACGTATAATTGAAACTGGTAACTGTATCTGGACATGGCCCTCTCTGCAAGGACTGGTCAGCTGTGAGGCAGGGGATGGGAGTAGTAGCCATCCTTACTGTCTGCACTGCGCAGTCATGTTCTGGATGGTGCATGTGCGGAAGGGAAGAGTGGAGAAGTTGCGCAGTGGGGAAGTGGGGTGGAGGCTGATAAATGGCATACCATTGCTGTATCCCCAAGCACGTCCCACTCCACCATGTTTCCACAGCTCTGACCATCCTAGTAACTGGTGCTCACAAAAAGTATCTCTGTAAACAGGTCCCGGTCTCTCGTATGCACTGTTAAAAAATCGTGACACTGATGCTTTTCAAACACAGTTTAGCGCTCTCATTAATTTATATTTTTGAATACCAATAAAGTGATTCTCTTGAATCTAATTTTAATAGTATTAAAACAAAATCATTTACATAAATGCAAAGAAAATTACATGGATTTTCCCCTATGTTTAGTATGTTATTAACAATTATTCTATTTCAGGTGCCTTTATATACCTTGGTAAGTGACTATAATGCTTCTTTCTTTTTCCAGAGAGTCATTGCAATTTATTTTGTTGTATTACTGAAACTATTTTTTGTGGGAAACAGAACATTTAGTTAGGAGTAACAATGAGAGAACACAAGCGCAAAGTATTGACACTTTGTTGGTAGATCTGTTTGTCAGCAATACAGAAAGGCAATCTGAATCACAAACAAAAAGACAAGCAAATTTGGGCTGTCGAAATATTTTTGTTTTGCCTAAACAGAGGCGATTCGATTATTGGACAACCTTTGCTTGAGTGATTCGGACACTGAGTCACACAAGGAAAGGCCATCAACAGCAATAGATCTAATGGACTCAGCTTCCCCAAACATGGTAGAGTTGATCTCGTGTTTGATGATCTGTATCTGTATGACAGAAAATTCATGTGATTTGATTAATGATTCACCCGTGACACAAACAAGTTCAGAGTTAGTCAGAGTGTTTTCATCTAAGGAGCCTTTGCCAGATCTCAGATATGAACTACACGCTAGCATGTTCACTGCGAGGATAACTGATGCAAGGATAATTAATGACAGAGTTAACACTGACACAGATATTAAAAGATTTTTCACTACTTTGAGTTTGTGAGTGAGGACTGTATGTACAAATTAGTAGATAAATTAGTTGAACTAACAATGTGGGTAGCGGAATTTACAGCTTGATTTATTCCGATGAAGCCAAAAAACCCTGCTGATGAAACTAGGTTGGCTGCTCAAAACTGTTGTCACATTTGTAAGGAAAAGTACAGTACAGATTTTGTGGTCGATCATGACCATCTGATGGGCGAAATCAGAGGTCGCACACATAATAAATGCAACCTGAATTTCAGACTGCCCACAAGACAACTTGTCACTGTCTTTCTTAACCTGCAGAATTATGATGCTCACTTTCTCATAAAGCCTTTGGCTGTACATCATGTAACACAACCAAACAGAACCATGGTAATGGAAAACCCAGGTAAAATCCAGGTGATTGGAATGACCCTAGAGAAATATAAATGTATCACAAAACAAACTCCTAATGGGATTAATTCGAAATGAAAGGCGTAATATTTCAAATTATGGTTTATTGATTAATTCTAGTTTATTAGCACCTCTCTGGAAACTTAGGCAGGTACTTTACAACCTGCGCAATTGAGTATCACCTACTCGAGGTTTCCAAACTTCACCTGATTTGAAATGGTAAAAAAGAAAGGAATTTTTCCTTATCACTTTCTTAAGTTAAGTCGCCAGCCAGTCTGATGTGCCCGTCATTCCGAACAAAGGATGCATTTCATAACGTGATGAAAGCCAAAGGCATTATTGAAGAGCATTATGCTCACACCCAAGCTGCATGGGATGCATTCAACTGCATAAACTTGTTGCAGAACGCCATTCACTACTTATGTATGGACAATTGTTTGCTGGCAGATGTTTTTGAGAATTTCGGACTGTATGTTTGGCTCATTACGGTATTGACCCCGCCATGTACATCACAGCTCCATCTCTTTCATGGGATGCTTTATTGTCAATGACATGTTCATGGCACATGAAAAACTTCTTTTGATACTCGTGCTGCAGAAGAAATATGTTATGCACTGTGAATCACTGAAGCACTATTTGATGTACGGGGTCAAACTTGACTGTTCATTGCATTCTGCACTTTGAACAGAAGACTTGAATGGTGCCGTATATCGAATTTAACACTGACAAGCTTGCTCAGGCTGTGAGTGAATTCGAGAAAAACCTTTTTCTAAGCTAATGAATAATTCTGTATATGGAAAAACTTTGCAGAATGTCCACTGGGAAAGGGATATAAGAGTCGTTTCCAGGAATGACAAGATCTACAGGGCTATGGAGCTGATAGGTCGTCCTGCATTCCAATCGAGACAAATAATCGATGAAAATCTGGTCCTGATCGTGATGTCGAGCTCTTTTATGTTTAACAAGCCTTTGCATACTAGTGTTGCCATTCTAGCTAGACCTTTAAAAATTAACAATATATGAATTTCATTATCAGTACATACGTATCAAGTTTCCTGTGCCAGCATTGCACCTCCTGTATTGAGATACCGATTCCTTGATTTATTCTGTTGCTTGTGATGATGTATATAAAGTAATTATCCCAGATTTAAAAGTGTGGTTTGATATATCCAACTACGTGCGCGATAACACACAAAAATTCTCCTACGAGAACAAAGGCTGTACGGGGTTAAAGAAAGACGAAAGTGCTGGCAGCACAGTCACACATTTTATAGGTTTGCACCCCAAGCTTTACACATACATTGTTGTATATGAGCAGTGTATAGGTAAGTCAACGGGAATACAATCTAACATCTTGCAGAAATTCCGATACAAGGATTATCGAGATTGCCTCAGAAATTGCACCATGGTTTTGGAGACGCAATATCATTTTCGATCGCGTGGTCACAAAGTCTTCACCAAATGCGTGACCAAAGTAGTGTTGTCGGGTTTGGTCGATAAGCGCTACACTGTTGCAGATGGAGTATCGACCTTACCCTGGGGGCTCTGCAAAATCCCTTCCTAATTTTTTTTCCACTACATTAGTTTCAGTAGCACATTAAATATAGCCCCGCCCACTACACCATGACTGTCAACACCACACTGTCAATGGTGACCATCTGCCAGCACCACAATGTGTTCCACAGGCTACACCACAAGCAGCACAGCAATTAACACCATAGCTGTCTGCAACATACATCATCTGGTGCATTTACTGCATAAGCATCGAACTCACGTCCCCCTCTCCACTCGAGAGGACATTACTACTTGGAACAAACTTGTGTTATTTTAAGTGCAGACCATGTTAGCAGTTACATGGCAACAACTACATCTCTTCAAAAATGTATCGAACATGTCTTCGATCCAACACCCTCTTGTGGTCCTTTTTTTTAACCAATATTCTCTAAATTACCCCTTGTTATCCTCTTTACTGCATGGCATTGCATAATGTCCTTTAAATTTTTTTTAATCTGCGAAAACAAATTGCTATGTGTGTTATAGGTCATCATTGGTGTTTGGAAAAAAATATATTTCTCTCCTGGATGAGACACATGAGTATATCATAAAGAATGCCCATCTGTGCGCTATAACGAACACTCCATCTGTGCGACATTAAATGTAAATAGTTAATTTTTAAAATAAAGATGTCCACCACAACACTTATTGTTAATTTATAAGAAGAAGATTGTAAATATATGTTCTAGTTTTAGTTTTAATGATTGTAGGAATATTGTACATTATGTAAAGAAGAATGCTTTAAATTGATTGTAGGAATGATTGTATGAATTTTTTGTAAATATTTTTGTAAACATTTGTTCTTGTTTAGTAAATAAAAACATGTGTTAAGATATGATTGTATGAAAATTGTTTTTGTTCATATGTTTTGGTAAACTATGAAATTGTTTAAATGATGTGTACTAATGTTTGTTTCAATTATGTAACAAATGTTGTATATAAGTTTATTTTAATGGTTTTAAAATGGGAAATTGTTTGTGAAATGTTGTATAACATATTTATGAGTATTTCTGGAAAGGTATAAGATGTTTTTGTGAACATTTTATTTTGAAATCTATAATGAATTTAAAAAACAATGAATAAGAAGTTGTTATAAACTTTAAAAATGTTTGTAAAACTTGTGTTTGCAAATATAGTTACAAGGTTTTTTAGAGAAAAATTGGATAAATTCATTGGTGAAAGATATAACGTATCTTGTTATTTAATAGTTTTAATTCCTTATGTAATTTCTAATATATAATATGTTTACACTATTTAAGTTTGTATGAATGTGAACAAGAAATATTTGTGAATGATGAAGTATTTGTGAAGTATTAAGTGTCTGGTTAATTCTGTTTTACACAACACTAACATGATTTGACAACCAAAGAATATGTAAGAGCTTTGAAAATTGAAGGACTAAGGGAATGGAAGTTCTCGAGAAAACCTGGGAATGAATATGAATATTAATGGATTGAAAGAGTTTGAAAAACTTGAGAAAACCCCATCGTCCCAGCTGAAGTTGAAACACTTTGGTGATACAACCCACAGTTTTGTTACTGGCAGGGTAAGCTTGCCAGAGGGCAAAATTGGTCTGAGAGAGAAATACAGCTGGAGACCAAGCTATACAACCTTTTGTCCGCACGCCACGACTAAAGACTACTGCTTCTCCAGGATGTTCTTCGCCCTGCAACACTAAGTGCCGCTGTGCATCTACTTTGTCTTGTAACAAACTAAAATACTATCCAAGAAAAGGATATAAGTATTTGGCAATAACTTATTTTATCGAGTGTTATTTAAATATTTTATCATACAAAATTTACTATGGCTGTCAGTCAACACGAGGATGTCAGCTGCTACTTCTGGTATAACACACATACTTTATACAAACTCCGAAAACCGAAAAACATTTAATGTTGTAAACCTGAGGGACAGGTGATTAAATTGTTTGTGAGTTAATAATTGTGTTCTTGAAATACGGTAACTTTTGCGATTCCATACCAACATTTAATGTATCTATGTCTATTATTTTTTAAAATAATGTCAGCGATTTTTCATTAGGCTAGGATATAAAAATGTGGATTTCCGAAACTGGCCTCGCAAGACTTAAGCGGAAGTTGTATTAAAAATCATTTATATTAAGCACGTATTCTCACTATAGCGAAACTGCATTTGCGAGTTGAATTGAATTAATTTAAAATCTTGGAAATGGGGTAAGTTTTCTGTGCGAGTACGTGATTAATTTTCTAGCTAATTTTAAATTTCTTTGTCCATGTAAAAATATTTTCATTTGAAATGTTGTGTTGTTTACCTGAGGGAGAGATAATTAAATTGTTTGTGGATAACAATATTTTTTTGGATTTGTGCACATTTAATAACTCATTACAACTAGATTGGTAGGGAAATAGTTATTCACATTTTTTAAACGTTTGCATTTTTACATCTTGTTTGCATTGTAATCAGGGTAACTCATTTATTTTTGATGTGTTCTATACAATGTAATGTTTAATTATTTTAATGTCGAGGAGTCATGTACGAGTCTCTGTTTTTTGTCATAAATTATATTCCAAGCATAAAGGATGGGTTAGTAAAATGACATTGTGGATTTCACACTATTATTTGCATATAATTAATTTTCAATCAAATATTCGTTATTTCCATCATAACCTTGGTCATTATTCAGACTGCGGTCGAAAGAGCCGTATGGTTGATCCCAACACCTCGCCTAGCCTATCATTCTTCGTTAGTGCTCCACCGATCTCAGTCCTGCACCGACTTCCCAAGTGAACGGACATGTTCCCCGTATTAAATTATATGCTATACATTGTAAGGTATGTGTCTAGTACGCTATTGTTATTAGTTTTCATTCTAAATATTAACTGTTTTGAATTCGTAAGCAGGGATAAATAATTTTCATAACTCATGTTTGTTAATTGCTTAAGAATGTATTGTTCTTGTGTTTGTGAATAGTCATCAATTATAGTGGTTGTCAAATAGTTTTGGGAGTTCTTCATATTTTGTATGCGTTATCTTTGGCATAACCTAAATTAGTAGGGAAAAGGATTTTTGGCTTAGTTGTAGGAAATTTTTTCTTATACTGTAGGAATTTATTACACCTTTATTGCTGGGACGGTAATTCACATGGAAATAGACTCTGTTGCCTGTAATTCGTTTGTGATTTCTCTTTGCGATTCCTTAGTATTTGATTCGTGTAATTTATTCTCACATGTATTATATTGGTAGGGAAATAGTTCTTCATATTTTTTTTATGTTTGTGTGCTTTAAAATATGCTATCCTTGTTTCATTCATCTAGTACGTGTGTCGTAAACATTCTAAATAATTTTTTTATTGATTTGTGAAGTGTTTCAATACATAACTTATTTCCTTTTGTGTTACTCGAGGAGTCCCGTCCGAATCTCTCTTGTTTGTCATAAATTTGATTTCTACCATACATGATGGGTTAGTAAAATAATGTTGTGAATTTCAGCCTGTTATTTGTGTATATTTCATTTTCAATAAAATACTCCGCCATAACCTCAGTCGACATTCAGATATCGCTGCATGTGTCTTGTGATCGTTTCTATCCCCCTCCCTCAGTCGCATGCCAGATGGTAAACAAACTCCTCAATACCATTAAAAATTAATACTACACCTTAGATACCTCTTCCCCAACACATCACACTTCAATACAATGCTAGACATCCAAGGATGAGGACCTACCATGCTGCTCCCCCAAAAAAATAAAAAGTAATTAAGAAAGACACTTAGCACACTCTTACACCAAACTATACACTTATCAATTTACAAAAAATTAAATAATTAAAAAAATTGTTTGGTTAATTAATTCAATGAAATTCATTACAACAATCGGACTAATTACTGATTATTTACCAGATTTATCCGATCAATTAATTTGATATCAAATTGACAATCCAATTAATCAAAAGTGAAGTAGAACCTGCCCGCCCCAACTACTTTTGTGGCAACAACCCGAACACTTCTTTTATCACTGGCATACTGGGGGGATGTGTCAACTATAATGACATCAGCATCTGCATCTGCTTGGATAACTGTGATGTTTTATCTTGTAAATATGTTGAATTATTTTGATGAGACTGGACTTTTTCTTCGCACTATTGAGTGTCTCCTTTTTTTTAACTGAAACATTTGTATTTTCATCTAGGTCAATGTCTGGGCATAGCTTCCTTTTGTTCTGCGCCTTTGCTCTTCACATTTTGTTCTCCACTGTAAATCATGCCAATCGAAAACCATAGTATGTACATGTTGTTGTCACTATAAGCAGTATATAGCACGAACAAGTCTCTAATAAATTTCGTGGTGGTAAAACTTTTCATTTGATCAATTCAAACCAATTTTCTTCGTACATTTTAGGTTTAAATATTTTAATTGGATGCCCTACAGGATAATAATCATAAAACATTATTTTTGGATACGAACTACATATCATAATTTTTTTCCTGAAACTTTCAGTTTTGTAGCATGTGTGCTGCCTCCACAAAATAGCATCTCGAGGTTATATATGGCTCTATGACATTTATAGTTTTTCTAAACTCTTTTTGTAGAAAATCTTTTTTTTTCCATTTGCAAGCCCACATTTTCCTTACTTTGTAACAATTTTGTCTCTTAAAGTTGTAGTTCGATTGATTGTTTTAGTAAACAAATCAGCAATGCTTTCATTGTTGCATTTATTTATTGTGTGTGGAGAATAACAATCTGGACAACCATGCCATAAACAGCCGTGATATTGATATATAGTTTTAGTATTATCGTCATAACCGTCAACTTTACATCCACAGATTGTTATTTCGCCTTCATTTAAAGCATGACAAGCATTAGGAAATGTATCTAACCATGAAATTGATTTTTTGCTAAACATTTATTTTTCTCTTCTTTAACTACAGCAATATTCTTTCCATAGGAAAATTGTATCTGTAAACAGCCATACAAAAACTCGTTATTGTTATATAAAAAAAAATCTATATTTGCTATTTCTAGAAAGGAATGTCTGAACCCAAGACAGCCACGTCGTAAACTGTCCAACATCAGTATCACAATATTTAGCAATTTCTTTTTTGAAATCGAAAATATATTTTCTTTTACTTTTTCAGCATGCCATTTTAAAAATCTTTACTGTGCTTTTGTTTCATTGTGTTGACTCAATAATATTTTGTGGGCGGTATTGTTCCAACGTAATTTTGATTTTCTGGTTTATTGAAAAAGTGCGGAAAATGTCCTTTTCTAAGCTCTTGTAAACCAAATATTTTGGGAAATGCCGCAAGACTTCCTCGAATAAAGTTCATATTATGGATTATTTTTATGTCAAACTTTGATATTGCAAGCATTATTATTTTGGAACCTTGGTATATGACTTCAGGATTTATACTATTTCTAACACAGTACATTAATATAAAATATGAATCGTAGCTTTCGGAATTATAGGCAATAAATGTATATTCTATGTTTTCAGCAGATATAGCCCATTCGCAAAAATCATTTGTTTTAAATTGGCGTTTGATACCATTAAAATTTTGAACAGACATAAAGTTTGGTGTGTGAAAACTAGTATGTTAATGTAGGCCTAACATTCTTGTTCATCGGCATTCACAAATTCTATACAATTCCAACTTTTGGCATAACCGCAAATGTGTCGTTAATTTCTCAAGCATATTTTGTTAGACATTTTACACTTATAAACCATCTTACACACATCCTCGTGATTAGAAAAACATTATTTTCCATAGAAATATACATTACATTTTTGGCAATATATTCTAATACGTTCTGCATCTTCCCAAACTATTTTGTGTTGTAGGGTTTGTTACAATTTTTACAATAATAAGTGCTTACTAAAAATGCTTTCATGCTATTAATTACATCCTAATGTTCATTGTGTAGATAAAAATAAATAGTTGTTGGTTTTTTTTAACCAAATTGTATAATTGAGTTGAAGTGTGCACCTGAAACAACTTTAATTCAGAAACTTTCCTGCTTTCGTAATATCTTCCAAACTGAAAATATTTTCACAATTTTTCCCATTCTACCACAAACTTCATGAGCCAATTCTTCTTGCAGTTTTCTTCCTTTTCTAATGTAAATAATTTCATAATTTGTTAATTCAGTACCCAAAATGATATTAGCTTCGTATGTTAAATCTGTGATTATTACTCTGGGTCCACATAGATTATCAGTGTTGTTAATTTTATTAATACTTTGTTTTGCATTTATATATCTTTAGCTAAATTGATAATTTATTTACCTTTTTGCCAATTTCCTCTTGGAACACTGTAAACATCAATGTCGAAAGTAATTTAGTTTATGTCTACATTTTCATTGGATGTAATTATCCTTTCAATTTGATCAAGTAAATTTTCGGCGTTTAAATTGTAATTTTTTGCAGCCGATATTGTATGGTGAAATTTCTGATTATTTGCATATATTCTCATGTGATCACCATGTTTAAAAACCAGTTTTTTTTTACAGCTTTCATTGTTGCTTGAACAGCATTTCGCAAAGTTTTTATTTTTCTACCGAATTGCCATGTAAATCATTTATGCGAATGTGGGATGACACTTGGTTTAGACAGGTGTGGGCTATGCCCTCTACACACAGTTTTTGTTGCGAAATCATTGGATTGGACGATGTTAGATTGATGTTCTTCAATGTATTTTCCGGGCCGCGGTGATTGAGCGATTAGACTGCTCACAATTCACCAAGGCGAACCGGGTTCGATCCCCGGCCGGGCTACTCCTGGATTTTCGCAAGTGGGAATCGTGCCGGACAATGCCGCTGCTCTGCGGGTTTTCTCGGAGATCTGCCCTTGCATTCCACGCTGAGCCATTCTCACCCCATTTCACCCTCATCAGCTTTCAAAACCTCGTTGTTAAGAGCCACCCAAATATCTCGACTCAATTCAGTGTATTTCCACTAGTGTATGTTGATAATATATAAATGTGTGCTTTTATGTGCGTAAAACAAGAAACAGTAACTTCAGTAGCAGTATAAATATTTACATATTACTTTCTCTATAGGTTAACTCGTAAAATTATTTTTTTATTAATTCGTGGCCAGCCTAACTGGAATCCTGCACCCCAGTGTGTACTGTGGCATACAGGCAGTAATGTTTTTAAAGGTTTATTTCAAAAGCCTTACTTTACTGTGAACAGCCTTTATGATCGAGTAGGGGCTCACTGTGCTAATGAACTAATGTTATTGCTGACGTCCAGTAGCTGCTGTTTTTAATACTCTACTCCATTTCATAAGGCGACCACTTGTCCATTTTCCTTCTTTTACTGTTTGCTGTGTATAGATAATCGGAAGTGGTTGAACCGTCATTCACGTTCCTGAAGGTATTGTGTGTACATTCTTCTCTACACACACATTGAAAACATCGTTATCAACGCTTGACGCGTGACCTTCGTCTTTATCTGGGATACACTGGTCACTGCACGAAATTTTGCAAGCCTAGGTGGCACCATTCGCTCACTACTTTTAACGATAAGCTTTTGCCGCCGATTTACCCTTTTCGAGCTCGTGCAGCAAAGCGACCCATAAATCTGGTTCCAACATGTTGTGCAGAGCGCCATAACGCGTCTTCTGACAGCGTGAAAGCTCCCTGTTATTGTGAATTTAAATGGGTATTAATCACAGTTCCATCGGTCTCGTAAAACAATTGGCAGGGAGAAGTGAATATGAACATTGTGCATTTCGATCATTTTCTTCCGTATACTAAACCGTTGAAAGTCGTATTTTCCGTTGAAAATTTATAAAACGCAAACTAAAATTACAGAATAAATAAAATGAGATAAAGGAAGTTTAAGGAACTGGAACACAGCCTCAGTTCACAAGCAGTGTCATGAGTCGGTATTAGGTAATTTGAAGCCCGCTCTAATTGTGGATTCGCCGTAGTGTGTGGTCGTGGTGACTTTCAACTCGCATGTTGCACTCAATACAGTTTGCCTTATCTGGATGTCCGAATAATCTCGAAGATTATCCGTCGCATTAATTCAAACTTTTTTTTCGGAATTTCGGCCGCCCAGCGTTATTACATGTAAGTGTTCAAAAGCTGCGGCCGTTATTCGAAAAAAAAATTTTAAATTTCCCAATCAATGTTTATAATTTTTTTTCAGCGTATTCTTACGCGGTGCGTGTATTTGTGAGGTGTGTTACTTTTGATCCTCTTGTATAAATTTTTTCTAGCTTTTCATGAAATAGGAGGAAGTATAGTTGAAGTACTGAAACGTGAGTGAACCACGGACGTGGATTGTTATCATGTCTGATATGTTAGGAGGTGACATACAATGCTTGCACATGCTACACTCTTACAGCTATTTTAAGGCTAATTAAATACCGTAAAGATGCCTGGTAAGTACCTTTGCTCTCTGTCCGCTGTGTACATGCATACATTCTCCAGATGTCGGTGTTGAGGTAGAATGAGCGTAGCTTCCAATAAATAGACTCTTGTTAACTTTTTTTTGCAATGAAATAAGTATATGGTAGCGAAGTATAACAGTGTGTTGGAAAATACAAGCATTTCTTCTTTCTCACGTGCAACATAAATCGTACTTTTCTGGCAGTTTTGGTAGTGAGTGTACTATTTTTAATGAATAGTGCGTATTGTATGCTGGGGTGCAGAGCTCCATTGCAAGCCACTCTCCTACTTTGAACAGTCCCGTGGTGACAAGTATCTCGAGTGATAGAATGACATGGTAGTAGTGGGGGCGCACGGGTTTCACCCCACCTGGGATTAATTGATGGATTATCGATTTTATTGAAAGGGTTAATCCTTTCTCCGATTTCAATACGATTAAAAATGAAAGGGTTAAATATAATTGAATGGGTTAAATTTATTGAATGGGTTGACAGGATTGAAAGGGTTAATTTTTTAATTGTATCACATTTTTTTCATTATTTTTGGGTGGGTGGTGGGGGGTAGCATGAGCTCTGTATGATGTTGATGGTGTGGTTTCCTGGAGGTGACTAACCAGATTGATGGGTTGAAATATCTTATATAGGTTTAGAGTTCAGTGCATGAGGGTGCTAAGGCTAATTATTTCTATTTTTCTAATTTTGAGGTGTTTGTAGGATTGTTGGTGATAGAAAGTCGACTTATACGAATATATTTACCACACGAGAGAAATTCAGTGTGTTTAAACGATTTCTAAGTGAGTCTTAAACATAACCTGAGTCTCAAGCTTAGAAATTTAATTTATACGAGAGAGAATTTTAACTACATGAATAACATGTGATATCGATAAGTGCAAGCTCACTAAACGAAATCCAGCAAGTCAGTATGAATAAATAAAGATTTCCAAACTCGCATTTAATTTTAAACAGCCACAATAGCATAATAGAAATACACATACACTACTTAATGCCCCTCGCACATCGCTTGAGTTTTTTTTAAAACACGTTCGTTTGATGCGGAGACCAGCATAGCAATTACTTTGTCTTATAAGCTGTGTGTGAGTGTGTAGACCCTGATTATATACATGTAGTGAAACCAATAGACAAATGGGTTGAAATTTACGAGAAAAATCTGTAATCATCCTACAACAGACAATGAAATGATAATTTTTTTAACTAAAGTTTCACTATTTTCAGAATAATGCACTATTAACACAAATTATTTCCATCGAAGTATAGGGATACTCTGATGATTTGAAGTACAGCATGATCGTGCAACACTTTATAGAGATGTACTACAAATTTCCATTAAATCTGTGAAATTGATGTCACTTGGTAACAAAAAATGTGAGTTGTTAATGCAAATGGTATTTTCGTGTACCGATAGAAATCAATTACTAATCACAATATTTACCAAACACACAAAAATTTATATTTTCCCAATAAAATACTTTTATATTAAATCGCAGCTATCACTAGAGATGGAGTCAGGTCAGACACTTGTAAATTTGTGGGAAAATATACTGTTATTTTTGAATAAGTTGAGTTGAATTTTATTTTATTAAAAAACTAGTTTAAATAGACTATGTTTACCTTCTCCAGACATCATCATGTTGTATCTTGAACAGAAACACTTGTAATTTGTGAGCTTGTTTGTAAAATTACATATTTACCATGTTTACTGGACTGTGTTCGGTGCAGTCATAGATTGTAGGCAAGGAGAGAAAGAGGTCTTCGCTACATGCCTCTGTGAAGGTATTCGGACTTCGATTCCAATATATTTCCCTGGGGTGTCACAAAAGTTGGCCAGTAGACCGTCGTGTCCTACTCCAACTTTCAACTTGAATAGCCAGAGTGGACGAAGGTTCTCTCAAAATACTAACCTGCTGCCTCGTTCTTTGCAAAACTTCATTCTTTCATTCAGGTATGTTTGATTTTCTCTATATTTTTTTGTAATTTTCCCTCACCCTTCAAAGTAAGTTAGTTTTTAAACAAGTTTTAATTAAAATGATTGTAAGTGTTTTTTAAGCCAAGAAAGCTAGCAAAAAGTTATCCTGAATTTTTAAATACAAGACATCATCTCCATTACTGATAGACACCAACTCATTTCTCTTCACTACTATTAAACCAGCACTCATTTTATATAAGATATTATTGAAAAAAGTTAGTGAAATGAGGTATTAAAAAAAAAACAAAAGTACACTCTATTCAGTTTTAACATTGTGCTATAAAAAATTCTTTTCAAAATCATCCTTAAAACTAAGTATTTACAATATCAAACCAAAGAGATTGAAATTACAACAAACATCTCCACTATAATCTTTCAATCACATATTTTTATACATTTTTTTTACAAAAACAAGATATTTCATCAATAATATTTTAACAACAATAAACTTACAAACTAAAAGACAGTTCATCAACGACATCTAGAACTTAGCACTACTACTACTGTTACAAAAACTACTATTACTATTGCTACACTACTGTTACAAAACTATTTGAAATATATTACAAGATTAAAAATAATAATTCCACAAACTAAAAAAAATTGAAGAGCTTTATATAGAAGAAACGATTTTCAGAGCGTTATGGTTGAGGTCGCCCTTTCCTAAATATACACAATATTATCCCTAAAGATAAATTCGGGAGGTGTGTTCGTAGACACTTACAGAGGGATGTTCATTTGTCACATCCGGGTAATTCTCACTCTCACATGCCAAGTGTAGAGGCAAAACACTCACACACACACAGTTTTCACTGGGAATTAGATTTTCTTCTTTGAAAAGGAAAATTGGATCGAAGACACTTGTATCAAGAGAGTTGTTATTGAAGTTATGTAATGCCTTACAGGTAGTCAAACAGGGATCAACAGCATTGATGATGATTCAATAGGTGTTATAAATAATTGTAGTTCATGTAGTCAGCTGCGATGATGATTGTAGCCAGCTGCTATGATAATTGTAGCCAGTTGTGATAATGATTGTAACCAGCTGCGATGACTGTGGAACAGGGGTGCGTGTGGTGTCGGCAGATGGGTGTCCTTGATGTTGTGTGGTGTTGGGAGGTCTATAAATTTATTGCGGTGTTGAAACTGTTATAGGGTGGAAATAAAAAAAATACTGAGGTATTCGATAGTGCCCCCAAGGTTAGGTTGATATTCCAGCTGCCTCAATGTACTGCTTTCCATCCATACCTGACAATACTACCTTTGGTATGCATTTGGTGTAGATTTGATGTGCATGCAAACAAAACTGATATTGCATCCCCATCACCCTTGTGCAATTTTCGAGGCAATCTTGATAACCCTCGTACCTGAATGATTGCAAAATGTTGAGTTTTACACCCTTCGCCTTATCAATACATTGCTCATTCACAAAACATATGCATAAAAGTTAGGATGTAAACCCACCAAGTGTGTGATTATAAACCCAGCACATTCATCTTTCATCACCCCGGTATGGCCTTTGTTCCAGTGAGGTAATCCCTGCAGATTATCGAGCGAATAGTTGGATGTATCAAACTGCACCTTTAAATAGGGGGTCATTACTTTATATGCATCATCATGAGCAAGGAATAGGTGCCACAATACAGGAAGTGCAAAGCCAGTGGAAGAAATTTTGTACACATATACTGATAGTAGAAAATATAGAGTGTTAATTTTTAAATTTTGAGAATGGCAACACCAGTGTACAAAGGTTTGTTGAATGCAACAGAACTCTTTGACATTTCGATGAGGACTAAGTTTTTATCAATAATCTGCTGCACCTGGAATGTCGGACATCCTATCAGCTCTGCAGCCCCATAGATCGCATCATACCTCAAAACAACTCTGATGTCACTTTCCCGGTGGACATTCTGCGATATTTCTCCATAAACTGAATTATTCATCAACTTGAAAAACTATTTTTCGAATGCGTTTGCAGCCTAAGTATGTTTCTCAATGTTAAAATCGATGCATGGAGCTATCCATGCATTCTGCTCAAAGCACAAAATGCGATGAATGGAGTCAATTTTGTCCCTGTACATCAATTACTGCCGCAGTGTTTCCCCATGTATAACATATTTGTTCCACGGTGTGTGTGTTAAAAGAAGTTTCTCATGCGAACCATTCAGGGCTATGCCATGGAATAGCCCTGAATGGCATATCAGATAGTTTATCATGACACTCCTCTGGAAATGACAAATCAACTTCCACAAAAAAACAAGTGTCACCGGCATTCACCATGTTTGCAAAATCCTATGAAGAGAACACATCAGCCTCAACTCACTCGAAATTACCAATTGGAAGCTTGGATCGCATTGTATGACTGTACAGCCTGTTGATGTCGAACTAGCATATATATTTCGATGCCACACTGGGGTCATAGTCCTCACCCATGTAAATATTATTGGCTTCTGCATGACTTTTTGAAACCTGGGTAATGCTGCCAGCAAACCCCGAATTCTACTAAAAGATACATGTTAGCATCAGTTAACAGCTCTAGCCGCACGTGCGTGTCATCATTTTCAATAAAGCATCCAATGAAAGAGATGGAGCTGTGATGTACATGGCGGGGTCAGGACCGTTATGAGCCAAACATATGGTCCTGAAATTCTCAGAAACATCAGCCAGCAAACAAGTATCCACACGTAAGTATTGAATGGCATACTGCAGCAAGTTCATGCAGCTGAATACATCCCATGCAGCTTGGGCATGAGAGTAATCCTCATCGCCTTTGCATCTCATCACATTATGAAATGCATCCTCTAGTGAGAGTGACTTGCACATCCGACTGTCTGAAGACTTAACAAAGTCATAAGGAAAATCGAATAGGTGATACTCAATTGCGCAGTTAGTAAATTACCTGCCAAAGTTTCCAGAAAGGCACCCATGAATTGGAATGAATCAATCAATCTTAGCTTGAAATATTGCACCTTTCCATTGCAATCTCTCCCATTGCGAATCTGTTTTGTGATACATTTGTATTTTTCAAGGGTCATTCCAATCACTAGAATTTTTCCATAATTTTAAATTACCATGGTTCCATCATGTAACATTGTGTGATTTTCAGCCAAGGGCTTTATAAGACAGTGTGCATCGTAATTCTGCAGGTTGTGGAAAATGGCGACAGGTTGTCTTTTGGGCAGTCTGAAATTCAAGTTGTACTTATTATCTGCGCTGCCTCTGATTTTGCCCATCAGATGGTCATGGTCAAACACAATATTATCTGTACTGAGCAGTTCAATACAAATGTGACAACTTTTCTGAGCCACCAACTTAGCTTCATTAGCAGGTGTTTTTGGCTTCATCAGAACAATGACACTATAAATTCCTGCAACATACTGTGTAATTTGAACTAATTTATCAACTAATTTCGAGATACAGTCAGCACCCACGAACTCGATATACTGAGATAAACTTGGATTGTCTTAACAAACCTACAAAATACTACAAGCATATGGAACATGTTGGTTGATGGTATTTGTATTACTCATTTCATCATTAAGCAAGCAAGTGGACATGGGTTTCAGGCAACTTTCTACATCACAATAGGCGACGATACCCAATCTATCCTGTTTACTGTAATCTTTAAATTCCAAGTACTTGTTCCCAGTGGGGAAAGTACTGCGAACAGGCTTTTGTTCCTGGCAAAGACTAGTATGACTTGCGAGTTTCTCCTCAGTTGTGAAATACTAAAGACAACGTTTGCAAACAAATTTTATGTTTTTCTCTTTATTCAGCTGACTACCAACCAGCCATGACAAATTTCAAATGCATACGAAATGCAAATGAGCGGCATTTCGACTGCCGCAAATCGCCAATATATTCTCATTTTTGTCATGGCATACAGGTGAAATATACATGGGTACTACAACCCCACCCTTTTCGCAAGTTTCGTCATTTATATTGCTCTCTTTGTCTATCACAAAGTAGACATTGATAGAAATAGAATTGTTCTCCTCAAACTTACCAATCTCCTGTATGATTACAGGTGTCGACAGACATTTGATATTCAAAACCTGGTGAGGTTTTGGATATGAAGTGATTCTCTCGGCATGTCATGTGGCAGGAAACAAAGATGCTACAACGGTGTAGTGGAAACACGTTCCCTCCAGGCAGTCTGCAGTGACACAAGTAAGATGATTGGAAATAAAATTGGGAAGTTTAGTGTGCGCAACACAGATGGTGAATGGCCGATATTGACTCACATGGACGTCCATATACGTCAACATTTGGAGACTCCAGCCAGAACCACGTGCACTAATCTCAGGTCTGTTTGTGAGATAAGGAACGATATCCTCGCCATAGATTAAACCCACATCGGATGAATGGAGGAAAGTGAATGCTTTGCTTTGAAAATAAAAAGTCTCTGTAGCACCTTCTGCCATGACGGATTTCAAGTACTTACCTACTACAGAAATGGATAATCTAACTGGCCGGGGTGATGCCATTATTAAGCATAATGAAGGAACCTTACACCTCTCACAGAAATGAGAAAAATCCTCATCAGCCTCTAATTGATAATTACATATCCACATGTCATTTAGTCTTCACACGAATGCCGTAGCCAATAGCTGGTACGTTAGATCTGGCAAAGCTTCTACTGAGGCTTGGGAATCGGAAAATAAATTATTTTCTGTCTCCCTTGGCGAAATATCTCTAATCGACTTGGAATTCGGTTATAAAACAGTTGGAGCACTGTAGGTATCATATGAATCTTCCATGTCTGATAGAAATAAGGCGTTCAAAAGATCAACCTTTTCATGTTTGGGGTTGCAGACACAATTTGACCTCTTGTTTTTGGCAATCTCTACGTAAGCGAATCAGTGCTCATATCACTTCTAAAGAGATCATCCTCCAAAGTATTAACTCTTGTCCACTTAGGCAAAGGGACACTGTCTCGACACCTTGTTTGTTTTTCCGTCTGCGATTTTCAGTCCACATCCCGTCTCCACTAATGAATTGACTGTGCTTTGCGACGTGTCACGCCTCGCCTATTTTTCCCAGCACAAAGCTTTTGCATTTTGTAAAAACACACACAGACTGCGTTTACAATATTGCATTTCAGTTTAAGCCCACTTTAAACTTTACATTAAAAAAAATTCATTCTTACACCATCAAATTTTTACACTGTCAATAACTTTTAAGTGGTGATACACCATCAAAAACTTTTAAGTAGTTTTACACCATCAAAAACTTTTATGGATTTTATAAATTTTTCGAAAATAAGTTTTAGCAAAGGAATTAATCTGTTATTAACAAAGCGTTTAAAAACTTGTAAAAAATTGAAACTTATTTAAAGCTATAAACTAAACATTCTTTAAAAAAAATACTTAAAATTCAAACATGTAATACTTAAAAGGAAACCTCCATACACATTTAATATGCTTACAAATATATAATTATACATTTTAGAAGTAAAATTTTCTGAAATTTTAATTATACCTGAAAAATATATCTCTCTCACACTCACACTCGCAGTCATACAACTACCTTACTAAAAATTTTCAGAGTACTTGGCCATATATATAGTTTACAGATATTTAAAGAATGAAGAGAGGCTGTAGGTGTATGTTATTGATGCAAACCCTATTCCATATAGAGCAAGGCTGCATCTACTGGCAGCCTACCTCTCCTCTCAGCTTTGCTAAATAAACTTAAAACTACATGAAAAAATTACATCTGGAATTAAATTTACATGGCTTTTTCCCCATTCTCACAGTCATACTCTCACACTCACGCCCCAATTATAACCAAAAGCCCTCCTTAAACATCCTCCCTTAAACATCATTAAACACCCTTAAAAGACAACTTAACAAATATTCTTAAGTGTGAAACAATTTCATTGATTTTATAGAAAAATCATTCAGTTTGATAAAAATTTATTTTAAGTCTTAATGATTTTTGTTAAAAGTCTAATGAAATTCATACAGTTATTATGATTTTTAATGAAAATTCATTCAGGTGTAATGCTTTTTAAAGAATAATCATGCAGTTTGATAAAAATTTCTTTCAAGTTTTAACGATTATTATTAAAAGTGTAATGAAATTCATACAGTCTTAATGATTTTTAATGAAAAATAATTCAGATCTAATGATTTTTCAAAGAAAAATCATAAAATTTACTCAAAGTTGATTGAAATCATATAAACGTTCAACGATTTATCATGTAACAATGTACTCAAAGTTTCCCAAAAATGCGAAAAATTTTAAACAAAATACCGAAAACATTACCTTTTTATATTTACTATTAACCACTTACTTAAACTCTTGTTGTGAAGATGTTGGTTGATGAAAGAGACCCGGACCCAGGTCAAGCTATATGATTGCTACCCTGCTCTGTCAGATAAGCACCAGGGCAGGCAGGCAGGCAGGCATTCGAAATCCCCCCAGGAGTTCCATGCGAGACTACCCTGACAGGCAGGTGAAAGTCCTAGGGGTTTACTCGAACAGACATACGGTCAACCGAAATCCTGAGAAAGCAGATAACTTCTCCGGCAGGCAAGGAGGGTTCCTTTAACAGTCACGGGAGAACCGATCGATGGGCAGGCGACGGGTCCCTTGCTCGCAAAGCCAAGCAAGAGGCAAGCAAGCGGTCGATGCCCTTGACCTAGGCACTGCAGACCAGTTCACAGTTGAGACAATACACCCGTGCACTGGAGCAGAGGTGGTGCCTACATGGAGTCACATGAGCAAATGAGCTCCAGTGGCTGGGAGGTGCTATTTGTAACCTCACCAGCCTCCCTTCCTGCATAAATTAAAATTAATGCTATTCACCTTCAGTGGATATCAAATAGACGAGTAATACATTTTAAGACAATTTAACACAGTTTTAAGCAAACTTAACACATTGAAAAGCATTTTATGAGATTTTTTAAAATTTAGCATGGATATGCTGTATTTTAACCTATATATCTGAATTTAAGGTGTAATTGTCCATTTTTAAGCGATTAGGTTTGAATTGCATTCTTATTTACCAATTTTCTTACCGAACAATTGTCATTATAATACGAACTTTTGCATTACTGGGTGAAATAAATTTAATGCTACAATTCATCACACTATTTTACATATACAAATGAATTCTTGTTTTTACTATCATTTACTTGTAATTCTAATTCATAAATCCTTTTAGTTAATATGTTCAACGAATTAAAAATTAGCTATTATCATACAAGACCTTGTCTGGAAATGAAGCCAGAATATATATATATATATATATATATATATATATATATATATAATATATATATATATATATATATATATATATATATATATATAATTATTTTCCAGCAGACATCTTTGTTCTCAAATTCAATTATATATTTATCTAATTAGTATTTTATTATGAAAGTATTAGTATGTTTGTTATCTGAATATTTTTTTACAAGACTCTTTCTTATTAATGCAACATACTTTTAATAGAAAATTTAAGAGAGAGAGAGGAAATTTTTGTAGAAAAACAAGTTCACTTTTATTAAAGGAATACGATAAATAAATGTTAATAAAGGAATTCACTTTACATTTTTTTTCTAAACTATACACAATAAAGGATGAGCCAAAAAACAATTTTAACACAAGCAAGTAGAAAAGTTTTGCTCCAAAACATATACAAATTACACATACTCTATTTCAACACAATCAAATACAAAACACTACCAAGTAGAATTTTATCCAAACAATTCCATGTTAAACAAACACAAGTGAATTCACAATATATTTTTAAAAATAATTTTAACATTAGCAAATACATCATGTTACACTAATTATTTCAAAAAGACAGATATATAGAAAACTTTATGTACAACAATTACACCTTGCTCCGAAACAGTACACGATAACACAAAGTATTTTAACACTATCAAATACAACAGTTTTCTTTAACAACAAATATTTTTTATAAAGTGTTAGCAACTTCCGTAAACAAACTTTTCATGCATTTTCTTAAAATTGGATCCAGATCACTTTCTTGACCTCTGCATTCAAGGATTGTGCATTTCTTATGCCTTGATTTTAATCTGTTTGTTTGTATACAAACATCTTTACAAGCAGGAGCATGTAAAACAATGCTTTCAACCAAAACAGGATGGAATTCAACATAATGAGAATATGCATCTATCAATACTAGATTGTAGAGAGGAGTGTTGCAGTCATATGAAACACTGGATATTTCTTATTATCACCGCACTGATAGAGTTCGTGGGTCTTTTCGCCTCCAAGAGGAAAGTAAATTACTTTAAAGTGAAAGATATTATCACAGGTTTCCGTAAATTCTTGCAAAATTTCCTGACACCATAGGGCATAAGTTATATTGAACTTTCATTGTTAGACACTGACATAAAGATTAGCAGGATTAAAATACATCATGTTGCCATGATGACATCCAAGACTCGACTGAGAAGATTTAGCAAGGAACAATGTATGTATATTAATAAATTCACTCTCTAAATTTGCAAGTTGAAATGTGTTTTAGGGCAAAATTTTATTTTTGCTAATTTTATTTCCCGATGTAAGTATAATTTGGTGAATCACATCCAGTATGAGACGTGTAACTAAACTTGTATTTGCTATAATGCTATAATGTATGAAGATTATTATCACATTATTCGAAATACTGATAAGGCAAAACAGTATCTGTATTATAAACTGATGTTTCAAACATTTTTCTTCCTCACAATATGAAGCTACAATGCGTTCGCCCTTAAGTTTATGCTTACGATCTACTACATGATGTCTGTACTGGTTTACAAGTCATTTAGAACTGTTACAGTTAGTTAAAATAGCATCATAAGTTTTGGTTCACTAAGTGCTGACAAAGCTTGACAGAAATACGTACATTTGAAATGAATGTCTTACTCACACATTTCCTTCACAATAAAATGTGAATATAATAAATTCTAAGTTACAGAATGCAAACCTTTAGTAAAAAAAAATGTATACTTGTATTTCATTGGACACAATGGGAACATTGGGATCATTATTCTGAATTAGCCATTTCACATGCATATAAATTACACATCGACAGAAAAATTAATCATCCTTGTTCGAAATTAAAGTTGTGGGTGTCTCCATCGCATGTATACTTCCAACGAACGATGATTCCCTGGTGAGATCTGGTGAGCTGGTAGTGAATTACTCTGTATTCCCATTCCTATTCTATTTCTTCGCTAAGACTGGTAATTATCACATCTTCTAATGTTGATGTAAAGTCGCTGTTGGGGGTGAATATATCTCACAGCACAATCATTGCATGCTATTCCTTCACCAAAGTGAATGCTGACTCCATTGTCGAAAATGTAGCAGCAATGTTCTACATCGTTACAGACATGAACTTGTAGAAGACCGTCATACAATTTAAAGAACACTCTTCTATATCCAATTTGTAGTACTTTGTATATGTCTGCAAGCTTGAAGGTCCTAGCCATGACTGACCATTTTATACTTGGCACACTCTTATATAGTCTGCCAGATGTTTCTGCTTTGTAAAACATTGCATTCCAACATGCCACAGGGAAAAGTTAATTCTTGGTCACCAATATATGTATAATGGTGCTTGTTGTTGAATTGTTCTGTCCAAACTGTATTAAAAGAACAGCAGCTACACCCCTTCTGCATAATGTATTTGATTATCTTGTAGGACTTGCGTTTGGAGATGTTTCCATTATGAGCTTCAAATTCCAGTTTACCTTTGTTACATGGTAGCTTGCTGTCAGGACATAAATTATATAAAGGAGAATAATTTTGCCCATAACATACTTCGAACACTTTAAATGTTTCTGTTGAACTGATTAACGAGAAACACCAATGTTCATATTCGTTGCACATCTGTATATGTACTGGACTATCTTCATCTTCAATTCGAAACCATACTCGCCTGACTCCTGGAGTAACACTAGCATATTGAAGTGATGAGTCGAACCTCTCCATCTTAACTGAAACTCTGATGTACGATTTCCTCACCTTATATAGACAGATGTTCTTCCAGTTAAATATTAGTTCTTCATTGACAACATTTTA
This sequence comes from Dryococelus australis, assembly GCA_029891345.1. NCBI lineage: Eukaryota > Metazoa > Arthropoda > Insecta > Phasmatodea > Phasmatidae > Dryococelus > Dryococelus australis. The sequence goes on along the minus strand of CM056996.1, from coordinate 231,034,310 downwards.
GATCAAATTTACAGACACAAACAATACTATACCAAACCTCACAGTCCCACATTCTGCATGGTGCTCTTAAAATTCTACTACTGCTTTGTATTGCATGATGTGTTCCTTATTATTACATGTTTCAGTCCATAAGTTTGTGGAGGTGTCGTAAAATTCTCTAATCAATTTATATTTGATTTGATAAAAACCTGATTCTTTGGTTATTTCTGTACTGCGATTTTTAAAACATAGGCCCCAAGAAGAGCAGGGCATTTCTCTATCATGCCTCATATTAAAAACAGGTCAATATTATTCTTCATCACACAGCACTCATTCAGTATACAGGCTTTCTCCAGACCTTTTGCGAAATTCCAATGTTCATTTCCATTACACATCTGTGTTTGAAAGTATATGTGGAACCATACTTTCTTGTGTCCTCGAGAAATAGTTAAGTGCATCTTCTCTGAGTCGAATTTCTCAATTATTTTTTTTTTAAACTTTCACTACCCGGAACAAAACCTTTTTTTGAAAAATTAATAACTCTGAACATAGGTAGGATTCTGGTACAAATATTCTCTTAAATCTTTGCTTTTGCATTGGGAGCAAAGGTTTTTTCCATGCTGTAATATGTATTATAATGTTTGCCAATTGAGTTATTACTCGAACAGTCATGATATCTTCAAATATTTATTACTTCTGCATTTGTTAAAGTTTTTAAAATTTCATTTTGGCTTGTTCCAAGCATGTATATGGGGTAGTCTTCAAGTAACGCATCATTTACATATTCAAAACATTTTTCGTAAGCTATGTCACCAGAGTCCCATTTCAGATTATGTATCTCGTGTGTTCCCGAAGCATAATTTGAACTTTAGTTTTTAACTATACTAAGGTCTGGAGGATTTAAAGCATGGTACTGTAGAGTCATTTGTGTAGGTTGCATAAGCAAGCTCTTTAATTACAAAGGAGTATTCTAGGTAGTTTTCGAAACCCTGAGCATAGCACATAATTTTTACTGTAAATTTACAAGAATTTGGACTTTTTAGTAAAAAAAAAGTAAGGATAGTGTTGAAATTGCTATTTTCCAACTCCAAAAAACATGATTTCAAGCTGTATCCAAAATGTTCCATTAAATTTATGTCTGAAGCTGTTAAAATATTAAATAAATTCAAATATATACATTTTAAGTTATATGGAATACATTTTTGCTGTTGGAAAGTTTTTGGTTAGACGTAAAGAAAGGGGACACATTGGTTAGCATGCTCGCCTCCCCGGGTGTGTCACAGCATAAAAACATTTTTTTTCGCAATTTATGGATGCCGTGTTAGACTTTGGTCTGCAGGTTTTAGAGTAGATGTATCTCATTTCCCCTAGTATCATATGCGCGACCTGGTCCGGCCTGGTTGAGCGAAGTTAGTTAGATGCTCCAAATCTCATGCGCGATTCAACATCATCAACTATTTAGGCATCGACGTTAAGAGCCACCTAAATCTCTCCCAATATTTTGTTCTCTCCTATATATCGAATTGATAGTAAAAACCTTTCTTAACGCATAATTAAAATAAGTCTTGTGTTTCTGTGTGGTTTTACAAATTATAATTTGCTTGATTCAAATATGTGTTTGTTGTTGTTTGAATTTTTAATCTGGGGATTATATTGGAAACTTTATTTCAGGGACTTGTAGATTTTTTTTTCACTGCTCATATAGTCAGCTTGTTGCGTAAGGTTGAAACCACTGCGAGTCAGGCCAAATCTCTCAGGGTACGCATTCAGATGGTAGGCAACGTGAAGCAGGGGAGCCACCACTAAAAAAAAAAACATGTTCTTAATACTATAGTGTGGGAGGGCATGTTGTCTTGAAACAGGTACTGCAGAGATGCCAACTCACAAAAACATACAAAAAACCTCCTTGGGGCTGATGCTGGGGTGCGTAAAACTGGTTTTTGCGAGCACCAGGCTAGATTGATAGCAGAGTTCTTCAGAAAAGTCAGCTTCGGGTGTAGGAATGTTAGGGAGCATGTTCCTCTGGACAAGAGATAGTTTTGAGAGGTTGTAGGTTTCATAGGGGTGGTTGATATCTTGGAGTCGGACCAGCTCTTAGGGGTACCGGGCAGGGGGAAGGGGTGGCAGGAACGCTTCCTCCAATGTGAATGCAAGTAGGCAGTTGTTTCCATCTTGAATCAGTTGAGAAAATTGGTAATCGAGGACAGACAGGTGACTGATCCCTAGACCTTACACTCTGACAAGGGGTGGTAGGAGGCATAGGGGTGGTTGGTATCGTGGAGTCGGACCAGCTCTGAGGGGTGCAGAGAGGCAGAGGGAGGGGGTGACAGGCAGGTTTCCTCTGATGTGAGCGCAACTAATCAGATGACACCATCTTGAGAAATTACTGAAAATATTTGCAGATCGCAGGCAGCTCGTAGCAGCTGCAAAGACTAGGGGGTGGGGAAAGGGGGGCAACGTTGGTTTCTTGACCTCAGGGTCCCACAGATGCAGTCTGACAGGGAGAGGAAAGCAAGTTCGGAGCGAAGTGACCTCAGCTATCCAACTCTCTGCCATCTTCAGTCGTTCTTCAACGTTTGTGGAGACAAATGTGCTAGTCGTCAGCTCCTTCATAAACACCACACCTCTAGACACTTAGCGGCTGATAAGGCCACCCTCGGGGATTACCACACTGGCGATCTTCACAGCTATGGACCATCTCTAGTAATTTATTTGGAAAATATAAATTTCCAAATGTTAACTTTTTTCAGATTGATATACTACATTTATGACAAGTAATTTGATTTCTGTGTTCAATAGGCGAAAATACAGTTTGTGTTATCATCGCGTTTTTTGTTACCAAGTGACGTGAATTTCACAGATTTTATGGAAATTTGTAGTACGTGTCTATAAAGTGTTGTACAGTTACGTTTTGCATGCTTAAGTACTTCTTCACATATTCAGGGTGTCCCTACTCTTCGACGGAAATAATTTGTGTTGAAAGTGAAATATTCTGAAAATAGGGTAACTTTAGTTTAAAAATTATCTTTTCGTTGTCCGAAGCGGTGAGCTGTTAGCAAAATTACGCTCTACTCATGAATTTTGGACTCTCCCGAAACTCTGCCCTATCCGGTTCTGTGAGAAGAGGACTCATTCGCTCCACCTGCCCCTTCTCGACTCGCCAAACCTGGAGCTGGTCAGCAGTCTTCAAACCTTTATGTCAGGGATGTTTGAAAAAGTTTGCAAGCAAAAGATTCAACTGTTTTGAATGTTTGCTGAAAACAAATAAATTTTAACAATTTCCACTATTTAATTATTGCACATAATTTGTGAGAAAATGTACAAATACTACCTAATCACGATCCAGGCCATCAACTCGAATGACTAATCGCATATAAATCTGTCACAAAACAAATAAATCTAGGAACAATTTGAGTCCCTGCAACTTCGTCGAAGAACACTATGAAATCAATACTAAGTTACTTAACACAAATACAATTTATCGACCCGAAATTATTTTAACAAAAACTCCATCAAAAACATATCACAGGGGAAGCTAAAAAAAAATCTCCAAGCAAACACACGTAGACTAGCCTCGGAAATCCACATTTATGAATCCTAGCCGAATAACGCATGGATTATTTAAAAAATAATACATGTGCACAAATTTACAAATCAAGGTAATGATGTACACACTATAACACATCGCAATAAAATTGTAGTAACTCCCGTAGTTGACACAATTATTAAAAAAGAAGTTATTTTATTAACAGGCATACAAATATTCTAACTACTATTGTATTTTATATTATGAAGCTTAAATATGCGAAAAAACGGAAATATTTCGACCAATATTACTACAACGACTGCGAGCGAGGTGTGAACCCCGACCAGATAGATGAAGAAAGCACCTAGCAACAATTGCAGGTAGTCGTCACATCGAGACGAAGCATGGAGTTCCTGCTCCCACAGGCGGCCAGACATATTCCCAAGCGAATTCCGGGGTGCCTTCTCAGATGAGCGAGCGGGCGGGCGGTCGTGTGGTAAGCTGTTCCTTTTACCATCACGGCAGAAGCATAGCAAGCGATGGTTTCTCGAACACGGATGTTGAAGTGATACTCCCTAGCAGCCAGTAGCGGAGATGTATGTAAAACCAGAACTGAGGAGAGACTAATATGGGTTTTCCTGACTGCGAGTGGAAGTTGGAAGGAAGATTCTGTGTCAAGAGGAATGCAGTACCCTGCCGGACTGTCTTAAAGCGACCAGCCTGTCGTGCTCTGGACAAGGACTGCTAGCAATGCTTTCACTTTATACTTGTCCTGAACACCTCCTACCTTTAGGAAGCCTACAGACTTCACACAAAAGTCATACACATTTGTTTTTTGAATACACACTAAATTAACTGATTTACACAATAAATGCAGATATAGCGTAAATGCCATTTCGATGTGTTTTAAATATTCCCATGAAAACCATCTATGCTTGCTAATACCAATTAACTACATTTTACATTTGTCTTAATTACCCGTATACTAAAAGTAAAATTATTAATTTTGTTCTTGTTTTTGTTAAGACACTAAATCATTTACTCATTGCGAATCTGCATAGTCTTTACTGTGTTAAATATTAACGATTTCGCTATTTTTATCTGATATTCACACAAATTGGTTTCACAGCGAGACAGTATTGTTCGCTGTCATGGAAAGTGTTCAGACAAAGTGATTTGCCAACAGTTGCAAACACACACACACACACACACTCGTTAAACAGGCTGAAAGAAAAAAGTACGTATTCCGTTCACATCCAAATATTTCTGTTCACTTAAAGCAGATCAATAAACCAGGTAATTTTGGTTTTGTTATGTTTGTTATGTTTTTAAGATATATCTGTAAAAAGGTAACAGCCACGAATATATAAATATTCTTCACACAAACAAACTTCAAAGCTATGACCCCTGGTGGATAAAATGGTAAAATATATATTTTTTTTTTTTTGCAAAAACATTGACTCATCCTTTCTTTAAGAGATATGTTTTATAAACTTACAGATCTATAGTTTGCAGGTAAATGAAACACACATTCGCTTTGAAATATACTTTGAAAATATCCCATTTTGCCAACAAACACACTATTTATTTACATATATAAAAATCATCTTAAAATATTTATTTTCATATAAAAAAACCTGTTCTTCTTAAAAAAAATTATTTATATGCAGAAGAAACACTCAATCTTTTTTCTGGGAACAAGGTTGATAACATTTGGTTGATGTTGCAGGAAGACGAACTCGTTACTCTCAGATCTGTGAGAAGTTGTTATTCACAGCGGATTCTAGATGAGGTATTGGCTCGTTGGCTGTTAGAATTTCAGATTAGTTACTTTAAGACACTATCTGTCCGTTGATTGGTTCACACTTGATATGGCTGGCAGTTTAATTGACTCGTAGATGCTATTGTGTCATTTAACTATTGGCTGTATTGCATATAGCAGAGCTGAATTTTTATGGTATTGAGTGTAGTTTTTTACGGAAAAATTTAGACAGGAATTCTATAATGCCCTACAGGGATACACCGGCCGACTGAATGAAGTGCTGAAATACAAGAAGTGCAAAATTTATGTAGGAAATTTGACACACACATCGTACTGACATGAGTAAAGGCTCGCAGTTCAGAGGCTCTACACACATTCTGGGTGTCGTGGAATAGGAAATTTATGGATTTCCAATTGTATTAAAACCTTGTAGAAGAATTTTTATTTGTGCATCAGAGCGAGGGAAGAGATTTGAGCGGCTCTCAAAAACGGGGGTCTTGAGAATCAATGAGGGTAAAGCAAGGCGAGTAATGAAGCAGCGCCAGATTACAAGCCTTCTTATCGCTAATAAACTTGAATTACTTAGTGTATTTACCACCAATGGTTAACATCCTGTATTTGAAGATATGCACATTCATTTTTTATATCAGCTCTAAAGTCCACCCACTTCCATAAGCACTAAATTCTTCAAGTTTGGTTGTTAAGTAAGGTACTATGTTATTGTTATAAAGTTCACCAACATCGGATGATTGTAGGATAGAAAGGGAATTACATTGAAAATAGAATGTTTCCGTAATGGTTTCACCCACCATGAGGGATTTGAAATGCTTACACGTTACTGTTATACTAATTTTAATAGGTAGGGGTGATGATTTATTTAAATCTATCAAAGGAATTCTGCACCTCGTGAAAAAAAAACCGAAAAGTGTGTGTCACTGTTAATCCTATTGTTAAGTATCCGTGCTTCAGTTAGCCTGCGGGCGAACATGCCAGCCAGTATTTCGTATCTGAGATAGGATGATGCACTTTTCACTGAAGCTGGAGATTCGGAAATCGAATTACTTTTCATCCCTGAATTAACATATCGAATTTGTGGAGGTAAGTCAGTCAGAGGATTTGGAAATGTTAAGTGTTTTGTAGTAGGTGAACTCTATGGAGCAGATTGTGGAGGTGGAGAACCAGTGTTGCAAGTTTTATAATGTCTATTTAAAGCATCACTCCAGGAAATTGCTTATGGCAGAAATTAGATATAAACAGTATTTTTGAAGATTTCATTCCACCGCTAGTAAAGACATCATTGCTTCTGTACTATTCCAAGACTAGAATGAAACTGCAAGGCATACACCTTTTAAGGTAGTTATAGGCAATTATAGGAAGCACTTCAATTATATTATCGTTTAAACATAACATGTCTGAATTATATAACATTTACAGAGCTTTATGTATTAAATTGCTTTAAATTACTAAAGGTTTTTTTAATCATTATCCCTTACACAAACCTTTATGTGCAAACACATTAGATTTTATTGTTAAATGGATGCAAACAAAGTTTATGTAACATTTGAATGTCAGAATATGGGAATATTACATTTTGTGTATTTGTGAAGTCAGCAAAATAGAAAAAAATAGTTTCAAACCATATATTTCATTACATTTTTCTTACATTTGCTTACAAAATACATTTTCTCATCACTGTGTGTTTACAAAAACCTTTTTTTTTTACATATCTTTTTGATTCTCGCATCGGCATTACTCATAGCATTTTAATATGTTTGATTGTTATAATTTTTTGTGTATTCGGGTACGTCTAATATATATCCTGGTAAATCAGGAAAAGTTTCATAAAAGAGTGAATACACTTCTTTGCTGGTTGCTAGTAGACTTGTATTCGGGTACATATAGTTTACAAGACATTTTTTCAGATCTGGACAAGATGTTAAATCATTAAATTTTTCATCTTCTAAGGGACATTGGATATTTTTGAAATGTCGGCATTCAAATGTTGAGCATTTTTATCTATCATAATGTTACGCCCATATTCCAAAACATAATTTGCCCGATAATGCAAACAAGACAATTGTGTTTTAAATGGACATTATGAATCTGCAACATATTTACAATGATCATATTTTAGGCAATATGACATTCCTGTCACAAATTGTGACAGACATATCTCTCCAAAATGATGTATTATTCCGTTAGACAAACAAGAGTAATTCACACTTGAATTTCCAAGGGTTACAGAGATGTAAATACCAGTTGGGTGGAAGAAAGATATGTTTACAGTAGGAACATCACAAAGATACTAAAACTGTTTCTTTCCGAGACAAAGCCAAAATGGTTTACTCCAACAGGTTAATAACTTCCTGATATTCAATTTATACTTCGATATCTGTATGATCGAACAGGTGATTCTGTTGTCTTGTTGATCCATCTTTTAGAAATATTCGATTACATAAAATAAAATACTTTTAAACTAAATTTCACTAATTAGTTCTCTCATCCCAAATAGTGCCATATCACTATAATAATATCTACAGGTTATTCAGGAGGAGAATTATCATAATCTGTTTCAGTCCAATCAGACCCCATTGCCCAAGTTAGCATTAATTTAAAGTTTTCCTATGCAGCAAAGACATTTGAATTAGATTTTTGAATTTTACATAATAGTTTGAATGAAGGGCAATTGTTTTCTTTTTTAATATCTGTTACTTTACGTTCCATACACTTTCTAAAATGTGTTTTTGCTCTAGTCCACCTACATGTATTTAACAATTATTTATGTAATGTTTGCAAACATCTTCAATATTCTCATACTCCATTTACCCACCCTCCCATTTTAAACCATGGCGATGGTTGGTAACCCATCTATTAGTTTTCTTGTATTTGGGAGTTAGATATTGACAGACAAATGGTGCTTTGAAAGTGAAAACAGTTGTATGTCCTTCCATATCAGTAATAGCATATTCTTTAATGATACATTTATCTGGAGATTGAAATCCTTGTACATTGCAAAACATCTCATCATAGCTGTGTCTCATTGTTTACTGACTCAATTCATTATCTTCACCAGTTTATCTCTTCCATTGTAACTTGCTAATCTATCATTAATTATCAGAGTGTAAGCTTGTGTATTGGCAGGATTGGTGTATTTGCAATAATTTCAATTTGTGAATCAATTACACTATTGGTAATTTTGTCATCTTGTTTGCTTACATCAAATACAAATAATGTTCCTCTGGTTTTAAATGATTTGGGTTCTAGGATCTGTGAGCTGATTTTGCTATAATACCTTTCCTGGAAGTTTGAGTACATATTGTAGCAAATAAGAAATTCCCCATTTTCAAAGTTCAAATTAAACCCATATACAGATAAGCTTGACTGTTTATATATAGTTTATTATTTTTCATTCACAGTTGTCGAATAATGATCTATCTACTTTTAAATTGTTTTGTCAACTTGTTTGAAAACAAACAACAAGAAAAAAGTGTTTTTCAGATAAAAACCTGATTTCACAATCCAAATGGCTTTTTGTGATGTTGGTAGCATTGGAAATGTCTCCAAAGCACACTATCTGAATACACTATCACGATTCTTTCCTTTTACGATATATTTCGAAAACTTTACACCTTCATGTGAGTTAATTTCAATATGGTGCATTAGCCATTTAACAGTGTTTAATTCAAATGTTACATCTTCATCATTATTAGCTGTATTGTATATGGCGTTCAAATGTCTGTTACTGAATAGAATGACTTATTCTTGTTTAACATTTAAAATTACATGTTTATAGTCTTTAGCAAAGCCAAGTACCCTACTTAACAGTATAACTATAACTACTTTATATTTTCTGCCTGGGTTTATTTGTAGTGTAAAATTATTAGCATTGCTACACCCAGCCATAAGCCCTGCATAAAAATTGTTTACTGTTCCCAACAGAGAGTTCTTTATCATGGAAGTAAATCCAACATTACGTATTTGGTCTATTTCAACACCATTGAGCAGATATGCCATTCTATTGATTAAATGAACTATTCTTGAAGTATTCTGTTCCTCACAATCCCTGTTGTTACTGGATTGATTGCATTGCCTGTCTTTTTAATTGTTTATCCAAACCTTAAACTTGGACTCGATGGTAGTATGTAAATATCATGATGTTTTATAGCATTCCTTATTTCTGATGGAAATGAATACGGACATGCTCGGAATGGTTCATACACATGTATTTCCTTATGGGTGATTGCATCTTCATAACTGATTGGTTCTTCAACATTAAATATGTCTTCTATTTTTATTAACCATATATCCTAATGCAACCCAGTGTGTTCCTTCATTTTGTTTCGAATCTAAATTAATAATCAATCATTCGCAAAGTTTTGGTTTCTTTGGTAAATCATCTTTCATATACACACCTCGAAAATAGGGAATATCCAGTTTCTTTACTAATACATTAATGTCTTTGTTTGTTAATTCACATTTTGGAATATTATTTAGGACTTTCTGCATTTTTTCCACATTTGTAGTTTTTTCATCCTTGTCCAACTTTATAAGGTTTCAAATAAATTCCTTTACCCTTTCATTTAACTGCTCTACTGATAGCCAAAACTTCTCTGAGGATTGATCCAAGAGCTGTTAATGCTGGAAATAGGAATGGAATGATTCCTCCTTTGTTTGGTTTTCATTTAGTTTTACATTTTAAACCAATGCCTTTTTTAACCTTTGCACGCATGACTTTGTCAACAACCCAGGCACGTAGCTTTTTTCCAGTTGATGTAGACAGATTTTTCCTTATATTTGCAGCTTTATCGGCTAGAATTGTATCCACTATATGTCTTTCTTTCAAAATGTTTGATCGATACTAAACTATATCATGTTCTTTACAAGAATTATCCAGAGAGTTTATTCCTTGATCGTTCTGTGCCAGACGTTTTGCAAGTTTATTACCAGGTCCACAATAACTGTATTTCGGTAAATGCAACTCGCATGTTAATTTATTAATCAATGTATTCATAACTCCGCATCCTTTTTGATACATCTAGAACGAGCCAATATTTTCAACTGAACATAAGCCTATAAATAGCCTCTCATTTATAGTTTTACGTTAGTATGTTATGTTACATTATGATATGATATGTTAAAATGTTACATTATGATAAGTTATTTTATGATACATTTAGTTATCTTATGTTACATCGTGATATGTTATGTTATCTGTGTATTTGTGTCAAAATGAAGGTTATAAACCAAAATGTAGATTTCCTGTAATTGCAAATATAAAAGTGAACATAATTGAACAGAAACACAATATTCTTTTACCATCAAATATACATTGTATAATAAGCGGTCCATTTTCATGTGGGAAAAAACTTGTGTTATTATGTCGCTGTTGGAACATCCAAATGGACTTAAATTTGAAACCATATATGTGTTTGCTAAAAAACACAAGATAAATACCAACAATAATGTTTGGTGCAAACCACAGGGTGGAAAACAGCAATATTTTAGTTTTGGTCGGCATTCAAATGTTGAGCGTTTTTATCTATCACAATGTTACGCCCATATTCCAAAACATAATTTGCCTGATAATGCAAACAAGACAATTGTGTTTTAAATGGACATTATGAATCTGCAACATATTTACAATGATCATATTTTAGGCAATATGACATTTCCAAAGTTTTACTGTTGGTAAAACAAATATGGTTTTCTGGTGATTATACCAACACTTCCCTTATAAACTGTAGATATATGTATAGATTTGAGGGTTTTTTACTTCCCGAGTAAGAATAATGAGTATTTCAAAGTTTGGACATAGCGGTATGAACTGCAATCATTTCAATAATTGTTTAACAAATTGCGTTGGGAATTGGGATTTGAACGGTCATATATTATTTAATGTGGGTATGGCTGTGAAAGGTACCGATGCAGTAAATAAACATTATGTGAAAGACTTTAACACCATCATGCTTAATGTGTTTATATCGCAATTGAACAATATTCAAGAGAAATTAATAAATTTAGTTGATGGAAATGATAATGTTTATAAAAACATGAGTGTAATTGCAAACATTTGAACTATTATTAGTAATGATTTGCAGAATAATGTATTTATAATAGAACGTTTAAATGGATTTAGTAAAGACTTTAATGATATGACAAATATAATTTTTACAACACAACTCTCAGAAATGCAAGATAATTTAAGACTTGTAATTAATTAAATGGTAAGTGCTACTATTACAAAACAAAAATTTTAAATACAAATGGAGAAATAACTAAATATATAAGTTATGAATTGATTAATAAAAATATGGTTTAGTTATGCAAACAGAGCTGAGAAAACAAAATAATGATTTGTAAACACAATTAACTTATTTTATTAATGATTTAAGAGTTAAAACTATAGCTAAATTGGATGCTGTTTTAAGTAAAGTCGATAATATTGAAAAAGTGCCAACTAATCGATCTAGTGCACCAATTAGTCAACCTACTGCAACAATTCATAAAGTAATGACTTAATTCATGTATAAATATCTGAAATTTAATGTAATATAATCAAACATGTCTGCCTCTTCTTCAGAAATACATAATGTTTTATCTGCTGTGAAGGAGAAATATATACAAGCCAAATGTACTCGAATGGAACGGGATGTTTTGAATGAAGAAATATTTATACCAGTTACAAATAGATTGGATACATTTCTCATTTAGCACAACATTATTTATCTTGTACAACATACTTCACCTCTGTGCGATACGACATTTGGTGTTTATCGATATGAAAACACATGGTTCATTGGAGATTCGGTAATTACATTTTTGTCTGATAATGTAATTAAAATAGGTGATTATGTAACTGATGTAAGTAAAGGTTTGTTTGAATTATTATTTTTTAATGTTCCAAATGGATATCCGACACAGATTTGGAGAAATATAAAGAACTTCGTCGTACGAATGCGAATAGCCGTTTAGGAGATGAAAAGCACCCGAAAGTACATTTAATAGGAAATATGTTGGAAGTGGAATATATAAAGATGAAATTGCCAAACCAGTTTTCTCCTGCATATTGGTACAATCCTAATAAATTGGTCGATAGATTAAAACTTCTCCTCGCTTCAAGAGAATCTGGTAATAATTCACATATGAACGAAATTGTTTATATTATTGAAGAGCTGAAAGAAGATGGTTATATTACCAATGAGTTTAAGTAATATTTATCAAGAACTTCACGCTCCAGCCAGGATAAAATATCCCACAAGAAGAGTTTTTACTAAAAGGTTAAATGATCTTTTCGAAGCCGATTTGTGTGAAACGACACTGCTTTCCAAATACAATAAAAGATACAAGTATATTTAAACTCCAATATACATTTTTTCGAAATATGGTTGGGCTATACATTTGAAAAACAAAACTGGGAAACACATTAGTGATGCAATGAAAACAGTTTTGAAAGAGAGAAAACCAGATTCGCTCCAAACCAACAGAAGAACCGTATTTTTTTCTACGCCATTCCGATAACTAATGACAAATTATGATATTAATCACTATACTACTTATTCAGACCCCTAAGCCAGTGTTGTGGAACGATATAACAAATCGATTAAGCAGTTAATATATAAACATTTCATGTAAGGGACGTACAAATGGGTGTATGTTTTGCCTGAAATACAAAAATTTTATAATTCGAGATATCGTAGAACTATAAAGATGGCGCCCAAAGAAGTTACGGACAATAGTTTAACGAAAACCATTTATAATAATGTTAAAGTCATCGACGAGAGAAACAAAAGTTCAAAGTTGGCGAATATATACGTATCTCGAAGCAGCAAGGAAACTTTGAGAAAAAAATACCATTTATTGGTCTTATGAAATATTAAAAATTATTTCAGTTAGATAAACTCATTCCAGAGTATATTACATAGAAACCTATGATAGACAACCCACAAAACGCTGTTTTTACGAACATGAATTGAAAAAAGTTAGTACTCCAAATGAATATCTGATTGATACAATCATTAAAAGGAAAAAAGATATTATGTTGGTTCGATTACGGGGTTTCTCAAAAGCACATGACTCGTGGGTTGAGAGTAAGGATATTAAAATATTGTAATACAGTGATTGTAAAATTATGATACTAAATAAAAAGAATATTTGATATGTTATTTGATTAAATAAACCTGTTGTTAGCAATGGTGTTTGGATGTATAATTTATTGTGGAAACAATTTGCTTGTTGATTGGATTATCGTTTCATTAGATTAGCATTTAACCAATAATCCGCTGCATTTATTTCCTTTTATTTATGAGGTAATTCGTTGCATTTGATTCCTTTTAATTGTGACACAACTCACATTTAGGTGGTAATCCATTACATGTTAAAAATAATTCAATTGGTATCTGTGGTAGATTATTATTTGTAAGACAGTCTGGGTAGGTTGTTGGTGTTTGATTTTTAATTAATTTGGTATTTGTGAATGATTGGTTTAATTGGGTATGTTTGATTTGTAATTCAATTTGTCATGTTTAGGTGTTAAATAGTTGCATTTTTTTTCAATTCAAGGTCGTATTTGTTTCTTGTGTTCTTTAATTGCTTTTAATATTACATTTCTTGGCATTGGGATAAAATTTCGTGGAATTGTACAGTTTAAAGACATTTAGGGCACGATTTATTGTGTTTGTTTAATTCGTTGTTGTAATTTCCTGGAATTGATTTATATTTTCGCGGAATTTCACAACTTAAAGGCATTTGGGACACTATTCCATTTTAATGTCATTTAGAATGTATTTTAACTGTGATATATATCTTGTAACTTGGATTATGTTTCCCAGAATTCGTTTATCGAATTAGATTTTTATGGGATTTCGTGTTTTAATGCTACAGTTCTAGGGAATAGGGTAATATTTCCCAGAATTTTTAGTTTAATTAATTCTAGTATGTGAGTGTGTTTAGTTAGAAATAATTGCTGCTATTAATATAGAGATATACTCCCTCGCTAAAACGTTTATATGAAATGCATTATTAAATTTGTAATACGTTTTGGAAGTGTCAACTATTTAAATTTTTTTTGACGGTATAAAGTATTTTTGCCAGTCTATACAAGTTTTTTTTGATGATGTAAACTATTTTTGAAGGTGTATGCTACTACTTTTAAGATATAACATTTTTCTCTTAAACAAATGGTTTTCAAAACTGGGCATAAAATTCAATGCAATAGCATGAGTTTCAATTTAAATGTTGTACTCTAAACGAAGTCCGCATTGTCCAAATGCAAAAGTTGTGAAAGCTGGCCAGGCGAGCCAGGTCGCGAAGCGCTTTATTTGAGAATGCTAGTTGTTGGCCAAGGTAATGCGCATCGTGGACTGATGGCGACGTGGGGAGGGAGTGGAGGGGATGTGGCCAGTCTCCCTTCTAGCTGTATCGCGCAGTTGATACCAGCGCATGCTCGGGTGGCACAGCAGTGCGGGGGAGCGGGCGGGGGGAATGGAATGGATTTCGATAGTGGTGCGGCAGTTTTTTGAAACATGTTTCATACTCTCGTCTAGCCCATGCGTGGCCCAAGCTCCCGACACTGCACAAAGCTAAACTCTTTTCTGCTGCCCCCTCCATTCCACATGTCGCTTCCTCCATTTCAGCTCTTGTAACCTGCCTTTCGCCCACTAACAACACCCTCAGCTCGCTACCGGTCTCTACTCTTGTTCCTGGTATCTTTCGTAAACACTTCACGCTGTTGAAAACTATGCGAGCATGCTGCTTTTTAAACACACAAATTTTTTATTTACAATCAATTTGTAACAAATTATTACTTAACATAGTATATGAAACTTCAACGAGATTGTATTATAGTTTCCTATACGATAGTATAATAGAAATTATCGCATGCAAGCTTACGGACAAATCTATACGTGAAAATATGCACAAGTATTTAAAAACAAATTAAATATGTGTGTTTTCTCTGCTATACACATATATCTAAAAATAGATTCAGAGTAAAAATATTTACTTGTGTATTGCTTAAATAGAAAGATTCGTGTTTGAAAAAGATTTGTGTTCTTTCAATGTATGAAATTTAGCGAGTCAAATGTCTTGTATTTGTGTTGGTATGAAATTTAATATGGATCAGTTTAAACTTAAAATTTATTGTAAGTTTGCTGGAAAATGGGATAAAGTTTGCTGGATAAACTTAAATTTTATTGTATTAAAATATAAAATTTATTCGAAAGTTAAATCTATGGATTACAATATGGGGTAAGATTGAATTCATTTTAGTTTCAGGGATATAAATTTCATCGGCGATACTTGTGAAATTTTATTTGGCTGAGAATAAGCCAGACTCTATGTTGGAGAAACATATTTGACGATGCTTCAGTGTCCCAGTGAAAGTGAAAGTTTGTAGAGCAGAGGGGAGAGTGGAGGTAGGCAGGCAGGGTCAGCTCAAAATTCTCTGGTCCAAGGGGTGGAGAGTTCCCTACGTGATGGACAAAAAATACACTTTTTGGGCTGGGGATCTGCCTGGCCGAGGCATGCAGCTCTCGAGATAGTCGGAAATGTGTTCTGGACTGTTGGTTGGAGGATGGAGGGAACAAGGGAGGATGGGGTGCATGTCCTTGTAAAGGTTTTGCGGACCACTGTGTTGGATTAATGGCAGGGGTGCGTGGCCTTGGATAAACTCTCTTTTTGGTCAAAGACATCTTCTAGAGTAGTGGCGGAGGGGACTGGGGCTGCAGGCAGGAGCGATGTGGACACTTCTCGCTGACCGGCCCCATGTTAGTTGGACGAAAAGCATTGACATTGATACACGTGCTACTGAGCACTCCTCTGAACTAGCTCTTCTGATATCACCGGGCGTCCATGCGACGATCGAGCGGACGGGCTCCACCTCTCGTTAAGCCATTTAAAGTTTCAAAGACTGCTTACAAGTTTTTGTATGTATTAAGATATTGGGTACAACCTTCAAAAAATATATATTTCATGATAAAATTAACATCATCTTCAATATACATTTAACTCAGATTAGACTTACTCGTTTCTTTCAAACAAGCCAATATAAGGAGGGATCGAATAAACGAATAAAACAAAAGTCTTTTGTATACTTTAACTTTATTTTATAGACTTGACAAAAATACATATTATTAGTTACGCACTCAAACATATTCTTCATTTAACAAAGATATTTATAATTTAGTCTATTTTATAGAACGAGTCCTGTTGTGAGCAGTCCAGGTACTCCTATTCGCATGCACCACACCACAATTATGACATGGACACATGTATGAGGTGCTGAATATGCAGTTATTAGCTTTATGTCTTCTTGTGCTAGAGTTATTTGTGAATTTCTTACCACAATACTTGCAGATGTTCGTTACTGTTGCATTACTTCGACTCCCAGAGTCCGAGGGCTTTAGCTTTACCATACACGAAATCAGTGAAGGAATCTACTTGTGACTATCGACCTTCCGAAACATCCATCAACATCTTCATCCGTGAACATCTTCTTACATGATGCATGCTTATATACTGTTAACACTACTGAACAAACAGTTTATGTTGACCATCTCGAGTGTCTCAGTATATGACTGCTGGCTATGAACATGTAAAAGCAACATGGCTGATGAAGTGTTATACGAGGCTTAACTAACCCTGTCAATATCTAATCTGCGAAGTCATCCATCAGACAACCATCTTCTTTACACTTCTACAACTTTCAGTTTTGGAGGCACATTGTTTCTTGCTTTTGGTGCAACACTCTCCCGATATACCTTACACCAAATCCTAGAATGTGGTGTGTCTGTAACACTAATTCTTCCTTGAAAACACTTTCGACATGGGAGACAACCAATAATCTCTTTATTCTATTGCAGATGTTTTGTATTTTGTGTCATGCATATGCGAGAAGGAATTCTTTAGGCAGGTAGGCAAGCCCAGCATCTTTATCGGATGCTGCAAGTGATCTAAAATTTCCATATGCCACGATAATTGGTAAAATTATCTGACTGCTAGAACAGCATATCATAATTTTCAGTATACACCCTAACAACGAGATAAAGAAGTTTTGAATGATTTGTGGTGGTACGATTTGCTTTTATAGACATAAAAAAATAGGGTGGGGCAGAGCAGGAACAATAGACTTTACCAACAGCTTCATCTTCGATCGAAAATTTGTATGATGAACCGAGTAATATGTTATGTTTTTGGTAGGCATCGAGTGGTTTGATCGCTGCTTCACAAACATGTTGGACACTATGTTCCTGTGTGATGATAGAGTAAGGGATTGTTGGAGGGATAAGTTAGGTTGATTGTTTCTTACTTAAATTTCACACCTAACTATTTCGCATGGATACACTCATATGGGTGTTTGCGATTCTTATTTTACAAAATTAGAGGGAAATGTTAGCAAGGAGTGTATATGTTAAGTTCGCACTTTGATATTGATATTGGTTTGGTTAAGCAAATAGGTATATGTTGTGGGATGTACATTCTATCATATCCCTCTGCGAGTTGCGATTTGGTTAGTTATAATTGCATTGGTATGGAGATGTAATAGTGGAGATTTTTCGCATATCACCCTTCATATGTAAAGAGTATTTCTTTTTGGAGCTTGCTTAAATTATTTTTCTGTTTCTATAATTAATGGTTAAAGCTTATCACTATTACGAGTTCTATATGTAGGGGGTTTCTTCCATGATACAATGATGTGGTAACTCATTCTCTCTCTGTTATAGTCCATTTCATATAAGTGGGGTAAAACTGACATACGTGTAACCAACCTACGCACTATTTAAACAGTAAATGCTCTTGTTTGTCAATTATTTTATCAGTTTATGAATTACTGTGGGATTCATGTTCTTAAGTTGGCTATTCTGATGATGGCTTTGGAAGCAAATAGTACTCGGAACTAAACGTTGTAAATTAAAATTTTAATTATACTTACAACATTTATGGTTAAATTATGTTTTTAAGCAATATTAATGTTTTTTTTTTTTTTGGCTCTTTGTGAGGGGACTTTAAAAACATGTTCGGCAATTATTACAGAGTATGTCGACTTGTACGAACAGTAAACATTTTCAGCCAATGGATAACCATGTTTATGTTTCCAGTTTCCAGCCTGGTGATAGCCGTTGTGCATGTTTTTTCGTCATAGGGTTGATATGAGAATCTTGTTGGTGTTGTCGGAATATTGTATTGGTAGTTAATTATTTTTATTCGCTTTCTTTAAACATAGGTGGATGTGGGTACCACACGGGATACAGCCATGGTTTTTACGTGGATGCATCTGTGTTTAGCAGGTAAAATTTTCTTTCAGATGTGGGATTGAATCGTATGATGGGAATGATGGTAGGGAGAGAGGGTGACCCGGGCAAATGCCCGCCTTGAAAGGGGGAGGGCAATTTATTATTTCCCCCTCCCTCCCCTAACATGCCATCATTATATTATACCAAATATAATAAAGTGTCAAGACACAGACAACTCTCGCTTCCACCCTTCAAACGGCTAGAGGTATTTCTTTTCATTTGAGCTCCTCTCTAACCACGTGCCTACATCGTGAACATAACCTGACACCGAGTTCTGGACAGGTCGCTCTGCAGCCTGACTATTAGTCATTGGCACTCCCTCCCTCTTTTTCCGGAAAAAAAATAAGTTGGGCATGCACAATGTTGCAGCAAAGTTATGATCATGCATCCAAGACAGCCCCTCAGATCAGATAACAGGCTAAAGACAGCCTTAGATTAGAGTGTCACTAGATATTGGGTCATCATATAAACATTCGGATTGAACGGTTGTTTACATGCTCATGACAAGGCGACGTGAGTTATCCAAGTTCGAACGGGGCATGATTGTGGGTGACAGAAGGATGTGACATTCAATTTCAAAAGTTTTGGAGGCTTTCAATATTACTCGATCCATGATGTCATGTGTGTATAGGAAATATCAAAATCGAGGCATTATGATACACCGTGGATAACGCTGTGGCCGTCCGAAGTTACTTGATGATCGTAACCAGCGGAGGTTGGGTAAAATTGTCCGTGCTAACAGAGCAGGAACACTTGCTCAAACCACAGCCATGTTCAATGCAGGGGGTGTCAGATGTGTATCCACATGAGCTCTGCAACATGAATTAGCTTTCATGGGATATGGAAGGAGAAAACCCACCAGTGTGTCCTTGTTAACAGCACAACACTGGGCACAAAGTCTCACTTGGGCTCTTGAGGTTGCTAATTGAACCCTGGAGGATTGGAAACTTGTGTCCTGGTCCGATGAGTCACGATACAGGTTGTTTCGGGATGACGGTAGGGTTCGGGTATGGCGCAAACTCAATGAGGTCATTGATCCCAGTTGTCAACAAGGCATTTTGCAGGCTGGTGGTGGTTACGTAATGGTGTGGGGTGTGTTCACCTTGCATGGGTTGAGTCCACTTGTCCGTGTACCTAAAAAACTCAATGGTAACCGCTACAAAACTCTCCTTGGTGCCCAATTGCAGCCATTCGTGGACGTCAGTTTTCTTGACAACAATGGGATGTTCCAAGAGGATAATGTGCTGTCTCATCGGGTTATGGATGTCCAGGACTAGCTCGAAGAGCATTCTGGAGAGTTCCAGCGAATGGAGTGGCCAGCACATTCCCTCGACATGAACCCAATCGAGCATTTATGGGATGTGTTGGAGAGAGAGCCATTCGCACCCACTATCCTGTACCTAGAAATATCAGGAAACTTTGGGAAGCTATTCAGACAACATGGCTTAACATCTCTTCATAGGTCTTCCATTCACTCGTGGAGTCCATGCCATGTCGAGTTACTGCACTTCTTCGGACTAGGGGGGGGGGGTACACATTATTAGACGGGTATCCCATGACTTTTGCCATGTCAGTGTAATATTTTCACTTCAAGGGAAGGGGCCTACCGAAATTGAACTGAGCTCTAGTCATCGTGTTTTTATAGAAGATTTTGATTGAGACAGTCTATTTACACAACTGCAGCTTCTGAAGAATCTTCCTGAAATATTTCAGAGAAATGTACAGCATTTGCTGAAAACTTGGGCGAAGAGAGTGAAACTACGCTGGCTTTGCTCGACCAAGTAACAAGTCTTCTTGTTCTAATAATGACCATACCTGCCTCACCAGCATCAGCTGAGTGCTCCTTCAGTGCACTCCTTCGTTTGAAGACTTACGTGCGCACTTCAGTAACCCAAAAGAGTATTACTCATTTGATTTTATTGCATGTTAATAATGACAGAACTGCTTTGTTAGACATTAATACATTTATGAGAGAATTCATCTGCTGCAAGGACGAAAAAAAGCGAGTTTTCGGAAAAGTTTAAGTAGTGTCATTTGCTAGCAATAAAATGTTTCTTGCTATTTACGAATACTCGAATAAATTATTTCTCTTACTATGTAGGCCCATATATGTATTTTGTTGGTTTCAGTATTTCTCACACTTCACAAAAACCAAAGGTTATTTTGTTGTATATATTTGTCAGTTAGGTAAAATTTGTTTTTTGTTATAATAAGGAATTTTTTCATTGCAATGATATTACTGTGTTAAAAAATTTTGTGAATTTGAAATACATGAGCGGGAATTTGTCTTTATTTGATATTATATTAACATATTAGAAAAAGTAGACCGAAATAAAGGATAAAGAAATTTACTTAAAGTTTTCTTGTATGATGCAATGAGAACAATGTTTGTAGTATATCAAATTAATGTTATGTATTTCAATAAATCTAAATGACCAGTTAGAATCTGCGACTTATATTCTCTGATTTGAACTAGCCCTTGGGAATGCAGGAGTTACCTTAATTGTCAAGCCAAAAAGAGGGTTAGATTACACCTCTTAACATAAATGTTTGTAATGGTAACTTACAAGGAATCAAAGGATTCTATTATTGTGCATTGGAAGTTTCTCTATTTATCTGCACTCTAAATCTGAATCAGTGAGAATTTCACTGTTTCAATCATTCAATAGTACCTGACGGATTCAACTGTCACTTTAGTGCATTTAACTGATGAATCAAGGAAAAAATGCAAGATATCCTTCACTTATTGAGTCAGTGACATTTTTTACTGATTCATCTGTTTTATTTATTTATTTATTTATTTATTTATTTATTTTTTTGCTATTTTTCAGTGGTTTATTTTCTGACTGATGGATCAGTTAAACAGCGTGTATAATTGGCCGTTAAACAGCGTGTATCGAGTGAAATAACATAGAATAAACTTATAAAACCAATACAAAATACGTTCTAAAATGTATTTCGTCTTTCAAAACATTATTTAATGAGGTAATATGAATATTCAGACATTCGTTCCGTTTTTACGTCTTTTATTTCGTTTTCATGTAATCATTACAGCGCTCTGTTTGAAGGTTTAAACATCATATTATGTGGTGAATAGCATGCACTCGTATATACTATTCGTTATAACAATCCTAACGCCACCAATTAAACTAAAAACGAAAAGTAAGAGAATGCAATTTAAATTTTCACGATTTCGATAAGAATATTAAGACACGTATTTTCCTCTCGATTTTTAACTTAACTTGATAGTGCAGATAGTAAGGTAACGCCCTAAAATCGAAGTGGAAAGATTGTGCGAGTTCAATCCAGGGCATCTCCAAATTTTTTCACCTTTTGAAATTTCAGTAAATTGCATAATATAAATAGAAAACTGTCATATGTAAGTTGATTTCACATAATTATTTGACGAAATTCAATAAAAACAATATTTAATTCGCCACTGTAGTCGGCCGTCACTTATTCTTCAGTGAAATAGTTTCACATCACTAATTCAATCCGTGAAATTTTTTCACTGAAAAAATCAGTGGTTTCCCAATGATTCTAAGTGGAGCCATTTTAACTGATTCAAGTAGTTTAATTTCACTGTGAATCAGTCGTTTTCCACTGATTCGAATTTAGATTGTGCTAGGTTAAAAACATGAACTAAACACTAATAAGTCTTCCGTATCATATCGTATAATGCATTACAATATTAGGCATGTAAGGTATAAACATGCAGATTTCCATTTACAAAAATAGGCAAGAATCTCGATTGCTGATGAAATGGGAATGAGAGTATGAGAAAAACTGTATTCTGTACTTGCCCCACCCCTCTCCTCTTTTTTATAATTCTCTTAGTTCGCTTTATAAAGTGTCGGATTTGATGCAGTTTCCAACCTAGTATCCCATGATGTTGGGCCAGTCTGATTTTTAAAGACTTATTCACGTCAATAGAAAAAAGTACTTGAGTGACGGGTGGAAGGGGGGGGTGGATGGCGTGGGGGGGGGGGGGGTGTCCGGGTGGCTACAAGACAAAAGAGAACACGGACAGTAAACTGTGGATAGAGTGGCGGTGTGTACGATGCTACTGCGAGCGGTCGCGCAGAATGCAGCAGTGAGGCATGTTAAATTGGATGGGGGTTGGGGAGAGTGCAAGCAAGCAGCGGCCAAATATTTGGCTGTCGAAGCAAACACGGCGCTAATGTTAAACGAGTAAATATTTATATCGCGGGGCCCGGAACCACAGGAAGGCAGGCAGGCGCTGGGAAAATAAACGACGTGGAGGTGGGACAAACTGGGCTGGCTTACCCCCTGCACGCAGTACGCACTGCCGTAAATAACCGCGCCTCGTCGCCGAATGCGGCTGCTGGCTGGCACATCGCCGCGCACAGCGAGCATGGGTCGAGGTGCCGGAGCTCCGACCATCGCGAGAACAACACTATCCTTTCCCTGCCTTCTCACTGCTGGGCCGGTCTTTCAGATGTCCACGTCTTGAGACAGACGGCGATAATAAGTTCCCCACTGCCCGCCGACACGAGGCACCATGTCATATTTTTTCATACCATCATGTGTTATGGTATCATCTTTTGGGGTAATTGCACTGAAATTAAAAAAGTATTTCGCATGCAAACGAAAGCTGTTACGTCTTTCACACCGAAGTAGCGCTAGTGCTTCCTAGCAGCAGGTCGCAAGTAGCAATCTGCCGCTCCACTGAGCTACGTATCACAAGCTTTCACACCAAGGTAGTCAGTACAAGAAGCATTGCCAAACGTTCCGTCAGTGAGTAGTAGTAGGGCTGCGGGGATCCTACCCCACTTTTGATTAATCGGATTATCAATTTGCTATCAAATTTTTGTTAATTGATTGATCGGATTGAGGATTAATCCTTTCTTTATTTGACCAAATTTTTATCCTATCTTAATCCGATAAAATAATTTTGATTTATTGATCCAATTAATTTAATTCAGTTAATTAATAAATAAAAATTTAATATTTGAATTTTGTGTGACTTGATAAGTGTATAGTTTGGTGTAAGAGTGTAATAAGGACTTTATTTAATTTTTTTTTTTTTTTTTGGAGAGCGCCATGGTATGTCCTTACTCTCAGAGGTCTGGCTATGTACTTAGGTGTAATGTGTTGGAGAAGGGGTTATATATATGTGTAGAGAATCCTAATTATTTTCCTCTCTCTCGGACATCTGTCCTTGTACTGAGGTGTGGTTGTGTTGGGGAAGGTGTGTGTGTGTATTGTGTAATATTAATTTTTTGTGTTATTTAGTTCATTCCTATCTGTCAGGCGACTGAGGGCTAAGACATGTCTGCTTCGACCGCCATCGGCAAGCGACAGAGGTTATGGCGTATTTAATGAAATTATTAGTACATACGTAATGAATTAAATGAAAAGAGATGTGAATGCGATTTCCTGTATGCTAGCAATATAATTTACACGAAGGACTCATCGAATCGGAAATACGTATTTCAAACGAATTACAGATCCTAGCTATCCTGGTGTCATAAATAAATCAAGTAACGAGTTATAGCTACAATTTTTCTATCAATATATAATTTTAGACAGAATAAATTACATGACTGGAATTAAATGGCCCTATTCCTAAACACATTAACAATGGATTTGAATACAGGTACCTTATGACGTTAAATAATTTTAATATACGCCCGTTCGATTGGAAGGTTGTTGTAGGAATTGCCTCAGTATATGATTTGTGACGATTTATAAGTTGTGTATCAGGAGGGATGTTGATCATAGGCCATCTGCCAGGCAACTGAACTCTATATACGTGAAAAGTGGGAAACATTTCGGCGAAATAAAATGGTTAGGAAATAGCTATTTAAACGAGAGATGAATACAATTTACGTCCAAATGCACACAATTACATAACTATGACAAATGGATAAAAATTATGTTTACTATGATGCACGTACTAGATGAAACAATTATTTCCCTACAGTCATCTGAGCCTATTTCCACGTCAAAATGAAAACTCGCTAACCTACCCCTGATGTAATATCGTAACTTAAAGTCCAAGATAGAAGCAAACAACTTGAATTAAAGCACAAGTTCAAAATATGCAAACTTACTAACAAAATGCTAAAAAGTAATTAACAAAGCCAAAAAAGGCATCCTATTTCCCTACTAAGCTAAGTGTTATTAATTAACGACGTCCAATACAAGCACCTCATCAGATCTCAACACCGAAACCACAGGCAAGTAGACGTACAAAAATTTACTAATCAATTAAAAAATGTCCTGTTTACGAATTCACCAGTTTATATTTCCACTGGAAGCTAATCTCAATACTAGCCACATATGGCTTAAAATTTCATACGGAACTATTTAGCACTTCCAGTTAACATGGACAAATAAAGATTTCCATACTCACATTTTGAATTATACCTAAAATGAAGTCAAAAGAATATCCTTTTCCCGACAAATTTATGAGTGTAAAATAATTAAATTTTAACCAGATAATAACATACTAGACATACACATACATCTATCTCCCTCTGAGTTCACAGCATTCCTTCCAATGTTAAATGATTTTAAAACACATCCATTTGGTCTGGAGACTGTTGTAGGAATGAGTCCAGCATAGCACTTACGTCGACTTATAAGCTGTGTTGGAAACAACCAGAGGCACCATCTGGTTGTAGACTAATGTTTTGGCGGAACTCCTGGGCATTAAAAAACTAAATATACATCACAAATCTATAAAAATCAATACAAATACAGGTTGATCAAAAATTTATGTACAACATTCCTTTAAAACGTACACAAGCAAGTAAAGGTTATTCCAAAACATAGCACCAGTAAGTATAGGATACTTCACAAACATAGATACCAAAAATGTTAATACTGGTTATATGTTATAGGTGTTTGTCAGTTCCTTATTCTTCGAAATTGTTTCTCATTCCTCAAAACCATTCCTTATTACTTGAAAACCCTAATTTATTCCTCAAGTAACATTCCTTCCTAACATTTAAACAGTTTATCAACCAAATACAAATGACAATCCATTGAGAAAGACATAATATATCAAATTGAAACATATTCCTATCAGGCAATGTTTACTTGAAATAAATACTTTTTTTCTGACAAGTAGTAGGCTTAACTAAATAAATTTATTATTAACCTTTTTTTTTTTAAATATATGCTATCTTCATACTTGTCGGGTGTTTGCAGATAATACTTCATTCGATGTATCTTCATTCCTTAAGTGCTGTCATGATCAAAACCATCTCTTTTATTCCAGAATATACCCCGTGTTTTTTTAACTTCAACAAATATCTACATCCGTCTACAAGCTCGTTTGAGTCTTCAGAAAATATGTAGTCATTATGTACAGCATTGGTTGAAGGTCTTTGGGGAAATCAATGTCTTCGGCTTTCTTCACATCACTTGTATAAGACAACTCGTTGGTGCAATCATCACTTCACCTTATGTTTCATCATAAATATCAAGTTTACTTAGCTTAGAAAGAAGAGATGTATCATTACCGAAACTGGTCTCCGCAGCTAGTTGCAGTACTTTATGGCGAAGATAGTTATGTTCACATGTTAGTGTATATTTCATATGATTCGGTTCTATTTCACTACTTGTATTCAAGTTAATTCCCTCTCCCTATATTGGAGATGTTACATATCGTTTCTCGATAGGAAAATAATTTTTACAGATCTTGGCATGTCTTTTCAAGTTATCCGTTTGTGCGAACAGTCGAAAACAGTTTTTGCAGTTAAGAATGTCCCGAGATGCATTTTTAAAACATTCACTTTTCTCATGCCTACGAGCGTTGTAGGCGAATGTGTATATTTTTTTCGCAGTTTTTGCAGTGTAGTTGATTCGGTAATGCATCCGCTTCCATTGACATTAAGGTAGATTGTGACATTACTCTTCGGGGTTAGAATGACAACTAACTTGTTTCTGTTTAAATGTAGTGTTTTAAACAGTTTTGGGTTTAATTGACGATGATAAAATATCTTCCCCTCTAATATTTGTGTGTTAATTGCGGAATTATGCATGCTAATTCACCATGTGGTTAAATCTACGTATATTAAATGGAATACATTACCTAGTATGAGGAGTTCGGATAATCGCTACGTCTTTACTTGATATTCGGTGAAAATTAATTAAAGAATAATTTAATTTTAGGACTGTAAAAGGTGAGAGATGGTTTTGGGAGTATTTTGTAGCGACTCTTTAAAGACTTTGTTTACTGAAACAATCGTGTTGAGTAATCCGTTTGGAGGTGTCTTAGCGGTGTTTGAAATATGTTTTGTTTTAAACGTACCTATGTAATACAAATTTCGTTTTTCCCAGTAAATTTTGTTTGATAATTCGTTACGTCGATTAGATAAGTTGTGTGGAATAATGGTTTTTGTTTCGGATAATACTTTATGATGTAAATAATTTTTTGTTAATGGGACTTTATTATCCTAAAAGATGGGGTATACGAATCCAAATTGACCTACATTTTCCTTGACTTTTGCTTACATTTGGGGCTTTTCCCAAATACCATTGAATTTCATATATTCCAGCTCTGATAGAAGTAATTTCAACCTTGATTCGTGCTATATCGTTAATATACTGTCGAAATATAGTTTTTTTTTTTTTAAATAAAAATAAGTTTATATTTTTTCAAAAATACACGTTTCCTATATGATGGTCTAATGAACAATCTTGCCTGGAAACTTTAGTTATAAGTAAAATGCGTACGAAAAATATCTTCTCTCCTACGGATAAATATTTGAATATGTACTTTTACCTACTTAAAACCTTTGACTTGTGTATCGCGTAAATTTTAGTAAATCGAATGATATGTATTTTGAAAATGGTGTCCTTTGAAAAACATAAATGTCTTTGAATCGCTTAAGATTTATTTAGTGAAAATATCCCTTGTACGAAATTATACTAAGTTATAGTTTCCTGTATTACTTTCCTAGAATTAGATTGCTGTAGTATTTTAAAATTTATTTGAAGTTTGCTGGAAAATGGGACAAAATTTAAACTTAAAATGTCTTCTAAATTATCGGATTAAACTTAAAAATTTCTTAGAATCTGCATATATTTTTATTGAATTTTGTGAATTAAAATTCATTTTGAACGTAATTCTTTGTGATTAGGAGATGATTTTTCAGTGTGATTTCCTGTTAAATTATATTCGCTGGAAGCAAACGTTCAGACACGAGTTGCAAAAATTTTTCAAACATCTCTTGGCACAAAAGCTTCGAGGTTTAATGACATGCTCCTGGCGTGGGTTGCAGGGTAAATGGGTGGGTTGACAGAATTGGGACCTGGCAGGCAGGCATGCAGCCAAATGGGGCAAAGCTCTTTCTCGAGCACCACCATATTTAGTATCGCCACAACCCTTGACTAGAACGCATCACAGAGAACTGCTGTTAGGATATACTTCACCGCATGCTGGGATATGGTGGTATCTCGAGTGACCTTGAACCCACTGTACACCTGGCTGCTAACCAAGATTCTAATTAAACACTTTTTAATGCACATTTATAAAATAATTTTATATTCTTTTTCTCTTTATAAAGGTTGATTATATTGTCAAGTTCATTTCAGAAGTTCCTCTACGAGAGTTGACTACAGGATATGCTAAACTTTTATTGCGATATGTTATAGTGTGCAAATAGTTTCCTTCATTTGGAAATTTGCATGCATCTATTTTTTTTTAATAATCCGTGCGATTTTTACAAGCTTTTATTTAACTTACCTTGTTAGTTTGTATTTTCGGGTGAAATCTTGCAAGTTGATTTTAACCACTTCCCGTTATCGAATTGAGCTGAAATTCCACATGCATGTGTAGTTCCGATGACAATATAATGTGAAGGCACCATTGAGCTGATCTGATGATGGAGCTGTAAGGTGGCCATAGGAACTCTACAACTACATGCAGTAAACATTGTATCGAGTTTGTTTTACAGAATCGAGTAATAGTAAAATGGAGATTAGAAGTGTCACTGCTGCTGTTCGTGTGTCTTTTTTTGTAGTGGCAAATGGTTCTGAAAACTATTATTATAATTTGCTCCTACAGTATGTCCCATGTTGGAATGAAAGCGAACTACTGGTCGATCGCGATACATCATGGGGATCTTTCTCAGCAAGGGAAAGCCATATTCGTGGTTCAAACACAAGGTTGGAGACTAAAAAGTGAAAATTAAAATAAATGTAAAAAAAATTTTTAACCAGCCATTTATATAAATAAATATAATAGTTACACAATTTGTAAAATTTGTAAGTTGTGGTCGAAGAGTCGTAATAAATTTTTCTACAAATGAATATGTTTGTATCAATTTATATTTAGTATATAAAAGTTTGCCGCAAATAGTCAAGAGCCTTACACACGATATGTTCTTCCTATTCTTACACAAATGTGATATACATTCTTATTGTAAACAGTTACGAGCCTTACGCAAATGAGGTATGCGTTCTACATTGTCCCTTTTTAGTGCATTTATAACTATAAGGTTGGTGTAAAAATATATATATATATTTATTAATTTGTAAAAGTGGATTTCCGAAGCAAGTCTACATGTGTTCCCTACGAGAATTTTTTAAACTTTCACTGCCATACATTTTCAACGGAGCTTGTGTTTAAATTATTTTTATTCTTGGAAAATGATAAGTGTTTTCAATGTGATTCAATATTTACTTCCGTTTTTAAAATTCCATTTCAATCATTTTCCATTGAGAGAGAGGGAGGTGCATGTGTCTAGTACGTTATTGGAAATATGAACCGGTGAATTCGTAAACACATGTTTTTATAGATTTGTGATATAATTTTTAGTTTTTTAATGTCCAGGAGTTCCGAAAAAACATTAGTCTACAACCAGACGGTGCCTCTGGTTGTTTCCAACACAGCTTATAAGTCGACGTAAATGCTACGCTGGACTCATTCCTACAACTGCCTCCAGACCAAACGGATGTGTGTTAAAATCATTTAACGTTGGAAGGAATGCTGTGAACTCAGAGGGAGATAGATGTATGTGTATGTCTAGTATGTTATTGTCTGGTTAAAATTTAATTATTTTACACTCATAAATTTGCCGGGAAAAAGGATATTCATTTTAAGTATAATTCAAAATGTGAGTATGGAACTCTTTATTTGTCCATGTAAACTGGAAGTGCTAAATAGTTCCGTATGAAATTTTAAGCCATATGTGGCTAGTATTGAGATTAGCTTCCAGTGGAAATATAAATTGGTGAATTCGTAAACAGGACATTTTTAAATTGATTTGTAAATTTTTGTACGTCTACTTGCCTGTGCATTTCGGTGTTGAGAGCTGATGAGGTGCTTGTATTGGACGTCGTTAATTAATAACACTTAGCTTAGTAGGGAAATAGGATGCCTCTTTGGCTTTGTTAATTACTTTTTTTGCATTTTGTTAGTAAGTTTGCATATTTTGAACTTGTGCTTTAATTCAAGTTGTTTGCTTCTATTTTGGACATTAAGTTACGATATTACATCAGGGGTAGGTTAGCGAGTTTTCATTTTGACGTGGAAATAGGCTCAGATGACTGTAGGAAAATAATTGTTTCATCTAGTACGTGCATCGTAAACATATTTTTATCCATTTGTCATAGTCACATAGTTATTTGATTTTGGACGTAAACCGTATTCACCTCTCTTTTCAGTAGCTATTTCCTAACCATTTTATTTCACCAAAATGTTTCCCACTTTTCGTGTATATAGATCTCAGTCGCCTGCCAAACGGCCTACGATCAACATCCCTCCCGATACACAGCTTATAAGTCACCACAAATCATATACTGAGGCCATTCCTACAACAACCTTCTGATCTAACGGATGTATATTAAAATAATATAACGTTGTAAGGTACGTGTTTTCAAATCCGTTGTTAATGTGTGTAGGAATAGTGCCATTTAATTCAAGTCGTGTAATTTATTCTGTCGTAGATTATATATTTATAGAGAAATTCTAGCTATAACTCGTTACTGGATTTATTTATGACAAGAGGATAGCTGGGGTCTGCAATTCGTTTGAAATTTGTATTTCCGATTCGATGAGTCCTTCGTGTAAATTATTTTGCTAGCATACAGGAAATCGTATTCACATCTCAGTTTGTTTAATTAATTATGTATGTACTAATAATTTCATTAAATATGCGTAACCTCTGTCGCCTGCCAGATGGTGGTCGAAGCAGACGTATCTTAGCCCTCAGAGGCCTGACAGACAGGAAGGAACTCAATGACATAAAAAATTAATATTACACAATACCTATATATATATATATATATATATATATATATATATATATATATATATATATATATATATATATATCCCTTCCCCAACACACCCATACCTCAGTACAACAACAGATGTCCGAGAGTGAGGACATACCATGGCGATCTCCAAAAATAGAAAATTAAGACCCTCTACACATATATACCTCTTCCCCAACAAATCACACCTCAGTACAACCCCAGACCTCCAAGAGTGTGGACGTACCAGAGGGCTCTCCAAAAATAAAATAATAAATAAATAAAATAAAGTCCTTAGCACACTCTTACACCAAACTATACACTTATCAACTCACACATAATTCACAAATAAATAAAAATTGATTCGTTGATTCAATTAAATTAATTAGACCAATCAAACGAAATTATTTTATTGGAATTTAAAAAATATCTAATTAAGAATGGATTAATCCTTCATCCGATCAATCAATTTGATATCAAATTGATAATCCTATGAATCAAAAGTGGATTCAGATGACATCCTAAACACTAAAGTAGTTGGTCCAGGGGGGTGGGGGCTACTACTTTGGTGTTCAGGATGTCATCTGACGATGATATGCTTCTATTAGCAGTGGTTATCAGGGGACTGAGGAGAATAAAACAGCGTGTATGGATTTATCCATATTGGTGTAATGTAGACAGTCACAGCCCATGCTTAGTTTCGCAACAAATACTATCCCACCTGCAGAAGTTTCAGTCCTATAACAGAATGGAAATGGACACTTTCAAGAAACTGGTAGTTACCATGAAAATAGAAATGTACTTTCAAGATACGAATTATCATAAAGTTGTCGTGGAGGAACATTTATTTGTATTTTTGAGGTAATATAAAATAACTACTAAATAATAATGAAATATAAGTAGGTTTCGTACATAGTGTAGTCAAATTCGTCATTGTCGCCCTGTTGTATTGGATGAACGGAATTATTTTCAGTTGCAAAGGTAGATGGTACACCAAACATTTATAACTTTCGTGAACATAGTAAGATACAAGGGAAGAAAATATATTTAAAATCCATCCCTGCATAGTTAACCACCATAAGAGTTATAATGCAAGCTTAGAAATATTTATGAAAAACTCTATAAAAAGTTTTGCTATATACATCATACATACAACAAATAAGCAATATATATCATGTGAAGGCAAATACCCATATTCGGAGAACATGGATTTAATTTCCAACTAAATTCATTTAGAGTTCTTTCTTTTTTCCCCATTGGTTTCCCAATTCACTACAAGCGAATGCAATGTTGTGCACATACCCAACTCTTTAACGAGTTATTAAAATGTGAACTGAAAGTATTTAACATTAATGCGTTACCTTGGAATCGAACCAAATAGTCTCAAAAATAACATTACATTAAGTAGTCCCAGCAGGAAACCAACTTAAAAAGAATTATTTTTAAAATTAAAAGAAATAAATTAATGTTAGGTGCCCTGACCGAGATTTGATGACTATAACTTCACAGGTTCGGAAATTATGTCTAACTGTGCTTATAAAAGGGCTTAATGCATAATTGACCTTACCACTGTGATTGACATCGGGAACGATGCATATGTTATGAATTTGATGAGTAAAGCTTCAATTGTTGTATTGTATTGTAAAGGTATTTTTAACATCCCCCAGTTTTATGCTTGAAAGTTTAGCAGGGGATGGCTTACAGACTAACTTATGACCTAACTTATATTAACACCTATGCCTTACCTGGCATTCAAACCCAGAGCCTCCTGCATCCCAGATCAGTGGCGCACCAACCGACTGTGCCATGGGAGGTCGAGTATAGCTTCAATGGTTCGGAAATTATGACTATGTTCATAAAATGGCTTATCGTATAAATGACCTTACCAACATGATTTACATCGGGAACGATGCATATGTTATGAATTTGATGAGTATAGCTTTAACAGTTCGGAAATTATGATTAAGTATGCTTATAAAAGGGCTTAAGGCATATTTGTCCTTACCACCAATATTGGCATAGGGAATGATGTACATGTTATGAATTTGATGAATATAGTTTCAACAGTTCGGAAATGAAGAGTAACTATGCTTATAGAAAGGCTTAATAAATAATTGACCCTATCACTCTCATCTAGATCGGCAACGATACCTATATTATGCATTTTATGAGCATAGCTTCAACGGTTCGGAAATTAAGAGTAAGTATACTTATAAAAGGACTTAATGCATATTTGACCTTATCGCTCTTATCTATATTGATGATGTGTATGTTATGCATTTGATAGCTATAGCTTCAATGGTTAGGAAATTATGAGTAACTATGCTTATAAAAGGGCTTAACCCGAGCAGTCAAATCTAGAAACAAGATTTTGGTTGGAAACAAATGACAAACGAATGTGAGACATGAGAGAGAAAGAAATAAAAGGAAAAGAGAGAGAAAGGAAGACAGAAAAATATATAAAGCACTCCAAGAAAACCCCTGGATTGATTGAGAGGTAGCACAGAATGATAGAGCATAGAAAACAACATGGAATGATAGATCATGAAAAAACAACATGGGTTGATAGAACATGAAAAATTTTATACTGACCACTAAAATGGTGGAGTACAATATGGTGACATACTGGCTACCAACATTATCGCCGGTAGCAGAAGGAAAAAGGGAAATTCTGAGGAAAAAAGGGAAATCCGAGATGGCAGCCGTGAATCTGAGATCCGAAGCCTCAAGCCCTGTCCTAGAACATACATTATACATCTACTGTAGTGAAACATTGTTGTGGGTTAGGATTGTGAATTGGCAGGAATCTTATAATCTCTTCTGCTGATTACGAGCACGAATAAATCTGAATAGTCCAAATGTGCGATTTAGTGAACCTACCTGCCGAGAAATGTGGATTTTCCATCACATTTCTGTGACTTCCAGGAATGATATCTGCTTTCGTAGACCACAGAAACACAAGTTTTAATGGATTTTGCCTCATTTCTACAGGAGAGAAGGTAAAAGAATTTCCCACACGATTAATGACTGCATCAAGAAAAAGGTTAAATTATTTACGTGTGTCTATATATATATATATATATATATATATATATATATATATATATATATATATATATATATATATATAGACACACGTAAATAATTTAATTATTTTTATATAATTATTTTATATAATTAATTAATTTTATATAATTAAAACATAATTAAAACAAAATTGCAAGTGGTTCGCTATATATATATATATATATATATATATATATATATATATATATATATATATATATATATATATAATATACATATATATATATAGCGAACCACTTGCAAATTTTTTTGTTATATATATAACAAAAATTGCTATATATATATATAATATATACATACACACACATATGTTAATATGCTGTTTTATGTTACACGGCAAGTTACATAGCAAATAACAGTCGGAAGAGACTGTGTGTCAGCTACGAAGTTAAAACTGATGCAACCTATATAAACAAATGTCAGTGTATAAGTTATTACTAAAAATGTTGTGTGGGTAGGATTTCTAGCATTAAGATCCACTTTTATAGATCTGTTTAAATATATATATATATATATATATATATATATAATTTTTGTAGAATATTTTTCTGTTGCATTCAAACAGTGTACATATTTACATATTCCACGACCACAATACCTTGCACAAACTTTGCGAACAACGTAAGTAAAAGGTAAACAAACTTTTGAGCGCTCGCTGCCACGAGGAGCACAGGCAAGTGGTTACCCATCTTCCAAAACTCTCAGTGTATCCACCCGCCTGCCGTATGTGAAACACTAGCATTGCCACGGACCTAACTAGCGCGCTCGCCTGATCAACCGTGACACAGGAACATACATGTGTTTACTATCACGTCGTATTACCAAATACTATAGAGA
This sequence comes from Dryococelus australis, assembly GCA_029891345.1. NCBI lineage: Eukaryota > Metazoa > Arthropoda > Insecta > Phasmatodea > Phasmatidae > Dryococelus > Dryococelus australis. The sequence continues at coordinate 230,999,596 of CM056996.1, read as the reverse complement.
CTAATACCGGACAGCTGGCGATTTTCCGTGCGAAAAGTGATTGCCCTGCGCTCTACTGGTTTGAGGTGGCGACACATTTCTTTACATTTATCGTCGCGCGTTTTAGACTGGCAATTGCTTAGGATTTATATAGTTTTAATGATTTTAGTGATTCACGTTCATAGAATTACCATGAAAGGTGGCATTTGCACTATGTATAATTGTTTCAGTTATACTATTAGTTCTACAAAATCTGTCCCATTTTCGGATTTGCTTTTCCACTAACAAATATCTTTGTAATATTTTAATTCGTTATTTCTAGCACATACATAACATGAAACACAATTTTCCAAGCTTGACATTCATGTTCTGGTATAAACACTTTACTAAACAAAACCTTACTTTAGAATTGAAAATAACAAAAGGGGGGGTAAACACAAACTTCGCCCCCCCCCCCTTTTTTCCGTCAAACCGTGACTAGATTAAACAATGGCCAGTAAACAAAAATATATATGGCATTAACATGTCCTTGATTTAAAAAAAAAAATGGTAGTGATAAAAATTTAGGATTAATTTTCCCTTGTTGTTTGGGATTACAAAGTCGTGGATCACAAACATATAATCAGCCCAACAGCAGCTTTCAAGAAGCTAAATTCCAAAAATATTTTACTGCGTGGGAACTAAAGGTATTTGTTCATTTTAAATTTTAGATACTCGTACGATGGAGATGCGCATTGAATCGGAATTTAGCTAAGGAGGCTACTCTCATACTTGCTAAAACAACAAGTTTGGGTTTATCGCTTTTTATTTTTGTAAGAGGAAGGACACTAATGTTGTTTTTAGAACACAATTACTATACAAAAATTACCAACACAATAGTATTAATTCGCAGCAGATGTTACGAAACAGTATGTCAAAAACGTATGTGTATTGTAGGTTAGGTATTAGTCTTAGTGATGAAAAACAAGCATATATTTTTACGGTATTTCTGTAGCATACGCACATGTACAAAAATTAAAAATGAATCATGTTTAATCACGGTGTATTCCAGAACTTCAGATGCGTCCCGAACATTGCAAGATCAATTTTACAGTTATTATTGTAAAGACTGTAGGGTTTCACTTGTTCGAGATTTTCGGCTTTAAATACCGCCTTTTTTTTTTAAATCAAAACTGCTTTACACGCATTAAGACACCTGTACTACAATATAAAATTAAAATTAAAATGTTCCAAACGAAATACTTCGTAGGAATACTGCATTTCGTGCACAAATGCACTCGTAATGTCCACTGTGCGTATACACAGATTCAAAGTTCGCGAGTGTTTGCCACCTCAAGCCGCTAGGTTCGCTGCTGCTGCTGCTGCTGTTTACACGCTCGCCCGTGTTGTTCGTATACAGCTGGCCTGTATTAGTCTCTATTGTATTTGGTATTACCCTCTTATGTCTACTCGAGGAAAGAACCCAATTTCAATGTCCAGACTTTGAGGGATAGTGTAGGTATGCCAGTGTTTACATTGAAAATATATGCGGCCGCGGGTACAAAAACCAGAAATATTGGCTGGTGTAGGCTGTTCACAGAAAAGTCAGAACTTTTTTAGGCCCTTATAAATTTTTCCTTTCATCCAATTTGCACGTTCCTGCTGCTTTTTTAAAATAAACATTGCAATGTGACCAATAAACACAATTTATACATTTCACCACCTTCAAAATCTAATCCCTGAGGCTGCAATAAGATAGATTTATTAGTGGTTAATGGCTATTGGGAGGGCCTTAAAAAGTGTTCACTTTACCGTGAACAGCCTATAAGTGTGAACCATCCGTTCTTGTAAGCGTTACCAGCCAGCGTGACCACTTGAGCGACGAAGCGAGAAATGACAGGCACGACTGACTTGCACGCGGTAAGTGCGCTCGTGGTTGTCGGTCTGTGCCCATGGGTGAAAGTGAAGCTCCAGGCTATAGTTATAGGCTATCCACTTTAAAGTGAGCACTTTTGAAAGCCCCCACAGTTTGAATAATAGTCAATAAATATATTTTATTGTAGCCTTAGATGACAACTTTCGAATCCGGTGAAATATATGCAGTGTTTATTACTTACATGGAAATATTTATTTTAAGAAGGTGGTTTTAGGATTAAATATTGCTGAAAAGAAAAAGTAAATAGGGCCTCAAAAGTGCTTACTTTACCGTGAACAGCCTATAGAACATTGCCGGCGAGGAGGCGGTAGGCGTCTGTGTTAAAGCTGAACGCCCCTCGATGTAATTTCTCTTTACACAATGCGTCGCTGTGAGGCCCTGCAGTTGAGACACGTTACGTCCGCACGATCTAAATGGTATCCGCTACGGGGCCGCCACGTCGGAATGTGCCGTCTAAAAACAAATGTAGGTATTTGGAACTACGGTCACAGCCTTACGTAAAAATGGCTGATGGTGATATGGGACAATAAAAGTGCAAATCGCCGATAAGCTGATTCGTATACAGAGCGGGTGTAGGTGTAGATGTGAGCAGTTCGGCAGCACTTGCAGAAGGACAAGGTCGTTGGTTTTATTTCCCATGCGGCTGGCTTCCTTTTCATCACCTTCCTAGTCGGGAATTATTTCCTGGCGGTTTTTGGAAGCCATTACGACCTGATGAGATATTCAAGGAAATTGGATTCGTTTCCCCTCCTGCTGCTTGGTGGCGGCAGTTTTGTTTTGTTCCCCCTCCTGCAGCGCCCTGGTGCGTGAACCCCAGGGCGGTCGGGTCGGGGAGGGTGGGGCTCCCCCACAGGCCGCGAGCTCTGCAACTATTCAACTGGCTGCGGGCCGGCCAGGGTCGCGTGCGCAACACCGACCTATGTGAGCCTGCGCCCTGCATCCCGAGCACGTGGCGTTACTTTTGTATCCTTCACCACGTGTACAGCTAGCTTTGCCGTCAACCACGTTCATATTATCTTCGAATGAATAGTGCAATGGGGGGAATGAATAAATTGAGATTTTTGGACATTCGCCATTGCGATGAAGACGTATGTCATGGAATTACTTGTTCCCCTGAAATTTTCCAGTGTTGTATACATACATTTGTTTTATCGTCCATAGGTTACTTGTCTTATTTAAGTGTTTTTTTTTTCGTGTTCAGTCCTGTTTTTCCATGGTGGACATCTGCATCGCAATGGCGAATGTCCAAAATCTCCATTTATTCACGTTGATATATTTACTTTTACTTAACGTCTTTTTATGGCGAGTTTGAGGCAGCCTGCCTTTTATTAAACTCAACCATTCAAAGACACCGTGTGAACACGAACAATTAATTCACACAATATGCTTAAGTTGCTGGTTTAATTCTACGGTATACCAGAAAACTATTTTACAGTTAATATTAAAATGAAATACGCGAATTATAATAACAGAATAATAAAGGTTGGTCAACTGATAATGTAATGGACAACTGTGAATACCTAGTTAATTGCGTGGAAAGCTTTTAGTGTTGCACAGTTTCGTGTCTTAATTTTTCGAATCATCGGTGACTTTTGATAAAGTGTTTTCGAACCCGCCTCCCCCGATTAAACGACAAGTGTATTGTCAAACTCCTAATCTCAAATTACAATTTATTCCAGCCTCTTGATGCGGATACGACGAATGAGTTTGAGTATATCTGCATCTTGCGGTTGGCATTATTCAGATGAGCATAGGATTTAGATAGAGTGTTAATATTGTGGCTATCGCAGAATGGCATCATATGCAGTAGGAAGTTGGTAACATAGTAGGAATATACGGTAACCACATAGAGTACATGTTCACTGTGAGTTGTATCCAAGGATTTGTCTGTGACGAGGCCTGGCTGACTGGAGTCCGACCACGGGTGTTTGTGTTCCTTTGTTTTGTCAAGTCTTTCGCTACGGTCGTGTTTCGGTTCATGCACTCGAGGTCTTTTGCTAGCGGACTAGTCGCCAAACTATTAGGAATATCCGAGTGGTATAGTCTGCTTACGTTTGACTGAGCACTTGTGAAATCAACCTATAAACATGCCACTGTTCCTTCCTGCATAATTTTGTCGGGTACATTGACTGGCATGCACGCAGTATAGTAAGGACAGAGAGAACGTAGTTAAAATTTAACATTGAATTTAAAATGAGAGGGAAATATTTTCATATTTAATACTATTTGTGCTACACTAAATACCAAAAAGTAAGAGGGCACCCGTGAAGATAGGTAATTCAGTACGTCAGTTGACTTGTGTTTCACGGCCTTCGGTGTAGGACCGCTGGTGTTTGTCCGTGATAGCATGAACACAGATGCCTATTGTAACATTCTGGATAATGAAGTTTTTTACGGAATGGACCCGTGTTACTTCCAGGATGACAATGCCAGGTGCCATGTTTCAAGGGCTACTATGCAGTGGTACGCCGACAACAACGTTCGCCCATTGGACTGGCCCGCCCAGAGCCCCTACTGGAACCCTATAGAACACCGAGCAAACATTGTGGACGGGTACTCAATTACTTATTGGTAAATAGTGTATTTTCTAATTTTGTACTATTTGAGCTATCATATTTCTGTTTCGCCTCTTGTCAGTGTAAATATCTTGTTCTTTATGTTTATGTATGTGTACACTGTGTTATACCTGGTTAAGTGTAAGAGAAGGCATTGAAGCCTTAACTTCAGTTAAATTCTAAATAAAGTAGAAATAAATAAATACTAGGGGGGATAAAAAACAATTCGGAATTTTTAATCTATACAAGTGAAAGAATCAGTATCTCTGTAAAATATTGCCTCTTCTAATAACTTGACAGTATCACTTAACCGCCGCATGACTAAAGTGATCATGCTCATGTCAACATTGTGTGGGCGTACGAGTAGATGTCGCGCAGCGTGGCCTGTGTGTCCCTGGAGACACTCTTGCTCGCGGCAGCTGCACGTCATCCTGCAGTCCCAGTTTTACAACCTCGCCCATTATACCCGCCTCATCCCATGGAACTGGGGGCCATAAAGGAAGCGACGCCAGCCTTGGCCCCTCTCTGTCTTGTTGGCTCTCCTGCTCTCTCCCTCTGTCTCCTTCGCTCTCTGTGTGTTTCCACCTCCTCTCCTTCTATACGACTTTCCACAGTCCACCCCCTCCTCTTGCTGGAGTTGGCCAGGAAACTAAACATTGCCAGGTCGTGTGAGCGTGCGTGTCGCTGTGCGACACAATAACAGCATGACAACAGACCTGGTTCCTTAGATGAGACTGCACTTGGAAACTGACATGCCCAGCTATTATAGTTGGAGCAGTTCAGAAAAGTCCCTTGGTTTCCCAGAATCGATTACTTATTTTTGGCCACTCCCTAAACAGTTAAAACTGTCCCACTTTGACATATCGCCGTAGTTAGTCGTGGCTTGCAACATGCCACGACCAACTAATTGCGTCTGTCCGTGTGTGATGGTGTAGCCGCAGCGTAGATAATTACCGTAAACTGGGTATACTTGGAACACCGCGGTTAACTTGGCTCAATTGAAAGGACATTGTTCTTGGATACGTGGCAGTCTTGTGGTAGAATTGTGCAGTCCCATAAAGTTGTTTGCTGGCAGTAATATGTTGGTGAATGATGTTTTACTTTATTCAGTGCTGTTGCATGTGCAAAAAAATGCCTTTTGAAATGTCCCAAGTTACTACTCCCATTGTCCCTAAGTATGAACATTCGGCTGTACAGAGAGACGAAACGGCGTGGTGGTACCGGATTGGACGCACGAGGCTCCGGGAACGAGCCCTTACTCCCCTGTTGATATTGTGCTGCCAACGGGGGAGTAGGTGCTTATTGATGAGCGTCGTCTGCTGCCGTGTTGGCGTGAGCGGCCGTTCCACGCCTGCAAGTGAGTGTGCTCATTCTCTCTCGAGCGTCGTGTAGCTTAGCGCCGGCCGGGCGCGTGGTTCTTGCACCCAGGGCAGGCGGGATTGTGGAGGGGTGTAGAGAGGGGTGGGTGTTGGCGGTAATCAATACCACGACGGTTGTTCAGCAATGAAGAGGGGAAATGTGCAGGGAGAGATGCGAGGCTGGGAATTTCATCCCTGGCGGCGACACCTGGAACTATGTGAGGAGGGGCGCAGTGCAGCGCCACTGCCTTCACTCCTCGCCGACCACTGTAATGAATTTGCCCGAGCAGGGAGGGGGAAGGCGGCAAAATTCTTTCACATCCATTTCCGCGCCACTGGGCCGATAACGCTCAGAATGCGAGGGCTGAACACGAATTACTGGTGGGGTTCGCACCTGGTGGTAGTAAGTGACTCGCTCCCTTCAGGTGTCAGTTTTGTTTTTACGCGCATAATTTCTGTCAGTTCTGCTGAAACTACCGGTGAAGAATCAAGTATCACCGTGTGTTGATTCTCTTATTTTTTGTACTGTGCGCATAATGTAGTGAGAACGGCGGACTGATATGTTGTAGGAAGCCGAAGAAGATAATAGCGGTATCGCTGTTGCTATTGGTAGTAAAGCAGGCCATTGTGTTGGGACGTAGAGGAGTAGGCTTACTGCGCAGCTCATATGAGCTCTCTGCCCCATAATCCCTCCCAAAACCTACGCAATTCGCTGCTTGCCTGCCTCCTGTGTGCTGCAACTTGCTTATACACTTCGTAGATGTGAGCAGTGTGGATCCACCCTTGCTGCGTGAAGCAGTCCGGAGTATACATACATTACCAGTATTACTCACTACTATAGGCTGTTCACGATAAACTGAGCACTTTTTAAAGTCCTGATTACGATCTAATTATATGAATGTTGTGTATTCTTCCACCTTATGTAATATTAACATTGCCACGGGTCTCGCCACTTTGCTCTCATACTGCTAATTTTTACACTTCGATGCATTAAGAATAACCAGAAAGCGAAAGAAATAATTTGAGTTATCACAAATAGTTACCTAACACTTTTTGTTCGACGTTAATATATTCGAACTACTTTACGTTCATCGTTACCAACTTTACTGGGCGAATGTCACTCGGTGCGCCCATTAAAATATATGGGCGCAGGGGTAGTGACTTTTTTCTAAGGTTCACTTCGAAAGTGCTCACTTTATCGTGAACAGCCTTTATCGGTATTCAGTATTCTTGCATAGATTTGCCACACCTTCACGCAGATATCTTCCTCGTTTACCCGTTTGCTGGCTCCCTCTTACTCACGTTCGCCGTCACTATATCGCACTTGGGGTCGCGGTAGTGTAGTGGTTAGACTGCTCGCCTCCCACCTTTTCGATTCCCGGCGAGGTCACTCCTGGATTATCGAACGTAGAAATCGTGCCGCTGGTCAACGGGTTTTTTTTTTCTCGGGGATTTCTCGTTTCCTCGCCCTGAAGTTCGGCGCTGCTGCAGTTTCAACTAGCTTGATCCTCATCTGCTCTCAAGAACCCTCCCAAATCTCTTCACTCCATTAAGCCACCTGTACACACTTTCTCATGGGTCTGGCTTAAGTGTAACATGGCTGCTTAAAACATTAACTGAATCCATGCTTGAATGCACGTCGAGGTGACGATGCGTTTTTTTTTTCTTCTTTCTTTCTTTCTTTCTTTCTCTTGTGATAGTATGCAAAGATATTCGCATCTTTTGTATTTGCACGGTCTTGTGCCGGTTCTATTGCTGCTCGTAAGTGACTAAGTGTCGGATGCAAGTTATTAAAATTATATAAAACATTCAAATAATCATTACTATAAGTAGTAGGTCTCACAATCAAAGATAATCTGAAAACAGCTTAACGGACCCAAAATAGTAATATAAAATACATAAAAAAAGTTTTAATAAATAGTATATACACAAAAGACGAAACAGAAGCAAAACAATACATTCCTAACTAAGCAAAGTAATAAGAACGGCCACGGAGATTTCCGCAACCTAGTGCTTTTAAAACGGCTTAATAATGTCTGCAATCCGATGCTGTGCCGGCCAGAAATGAGGTGGCTCTCGACGTAGGAAGTTCAGAGGTGGTGTGCTGGCCCGGAGGCTCGCTCGCAAGCTTTCCCTCGTCGCGTCAACGAAAGTCGCTTGTCCAGTTGCAAGAAATGTTGCATTAATTTTACTTTAACTGTGCAGTAATTATTGCATTGCGCCAAGGTAATCTTAAAACGGACTGAGAAATGAAATGATCATAAAGTTTACACTGAAGACTCTCGCAGACACTAAGCGTATTTTTTTTTCTTTAAAAAAAAAAAAAACAGTGGAATTTAGGGTTTTCTCTAATTCTTATGCTTCGACAGTATTCACAAAAAGTAAATACATTATTCTTTCTGGAGATATGAGAGAACTTGGTACCTTTGGGAATATCTTCATCTTACGTAGATTTATAGATGGCACACGACTTTCTAATATTTAAAAAGCCAAGTTGGAATGTATGTGACATGTTTAAATAAATTAGCTAGTTGAAGTAATTGTTTTACTACTTGGAGATGAACAAAATACAGGCCTGTGATATTCCAGAGTGAACTATATACCTTACCACCCATCTCACGCAAAAAACTTTAATGTGCCGAAGTGAAACTTGCTTTGTTAGCAATGGGCGACTGCCTGTACTGAAGGGTACAGTCTATGCCCTCTGCAATGCGAGTAATTCACACTGTCATGCATGCTGTTAGTTTTGGTCGCTAATTCAGTTCAAACAGTTCTAAGTTTTGACGTATTGCGAATCTAATGTTTAAATTAATGGCAAATCAAGTGGGTGGTTTTTGTCGCTTTATGTGTATTATAGTACGAACTGGCATAAAGTAACGCATGTACGCCCCTGACGATTTCACGTATCCGCTTGATACGTATCAGTAGTCATGAGGTCCGTGTTAGTGGTGATTTTTACATATGTCGAAAAGAATGCGAAATGAGGGAAAAAGTATGTTGAGCAAAAATGTTAAAACTGCCTAGAGTGTAGCAGTCACGAAAGCAGAAAGAAAGGAGAAAACGACCTCTGTCAGTCAACTCCCACCCTCTCTCTCACTCTCTCTCTCTCTCTCATCTCCGCTGATAGCGCGGCAGGGAAGGTCAGAGGGCGGAGCGGCATTCCACAGTCTCCTCACGACCGACCACCACAGTGTTTGTGTTCCGAGTCCCTGGATCCTCACCTCCTCGCCCGACCGGCCTGTTGTAGGATCTAGGCGTCCCTGCAGAGGTGGCGCCCCTGGCGGCGACGCTCTGTATTCCTGGCCCGGCAAGCAGCGGGCTCGGTCGTGTGGTGTTTTCATTGTCGCTACGCTCTGCTGCTCCGTGCCTTATACGCGCGATCGTTACGAATTCGCCGCCGAGTGATCCAAGCATTGACCGTCCGTGTGAGTGCGGATTGCCGGGACCGGCTTCAAGGTCGCCGTTGTTAGGTGAGTATCGTCTGGCCTCGCTGTAAGTACGTCCTGTCTGAAAAACCTCCATGTCTCTTCCCTTAATCATCTCCCCCCCCCCCCCCTTCTATTTCTTCATCTTCAACAGGAGCATCAAGTCTTGTTAGTAACTGACTGGCGCTGAGCTCACTCTCCTATTTACTCATTCATAGATTGTCGCCTCCAAAATAAAAATTGTGTTATGCAGCGGTTACACTTGTCTGGAATGTGGAATGTGACTGGATCCACAGTTAACGGGAACCGAACTTTTTCCGACAATTTTTCTAATGTCCAAACTTATCTAGCTTTCGACCTTGCCGGGTGTTAATTTCAAAATGATGATCGTGCAGTATTTCTGTCTCTGTCATATCGGGAACCATCAGTCGAGTTAAATCAAAATTAGTATGCTAGCAATGCAGTAAACAAAATGTCGGCGTTGAAATTAACGTTGTATATAATTAGTCCGCTAGTTTGTAAAATAGGTTCACCTGAAAAAATAAAGCTTAACCTTGGGAACTATCGAAATGGATATAACAGTCCTCTACAACTAAAAAAAAGGAAAAAACGAAATCGATAAGGCGCTTACTTATTTCCAAAATGGTTGCACCGTACGGTGTATTACCTGGAATCTTTAGATCTATTTGAACTGAACTTTGTGGGCTGGCAGTACCAGTTGTGTGCTCTATATTCGTAAGTCAAACTCTCTTCTGAAGCTATCAGTTTTGTAACATCCTAATCATATGACTTACAAGAAGTAATCAAAGAAGACCATAAAAATTTATAATGTAATTTATTTTCGAAATTACATGTTTGTTCTTTTAGTATATTCCCCAAATTATCATTCATCCATCATTTTCATTTTGGAAGGTAGCGCCACCAAAATATTACGTTTCTCTGCCTATTTCCACCAAGTTTGGAGGGAAATTTCTTCCGCCGAGTATATTTATTGAAAGAGGAGATTCTTCTGTTCAAGCCTTTGAGATCCCATAAAGATAGCTTCCTAATGTAAGTATAAAGGAAAGTAGGCAAATTATTTACATTGGTAACTTGTGTGATGAATTGATAATGCAGTTGTCGGACGTGGCAACCGACAGCTGTTGGCCAGCTCGCCTCGGGGTTGGTTTGGCGGGCAGACTGGGCTGGGGGACGTGCTCAAACTCGCCGAGAAAGCAGACGCCACCGCAGACAACCTGCACGCGTCATTACAACTGTGTAGAGACGATGCGGAAGTAGACTCCGTGGCGCCAGAGGTCGCTGAGGGTCGTACCAGCGGGTTCGGGGTTTGAGTCCCTGGCTCTGCGTGTCTTTTAGTTTGCCTTTCGCCTTTACGTTTGTTCCGTTTAAATTAAACAAATGTACACGCGCTGCTTTTTTAGTGCCACGACGTCTTCAACTTTATAGACCGGGGGGAGGGGGGTCCAAAGACATATTTGCTTCTCTTATAAATGTCGGGTAACATAAAGTAGAGACCTGAAACATTCGCGAGTTCAATGACCTGCCAGCTAGACTCTACAGTCGTATGTACAAATATGTCGATATTAACTGCACATCGGTTGCCTGTAGTCACAGTGGAAGGTGACGATTGGGCCAGGGTTATCTAGGAGGTGTAGAACACCGTGTGGACCAATGGCTAAATTATATAAACACACATGTTTTGAATTCTAGCTTGTCCCAAAATGAATCCGCGAATTCTTCAGGCCTCTACTCATCAGAGATTGTTCATATCAACGCATCTCTGAGAACAAAAACAAGTTGTGTGTGGCCATTTACTTACATTATGTCGCGCCATAACTTAATTTAGGGAGGGGCACTGTATATCACCCCTCCACCACCACTAGTGTTGTAAACGCCATTGTAAATGCCCATCCTTTGGTACTCCGCTCTATTTATAATTTTTCTTTAGTTTCAAGCTGACTACATAACGTCGACAGTTCCATCGTCAATACACGTCAACTCAATAGTCCTCCTTTCCTAGGTAGTTGAACTCATTAAACTTTTTTTGTGTCATATTTACTTCTGTCATTATTATAATAATGTTCTGCAATGTTCTCTTTATGTAGTCTGTTTAGCGTAACGAATAGAATAAACTGGTCTAGAGTGCGAGTGCCGCGACAACCGACTCTTGACAAAGTGCGCGGAAGAGCGCTCTCAAAAGGGAATAAATACTCGGCCATGGTTTTGCATTTGCTTCTGCTGTCGGTGACTGGCCTCGCTGGTTATCGTGGGCAAATTGCGCTGCCTTGCTACATTAGATCAGTGTTTATGTGCGTTTTTCACACATTAGATCCATTGAGTACCTACTTGAAGAACAATTAATAATGTTTTCTTAAAGATTGTTGTGGAACACTGTTTACAGTACAATAAACGCTTAAAATGTTAAGTCATATAATAGATGTCGGGTTATAATTTTACTCTTTTTTTCTCAAAAGAATCTTTACAATCTGTTAAATAAATTTTACCTAATTTATTTTTTTTAAAACAATTGTATGCTTAAATACTAGAAATATGTAAAAACAATTAGTCCCCCCCCCCCCCAGTTCTTATTAAACAATAAAACCATTGTAGGTATGTTTTTTTTGGTTGCCTATGGTATTTGCATGTGAAAATTAATTTTTTGCAACGCGTCAGAAGGAAACATGATTTTCATGGATGGTGCAGAGGCAATGCAACCAGATTTTTCCTTCGCTACTTAAATTAGGCCTAACAACAAAATAGACAACAGGCGTATTTCACTTCCATTTTGTTGGTAGAATCATCGTAGCTCAGTAAGTTCTTGCGGAAGGTGATAGAGAACAAAGGTCGCCGTAGTAGAATGACCACAGTAGTTGTGTAGTAGAACGTTTGATTTGTCACAAGTTGCATTATTTGTTCTCCGACATTTCGTTTATAGTTGTGATTCTGTGGAGTAAAGTAATGCGTAGGCACTGCAAGTTGTAATAAAACGTGAACAGTTCACACTTATAGGTAGAGTAAGTTCATTACCAATTTTAAGCAGTTGTTCATGAAACTATTAAAATAGTAGAGCGAACCCTCATACAGCGTGTTTCTATAAGTATGTTGCAACGTTTGGGAGATGATTCATTATAAAAATGAGATAGAAATGACGTTAAGTGATTAATAACGGATTTATGCACCCCTGAAAATGGGATAATAAGTAGGGATTAGAGAAAACGGATATGGGCAGTATATCACTGAAATAAGATAAGCAACCTCTCTCTGCAACTTACGTGCTGATAACATCCTCTATCAGTAACAAAATGTGTGGGGATTGTAAATAACATAAACACATCGCATTAAATGTTGTACCCTTGAGACTTTAGTGAATTTTCAAAACATATTATTAATCACCATGCCCGAATGTGCAAAAAACGTCGCCTTGTTGAACACTTTAACCCTCTCTGTTTCGTAGAAAATAGGCCCTACATATTTTGTTGTTACTGATGGGGGATATCATTTGCACTTACAATTTCAGAGGTTGCCTATCTTATTTCTGTAATACACCGTCCAAATAATTTTTCTTTCATCTTTAGTAGTTTCTGATACTTTTAATTAACAGATTTTTATTTTTCCACTTTTAGGTTATAAGACGTGCGTATTTTTTCTATCTCATTTTCCATAATGAATCATTTCCCAAACGTTGTTTTATACTTAGAAGGAATATGCGGTGTATTGGGAGAATAGCACTCAGATTATGTTGCAGGCTTGCAACCATGAAACATGAATGTCGTAAGTCAAGAATTTTGGTTGCTGAGTATTTAATCAAGTCCTGAGTTAGTCTAATTCGGGAGGACCCGGGTTTTATTTCGAGCTCGGCGGTTCAGATTGAAATTTTTCACATCCATTCTGAATGACGCCAGGCGAATCCAGGGATTCCTTCCTCAGTCTGATCAATTTGTTGGTTTGTTTCTCTAAGAAGAATCGGCGTAATTGCAATAAAAAAAAGGAAGAGAACACCGGGCCTACGCCCTTCCTCCTGATTGGTCAGGAGGGTTCTATTACAGATAGGGTCACTCCCGGATTTTCGCACGTGGGAATCGTGCCGGACGATGCCGCTGGTTGGCGGATTTTCTCGAGGGTCTTTCGTTTCCCCCACCATTGCATTCCAGCGCTGCGCCACATTCACCTCGCTTCATCCTCGTCGGCTCTCAAGACCTCGATGTTAAGAGCCACCCCACCCTTCCCCGAAAAGGTTCGAGTTTCTACGTCATAACATTAAATTTCTACAGTGTTACGATATTTAATCTCCTTGATTTATAAACGTTCGAATATTAAATTTTAGGAAGGTAAAATTCTTTAGAAGAGTAACACTTCAGCCACTTCGTGATACAAAAAGACTGGTGTGTGTTACAATTACCGTCAAAAGTTGGAGATATTTTAAATGGCTTTTCAACATCGTACCTCCGTAAGGTAAGATGTTGAGTGATGTAATCCGTTCAATAAGCACATTACCAGCGGCAGCAGTCGCACATTATACGTTGACAGGCTTTCAATGGTAGATGTGGAGCGTCTGTCGAAAGTAATGTACTCAATACCACCAGTGGTGGTCGAGTGTTACCGGCCTTTCAGCGTAGTTGGCTAATGGCTCTTACTGTGCGCGTGGTCTGGTCTCGTTTCCATATAAGGCGTAGGTGTAAGTTAGTGTTCGTCTGAACAGTCATCCAGTCACAGCGTATCTAATGAGTTGAGATTTTCCTAATAATAAGCCATTTAAAATATTTAAATAATAACAGTAATAAAAGTTAAATGGCGGGCGAGCTTCAACTCGAGACTTCCCAACATGCGACGTATTTAACAAAATAATACTGAGGCCTTTATCAATATTGGCGTATTATTCGCTACTTGTTTAATAACATGCGAGTGTACTTGTAGCCCTAAAAAGTGCTGCCGTTAGTTCCGGTATGAAGACCAGTAGTTTGCATTCTCCATTACGTTTCGCTGTCGTGGCAAAGGTGCGAACAGACAAGAAGCGTATTGTGTTACTTCATCCCAGGCGTCTGCTGCTAGCATTGTCTGTTGTTTGTTGAGGCGGTTCAAGGCTCCTCGTGATGTGAGCAATGCCTAGTGGATAAGGTAAGACAGTAGCCATGCTGAATGTGGCTGACGACCTTAACCCCAGTAACATTAAACCCAAAATATAAAAATTATAACAGTTTTGAAAAACTAAAAGCGGAACCTTCGTATAAATAAATAATTATAAAAATAAAACATTAACAAAAATATTACAAAGATTCAATTTTGAAAAATAATACACAAATCGTTATTTAATGACTTGCATGTAGTGTTTGTCGTACAGTTTCCCCGACATCCACTCTGGGGCGCGGTTCTCGTATGGTGGAGCACAACACACCCAGCCCCTCACAGTACAGCGACTGACAGACGACAGACCTGTGCCAATTAATCGTTGGCTGTTTAGTAAGTAAGTCTTAACCCTCACCAGTCAGTCACTTTCCCTTCACTCCATCACTATTTCTCATTGGTTATTTAGTCAGACCCCAACCCCATCCCCTTGAGCAAATAATTGGATTTGGCACTTTACATCGCAAACTTACCCTCTCCTCCTCTCATATACAACCCTTCTCGTATACCACACTTCATCCCTCATGTACCATCTTTCATCCCCTCTCATGAACCATCCTTTATCCCCCTCATGTATTACCCTTAACCTCCATGTACCATCCTTCGTCCCCATGTACCAGCCTTCGTTCCTCATGTACCAGCCTTCGTTCCCCATGCATCATCCTTCGCTCCCCTCATGTACCACCCTTCACCCCCTCAGGTACATTTTATATGGTGTTGGACGATGGCACATAATCATCGATTCCGACATGATAATCGAATTTGTCTTTAAAATATGTACTCGCTGTACCTACTTGAAGTGTTCAAAATACAATAAATTGCAAATTTACATCATTATCCTTATTTATAAACATACCTGTGTTTAACATCATCTTGGAAATGCTATAAATGCAATTGTAAAAAAGGATGTTAAAATATAAACAGTCTATAAAATATAGGCATATAACAATTAAGAACTAGTACGAAAAAAATCATTTATCAAGTAAAATTTGGAGTGATGGGCCTGATTGTTTTGTATACCACATTTAAACTTATCTTTGGATCGCATAGATGAATGCTTAAAGTTCACTTTTTCGATGTTCCGGACTGTTCTGGTTGTGTACAAATTGTACATCCTTCGAACAATGTTCGAATTTACCTTAAAATTGCGAGTCTAATGTTAACACTGTAGGCTGCACAAGTTTTCAAGATTTTCAAACGTAAAATTAAATAAATTTAAATAAAAACTCTTTTATTATTTATGTCACGCCAATTCCAAGATGACTGACTGCTACTCGATTCTTCATCCTAACATGACACATGACCGAAATGTAGTTATCCAGAGAATTTGTGGCGTCGCAGGGTTGGCGGGTTGGGGAGGGGGTTAGGGGGTAGAGGGGTGATATATTAGGGTCGGGGAGGAGAGACTACCAATAATTGGGTTGGGGAGGGGGGGGGTGTTGGGGTTCGATTAAAAAACCAATGAGAATTAGTGACGGAGTGGTGGCTGGTGGGGGTGGAGGCGTACTTACTAAATAGCCAACGATTGATTGGCACAGGTCAGTCGTCTGGCAGTCTCTGTACTGTGAGGGGCTGAGTGTGTTGTGCTCCATCATGTATACGAGAACCGCGCCCCAGAGTGGAAGTCGGGGAAACTGGATGACACACATTACATACAAGTCTTTGAAAAACTACTTTTCTAATATTTTTTAGAGTTTATTTTGAAATACTAATTTGTAATATTTTTGAAACTTTTGATGAAATAAAGTGTTTTTTTTTTTTTTTTTTTTTTTAACTTTTTATATCTTATGTTTACATTTTTTTTGGAGGTTCACATTTACCAACGTTTGCCTCACCATATTCAGGCTTGGCTTACACATCAGGAGGCCTTGAAGTCGTCCTGCAGCTTTGACAACTTGTGTGGAAAATAACAAAAGTAAAAATTATTCACTCAGAACATTTTCATTTGGGGAGGGGGGGGGGATAAGACGGTTTTGGAATAAATAAATAATTTCCTCTGAATATGGCGCAAGAATTGGACATTTTGACGGCCGTGACGTCACCTGGCTATCGAGCACGACACTACCTGTAACTTACTCCAATATGGCGACGAATTCGAAATTCGATGCCAGATGCTTGCGGCCGCAACCGTTTTTCTAACAAAAAATCTATTGATATTATCTCAACAGTTTTCAAGGAATTCGTACTGTAGTATCAAGGTTTTTCCATAACTGATGTCTACAACGTGAGACACTCCTCGTACAGTTGCGGCATGAGTAAGGAGTTTATCTCTTTGGGAGGTTCATCTCCATGGAATGTGAATCGAAAACAGTTGTAGAAGTAATTTGGTATACTTTTCTCATGCCTGGAGACTCGTTAGTACTGAACAAATATCATCATCAGACTACATACTGTAAACGAATAAAATAAGGGTTGGCATTGCAGTTTGTGTTAATCTATTGACTCCAAAAAGTTATAAATATGTTTGGGTCTGTATAACATTATTCTTTTCATTTCATGAAAAAAAAAAAAAGTGTTCTAATGGAACAACCTTAGCGTTACTATTAGCAAGAAAGCCACGGTGGCGTTCCCTCCATCTGACCTGTAGACGTGTTGCATGTTTGGAACTTCTGACCACGAAAGTATTCCATAATGTGGGTTTGCAACATGCACCTCCACCGACGTAAGTAAAGGTTTTCTATGTTGAGCACGTAATGGCAGGTGTGCAGAAGGTTAGTGAACCCCAATGCCCCCATTGGCCACCACATGCTATGTTTTGTACAAGTGCCTGCCTGACTGGCAGGTACTTTTCTTTCATTATTGTTTACTTTCAGAAATTGTTATGATTTGGCAAATACTAACGTGCTTAATTCTCTACTAAAAGTGACCTACGTGAGTGCAGTGCAGCGAAAAGAAAGAAAAAAAAGACGTTCTGAGTTTTGAAGAAGATAAGGAGTTTCGTTTGGATTTTAACAGCCATAAATAACAATCTCAACAAATTCATAGAAGTTAAACTTCACTTAAAAGATAACAAGCGGTGAGTTTTTCAAAGATGGAACTTAAATACATATATAGAATACAGAAATAATAGTAATGGCCAAATAAAGAAAGCGCTGGAGAATCTTTTGTTCTTACTTTCTATAAGAATAAATTACTTATGTTTCAAGAGAAAAGTTTTAAAAACTAAGCGTTTTGCTAACTATAGAAAGTACCTGCAAAGTGTAAGATAAATAAAATATTGTGATGCATCTTGGCATTTGTCTATTTAAAGTGGAACGATTCGAGTCCAGAAATGCAATTAAAGCGGTGCTGTACTGTGTTCAGAAATTTGGCGTATGCCTCCCAGTACGACATTAGAAAGAAACGGTTTGGCTCGGGTCATCGCCCAGTCTCTTCCAAAGACGCTATCTCATCGCATATGTATAAACATGCTGATATGCGCATGTTTCAATTTTCCATACCGTATTTTATCATTCACCATATCGCATTTTATCTTTGAATAAGTTATCTTTTATTCCTCATTTTTCCTAACAAGGTAGACAGACTGTTACTTATTGATTGCCAGTCGTGAGTCTCCCAGCCACACACCAAATCAACCTAGCTTACAAAGCTACATGAAATAGTTGCCTACACGCAACCTGGAGCGAGATTCTCTTTCACTTTGCCGCTTGCCGGAGGGCAATTGACGTGGCAACAAGCAGCAGGGTGCATGTTACAACAACGCCAAGTGCAGTGGTCGTAAACTCCACTACACTCAGGGGAAGGTTTGCTCCTGCCTATAAAGTGCTTGCTTGTATGGACCCTTAACCGTAACTATACGATTACAATTTCTCAGTGGGTTTAGCCATGTTCTTAAAGTGCTGACTGTCTTTGTTAAATAATAAAAGAGTAAATAATTCCCCAATTTAGTGACAAACAGGACAAACAAATAGGCGTGTGTGCTCCGCCATCTTTACAAGAACCGAAGCCTGTAACTAGATGACAAACACTACATCTTTAAATAATAAACGCTATAATTTGCTATTTACAACTAATATTTACATAGTAGTCCACAAAACTTGAAAAGCAACCAAATTAATTTTGTTTATCTAACAAAATACACGCTTGAATAAGCGAAACCTTGGTGTTGAGGGAGAAAAAAGTAGTTTACTGAAATATTTTGTTGAATCGACTGTGTATATTTCTTTGGTCATTCATTATATTGCCTTCGTTCAAAAATACAACACTAGAGTTTGTTTGAAATTTTTGTAACCATTAGGGTAGTGATAGTGTTTGTTAGTGCATTTATTTGTGCTTGATAATGGGATAAAAATAACCGTAATAAGAAAAATTTCATCAGGCAAATAAAAAATAAAATTGTTAAACTTAAAAGATTTGTTTAGGCACATTGTCCAGTATTTGAACGGTGTCTGTTTAAAAACATTCTCAATGCAGTAGTCAGTTTAGCTGAGGTTTCTGGAGCGTAGAGCTTGGGTGCAAAAAGGTTCGAATCTCGGTCTGGTTTCAAATTTTTTGTATGTTAACCAACCGAATCTGTGTAATGTATGTGGAGCAAAACAAATCTTCAGTTGCACCAACCGAAGCTTATGGTTTGGGGCAACTAAATAACAAAAAACTAATTTGGTTTCAACAGCAAAATATCTCATTGCGCTCCTACACAAACAATTAATTTGGTTGCGAAAGTAAGTTTTGTTTGATTCGACAAAACCTTTTTCCTCAGTGTACTTCCGGCTAGCAATGCTCACGTAATCGGGCTACCGGTAAGCGGATAAGTGAATGTGAATCACTGCCCTTATACTGGTTGGTAGGATACTTACTAGCTATCCACTGCGCTGCCAGGCAACAGGATAGGATGAATTTTCGAGTATAGTAATGTTAATTGCTTTGCGATAAAATGCATCGCTGTGACAAGTACATAGCTCACGCCTTCAAAGTGTAGATTTATAATTCATTTGTTATATTTTTTCCAGGGAATGCCTGGCATCTGGGTGTACCATGACGCTGCGCCACTGGTATCACCCTGGCATTCCTCGAAGTTAGGAAGGCAAGAAATGCCTATATGAAATAATCATGGAAATCGGTGGTAAAGTAGTTGTACAAAATTATGGAGATAAAGAGTAGAGTTGCCGTGCCAATTTTTTGTAGGAGAAATGGATAGGTAAATGAACGTGAAGGATGAAGGCGAGGCTAAGGTGTTATGCAATACTTTATATTACTATTTGAGAGCAAAACGGAGAGTATTGTGAAATAGGAGATAAATTTGGTTAGTGATAAGTGTAGTATTTTTACTGAGGGTTTTGAATTGAATGGAAATAAAACAGCACTATTCTTTTGTGATAGGAAATGATGCACTAACTGTGAGTGGTTAGAAGCTTTGCAACTTCTGCGATAGTTTATCGTGTCAGTGTAACAAGGCAGAATGCTGGAGAAACTGAGAGAGGCAGTTAGAGACCCCATTTACAAGTTGTTAAGGAATAGTTATATGTGCGCATCGTTATATTACGATCCCCG
This sequence comes from Dryococelus australis, assembly GCA_029891345.1. Classification (NCBI taxonomy): domain Eukaryota; kingdom Metazoa; phylum Arthropoda; class Insecta; order Phasmatodea; family Phasmatidae; genus Dryococelus; species Dryococelus australis. Next base: position 230,979,753 of record CM056996.1, on the reverse strand, counting down.
AGCCACATCAAAGTGTTTTAATACATATCGGCCATGTCGCCCGAGTGCGCACACTTGCTGTCTAGTCCACCACACATCATCATGCCTATCCGCTGTCATAGTTGCAAACTTACATACTATACAACTAGGCTATCCTTACATTACCACCTATTATACTGACGTACTGACTCATATCACACTTTCCCTTCCCAGACTGTTGACTAATCTAACTGAAAAAGACACTATGATTATCATGAACAATGATGCACATTGTCTTAAAAATGTTTTGGCAGAACTTTGGTTCGGGTTGGAACTGTCCATGTCGTGCTCTGCGACTGGCTGTGTAGCGCTTGGATCTGTTCAAGAGGTCACACTAAGATGCTTCAGCGAGAGGTGCCCAGGTCCTCTGTTGGTATCCCAGGGGGATTTGAGTGTTGAAACCCGGGAACCCAACAAATGGTTGTTCTGGAACCCCTGGTGAAGCTGGACAGGAACCCTGCTGGATGCTGGAGTGGCCTCTCTGAGAACTGCAGCCCTGCACATTCCTGGTGCCTAGTGTCCAACAATTCTTGAATCTTCTTATCTGGTCTGTGATGAGATGTTTGTGCAGCACCTTATCTCAACGAGGTCCAGTGCTACTCTCCTGGGGGCACGTTTCAACTACTGGTCCACATAACAACGCATAACACAACCATCTTCTGTTCGCACCTGATAGTCACGGGGCTCTCCCTGCTCACCACGACTCCAGGGACCCACTTGTAACAACACAGGGTCCTCTTCTTTAAAATATCGCAATTTTTCTTCCTGAATCCCCTTGTATGTCACATATGGCTTACTTTCCATGGTATGAGGGCACAACCTGTCAACATTTGTCCTCAATTTCCTCACCATTAATAGCTCGGCTGGTGTTTCTGGGTTGTCATGCTTGGATTTGTGTGCAGTGAAAACAGCATCCTTTGCAGCCTTGAATTCCAATTGTATGCTGTTAACTTCCTCAATTTATCTTTTACAGTTCAAACTGTTCTCTCTGCTTACCCATTGTTCGCTGGTTGGTATGGGGGTATGTGGTTATAAGCGATGACATTTTCCTCCAGAAATGTTTTCGTCTCTGTTGATAAAAAAGCAGTGCCATTGTCAGACATAATAATGTCAGGAAAGCCATGAATACTGAAAATGCTCCTAAGTTCCTTTACTATTGTGGCTGAAGACATAGATTATATTGACTTTGCCTCAGGCAATTTGGAAAATGCATCAATCACGATGAGAAATAATTTTCCTTGGAATGGACCAGCAAAATCTTCATGTCAATAGGATCAAGGATTTTGAGGTGCACTGTTTCTTCGCCGGAGCTCTACTGTGCGACTGACAAATATGGCAGTGGCAAATGACTTCCTCAATCTTTTTAGCCATTTTTGGCCACCATACATAGCTACGTGTTATGGCCTTCGAGCCAACGACTCCATCATGTGATGCATGCAGAATCTGTAGCAACTCATTTTGCAGTTGGTGGGGATTTACCACTCGAGTGCCCCATAACAAACAATCACGATAGATTGACAGTTCCGACCATATGTTCCAATATGGTCTGAGATTTTCACTGGGTAATTCTTGGAACCAGCCATGCAACACGAAAAACTCTACTTGTTTCAACACTGGATCCTGTTTTAAGCACTCTCCAAGGGTGCCTCGGGCATTTCTTAAAGCATCAAAACATCAACTTTACAGGTGTCGACAGGTTGTGGCAATCTGGTCAAGGCATCTGCTTGCCCAATTTGAACCCGTGGTGTATAGATTATCTTATAGTCATACATTGCTAACAGAAGGCTCCACTGTAACATTCGGGGTGATAAGATATCTGGCGTTGAACGCTGTAGATCCAACAGCTGCAATAACGGTTTGTGATCAGTCACCACAGTAAAAGATCTGCCTGCCAGGTACTGCTGAAATTTTTTCTCACCAAACATTATTGCCAGTGCGTGTTTATCAATCTGTGCACTTTTCAATGTGCGCGACCCAAATACTAAGTGTAACAAGGCAGAATGCTGGAGAAACTGAGAGAGGCAGTTACAGACCCCATTTACATGGTGTTTTAAAACATATCGGCCATATCGCCGAGCACGCACACTGACAGTCAAGTTCACCACACATCAACATACCTGTCCCCTGTCATAGTAGTCCATTTACACATTATACAACTACTTGTAGGCTATCTTTACACTACTACCTATTCTGCTAACATAACCTAGCTACACTTAGTATATAACATATATCTTGGTAGCTGCACACTTGTGTGTCTCATATCAAGTATTACCCAGTTTATATATATAGCAGATATAATGGACATAAAAAGATGGCAGGATGGGTTCAGAAAGGCTTATTCATGTCACACTACTTTTGGTTCACTGGAAGATGAAGTAGAGATAATGGGAGAGGGTACATGAATTTGTGCTTCATACACACATACACAAGTCCTGTGTCAATTTACGTATTCCTAGTTTATGACAGTAATGTTATGTGCTCACTGATTCGAATACCGTGCAAGCGAGCGAGGAGGACAGAGAGTCGTTATGTGATAGTGGCTGCGCAAGCGATGGTGTTATTATTTATTTATTTATTTAGAGTTGATTATTAATTTTTTTATTAGAGTTGATTAGAGTTGAAACAGGCATTAAATATTGCACTCACTGTTAAATAAAAAAGAGTAAATGTTGCTCTAAATAATAGTGGAGAGACTAAATTAGAAATCAAATTTATTTTCTTTTTTTAAGTAAGACCTCCATCCTTAACGAACTCAGGTACACCCTTCAGGCGTCTGTATGTGACACTGGTGACAGAAGTGGGATGGCGGCGATTATTAAGTAATCAATTGTAAATAAAGTTAGAATATAGGCAAGTAGTTAGTGGTTTTAATACAAATTAATTAGTTGCAATAAGTGTAGGTGAATATATGTACTGTATTTTACAACTGACACAATGAATGTTAACAAGGAACATGTGTGCAGAACTGGAAGCACTGCGAGCATTAATTGAGGGGCTAGCCAGATGGTTAGTGTGAGCGCACGTGTAAATAGCTCGAAAGAAGATGTAAATACCCAAGTTAGTAATGTGACAGATAATGTACATGACATTGTAAATACCCATATTAGTAGTGTGAAAGAGAGTGTAACTGAAATTGTAAATATTTAAATTAGTTCTGTAATTGAAACTGTAAATAGTGTAAATGAGAGTGTAGACAGGAAAATAGAGGGCATTAGCGAGTTAGTGGATACGAGAGTTGACTCTGTGGACAAGAAGTTTGACAGTGTAAATAAAAAAGTGGCTAGTGTAACTGAAAGGATGGACAGCATCGAGAGTGAATTGAAACAGATGATCAGTGTATTAGAGAAGGAATTCCAAGAATCTCTTCAACAACGGAGTTTCCCCATCAACTGAACAGCAGGCTTACTACCTCGCCGCTGTACTGAGAGGCCCTGCATTGAGCTTACTACAATATCTGCCAGAGAGATATCGACTGGAATACCCCACACTGGTGTCTGTCTTGGAGCTACATTTTCGCGATCGGTACGGCGACAGGCCCGCCATGCACAACTGCGAAATCACACCCAGCGACCAGGTGAGCCACTGCAATAACTATGGCAAGGCATTGTGTGGCTCTCCCACCTATCTCTTGAAGAGTGCCCCGAGGAAGGGCGTGACATCATCGCAGTCGGCTTCTTGAGCGATGACATCGCCGACATAGAGGTACGACAAGCAGTACATCTAGCTGCACACCACAACATTCAGGACGCCCTGGCCCGAGCACTGGAGGTGGAGTTGGCAAGACAGGTAGGCCGCACCCCGATGTACAGTACGGGCAGTGACTTTGAAGGAAGACGACGCTGACAACATCAAGAAGACTGAAGGAGGTGCAGATATTTATGAGAGACATCGCTTCCAGTGTCCATGCTACAGAGCTTCGCCGCCCCCACCCAAACGACCTGAGTGTTGGTCATGTGGACAGCCTACTGCCCATAGCAGCAGTAACAGCAACAGAAGCAGCATCGGGAAAAGAGGCAGTGAGAAGCAGGTGAAAATACAGCTTATTCGGAAAACTTGTAAACACCGATCTTAGGGGGCGAAGGTCGGTGACTATTGAAGGGAAAGCCCCAATGTTCTTACATGCATGGTCGGTAAACAGGGCCTTCCTCCCAACGATCGCCCGACGACAACATGAAACGATGCTATTTGACTACAGTAACAGGTGAGACCACACCAGTCAAAGGTAAGAGGAAAGTGATCTTGAACCTTGGTGATCTTAGCATTGAACACAATGTTTACATAGCAGAAATAGAGGATGAATGTCTTTTAGGACTTGATGTACATAGGCTGGGGTGCTGTAGCGATACTTTACTTGGTGTGCTAAGGGTAGACAGTACAGAGTGGTGGTGTCAAGGCGTAATTTTTCCTCCCCAATTAGCTGCCCAGTAGTATCTAGTCAACCTACTGTGCTGCCTGCGTCTAGTGAACTTGTTATTACAGGTAGACATCAAGGAAAGTTTGTCAGATGTTTGGGTCTGATTGAGACAGCAAAGAATATTGGTGCCATGTTAGGTAAAGTTGATGTAGCAAGAACTTTGGTCTCTTCTAATTCTGACAGTCTTCCAGTTAGAATGATAAATTTGTTCGATAGTGCCATTCGTCTTGAGGAGGCCATAATAGGTGTTTGCAAGCAAGTCACACAGGTACGTCCAAAAGTTCCAGATGACTAGGTAGAACAAATAGAATGTTCTCCACCAGAAGTATTGGCTGAACTGATAGAATGAACAAAAGAAAATCTTAACTGGTGACAGGAGAAAGCTGTCTCTGAATTACTTCAGAGAAATGGAGATGCCTTCTCGTGTGGACCAAATTACCTTGGAAGGACTAACGTGACCTGCCACCACATTGATACAGGAGATGCCAGGCCCATAAAGCACCCACCAAGACGACTACCACTAGCTTTGCATGAGGTGGTTGAGAGTATTCTTATTCTGAAGGTAGTGAAGGAGTTATATGTGATATAACCCTCATTTAGCCCATGGTGGTCACCCATTCTACATGTTAAAAAGAAAGATAGCTCTCTGAGGTTTTGTGTAGATTATCGCCAGCTTAATAATTTGACAAAGACTCTTATCTGCTTCCAAGGATAGGTGACACATTAAACAGCCTAATAAGTTCACAATGATTTTCTACTTTGGAAATGAAGAGTAGGTACTGGTAGTGCGAGGTGGACCCAGAGGGCCAAGTAAAAACTGCATTTTGTGTCCAAGGTAAAGGAATCAGGCAGTTCAAAGTTATGCTTTTCGGGCTATGTTATGCCCCTGCCACCTTCGAACACCTGATTGAAAAAAGTTTTGCCTTTATATATCTGTCAAGTTTATCTAGGTGACATTGTTATGACAGGAAGGACATTTCAAGAGCACCTGTCTCTCTTAGACTCTCTTTTCCAGAAAGTGGCCACAGCCAACTTGAATCTGGTTCCTAAGAAGTACTACATGCTTCAAAAGAAAATAAATTTCTTGGGGCATTTAGTGTCTTCCCATGGGATTCAAATAGGAGCTGTGTTATCTCAGGTTCACGATGGGAAGGAAAGATCACTAGAATACTTCAGTAAGGTATTGCATAAACCTTAGAAATTACTGTTACATACAGGGAGCTTCTGGCCATGGTGAAGGCAATTTCACACTTCCACCTCTACCTTTATGACAGACATCTTATACTAAGAACTGACCATGCTTCATTATGCTGGCTACTAAATTTTAAGAATCCCGAAGGCCAAATAGCCCGGTGGATACAGCATCTTCGAGAATATAACTTTTAAAGATTGTACAGATCTTGACTCCTTCACAGCTACGCAAATTAACTTTCTAGGAGGCCATGTGGGCCATTTTGTCGTCATTGCGAACATCGGGAAGCAAAGAGTGGTGAATCACTGAAGGTACAGAGGACAAGAATTCAAGGTTCTCTATCTTGTAATGGAACACCTACCTGGAGTGATGAGGGTATTAGGAAAATCCAAATGAGTGATCCCACTTTCCAGCCATTATTAAAGTGGAAAGATGCTGGATATTGGCCAAAATTAGACGAGATATCTAGACTGAGTGCAGCAGTCAAAACATATTGGACACAGTGGAATTTCCGCATACTGAAGAATGGCTTAGGCACTCATAGAACATGTTTTTTCGAGGTTTGGGGTGCCATTAGAACTCCATTCTGAGCAGGAAAGAAACTTTAAAGCTGCGGTCTTGCAGGAGGTGATGCAAATTCTGGGGATGAAAAAGACTAGGACTGCAGCCTTACACCCTCAGTCGGATAGAATGGTCGAGAGGCTTAACCATGCTCTTGAGCAGTACCTGTCAATATTTGTGGCAGACAAAGTTCCCGGTGGAACCGGTGCTGGTCTCATCAAACCTCCCCTCCAGGTGGTCGATACCTATTAAAAGGTCAGACCTGGAGTGCTACTCTCTAGTTTACGTTAACGCCCACAAACAAAAGCTAAATCTGCTTTTTAGATGTTCAGGATTCCATTGGGAACTTTGCAATTTTGAACCTTTGTGCTGGTCCGAAAGATAAAACAAAATACTACACAAAACTATTCTTACACACACTAACTATCGCGTCCACGCTTTGCCTTCTTTCAAGTTCAGTTTAAACACGACGGTATCCCCTTTATCAACTTTCTTGGCTCAGTGTGCTCGGGTGTGCACTGACTTAGTTTTGGGGAATGCCCGGTAACCAGAAACATTCCCTGCCACCTCGCTCCCGGACGCAAAGAGCGGTGTCGAACCACACTGCAGACTATCGGAACGGGTTCAGTCACACCCACACAGATAAATTCATGACATGCTCATGCCTGGACCTTATGGTCCCTTCGTCATTCCTTTTTCACAAACAGGTGCCATCAGCTGGGTCATCAGGTGCCAAAAGGTCCCCCTTTTAGCGTGATGATTGAGGGTGACACAGTGGGAGGGGGTGGTTTCCAGTTTTCTTCCCATTCATGTTCCTCCATCCTGAGTTCAGCACAGCCGAGAAGGGGCCTAATATACTCTTTTTATATTCCCTTTCCCCCGCATTTATCCTCCCTCAATCAGGATTCCCTCGATGGGAAGTCCAGCTCTTGTCCTTAAAACCATTGCCACGTCGTCATTGGTCAAATCAAGGTTTTGTCCTGTCCGGTGATTTCCCTCTTGGGAATTTATCCACACTATTATTGGCGTATCCTAGTTCTTGTGTTAGGATGCTGTCCAAACCAAGGACTAATACATGACCACAGTGTACCCCGTGAAGGGCCTTCTGTAATCGAAGGTACGCCTACTGTATGTACAGACAGCATCCCTAAAGATGTCGGTTTCGTCGAACGGCTCACCTCTACGCCAATAAGATTCTTTGAGCAAGCTTATTAAAGCCTGCTACTCTGTTGGCAGACCTGCCTGGGCGACGACAAGCCTGTCCACTGCTTCCATTCTGGGGAAGAGAATTCTATCCCCCCCCCCCTCCATCCACGTGACCACAAGTGCCAGAGCAACCATGAGGGTATTCACGTCTTCCAAGCTAGATAGTATGGCTCCTCGAATCATCTCGTCATACAGCCACTGCGGGTCCTCCGGGTCTCCCTGAATATGCCAAGCCTGCACTGAGGCATTAACCATATTCTTCTCGTCCAGCCAATCAATTGTCACAGTTCTTTGTGTGACTGGAGTCGCTGCATTCCTCCTTAGCAGTTCCTAATGGATGAAGACCTCCCTATAAATTTCGGTTTCCCTTGGCTGTCTAGTTTCAACCTCCTCCATTGGTACTCCTGTTTCCCATACCTGACTGGCTCGGTTCATTTCACAGGCTGTTCTCAGTCTGTTGTCTCTTATTAGCTTCCTCATGCTGCAAGCAGCACGGGTAAAGCCTTCCCAGACAAACACCACAGGGCTCCAATGACAGGGCCATCCATCTCCACTGCTCTGGCTGTCTACATTCTGTTATTTGGGCTCTATTGCCCCTGGGTTTGGGCAACTCCTCTATCTTGGATTTCCCTTTTCTTGTATTTGTTACAGACAACCAAAATAACTGGGATTCAAAGAGCAACACCATCAAGGATGCTGTTTGGATGAGAGCCTCCCCAGTGACTTTCTGTTTGGCCGACTGACAAGATGGAAGCTGCAGTCCCTGATTATGCTAGCGAATTATGTAACAGATTTGTTGGAATTCATGCTTTTGCCCGACAGACAGCACCTCAGAATAAATAGTGGCAGAATTAAAATGCGGTATGATAGGGGAATATCTTGCGAGGTATTTCAATTAGGACAACTGTTGTGGTGTACAACCCACAGAGGAGAAAAGGGTACTGCCCGAAGCTACAGAAATGTTGGGAAGGCCCTACTGAATTCTGAATAAGATCAATGATGTGGTCTTTTGGACTTGTCGTCAGGACTCTCGGTCGAAGCCGAAGGTTGTCCACATCGACCGACTGGCACTCTTAAGAAGTTCCTGAACATTGAAGAGTGTTCGGAACGAACAGACTTCTGTTCGGGACGAACAGACGTGAGGAGGAGCAGTGTTTTGTGCTGACTGCTTCGCATCAGGTGCGAGCGAGTGAGGACAGAGTCGTTATATGATAACGGTGGCAGCACAAGCGATGGTGGCCGCATATCAGTTACAACGAGGAAGCCGACATAATCTCTTGGGGCGCAATGTTGCTGATCTTGGTTGTATTGATGTCTGCGTTTATCGGAAGAATTCTCTGTATTTCTGACCTCATTCTCTCAGCGCGACTCTGGATGTGTTGGACCTTTGAGATGGTTAGAGGAAGAAGCGACACAATATATTGGGGTGTTACAAGGAAATGTTATGTGACTTTTTATGTTGATGGTTATCGTGAGTGGCATGGAAAATGAAATGGGTTCTGAGTGAGGTAGTTTACTGACGATTGTGAACTACATATGGTAGAGGAAAGAGGGGTATTACACATAGGTGTAAATATGATCTGGTAATGGACAGAGAGTAGTAGTATAAATTACAAGGTTTAATAACGGACAGAGAGTAGTAGTATAAATTGCAAGGTTTAATAACAAATTAAGTCAGTATTTGAAAGCCATATGAAGTGAGGACAGGGTGAATAATATGCCCCTTTGGGAAATGATGCAAGAGGGAGAGGCTGGTGTCAATATTTGAGATTTTATGGAAATGAGTGGCAGGAGAAAACTGTGATTCAGAGAAGTATGTTACAGAGGTATGAGAGAATATAGACAGTATCTGCAGAAAATTTTGATTTAGTGAGATGGATACGATTGTTTATGGTTAGGAGTAGAGCGAAATAAATGGACCAATAAAAGTTTAAGTGTGTCGAATGGGCCAAAACTCTTAAAGTCTATGGTTAGAAATAAGAAATGGGTTAAGTCGAACATTTGTGAACATCTGCCTGTGATCCAGTCGCAAGTGAGTTATTATTACTTTTCAACTCGTGCTGTATAGTATTGCGTGTGTGTGGTATGTGTCATTGACCTTGGCTTATTCCGCGCGAGCGAGTGGAAGAGGAGAGAGTAATGATATGGTAGCGGGTGGCGAGTCAGTAAGGAATATTTGAATGACAGGCAAGCGATGATCCTATCAGCGTTTGTGTTATAAAGGAGTGCCGCCACACATTCTTGCGCATTACAAGGTGACATGACGTGATAAGCCTTTTGCGGCTCGCACGCCCGTGACCTTTAGCAGATTGGATTTCTGCATTTATATGAAGAATTTTCTGGTGGTTTTACTGCCCTAGCTTCTCTCAGCGTGACTCGGGATGCGTGGAACTTTCCAGATCAAGTTCAGCGATAGAATGAAAGAGCGATGGGCCTCCGAGCCGAGAGTTTTATGAGCATCTCCTGGTGTGTAGGCGATTGTGCGGCCTTAAGTGATAGCCGAAGGAGCGACGGGAGGTGCTGGAGGTGACAAGCGGGACTAACATGTACGACTGAGAGCATCGCTGCACTGAAGGGTGCAACTGGCAGGTGCGACTATTGGATTGAGTGCGTGAGTGACAGACATTACAAATTATGGCAGCAGACAGATTATAAGTGCGTTAATGAGTATGAGTTAATAGGCTAACTAAACAGAGGCATTGAGAAGGACGTTAATTAAGAGTTGAAATAGAAATTAAATACTGCGCTCATTGAGAAATAAGAAGTGTGATAATGTAGATAGAATAATGCTGTAAGTAATAGCTGTGTGAATAAACTAAAATCAAATTTAGTTCTTTCATTTTATTAAGACCTCCATCCCTCACAAACTCGGATATCACGTACTTGTACTTGAGTATCTCAAGAATTGTGTAATGCTGAAAAATTTACTGTGCTAAAATATTAGAAAGTTATATTTCTAAAAGGGAATGTATTATAAATGGCGACACTATAGATAAAAGATTTTTTTATGAGTAGTTAAGCTCTGAAGTGAATAAACTTTATCTTATTACCTTGGTTTGACAACTTCAATATCTGGAGTTCTCTAAATGCAAATGAATTCAAGTAAAACTGTAGATGTAAAGTTTTACTAAAAATCTGATGTAAAATGTGTAAATGATATTTTTCAGATACATTAAATAATCTCGTAGGTTCAAGTAAAATTCAAGTAGGCACTGCTGGCATTAGTGGTAGAATACTGACGTAACAAAAATAAAGGTTAATGCTCTCATGATAAAATCCTTCAAACATCTTTGCCTTAATCAAATTTAAAAGTACTTTAAAAATTATGTTTTAACAAATTCTGAGATTGAGAGATTTTTGCAACTTTGAACTATTACACTTGGCATTTTCTCGGTCACCATCGGCAGATTGCTGTTGGTGGTTCGTGTAAAATATATTCTAATTTATACAGTGGTCATTAATTGCTTGTCATTAGTTAGAAAATGTTACTCGTCATTTAAGAAGACTGTTTTGCTGTAAATCTGACCGTCCGCAAGAAACCTGATGTGTGTTGCAGTTTGTGTTAAAATATGCTAATTACCGGAATCAATCTCAGGAAATTGTACATAAATAAAGCGGCTGTAAGAACTCTTGGTAATATCTTGCCCTTATTTCTAGTGACTGCAGTATTAGTACTTTCCTAACTCTGTTAGAAAATCTAAACACTTGTCTAAGGAATATGATAATTTAAGTTCGATTAAAATTATTTCTTACGGACATATTAAGTTCATTTAAGGTATGGTACGAATTTTTACAGATGACATTAAAACTGTTATATTACAGAATATAGTTTTTAGAATAACTGATTATCCGTGCTATTGCAGTTTTAACTTTACCCAGTATATATATACACACACGCATGCATGCACAGCTTATTGACGTAAGAATAAATTCTAGTTATATATTGTTCATTATTGTTACTTCCAACTTTCCTGAAGCCCTGCTAAATTTCTACTTTCAGATTATTCCTCCGCCTCATGAAAACAAAACTTAACTAAGTTTAGAAAATTAACTTGCAGCAAAGGGACAACGCGCCGTATTAGTGGGCACACGTTAATATTTTACATAGGAATTATTTCTTACTAGGTACCTATTACCAACACATCTGTTTTATCTCTGTTTTTATTCGTAATAATTACAAATGAATTATTAACATTTATAGTTAAAAATATAACTAAAAGTTTAGTTGAAACAAAGAGAAGAAACGTTTACGATAAATGGAAGTATAAAACACTTGAGATACGTGACATATTTAGGAAACAGCCAAACATGTCTTACTTGGGGTAATTTTTCCAAAGGTTTGATTTAAAGCGTGGAGGTACCGGGAACAGACTATTATCATTAAATCAATCTTCAGGGTGTGTACATGATCCTCTATACTGTCCTATACGTCTTTATAATACATTTTCTAAGATATTGAAACTGATTTAATCAATGAGTGGATTTAAAATGAGACTAAAATCAATATTATAAGATCAAAATTTTTTTTTATCGTGAAGCTATTTAAGGATACAATATAGATTATAATTGATCATTAATGTTAAGATACACGTACACTTAACACACATGTATAAAATCTGATTGTATTTAGAGTATAAACAATGTTAGCATATTATATGAATGCAATTGATCTAGTAGGCAAAAATAGAAATCTCTCGTATTTCGTGTAAAGTTTGCAGGAACTTTTATAGTATTGTTTTGGCGAGTTGTGATCTTGGACGACGGATTACGTGTACAATTCAACCGAGGTTCGTGTTGCCTTGCTTTCCCTCGAATTACTACAGTTTCCTTCGAGTCTGGCGGGTAGATTGCATATTACGTTGTGTGCGAACTCATTTCCTCGCTCACGCTTACTACATGCGAAGTACACACGTGTACATGGATTCCTTAGGTTTGCATTTACTAAGGTGCGCGAGTGGTAATGTATCTAATTTTGACGTGTAAGTTAGTCGGGTGTAGATCGTCCTTTCGAGTGTGCTTTCAACACAACAAACTCGAATTGGTAGGGTATTATCGAGGGTTTCGTTTTCACGTAGCATCAGCATTCACATCACACGTTTCAACCCAAGCCATTCGCTGTATAGAAGGTTGATGGGAACTCGCGAGTCTGCATTCCCTTCTGTTTACCTGCGAGGTTCGGTGGGGTCACTTATCATCGATTATCCATTCCATCACGCAGGGTTGCGAAGGAGGCGAAGCCAGCCTCCCGCTGTTTTGCCACATCTATCTTCACCCTCCCCCTCTTCTTGGATTCTCCCCCTCCAACATTCCCTCTCGCTTCCACAACGATCCCATGACCTTGCCCGGCTACCTCCCCTTTACAAGCCGACATCTGGTGTTCGCGTTCGCTTCTTCACCGCGCCTGCAGAGGGCTATATCGTGCGGAGCAAAATTCCTCTTATCACATTAGCATGCCGCCGACAGTAGCAGGTTCCTGCGAACTACATTTCCAAACTACCTGCAGGAAATCCGCGCAGGCTATTTTGTAACATATCAGCTTCTGTTTTACAGGTTACGGAATGGACTCCCGTACGTGGACTGACAGTTATGCCTACTTGGTGTAATGCCTGAATATTTTCGTCTATTGACTGCCAGTGTTAACTATATTACGTTCACGGTGTGGTGTATGTGCTATTTTCATCAGCTGCGTAGTTCCTCTATTAAAGCCCAGAGCAACAGAGAGTTCAGCAAACGATGTAAAGAAGGCAGTTTTAGGTCCAGTTAAGGGGGAACGGGGAGATAATTTCCACAAGAATCGACGTGAATACGTCTTTAAATTTGCAACCATAGTGGGAGCCAATCCAGAAAATCCGTCGAGAAAATGGGCGGATACAGTTTGGCTTTGCAGCTTCGAATCTATCGTCTACATTCAAAAGTCAATTGCACCACTCGATTGCCAAAGGCTCAAAAATATGTTACGTTGAGCGAGGACTGCAAAGCATCGGGGGGAGGGGGGGATTTTTAGTTCGTTTCGCCGCGTCTCATAATTTCCGCGTAGTATTAACTTTTGACCAGCAGAAGCTACGACGCTCGTTTAGGTTTCAATCGACAGCTCTCTACAAGATCAATCGATTGCGTGTTTAAAAAACATTTTTGTGGCGTGGTTATGGTGAAATTGTATCCGTCTAGTGTAAAAATTTAAGAAAACCTAACACAGTTTTCGGCCTATACTCGTCAAAAAGCTAAGTCGAAATACAGATATCGTATACGGTTGGAAAGAACATCTCAAAAGCAATCCAGTGATACCCACAAAACCCCATATGATCGAGTGAAGTGGTGCCGGGGACGTAAAAAAAAAACATCAAGGCGTCCGAGAGTGTCAACTTAGACATATTCACGCAAAACAAATTGCCGTTTCCCCAACACAGTCAAACCCAATTTTTTTTTATTTCTCAGATTCCGAACTTTGTTGAAAATCCTGAAGAAGCTATGTTTCGTAGTCTCTCCTGGAACTTAGTCAATCCAGCCTTCAATGCGGGTTTACCTCTTCAGTGCAGTGACTATAGTGCGTCGCTGGACAGCCCTTGTGACAATGAATGAACAAGTTCGTGTGGTTGGCGAGATCGCGATTGGAATCAGGGAGTGAGCGATTGGGTGGCCATTTAAATGACTCTGGTCCCATAAAATAGCGTTCAACCTGTTCGTCGACCATGCTGAGCAGTTTTTCAAGGAACTCCAGAAAACGAAAACAAATTTCGAAACTTGCGCAGTAGTAATGAGCCGACGGAAACAGGTTTAACAACCCAACCTCTGCGAAAGAACATGCTATAAAGGCGCTTTCTGCTATCCGCCGTTTAAAATATCTTCTTTATTTTTATTTTTTCCCGGCATGTAAAACAGGTTCGTCGAACGTTTCATCACGTGTGTGTGTGTGTGTGTGTAAAGGTTTTTCAGCTTGGGATCACCCCTCCCCTATCCTCATTGGCCAGACATACTTTCTGCTAAGATGGGGAGAGAGATTGCTTAATTTCGCAGTTATTTTGTCGGATTTTTATTGGGTACTAAAAAACAAAAGATAGCGCTGTCTGCGGTCCTTGCAAATATGTTGTGTGTGTATGTATGTGTGTGTGTATATATATATATATATATATATATATATATACCAGAGAATTTTTACTAGCACGTCTTATGCAAACGATTCACAATTTTTTGTTATTCTGACGTGACTCGAAGATACAGTGCAAAATATACTATTGTCTACCATCGGCCGGACATTCCTACGTGAAGGGTAATGCGTATTTGGGGACTATAACTCCTCAACGTGACACTACTTCGTAAATGTAGTTCATTGTGCCCAAATAGTATTGTTACTGCAGTGACTAATAAACCGTCTCTCTCTCTCTCTCTCTCTACTATTTCACTTATCCTGTCAGTAAGGTCGTTATTTAACCCCCGTCTCAGTTCTTATTAAATTCCTTATCACTGTCTACACCAGCTGCAGTAGCTTGATCCTCATTTATACAGGGTGCTCGGAAATTCCCCCTACAAACTTCTGGAACTTGTAGAGGAGACTGAGTAGACGATATTTTGAAAAGGAACCCATGTCCGGAAACGTACCGTTACCGTGCTACAGCCATTTTTAATCAGGTTTATCACTCGTCCACTTCTGCATGCGTAATATAATTAGGAGTGACTCAGTAAATTATATTTCTAGCAATCAAATTCATTAAGTAACAATGCCAAAGGAACAATAAAGAAACATATTCATTTACCACAATAACAGTTTTGTCCACAGTTAAATGCAGCAATCGGTTTCTGTCTTCTGCAAATGATTTGTAGCATACGGTACTGATCCACTACAACAGCGGCTCGATGTGGCGACCACCAACGTCGTTGCACACATTGTACCCACGAATTATGTCCTGGTACACTCGCTCTATCACACCTGGTGTCCCTTTAATCTGTTGTGCAGCGACCATAACTCGTGCCAGCAGATCTTCCTCTGTCTCTACAGAAGTCTCGTACACCATACTCTTCATACGACCCCACAAGAAATAGTCCAATGGACTTACATCCGGCCTTTCCGTCAGTGGAAGTGGACGAGTGATACACCTGATTTGAAATGATTGTAGTATGGTAATGGTACATTTTCGGACATGGGTTCCAATCCGAAATATCGTCTACTCAGTCCCCTCTACAAGTTCTAGAAGTTTGTAAGGAGCATTTCTGAGCATCCCGTATAATGAAAATGCCCATTGTGGTATGTTAACTTAATGCCAAATATCTGCCACTCACGCATCGAGTCCCACTTTCAGCCAGCCAGTCTCACACTCTTCTCTCCCGAAGCAGGCAGTCTTACTACACACGCTGGTCGCTGCGAGGGTAGGTACCACGCACCTGGCGCTAACGGTCGTCCACGACACAGAGGCACGGCGCGGCTTATATAGCTCAGTTGGCCTGGCCCAGAACCTTCGTAGCCCCACGAGTAGCGCTGAGCGGGAAGGTGTTAAGGGGCGAGGTTACCAGAAAATTCGCCCAGTGGCTATTCCAAGATATGTAATCTTGCAAGAACTGGAGTGGCGCGAGTCCCGATAACCTTATCGCGGCACGTGGGCGGTGCGTGTTACGCAGTGACCCATTTCTATCTCTCGCCTTATCTTCTCCAGTTACCGGCGATACCATACAGGGCGACTGCTGCTTACTCGAGCGACCAAACTCCAAATAGCTGTTTAAGGCCATTGGTGCTTGAAAGCGGTATATATTCTCGGAGCACTGTTGGAAGAAAGAAAAGAATTTTTGTTTTCCTATCTGCAATCAGTGCTCCGAGAAGAACGAACATAGTGAATTTGTAAATATGTAAAAAGTTTGCTGAAAGTTGTTATTTACGTCTTATCGAGCCGAAAGTATTGAAAAATCCGTTGTGAAACAAGTTATGACAAAAATTATGTAAATATACTACTTCCACGCACCAATGGCCTTAAAACACGTAATTTCCACCGCAGCGCAGGCGGGAGCGAGCGCACACAAACTCGTCGCCACACACGCCAGCTTTCTTTTAACACAGCAAAAGAAAATATTACGTAGAATCCTACGCATCAGTATCTGGCAGAACGCACTGGTTCTCTTCGTCGTAACGAGTGTAACAACTTGGCTAAAACTAGCGGTCAAAAATCGTCACGTAATTTACGGCACCCAGTCAGCAACAACCCCGTGGCTACACGAGATACTCGTGGGGCGACGAATCATAGGCGTGCGCGCGCAAGGGGGCTGAAGGGGGTTGCATCATGTCATAACGAAGATAACAAAAGATAATCTTGCCAGTTTGAAACGACCACTTATTTAAATATAGCTCTAAGTCGCGTGGAAAATGTATAATGAATATGTTCTTACTTTGCGGATTTAATCTCGTATAAATGGAGCTTCATTTTGCGATGTGCACCCCCATATTGCCCAATTCTGCGCATGCTTATGCGACGAACCGCAAGTCATGGAACGGAGCCAGTTTTGTACGTCAATTTCTCAATCGACGTGGCCGCACACACCTGACCGCCGTGAAACCTCCGCTATACGTAATACGACTGCAAAGGTGCGACAGCACGCGAAGAACACGTTATAGTGCTGCACTCCAGAACTCAGCGTCTCGCTATGTTCTTAATCGTGCGAAACAACGCTGTGTAAAGAACGCACTATCCTGGCTAAGAGAGATTGGAATGACTTCAAATATATTTTACAGTAACATTTCAAGACGAAATACGACTTCCAAATTTTTCGATCACTTAAAATAGCATTCATGCTCAGAGAGCTTCTGTACAAATTAATTACCAACCATACATCGTTTACATCAGTTGTTCGCAATTTCAAATTAAATTTCGTGGCTTCGGAAACGGTAATTTTTGTCATGCGTAGTTGTGATTAGCTAAAGCCGTTAAACATCAATAATCTAGAATCTCGTTCAATTTTCCAAAATGTTCGATGGAAACTAGAAGCAAAGTACACCTCCACCACGACCTCCGCGTGCAACCAAGTGACACGCACTTACAAATAATGTTATAAAACTCCCAACAAAGCACTCAAATAAGCCAAATTAATAAAATAACTATTATACACGAATTGGAGTAAAACGCTCGAGATGTTGAGCAAGGCATCACAACGCAATCGGACCGCGGACCACGCGAAACGACCAAAAAATATTACGTGTATAGGGTATTCACGGTAAAGTGAGCACTTTTGAAAGCTCTCTCATCTGGAATAATAGTCGATATAGTTGATTCACGATAACTTCGTCCTTTTTTGAAGCCCTGCTAAATTTATACTGTTCGTTACTGATTACGTATCCTTCCGCTTCACGTAAACATAAGCACTGCCATGTGACTTCTATTTTTATAACTCTCAAATGCGTTGGTTGCTGTTTACAGCTGTTCAAAGAATGCTGCGAATGTTCACAATTTCGGCCTATAACAATATTTAGGTCAGCTTTATAACTATTTGTCACATACGATATAGCACGTTACACCTAATTTTGCCACGACAGTGATTGTTACAACTGTGGCGGAAACAGTAGTAGTATTTATCCTCTTGTTACACAACTGTTTTTCAAACACCTAGCGCAAAGGTACAACGCTGTGTTAAACAGACGTGAATGTAAATAATTAACTTCGTCATAACATCAATTCATGGATAAAAAGTATAAATTTTGCACATATTTGAACTCAACACACACACGCCTGGCCTGTGTAACGATTACAACGCTGCCACCGCGCCCTTTCATACGCAACGTTCATAACACATTTCACTCTGCCGTGAAAAAACATATCACAACATCGTAACTTGCCTAGGATATTTAAAAAAACACGAGAACGAACTTGACGCTTCGTTAAGAAACACGCCGTATCATTGACATGTCGCCACATCACTGTCAGTCATAAGACTATATAAAAACTGGATATAATTGCCCGCCATATTGGGACAAGCGCGTGGAATGTGAAGTTCTAGATTCTCCCTTCCACACTACTTCTGCCAGTCTGCTGGATTTGTAAGCGTCGCGAGTAGCGTCATCGAATCTAAATAACATAGGCATTTAAACAATAAAATCTCTTTTCAGTTGTAAATTCCAAATTCAAAAATCATTATTTTGCTGTAATAAGTACGAAATATGCTAAAATTTTAAACATGTATAATTCTCCTGTTCTCTAGCGATGGGAAATTTCTCGAGAGAGAGCGACAGAGTGGGAGGGGGGAGAGAGAGAGAGAGAGAGCGAGCGAGAGAGAGAGAGAGAGAGAGAGAGAGAGAGAGAGAGCGCGCGATAAGCTCCGCCCAGCCAACAGTTTCGACGGTCGAAAAAAACAAACACCACGTCACTACGGCCTAAGTACGTTATTTTACGCTGTTAATTGTAACTGTAACAATTAAATATGTTTCTATCGGGGCTACCTAAATACTGAAATATTTTAATAGCAATATTTAATTTACAAAGACCGTATCAAAAGACTATGTTGAAACAATATTTGAACTGAGAACTATTTCTTACTAGCCATTGCCAATACAACGCTGCTCTCGCTGTTTTTAATCAGTATATAATACGAAATAAACATTGCAAGTTATAGAAGATACTAAGAAAAGTTTCATTTATTCAAAAATACAGTACTTTAGAGTTAATCACAGTGTTATGTATTTGTGGAATACAAGTGATTGAAGAAACCAGGTTGACATGTTACGCCTAGGGTGGGTTTTCAAAGGTTCGATTCCAAAAGGCTGTAGAAAGCGTGAATGGACTATAAATATATTTTATTTTATCCTGAGACGTAAACTTCCTATACGCTACTTATTACTTACAAGGCAATATTTATTTTAAGAGGCGGTTAAAGGATAAGAAATGGCTGAAAGGAAACAGTAACTCGGACGACAAAGTGCTTACTTTACCGTGAACAGCCTATAACAGAAAAACACACGGCAGAGATGTCCGTAGTTTCAATTAGCCACAGCACAGTATGGGGCGAAGTCGACGTGAGTATTTATGTACAAGGACTGTGTTGCATGCACAGTAAATTTACGGACGAAACTTCAACCCTACGTACCACATCCTCTCTCGCCCCCCCCCCCCCCTCAAACCCCCTGGCATTCTTCCCGGTTACAGCCGCGTAACTAATTTACTTCTTTCTTTCTCCTTTCCCTTATACGTACCCACTTACTTTTTAACATCGTAATTAAATTACAGCTAATTTTTTTTAAATATTTTCTGGAATTATTATAGTTTTCAATGAAATCTTGGCATTTTAACAAGAAGTTCGTAACATTGTCTGAAGCACTCTTCCTATGTGAGTGAAGAGATTGGGGCGACTCTTAACATCGATGTCTTGAGAGCCGATGAGGGTGAAGTGAGGTGGGTATGGAGCAGAGCCGGAGTGAACAGGCGGGAGAACGGGAGATCTCCTAGGTAACCCGCCGACCAGTAGTATCGCCCGGCACGATTCCCACTTGCGAAAATCCGGAGTGAACCGGCCGGTGATTGAACCCGGATCGCCTCGGTGGGAGGCGAGCAGTCTAACCACACAGCCACACAGATCTTCCTATGTTTTCGTCAGTATACTCTCGTGTGGCGGGTTGGGCCTCGAAAGTGTATTTAAGTGTGCTCGAGGATGCAATGTAAGAAACACGCCGCCAACAACCCACGATATGAACACGTGACTTTTTTTTCTATTGTTGTGTCTTGAAATAGGCCGACCGACTGACTTCTGTTGACCTGATGCTCTGGGCGGCAGATGAGGGATAATGACCACTTTCTCTTTTGACTCTTCCACTCACCCGCCTTTCTCTTCTCCCTTTCATCACCGCTTAAATGTAACCTTTCCGTAAGTTTTTTATCCGCGCCTTATGCATCTGAAAGAACGACAATCGGTTCTGGCGCTAAGGGTGAAAACGTACGTATATTGTAATATTTGTTTTAAAAGTTGATATTGAAATGAACAGTTCTTAATTTTGGAAATGTGAATATTACTACTGAAACCAGGGTCCAAGCTGATATATGCTGTCCACGGTAAAGTTAGCACTTTTCAGGCCCAAGTTACTTTTTCCTTTCAACCATGTTTTATCATTTAGCTACCTTTTCAAATAAATATTCACGTGTAAATAATAAACACATGGTGCATATTCCACCACACTTAGAAGTTAACGTCTATGCTAAAATAAAATATATTTATTGACTATTATTTCAAAGTGTCTACTTTACCGTGAATAGCCTATAGAATGGGATATCCAATTTTTCCTGGAATTTTTTGTATGTATTTCAAAACACTTTAGTCCAGATCCACAATCGCGATTGGATGATTTTGATCGCCACTTATTTTAAGTGCCTGACCACAAATCGCAGTAATACTGTAATTCTGATTGGCTCAGCTAAGTACATAAAAGTATTCTCACTCAGATACACTCCCAGCGATCCATGGACAACCGCAAGTGTACCTATTGAAATCTAATCTGCGTTGAACTTTTCGCAAAAATAGGGCGTGTCTGCCATCGACTCAATGTGTCTGCTGAGTATTGCCTTGATTTACTGTTTTCAAGAAACTGCGTGTAAGAGTATGGGGCCGTTAGATTGCCATTCGAACTGACACGTGGCTTCCAGTTAACTTATCTAATGTTCCCGGGTTGCCTCATAGTTTATCAAGTATACTTATTGCTTTACAGCGTTTGTTAATTGCTAAGTCGACCAGAATCGAAAGTGAACCGAGACTGGGTTGCGCTACCATTTGAGAAAGTGAAAAGGGACTGTAGCTGTTCTAAAGCCACGTCAGTAGGGGTAGAGCAGTATTTCATCTCTTTCAAACTACTGAGGTACCGTTTAAATATCAAACCCGCGGCACTCAGCTGTTTTGTTTCTAAAGAGAGAAGTATTCAGAAACTCACAACTGAAAAAAAATATAAAAAACTAAGTTTTAAACAACTTTTTTGAAAACTTGAGGTTTTTGTTAATGATTCTGGTGTTTGCATAGCTACTAAAAACGTGCAACTAAAATCTTGAAAAATAAATTATTTTAGAAACATTTTCTCATAAATGAGATACGTGATAAGTAGTAAGTATGACACTTAGACATTTTAGTGGACTAGTCCAGTGGTGGTATTTTGTAGCATGGGATTGGTAGCAATGACTAGACAGACCTCCGCTTGTAGCACAGTCCGTGTACTGATTATTGAATAAGCTGGTTTGTATTTGTTACATTCACATATGTACTTACTTATTAAACATCGTTAAAACAATCTTACTTTATCTGTTTAATTTTTATTAGGGCCCATTAAGTTTAATTTAACCGGTGATTATAGGGTGTTTTCGAATATGACTGTCGATAGTGAAATATCCCTAATTCCAGTTCCAATTTGAACGGTTCTAATGTGGGCGTCAATATCTTTTGAATGTAGATTTTAAAAAAAATTTCTTTCATGCCGAGAGCTCCAGACAGTAAGATATGAACTTAATAACCGGACTTCTATTAGATATAGCGACTGCAATTCCTTCTTCTGAATTGATTTTTTTACTCGAGCTTTTGAGAGCCTCATCAAAATTACTTGAATATGTGCGTGTAGAGGAGAGCAGACTAATTAGTCGGCACCATCATTTTTATCTTGTGAGCGATTTCATTTAAACTTTAGGATTGTATTTATCTGTGCTTGAAAATGATTTACTACAATTAGAAAATCTTTCATTGCGTGGGTTTAGCTGGCTAGACTGAGTTGTAATTATCTTACATACGTGATGTGAACCATCCCAAGCGCTATATTCATAACCTCTAGAAAATGGATCTCAGTTTGTGAACTTCCCTTCCCCACAGCTCTTCTAGACGAAAGTATTCACTGTTTTTTTTTTTGTTTTTTTGCTGGTTCTGTTTGTTACTGCCACCTGTGTTATCTCCCCATGTGTCAACAGACAGCGAAACTTTCCCGCATAAAGGACAGAACGGGAGCTGGGAGAGGAAGAGAGAACTAATTAAAAAGTTGGGTCCCTGGAGCGGCAAAGTTTGAACCGAAAGCAGGGCAGTCAGTAGTTTGAGTAAAAGAACGATTACATAAAGTTGCGTTCACCCTCCGCTGTTGAAGGAAGTTTTGTTGCTGGTTCTGGAGTTGGAAAGTTGAGACGCGCCGCTTGCAGTAACTTCTGTTCTTCACTTGTGTGTATGTGACCAGCTACTTTTCTCCCGCTCTGATAAGATAGCCGGCAACTCCCTTAGGAATACAAAGTGTGTTATCAGTAAAAGTAGGAACTTTCGAAGCCACGTTACTTCATAAAAGAAATTCATAACGCAAGTTAATAATCTTTGTTCAGAAATCGGCACCTTAACTCTCACAAACACGCATCTTACTTATACCAGCAAGTTATTTTTTGTGTGTTCATATTTGATAAATTGTTACGAAGGGGTAGCTACATAGAAATGTGTAATATACAGTATGTAAAATACTGTTACAAGACGCCAGAGGGGCGTATCGGAGTTCGTGAGGGATGGTGGTCTTAATAAAAATAAAATCACTCAATTTGATTTTTTAATTTATTCGCACAACTATTATTTACATCATTAAACTAGCTATCTCCGCTATTTCTTTTGTTATTCTAAGTGAGCGAAATATTTGATGTCTATCTCGATTCTAATTAAAGTCTTCATCAACGTATCTATATTGGTTACAGTCACTTACTCATTATTTACACATATGCAATCTGTCTCTTGCCATCGTTCAAAATGTCTGCCACTCACGCCTCCAGTTCAATATACTCTCCTGGCAGTCTCTTACTCCACTGCACATGGACTACAGATGAAGTAGACCGATCTCGCTGGCTTTGCACAACCACTCTCCGTGTCCCAACATTGAACTGCTTTTCTGCCAAAACGACGTGCGAAAATGGCGTGGACTGGATTTGAGGTTAGAACACTGTTTAGTAAACAAGTGCTTTGAGATGCATGTATAATTCCTCTTACCAATATGTAATGCATTTTGATTCAATTAGAATTGATAAGTTTTTTATTCATACAAAAGTGCTTGCCATTTGAAAGTTAAGATATAAACAAACATGTCCATTACTGTTGACAATGTGACTTTGACAGTTGTGTTCCTTTAGGGTAGGTCAATGTTTGGTACATGCACAGAAGATGAATAATCGGTCTACGTCATCTTTAGTCTATGCACTGCATAGATGGTCGCAGTCCGCAGACTTACTTACGCTGGTCAGTTTCGTCGCCACTCGTTCTGCTGCTTCGTCGCTTCGCACACAAGGGGTGGCTACCCCTACTGCCTGTGTGTAGGCGGATGGTTCTAAAACACTGAGTTTTTCATACGTTGAAGATTTCGATAACATTAAACATTGTTCAGAAAATTGAGGGTTTTATTCAATGTCGTTTTCGATACGTTGCGAAAATACGAATGATGAACTCGATTTTCAAGGGCGGCTACCTCCCTTAAGGCGCGGTTTTGTTTGTGCGTTCGTCTCATGCGATTACTGCGTGCAGTGGCTGCATGCGTCACTGCTATGACACGTCGAATGGAATTGACTGGAAGTGGTTTCGTTAGTGCAACGAACGCTAGAGATCGCATGCGACTGCTGCATCGTCTGGTGTTGGACCAGTACCCTGCAGCGATCGCATGCCTCTAAGAGATTGTTTATATATTGTTTGTAGCTGGCTATTTCTGTGAAGTAATGAGTGTTTGCAAAGACGAGGATGCAAAACTCATACAACTGTTTCAGTTCAAGGGATTTTATATGATCCTTCAAATAAGACTACAAAGATGTGGTATTGGGAGATAATATATGGGAAAACATAGCCTCACAATTGAAGAATACAACAGGCAAGTAATTAAAGATTCATATTATTATTAAGTAATAAAAGTATTGACAATTTAGCATTATATACATTCATACTGCTCTAATTATATATTTACAACTATGAAAAATTCGCATTAATCATGACGTGTTCAGCATTCATGTACCAGTATTTGACAATTTTGAATTTAGATTCATAGCATTGTAATTATATATTTACAACCATAAAAATTACATTTATAGCATAACACGTTCAGAATTCATGTAACAGTATTTGATAATTTTGCATAATCTACGTTCATATTGTTGTAAGTATATCTTTACAATCGTAAAAATTACATATCAGGTATAACATGTTCAGCATTCATGTAACAGTACTTCAAAAGTACGGGAAAACAATATCAATGTTCCACGTATTGTAGGTTTTTGTTTGTTCTTATCGCTTTGTCTTGCCATTCGACTCTACCCTCATTGACAAAATAGTCTTTAAATGTGTTTCGAACATTAAAACCTGCTGTGTGAGCCAACCCTCCAGTTCTATGGAGAGGTGTCATATTTGTTAAGTGTGCTGTTAGTTGCGTTGCATTATTGCCAGGTAAATTTGCTGGAGAGTCCTCTGGAATTAAATTGTGTAGACAACAAGCAGCTAAGATTAACATGTCAGATGTTTGTGGTTTAACTGCAATCGGAGAGTGGAAAATTCTGAAAACCTGTGTCAAGGGTAGACCAAATGCATTCCTCGATACTCGTCTAGCCCGAGTAAGGCGATAGTTGAATATTGCCTTTTCAAAGTCCTGCTTAGCTTGGGTTTTATTAAAAGGCTTCATAAGATTTCTGTATAGCCGAAATGCTTCATCGCTAACAATTACAAATGGCACTTTGTCCGAACCGGGTAATGTTGTGGCTGGTGGGAAATTAATTGTGTCATTATATAATTTATTTCCTATGCTTGAATTGGCAAATATGCCACTATAGTCTTCTCTTCCATAAGAGCCCACATCAACACTTACAAATTTGCAATTTGCGTCTACAATTGCCAACAGCACTATTGAAAAAAAAATTATTAAAAAATTGGGAACCACTATTTGAAAGACAAACTATTCGGATATGTTTCCCGTCCTCAGCCCCAACACAATTTGGGAATTGCCGCTTTTCCCAGAATTCAATTGCATTCACTCGCCAAGCATTCTCTGAGGGCCCTGGGATGAGAATGTGAAGAAGTCTTCTGCAAATTGTGGAAACTACCTCGGCGACAATCACACTGATATAACAATGTGATATTCGAAATGCATATCTCAGAGAATGTAAAGATCCTCCAGTTGTCATTAACCTGCAATCAAATACATTAATGTTAGTTGGTAATTTTAATATAATATAGTAAACGTAAGATTTCAGTTTATATTATACAATATGTATGTTAATGAAGTGATGCTCATTCTGTTTCAGCACAAGATTGCAAGAAAAAATGGCGATCAATCAGATATACGTGGAAACGCCTGAAAAAATGTAATAAATTAGGTAGTGGCTCTGCGGCCCATGCTAAGCGCACGTGGGCGTTAGCCCCGTACTTAGATTTCCTAAATAATGTTCAGTCGGAGACAAGTGCACCAACTGAGGATGCAGAGTCGGATCCCGAGGAAACACAACAAGAAGTGGTTGATTCTGTCAGCATGGAAGATGAAACCGTTGGATCTCTAGGTGAACAAAGTAGTACAGCAAGTTCACATGGAAGTAAACGAAAGGTGGCGCAGAGAGACAACTTATCACGTCTCCTTCAGCAATCGAAAGACGAAAGGGACGGGTTGATGGAGGCAATCAGCAAGACTGATGCAAAAGATGATGACGTAGACTTATTTTACAAGAGTCTGGCAGTATCTGTGAAAATACTTCCAACGCATTTGCAATCACAAGCAAAATTGAAATCCCTACAAATAGTGATTGAACTGTAAAATCAAGCCAATACTGAGACGCTGAGTGTGGACAATATTGTTTACATTTCTGATGCCACAAATCCGATTTGAAGATTGAGGACGAACTCATCTAATTAAGTACAAAATTCTATTCTTTCAAGATTTCAATGTAAATTTTAATTTTTTAATAATGAGTACTATACACATATTTATGTTTCTGTAATGAATAAAATAATGTTTCAAACTATTATTTTTGAACCTATTGTTAGAGCATAAAAAGTTAGTTGTAACATTAGTGTTCACACTTATCTTAATGTGACAGCTAGTTTTTCTTGTAGTGTAATTACTCTCCGTACTGTTCTTGAAGGAGATTTCTCGATGTCCTTTTTAATAGAACTCAGAACAAAATCAAACTGGTTTATTGTTAAACGAAAAAAAAAAAAAAAACCGAGAAACTTGGTTTCATCATCCGTAAGATGTTTTGTTATTAAGTTGATTTGGTATCCTTCTTGATATCTTCGTAAGTACATAGCATCAGTTCTCTTCCTTCTCCGGGGTTGTAGCATCATTCGTATTACACACTCCTCCACGTCTTGTTTTAAAACGCACAAACACATCTGTCTCTTCACGTGATCCATTGTTGTCTGTAGCGACTGCTGTCACAATCGCGTGCGCCTACTGCACAAACCAAACTACCCCACCGTATGCGTTGGTTACATGCAGCCACTGCACGCAATAATCGCATGCGACGAACGCACAAACCAAACTGGGGCTGGGATAGGCTATAAGTTGCCATACATAAGCCTCACAATTTTCCACAAGGATTCATCTCCCAGAATATTTCGGGTGAGTTTACGCACAACCTGTATACTTGGTGTAGGTCTACACTCGACCGACAAACTTCGGCTGCAGGTTAATAACGAAAAAAGGCGAAAACCTATTTATACAGCCTATGGTATAAAGTGAATCGTATGGATGTTGCACATCTTCGAACTTGGACATGAAGCACTAGTGTAATATAAATATTGGAGGAAATGTTTACGATAGATAATTTAGTATCTGGTTAATGTATAAGTATAACGGAACAAAGATCTCCAAACACAACAACATTTGTCGCTGCCATCAAATTATTTAATGAAAATAACGATGACTACTGACCTTTTTTTGATTTAATCTCCACGATGCGATGGCATGGGATTTAAGAGATGGGTTATTAATTCGTAATTGCCAATGTCACAGGTATATCAGGCGGCTGAATGACGGGCACAATTATGATCCTTAGAGAGACCTACCTGCCGTAAGGTCGTGGCAAGCACATAATTGCAAATTCATAATAGGCACTAACAAAATTATGAAATTACCTAGATTTTAGGTTAATATGAGTGAATAAAAATGACCGACTGTAACTAGAGCTTAAGGCTGGGGCACAGTTAACTTATCGTTTTAAAATGTTTGTAATTCGACCATTGCCTCCCCAGTTGCGCAGGGACATCGGCGCACGTCAGAACTAATAGTTGGTCTGTTCAAATCATGCGTATGCGAGTGCTATACGTTACGGACGGCATCTAACACACGTTATTTACAACGATAACTCAGCGCTTACGTTTTTTAATTCTGTACATAATTATAGCAGACATATGACTGATGTGTATTAGCTTGGCACGCTTAGTAAATTGCGACACGGTGCCCTCTGAATATACAGTTTCAAATGTAACTTGCTAAAAAAAAAATTGGCGTAAGTATACACATTTTAAATTAATAAGTCTACTATGCCCGATACTGTGTGTGTGTGTGTGTGTGTAATGTCATATGTATAATTAGCAGTAAATTGTATCTCCACTTTAGGACGCACATTTCACCTAAATGATGATGTACTGTAGGCTGTTCACGCTTAATTGATACCTATCGAAATCAACGTCCGAATAATATCGTTGCGCCTACCTGCATGTATTTTAACGGTAAAATGGATGAAGTGCACCCGGTGAAGTTAGTAACATCATAGGGAAAGTATTTCCATGTCTTACTGCAGAATTAATATTTTTATATAAACATTTGTTAGTACTGGAATGGTTTATATTGCTATCTGCTTTATATGCACACTTGTAAGACTTACGAAATATTTAAAACGTTTACTTTTCTGATAATGTCGGAGTTTAACTTGACCCACGCATGAATAACGTGATCACGCTCGTGACGATTTTTAAGTTCGGTGGCAGAGTACAGAATGTGCTCACACACAAGAAGACGTTTAGCTGCAGCGTTTCCCTCAGGGGTGCTCAGTTTGCCGTGGACAGCCTGTAGTGTTGGAGGTAGTTGTTGGACTTGAAGGACTGTGGTTGTGTTGCAGCCCCAAGGAGGAGCAGGAGGCGTCTCCTGCCGCGGTGCTAGAGCCAGGAGACACTCCGCCAGGTCGAAGTCGCAGCGGCTCTGCGGCTCCTCCACCAACAAAGGTGAGTCAACCCTCATTCCCCCGTCTCCCTCATCGAGGTTGTCACGTCCACTCCTGCGTGCTGTGTGTATGTGTGTGTATATATAGTCTGTTCACGATAAAGTGAGCACTTTTTAAGGCCCTCCCAACATGTATTAACCGCTAATAAATATATCTTATTGAAGCCTTGGGCATTACATTTTGATGGTGATGAAATGTAGACACTGTGTTTATTGGTTACATTGCAATGTTTATATTAAGAAGCAGCAGGAAGATGGAAATTGGATGAAAGGAAAAATTTATAAAGGCCTTCAAAAGTGCTTACTTTACTGTTAACAGCCTATACACATATACACACACACATCGTACACACATGTAACATACACATATAACATGCATACGTAACACATAACACAGACACACATACAGAATGTCCCAGAACATTGCCCGCATGAGAACCACACCACATGAATCTTGAGCGAAAATGGAGGCGAAAATGTTAGTGGCAAAATGTCGTACGAGGACATGTTTCGTGCGCAACACAGCACGGAGTTAGTCCCCTCATGTGCTCCACCGATATCGTACTATCACTGGTCTGACCATCATATTATGGGCGCGGGTTCAAATCCCGCCCAGTCCTAACATTTGTTCGACTCAACGTGTAGTGTACATAACGTGTTCACTATTGTACAAATGAGGGGACTAAATCCGTGCTGTATTGCCACGTATACGAAAAATGTAATCGTACATTTTGCCACTAGTGAACACTTTTTGAAGCCCTCACATTTGGAATAATGGTCAATAAATATAGTGTTTAGTACTCACATGGCATTATTTATTTTAAAAAGTGGCGGAAGAATAAAAAATGGCTAATAGGAAAAAGTAACTAAGGCCTCAAAAGTACTCACTTTATCGTGAACAGTCTTTACAGAGTATTATATAAATTTCCAATTCGTCTTCAGAGCATCTTGTGTGTTTAGGCTGGCCTTCGTGGCGTTAGTGCTTCAACTCCAGTTCTACTAGAGCCTTCTCTATTTTTCTAAATTAGGCGAGGGGTGGTTTAGAACTATGCCGCACCCCGGTTTGTCGAAAAACATAAAAGAAAAATTGGGGGGGGGCTTGTGAATTGTACTCGAAATATTTCGTGAGCTGTCGGTGTCGGTAATACGCTCATCGACAAATAAAATATTTGGAACCATAATGAAACAACCTACAAGAGTGAAACGTGATTGGTATATTTAGCAATGCGATACGTGCATGTGATTCACGTTTCACGCTTGGTCGCGCAAGGATGGACGTGTATAAGATCGCCCTCGTGTAGGGTCTATATGCTTCCCAGGATTGTAGCTTCCACCCTCCTGATTGCAAAAAAAAAAATGCTAATGTCACCAAAAATGAGAGAGCCCGCCGTACTAGTCTTTCTCTTATGGTGTTGCAAACACCTTCTATATGCTATTCACTGTAAAATGAGCACTTTTTAAGGCCCTGCCAGCAAGCATAACTAACCAAAATAATATTATGTTGCATGGAAGCCTGAGGGGCGTATCTGAGTTCGTAAGGTATGGTGGTCTTAATAAAAATGAAAGAACTAATTAGTTTTTTTTATTTAGTCACGTAGCTGTTATTTAGTCTTAGCTATATCCACAGACTATTATAACTAGCATCCTTATTAATGTCTCTGTTTGGTTATAGTCATTTAACCCATACTCATCATTAACACGTGTTCGGTCTGTTTGTTGTCATCATTTTGAATGTCTTTCACTCACGCATCCAGTCCAATAGTCCAGCCTGCCAGTCGGAAACAGCTCTCTCTCATCACTGCCGAAGCTCAGAGTGGGGGGTGTGCTCGGGCCCTTGTGAGGGCCCTTATACCACCCATACGGTTGCAGCAGTTGTATCTCTCTGCGGGCTGAGGAAGTTTCCCTCACCAGACCGCAAAGAACACATAGCCCAGAGGTCAGGACGCCCTGCACGTCCCGGCGCCAGTCGGAAACAGCTTTCTGTACAGGTCGTTGATTTATAATCACTCAGTTCAGCAACTTGTTTTCACGGCCCTGCCATTGACGTGGGCTCAGAAAAACAAGTCATTAGCAGTAATGTTCGCGGGGAGGGGGGCAGGGGGTCGTCGTGGGCGAGCCATCGATCAGAAAATGTGTTTTCCAGGGAACTGTGGGCGATTCAAATAATAGTAGGCGGTCTTGATTGGGGGGGGGGGGGGCGAATTTTGGTTAATGTTTTTAGCCGCGACGATGTACAGGAAATAACAGCGGCATACCTAAATGCGCCTGATTGTTTGGATCGGTGGTGACTGAAAACTGGTTATCAAGGCTCATTGAAATGAACGTTTCGTAAGAGAAAAATTAATATCAAACAAGATTATCATAGAAATTATTGTAATCGTGTGTAATAAAAGATTTGTAATAATGCTGATAAATATTTTTATAATTAATTTATATACATCAATGTCTTATAAAAATTACTTTCGTGGATGAAATGGAATAATTATAAAAAATATTTGCAAACATTATTACTAATTTTTTATTGCAAACTATCCGATTAATTATTACACCATCTATATGCAGAATGTGCTTCCTTGAAGTTTCCAGAATAAATTTACGGGTAAATTTTGATTTAAAATTGACTTATTAACTTATTTTTCAAAACAATTAAATAAGTAAATTCTAGCAAAATAACTTTTCAATGTTAAAAAATATTTTCTTTCTTAGTGATGAAATATTTGGATGCGTTTTAACTTATATGCATTTATGTAGTCGTGTTGGAAAATTGCAACATTCATTTTGTAATTAATATTTTTTTGAGCAAGTGTTGTCTAGTGAAAATGGTTTTGTGATGTATTTTCAAATGTTGCGACACATCGTGGTCATTCTTGTGTTGTAACGTCACAGGATTGTTAATTACTTTTAGTGTATGTATAATTGTTTGGATGCACAAAATTTTGGCTGTAAATTAAATTTGGTTTTAAATATAGAGCAAATTTAAATGTGTGAAAATTGGTATCGCACAAAACTCTAGACCTAATAGCGAAATATATATTATTTTACAGGAAACTCTGTAAGTTAAATTTACAATTCATATTTTCCACTCTACGTTGGATAGTACTGGAAAAAAAGAAACGGGGAGGAGGACGAAATACATGTTCTCTGCCCCCCCCCCCCCACCACCATTTCGAAAAAGAAATTAGTAGGTCCGGCACTTTTGCGTAGCGCGTCTTTAAAAAACGAGGCACCTCTAATTAAATATTTTCTTTAACAAAAAAGCAACATTAGTAACAAGTTGGTCTACCCGGTGAAAACATGTGTCGTAACAAATAATCATTGCTCAGTTTCCCGTGTGTAATTGACAGGGATCTCGCAAATGTAAAAAATTAAAGAATGCTGGGTAGAGTAGACTGCACCTTAGCAGAGCCAAGGGTAGTAGAACGTTGTAAACTGCTGGAAGGTGGACAGGTTTTTGCGGATACTGTGCGCTATTGAACGCCCTGCTTAGGGTGAGCTTTCATATAGGCAACTCACGGTAAAGCGAGCACTTTTTGAAGCCCTCTCATTTGGAATAATAGTCAATAGATGTATTTTATTGTGGCCTTAGACGTTAACTTTCGGTCCAGTGAAATGTATACACTGTGTTTATTACTTACGTGGCAATATTTATTTTAAAAAGTGGTGGAATTATGAAACAATTCTGATAGGAAAAAATAACTAGGGCCTCAGAAGAGCTCACTTTACTGTGAACAGCCTATACCCACCTTTACTGTTCCTTAATGTGCAAAAGCACCGTAGTCGTTCCGGTGGCAATATTCATGCGTCAATTAAATTTTTATAAACGTGTCAGAAATTCGCTGGTTCGTACTGTTATCTGCATAAAGTGAAAGAAGCGAAAATGTAGAAATGGACTTCTTTTTCTATGAAGCAGCCAACTGACCGGCGAGAAAGTTATTCATACTTGTGCCTCCGTAACAGGATATGGGTAGTTCTAGTGTTTATTTAAGGTGAAGCGGCCAGTTAGCGGCCGGACGTGACGTCAGGTGCTCGCGTGTCTGCAGGCAACGCACCTTGCACCTCTCTCCTCTCTGCGTCTCCTGGAGAGAGCTGGCTGCCTTCCGTAGTGACGACTCGAGCAAGAAGAAGCCTGCTACATGGCATATAGCGGACGGACCCCGAATTATTTCAACCTAATCGCCGTTCCCCGACATTTAAATTAAACTGTACATATTTTTGAGGGGAGCAAGAACTAGTATTGTGACTTAAAATGAAAATACAATATATTGCAACACAAATAGAATAAAACATTGTTCCTTCGGGAAACTAACCACAAAAAATGTGCGTCTGCAAAACTGGTTATTTGTATAATGAGTAACTATGTTTTGCAATCTTCCATGAAACTGCCAACATTGAAGATTGCAACAGAAAATTGTCATGAACTTAAAATTATGAGGTATGAAACATACTGATGTTGTTGATCAGACCTGGAGACTTAATATTCAACAACAGGAGCTACGGAGAATTATTCAGAATAAATAACAAAAAATGCAAGTCACGCTCACAAATCGTAAACACAAAATTATAAACAATTAAACATGACGTCATGTTGTTGATCACGTCGTTACTTTGAATGGCAAGATAAGTTAACAACACACAAACTGTTTAAACAAGGACACAGCAGATACGACTACATAAAATCAGCTCGTACACCGCCACTTACTCTGGAAAATGTATTCTTGAGTAATAAGCTAATCATGTGTATAAGTGTATCACTAAGGGAATATAAACAAAGTACTGGTTCATAGGACTGAAAATAAAACTGCGCAGGCGCAGTGTGATTAGTTCAGGTGACGTTAGCATGGGAGTTGACGGCTGGTGTGATATTACATGTCGTGTAGCCTTACACAAACGGAAAAACAAATTACACACGTAGCTGTTCATAAGACGTTTGTCGCAATGGAGCCCTCCTAGTCCATTCTCTTTAAGCAGTGTGTTTCATTAGAGTGATGCATCATTCTCATCTTTTTAATGTACTTATATCGCGTTGAGTTTGGTTTTTATTTACTTTACGTACTTTTTAAGTATTTTATGTCGCACGTATCGTGTTTGGATGTGATGGAAAGACCTGATCTTGAACGTAACACAGCTTCATATTTTGGAGCACTAGTGCTCGAAAGTTAAATAAAGCACTTGGCACCCTGCCAGATATGTATAATGAATGCTGTGGAAGATTGTAAAGTGATTTTCTGTGTTTCTGCCAAAAGTCTACATTAAAAACCATCAAAGCATCAGTTCTCGACGACTTAAACGCGCCCGGGTTGCCTCAGTGTGTCTATCCGAGTATCCGCGATGTGCTAAAAGTTGTCGCCTTTATTGACACAATTCCTCGCTGAAATTCTGCCCCTCTGGCCACAAGTTTGTTTTCCTCCGAGTTTAGTCCACGCCTTCACTTCAATGGTAAGTGGCCCACGTACTTTATTCAACAGTATTTCACGGCACAGTATTCGATGGAATACCATACAAAAAACAGTAAGACTACAGCCTTACCACGCAAAGCTCTTGTGCAGTATGGCCGCCGTCCACATAACATTTACTAATACGTATGGCCTTTATATTTAGAGCAAACTCCCGAACAAGGTTGCGCACTTTAAACCATTAATATTTCAGTTCAGAACTTCAGGCACTATTTTGGGTCGTTCGTTGTTGAAACTAGAGTTCATGTTGCTAATGCGCGA
This sequence comes from Dryococelus australis, assembly GCA_029891345.1. NCBI lineage: Eukaryota > Metazoa > Arthropoda > Insecta > Phasmatodea > Phasmatidae > Dryococelus > Dryococelus australis. The sequence goes on along the minus strand of CM056996.1, from coordinate 230,945,512 downwards.
GTCGCCGCAGTGGCTGTAACAGTACAACCCCGAAAATATTTTGAAGTTCTAGTCTGGAATGTTTGGAGGATTTGGTTGGAAGCGAAAGTCGTACATTATCCAAGTTGAAATAATTATTTAGAGCACATGTGAATACTCCATCGGCCATTTCATTGTATGAGATGAGATGAGACGTAGATAGGCCGGTGTCTTTCCTGAAATAGTTACCAACCTTTTTTTCTTCATAGCCACAATATGGAAGACGCCCAACTCACGTGGAGCCAGTAATATGTATATATTTGTTTACTTTATTTCAGAAAATTATATTGTCAGCCGAACAGATTATAAGGACCAAAGTAGGCTGGCACTAACAAAAAACAAAACAAAAAAAAAAAAAAAACCATACACTACTATATAAACACAAATTACCTGTACATATATATTTTTTTTGTTATACTTAAAAGTTTTAATAAAAAAAATACTATAGTAGGGGGTGCGTGGAGATACTGGATTTAATTTATTCAAAACTAGATGACCCGTGCGACTTCGTTCGTATGACTGTGGCCCCACTTGATATATATCTATACACTGCAGCCCCACTGTTGGGTTCTCTATCCACTGAGCTACTGCGGCTCTTGTGAAGGAATGGAAGACAGTCCATAGACAAAAAATAAAGGAGAAATGACTGAACTTTTTATTTTAACAATGCTTTTTTTTATGCAGTAAAATTACAATAAGAATTTTTATGAAGGAATTATAAAAAAAAATTACAAGGTGGTGTGTGTGTGGGTGTTTTTTTTTTGGAAATGAAATATTTTTTCGGGATAAAATGTAGCCTATGTCACTCTCCGACCCTCCAACTATCTCTGTGCAAAAAAATCATGCCAATCAATTGCTCCGTTTTGACGTATAAGGACAAACACACAAACACACTTTCCCATTTATATAGTAGTAAGGATGGCGGTGGGTGCATCCTGGGATAGCTCTCAGTGAACGAGGTGTAACCTCACAAACCCCTCCCGCCCTGCTCTCCTCCACATGACCTATTTCCATTGTAGCAGTTGTGCCGCCGGACCCTCCAGGGAGGTGATTGGTTATGCCCCCCCCCCCTCCTGCAGTACCAGCTTCCAACATTAGTTTCCTTTGATGCATTCTCGGCCAGCCCCCCAGGGAGGTATAGTCTGAGTGCTTCCCCCTCCCCCTCCAGTTACCCTGGATCAGGGGTTGCAGTGACCTATGCTTAGGGTACTTATATTTTGAGCAATGAGAGCAAGTACAAATATTGTCTGGTCGTCAGCTGGAAGCAGACTGAGGAAGTTGGAGGAGGAAATGCATTTAGGTGTCGAGCAACTGGATAAGGGGTGAGAGAGAGGAGGGGTAAATGCACTTGGTTAACGTTAGGTCATGCAATTAGATTATTTAACTGTACAATTACTTATTATGCACACTGAATATTTATTTCTGCAATGAATAAATAATTAGATTAATCTATATAATAGTGCCATAACTTATTATGCGATCTTACATTTGCACTGGGGTGTGTATGACCTTGCATATGTAGGATTGAAGTACTTATTACAGGTACCGAGAGAGTATATATTGCATTGAATAAATAATTAGTTTATTTAATTATAATATTTAATTGTACATTATTATGCACATTGAATATTTAATCGAAGCTCTGCATATAATGAGATAGTTCATATCGCAAATACAAAGTCTAATTACACAAGAATGCAAACTGAGACCCTGTTGCATAGTACATGTAAATAGATAATTGAATTGTGCAATGAATAAATTATTAGAATAATTAAATATATTTGTGCATGTGCGCCGTAGCATATGCAGCAATGAATTTGTTCAGTATTCTTTGAAAATATAACGTTTGTGTACTTATGTGTCAGCGGCCGACTTTGTGATTGGGTGTATGAATACTTGGTCCTGGAAGTATTGCGTGCCACCCTCTGGAGATCAGTGGAATTCAAGATGGCGTCCAGGTAAGTTTTCCTAGTGATGATCGTTGGTTGTCCGGCCAAGTTTGTGTATGAATTGGAGAACAATTTTGGTCCTCCTGAGTTGGATTACGTCATGTGTGATACTGATCAGTGATTATATATTTGTTATTTCGTCACTCGATTGCGTGTGCAACTTAATTGTGATCTCCCATGCCCGTCAATCAAGTACCGATGTTACCACAGAAAATCACCCGCTGTTCAGACATCCTGTGAAGAAACAAGATATGTGCCCTCATCTCACCATTTACAAGGGATTCCATGTATTAGTGATCGTTTAGCAGTGTTGATTGTGCTGTGTTTAGTTTCTTTTTTGTGATGTTATCCACTCAATTGCAAATTAATTTTCATGTGGGTGAGTAATTTACCCATTTTTTCTTCTCAGTTGTGTTTATTTGCTTCGTGTGTTTGAATTAGCCAGGGTATTTCCGATTTTTCTGCCTAACAAGATGTACAAAACCTCACTTGTGCTGTGAGACAATAGGTTAGGGCGTTGTCTTCTCTGTACTGTTTTTTTTTTCGCTTGCTTCATTTTAGTAATATTTCGATATGGGTTTCAAGGCACTTCTACTGAAACTGAAACTTCATGAAACTAAATTATTGTTCACCAGCGAGCATATACAGCAGGCATTAACAAGTGCTCCACTTGTTGCTGTGGAAATTGTGCACGAAGTAAACGTGTTTGTTGTACAACTTGAGGCAATTGATAGTACTGTAAATTCAATATGTGACAACTTACTCCACTCGGATCAACTTCCTGATGACATGAATGAAAATATTTTTACCTCTAGTTTATTGTCGGACACTCGTATCGTGGCTTCGTTTTTGGGTAAGCATGTTGTTCGGAGTGATTCAACTCCACCTGTTGCCAGTCCATCTGTAAATGTGAGGTTTCACAAGATCAATTTGCCTACTTTTTCTGGTCAGTGGGAAGACTGACCTAGGTTTTCTCAGTTGTATCAGACTCATTCACAACAATCGTTGTCTGGCTGATGTTTGAAAGTTTCAATATTTAATGGGTTGCCTCATAGGAGAAGCTTTACAAATGGTAAAAATTCCCCCAATTTCTTCTGAAAACAATCCTGTGGCATGGGAACTTCTTACATCTCAGTACCAAAATCTGAAAAAGCTGACAACTTTGTACATAAACAGAATCTTCGATTTGCATTCGGTCAACAATGCAAATTACAAATCCATCAGGCATTTTGTCAGCACATTCAATGAACATGCACGAGCCCTTGAGGTGCTAGATTGTAATGTAACTGAGGAAAATCCTGTTCTTACGTTAGTCTTGATGAGAAAGTTGGACTTGGAAATGCGCATTTAGTTTGAAAGCTTGTGTGCAGTGCGGACTAATGAGATGCCTAAGGTTTCGGAACTTGTCTAGTTTCTGCTTGCAAGGGTCTCTACTATGGACTGTGCCATTGATATAGGAGTCAAATATCCCAGAAGGCCAATTCTCAAAAATAAGTAATGTAACACAACCACCCAAATCAGTATTTGTAACTAATTCTGCGTACAATCAGTTAAAACCTGGTATTGTCTGTCAGCAGACCACTCATTCTGTATATAATTGTTCAGAATTTGTTAATACCATACCATACAGTCCATACCATACCATAGTACCATACCATAATACCATACCATAGTAAGAAACTCTGTTTCAACTGCCTGGGAACAACCCATACTGTAGTGTCATGTTCCTCAGCTCATATGTGTTTTCAATGCAAACAGAGGCACCATATTCTACTTCATGTTGGTGGTCAATCTAGGCCTAATCCAGTAACTCATATTGAAAATTATACTTCAAGTGCTCATGTTGCAACTGAACAATTTGTGTCTTTTCAGCTCGTAGTGGTACTTCAGTGTTGTTATCTATTGCACTGGTAACTGTGTATGATGCTGACAGTAAACCATATATAGTTCGATGCTTACTGGACAGTGTAGCTCAGGCATCCTTCATGACAGAGGCAGCTGCAAAAGTTCTGTCTTTACCTGTTCAAAAGGTCAAGAAAAGGGTCTGTGTTCTTGTGCATGATACAGTCAACTTGAAGGGAGTTGTCAGTAATAAAATCCAATCCTCTGTTGTATCTCAATGTTCCTTCACTCACTCTCTTTTCGTGGTCTCTAAAATCACCTGCAATCTACCATGAGCAACTGTGGATCCATGTGTCCGTAGCCAATTGGGGTCTCTTCCACTAGCTTATCCTCAATTTGACAAACATGGTCCCGTTGACATGTTGCTGGGTGCTGACGTCTATGCATAAGTTTGTATGAGTGGGCGACTTGAACTCGGTCAGTACATGCCTGTTGTGCTGGAGTCAAAATTTGGTTGGATTCTCCTGGGAGAATACCCTAAACTGAATGCCAACTTTGATCAACGGCTGATTTTCATATTTGTGGGGACTGAGGACTTGCTATACTCAATTCTCAAACAGTTTTGGGAAACTGAGAAACCCTTTCATGTAGTTCCAAAACAACCAAATGCTGACTTCTGTGAGACCCACTCCATGACCACTCACTCTCGAAATGAATCGGGTAGGTACAAGGTTCGCCTCTAATTCAAACCTGTGGGATAGCATGTCGGGAATTCATACGTAAGTGCTGAAAACATATTATGCTCTGGAGCACAAACTTGCATCTCAACCTGACATGAAAAGAATGTACAAGGACTTCATGGCTGATTATGCTACTTCAGATCATATGGAACCCTATGCCCGATCCACCCAAAAGGTAGAAAGTCGAAAAACCTCTGAATGTTTTATCCCTCACCATGGTATGTGAAAAAAAGCAAATTCAACCACCAAATTGACGGTGGTTTTCGATGGTAGTGCCAGGACTTAAAATGGGTTATCACTCAATGATTGGTTCGGGAATTTTACTGACTAATTGCGGATGTATCTCTCACTTGTTTTAATGCTAAACACACGATATTCAATACATACAATCATGACAACAACAATTACACACACTACATCCAGAGAACGTCACTCCATAGAGACAGGCACAAGACATTTCACTTGAAGTGTAAACATTGAATAGAGCACACGTTCAGTGGTCATCAGTTAGTTGATGGTCACAATTACTCTATGACATGGAAAAACACAATTTCTCTGTGACATGGAAAAAATTCAAAAATGTAAATAAACTTGAGTATATAACCTAAAACACAACAAGCTGTTTAAGGTTCCCAACATTCCACCCACCTTGTCTAGCCTTGGTTAACAACAAGATGTGTACCACATATTGATCTACAATTTATACATATCTTTACAGTAGACTGTTTTCAAGGAACATGACTAAACTGGATAACAATTTTCAAGTCTTAGAGTAGTAAAGGCATTATTTTGACCACTGGTCGTTTTAACTCTCCAGAGGTAGTTCTTACAGTTGCAGTCCGCACCAGACCATCAACTCCAGGGAATGTGTCGACAGTACGGCCAAGCTTCCACTGTTGAGCGGGCAACTGTTCATCCTTCAAGATCACCATATCACCAATGTGAAGATTGTCTTTTTTGATCCACCATTTTGGTCGATTCTGAAGTCTCGACAAGTATTCTGATAACCAATGCTGCCAAAAATGTTTGACCACCTGTTGTACCAGCTGCCATCTTGCAACATTGTTAAGTTTACCAAGAGGCTCTCCAGATTCAGGGATTGCAAGTAAAGAATCTCCGATCAGAAAGTGACCTGGGGTGAGTGCTGAGAGGTCATTGGGGTCGTTAGACAGCACAGTAAGTGGACAAGAATTGAGGCAAGCTTCAACCATTGTTAAGATGGAGTAGAATTCCTCAAAATTAAGAGTAACATGACCCACCACACGATACAGATGATATTTCATGCTTTTTACACCAGTCTCCTACAGTCCCCCTTGATGAGGAGCTGCAGAGAGTTAAAATACCAAGAAATTCCTTGGTGAGCTAAATAGCTACAAACTGTTTGTTGCAGGTTCGCTGACTGAACCAGAGAAAACAGTTCTTTCAGTTTTCGTGCAGCACCAACACAATCGCTAAAGATTTCACGGGACTTGCCACGCCGAGAGACGAAGAGCTTTAGAGCGGCCATAAACACTGCTGTAGACAATTCACTCACTAGTTCCATATGCACAGCCTTTGTCGACAATCACACAAACAGGGCTAAATAACCTTTGAATGTAACTCTACTGCGGCCCTTACAGTTTCGAGGTTGGAATGGACCTGTGGTGGTGGCAGCCTGCTGACAACATGTCACACATGTTCTCAACACGTGATGGATAGTACTTTTAGCACAAATAATCCAAAATCTTTGTTGGATTGTCGATTGCACCAATTGAGGTCCAGCATGTAGATTTGTCAAATGTTCATGCAGGATTATCAATTTTGTGAGTGGGTTACGTGGAAGTAGTAACACAGGATGTTTCTGCTCCTCAGAAATGCTGGCTTTCTGGAGGCGACTGCCCACCCTGAGCACTCCATCTTTATCTAAAAGAGGAGCTAGACTTGCAATGCGACTCTTTGAGGGTAGAGGCTTATCATTTTTGAGACAGTGAATTTATTCACTGAAATTCTCCCTTTGTACAATGAGCACCCAACGGAGTAGGGCTGTGTGAAGTTCATCTACAGTTAGTGGATGTGATACTCTTTCAGCATGCGAGGTTTAACAATTTTTTTCTAAACCTGAGACACCATGCTGTCACACTCTGAAGCTGTCGCAAGGAGGACCATCTACTCGACAAGGAAGACTCAGGTTCAATGTAAGCAGTTGCCACAGTTATCTTCCTCTCATTTTCCACGATGTCTTGGTCAGGTTTGACCAAAGCACTATCGTGCTATGGCCCAGGTTCGTGTAGCCAGACAGGACCATACTACCACACAGAATGATCAACTAATTCATTTGGAGACAGTCCACGTGATACACAGTCTGCTGGGTTGTCCTCTCCATTCTCATGATGCCACTGACTTGGGGGAACAAGGTTCTGAATTATGGACAGCCTGTTAGTAACAAATGTCTTCCACTGTCTTGACGGAAATGCGAACCATGCTATCACAATTATAGAATCAGTCCATGCCAGAATATGCTTCACGGCCAGTAAGAGTGCCTCTTTCTCAGACATCAGCAATTTTGCAAGAAGCATTGCTCCACAGAGCTCCAATCATGGGATGGAAATTTGTTTAAGTGGAGCTACTTTCGTTTTGCCAGACACTTGTCTTTACCAGTACTGTACCATCAGGATAATGGGAACACAGGTACACAACAGTAGCATATGCCATTTCGTATGCATCACAAAATCTAACTAACTCACACGGGCAGGGGTTTGGACATATGAGACATCTGTCAATTCGGATATTGTTCAATAAGGAGAGTTCACTGCTAAATTGTTCCCAGGCTGCAGAAAGATCCCCAGGAAGAGGATCATTCCAATAAAGAGAGAGTTCCCAGACTGACTGAAGTGAAATATTTATTTGAATGGTCACAGGAGAGAGCCATCCTGAAGGATCGAACACCTTGGGCAATCTCAGATAGGAGTCGTTGCTTATATATGGGAGCTTAAGGCCTTGATGCAAACTGGTCCACTGTAGGGTGCCATTCGAGTTCCAAAGTCTTGATCATACTGTTTTTGCTGAAACTGAATGGTAAGGTTGAACGCCGCATGTCCGAGGGTCCCGCTTCAAGTATTTCTGGGACATTTGATGACAATTGGCACAGCTGAAAACCACCACATGCCAACAGTCTGATCAGTTCTGCTTGCAATTTCAAAGCTGCTGGGATGCTGTCTGCTCCAGATAAAAGGTCATCAACATAAAAATCATTCATGACGACACGAGATGCCAATGGAAATTTATCTTCATCGGTAGCAAGTTGTTTTAGGCACCTAATTGCAAGATATGGTGCACAGCTTTCCCCATAGGTAACTTGTCAGTAGACGATAATCGAGGATGGACTCTTTTAAGAACGATCTCCACACAATCCTTTGAAATTCAGTGTTAGTCTTGTTCACCCGAATCTGACGATACATCTTAGCCACATCTGCAGCCAATGGAATTGTATGTTTCCTAAATTTGCTTAAAAGGGACCGATTATGTTCTTGCAGTTTTGGACCAACCAGCATTTTATCGTTTAATGATATGCCTGAGGCAGTCTTCGTTGAGGTATCAAACACGACCCTAAGTTTCGTGGTAGCACTACTCTCCTTTAAGTCTGGTATGTGAGGAATGTAACATGTTTCATGCAGTGGCTTTTGCAGTTGCTCTGGTGGAATGAGTTCCATATGTCCTAATGCAATATATTCATTCATGAAGTCTACATACTTTTGATGCTTGTTAGACTGGTGCTTTAACTGATGTTCTATCGTGTGCAATCGGGCTACTGCATTGACACATGATTATCCTAGTTCCAAGTTGTCTCGAAAAGAAAGCCTCACCTCGTACCTACCATCAGTACCTCTGTCATGGATGATGTTGAAGTGGTGCTCACATAAAGCCTCTTCTTTAGTGAGCATGCTAGCAGAAGGGATCTCTTCTAACTCCCGAAACTTATGCAAAACTTGAGTAATATCATCACAATGAACATGGAGAGACGTCACTGCTGGTATTGATGACGTGGTGGAAATGCTACCAGACAGAACCCAGCCGAGATCTGTTTCAATAGCAACTGGAGAACCACCAACTCCCTTGCAGCGACCTGGTCTGAGTAGCCAGGGGTAGTTATCACCATCAAGAAGAATGTCCACTGTGCCAGGGACATTGTACAGTGGATCGGCCAGTCTCAGTCCGGTAATGTGTGACCATGACTTCTAAGGAACAATTGACTCTTTTGGAAGATACCCTATTATCTTAGGCATCACAAGTACCGTTACAGTGAACACTGGAGCACTACAGTATGTAGGCTGAAGTTTCAATTGAACAAAGCTAGAGCACTGTCCTGTGTTGTTGATGCTAAACCTGATACAGTAACATCCTACCATTGTTTTCTTTAACCCCAATTTTTGTACACAACTCTCTGTCACAAAAACTAACCTCTGAACCAGAGTCAAGTAGTGCTCGAACTGAAGTGAAGGTTCCTCTGCAATCCTTGACACTGACTAATGCCAGAGACGACAACACTCTTGATGATACAGACTGTGCTGAGTAATGAGATGTAACTTGTGTCTGTCTAGGTTCATCAGAGGGTTCATTCACACATTCAAAATGCAATAATGTGTGATGATACCCCTGACATACCTTACATTTTGAGGATGTGCATTGCCTAGACATATGATCAACACCTAAACAGTTAAAGCACAGCCATTTACTTCTGACGAATGCATATATCTCTTGTACTGGAGCGACCAGAAACTCAGGGCACTTGTATAGCGTGCGAGTTCCAGCACATTTCATGCATCCATTATCTTTTGTAGTGCCATGCAAGGCTGAAAGGCTCCTGTTACCTTGAAATCTACTGGTAATGACAGTTGTGGAAGTCTTGGGTTTGGTAACATTTTCTGTATCTAATGCACAAGTGCGGTGTTCCAGAAATTGTACAAGTTTTTCAAATTTTGGCTATTCATCATCAGTTAATGACAACTGCCATTATTTTCTTGATTCAGTCACAAGAAACACAAGCATCGAGTCCCAGTGTTCAACTGGCTGTCCAAGAACTTTTAGTAGCGTAGTACATTCAACAACACTATCTAGCAGATGGCGCAAAATCACTACAGACTCCTGCTGAACAGCTGGTTGTGAGAATAATCGTTTTAAGGTTATGTCCAATAATTCATGCATATTTTGATATCGGTTAGTGAGTATACCCCAAGCTTCAGGGTAATTCGCACTAGTGATTGGCACATACTTCAGGAGTGCTGCAGTTTCACTTTGTAAAGATCCTTTGAGATACTGGAGTTTCTGGGCTGCTGTAAGGGTTTTGTCACTATGCACTGCATATTCAAACAAGTCTTTAAATGACAACCAGTCTTGTAAATTTCCTCCAAACACTGGAAGTTTTAATTTCGGCAACCTAACCTCACTATTTGGTGACACAATAGCACAGTTTTCTGTCCCAATCTTTTTTAATCTTACAAGTAGTGTAGTAAGTCGATCTTGGACTTCTCCCAAGTCTTCGTCATGTGCTTCACTTTCATCACCACTTGCATCAATATTGAAACTGATTAACAGTTTATCAACTTCATCGAGCATGAGCTGAATTCCTTTTTAATGTACTGTTGTTGCACTTACATCCCCACTTGTAAGTTTGTCAGTGGCCTTCTCAGCACGAGTAACATTCGCTTTAATCACCTTCGTTTTGCTAAAAGTGTTTGCATTATAATGTCTCAAGTCGCCAGTTTTATCCGGTTCCCGACGAGTAATTCACAGAAAAACAAACGCCAGATCTTGCATAGATCCGGCCCGGAGGACCAAAATGTGTTCCATGAATATTACTGACTAAATGAGGTTGTAGCTCTCACTTTTTTTAATGCTCAACACACAATATTCCATACATACAATCATGACAACAGTTACACACACTACATTCAGAGAACAACACTCCATAGAGACAGGCAGAAGACGTGTCATCAAATTGTAAACATTGACTAGAACACACATTCAGTGGTCATCAGTTAGTTGAGGTCATAATTACTCTGTGACATGGAAAAACACAATTACTGTATGACATGGAAAAAGTGCAGAAATGTAAATAAACTTGAGTTTATAACTAAAACACAACAACAAGCTGTTCAAGGTTCCCAACAACGATACTCTTTTCTCTGGACCCAAGCTTCAAAATGGGATGTGATGTCTTATGGTTCATGTTCTATAGTGTTGTTTTCTCTTGCGACATAAAGCAAATGTATCGGCAGATTCCAATCCATGAGGATGATCGACCATATCAACTTACTCTGTGGTGTGAAGACCCCTCTCTCCCACTTGCAATGTTCCAACTTAATACTGTAACCTATGGACTCGCATCATCTTCATTTCTGACGATTCGTACTTTGCACCAGTTAGCCATTGATAAGGGTCTCCATTATCTCCTGGCACAAAATGCTCTTCAGAATAAAAATTTTTTTGATGACATTGTTACTGGTGCATCATCGGTGGAGGAACCATTTCTACTAAAGAATCAGTTGATTGAACTCTTATGAAGGGGTGGATTTGAACTTAGGAAATGGTCAAGTAACCAGCCTCAGTTGTTGGATGGCATTCTTCTACCCCATCGTGAGAATCCCAAAGTGCTCGACTTCTCATCTGAGCCTGTAGTGAAAATTCTGGGTCTTCATTGGAGTCATCAGACATGTTTTCTTTTACCATTTAAATATCTGCAGTGGTGTCCCAACCAAGTGTTTTGTTTTATCACAAATAGCTCTCATTTATGATCCCATGGGCTGATTGTCTCCAGTGGTAGTGTGGGCAAAAATTTTGCTACAGTGTTTGTGGACCCAAGGAGTGGGTTGGGACGACCCCTTACTGTCACCAAAACTAGAGAAGTTGAATCAGTATATTGTGGGACTTGTCCACCTTGAAACCCTTAGTTTGGCATATTCTGTTTGTTCTGATGCAGCTTGGTTAGAGCTAAACGGCTTTGCAGATGCATCTGAATGAGCATACACAACTGTAGTATATTCGAGAAGTAGTGATGCTTAAGGTGATGTGAACACACAACTCATTCTGGCCAAATCCCTAGTAGCTCCACTAAAGCAAGCTTAACTTCCTCGATTCGAGCTGTGTGGTGCTCATTTGCTGGCAAAATCGATGCGCTATTGTCATGCCTTCTTCACCCAACGTTTAACAGTCACTGCCAGTCATGCATGGACTAACTCTAGTGTAGTTCTCACCTGGATCAAGACTCAGCTCTACCTGTTGAAAACCTTTGTTGCAAATAGAGGTGTTCTAATCCAGGAATGGGTTCCACCTCAATGTTGAAAATAGTTGTTTCTAGGGACAATCCTGCAGATTTTGCTTCTGGTGGTCTGCTTCCCCATGAACTAAGTTGTTATATCCTCTGGTGACATGGCCTTCAATGGTTAATGAACCCACCTGACCAGTGGCCACTGTCCCTAGTGAATGAGACTTCAGATATCCCAGAACTAAAGTCATCCCAGCTGGTTGTTGTAAGTACACATGATCCTCCTGAAGAGCTTCCACTGTGAGATAAATTCTCTTCATTGTCAAAACTTGTTCGATTCATGGCCTATGTTGTGTTTTGTGAAACACTGCCAGAGGCAACCTCCTAGCAGCAAAATCTTATCATCTGTTGAATTAGAGCAAGAAACTCACGTAGTGTGTAGATGTATCCAAAGGTCGTGTTTCGAAGATGACTTGAAACAATTGCAAAGGGGAAAACCTTGTTCCACCCGATTGCAGAATTTGACACTGTTTTTGCATCAGCAGGGTGTGCTCAGGGTGGGCGGGCGTTTGTCAAATGTAAATGTTGAGTATGTCACAAAACACCCTATCATATTGCCAAAATACCATACTGCTGTTGAAACTTTAGTAGACTATCATAGCTTTAAGTACCTACATGCTCCACCACAGCTAATGCAGTCTCTTGTGTCTCAACAATTTTGGATTTTGTCAGCTCGATCTTTGATCTGGTGTAGGGTCTTCAAGTGTGCACGTTGCTTCCAATGCTGACCTGTCAACAGTCCTCCACTAATGGTTGATTTACCCACTGAATGAGTCACACCAGCTTTAGCTTTCGTGCGGACTGGAGTGGACTATGCTGGACCGATCTTCATCAGAGTTAATAAACTGTGTCGTTGTGCTACCCAGAAGGCATACCTATATATCTTAATATGTTTTGCCACAAAAGCTATCCACATCGAAGTTGTAACCGATCTGACTGCAGACAGCTTCGTTGCTGGTCTTACTCGATTTGTGTCAAGACGAGGTTTATATACTAGTCTGTATTCCGATTGTGACACTAACTTTGCTGGTGCTTCAAGACAACTTCATCAGTCTTTTAAACTGTTGCCCAAATCCCTGCTCCTGTAAAACTTTCTTTGGCTCATGAAATAAGTTTTAATTTCATGCCTCATGCAACTCCTCATCAGGTGAATTGTAGGAAGCTGTAGTTAAATTAGCCAAATACCATCTCAGGTGTACAATCAGCAATCAAGTTCTAACACTTGAGAAACTGATGACACTCACCACTCGAGTTGAGGCTGTCCTGAATTCACGGCCCCTAATGCCCGTCTCTTCTGATCCATGTGACATGGTAGCACTCACACCTGGGCATTTCCTCATTGGTAGACCTCTTGTTGCTGCACCCCAATCTGAAAAAGAGGTTGACGATGGCAATATTTGTTTGTCCAGAAGATGGTGAATGACATGTGCACTAGCTAACCAGTTCTGGATACGCTGGTATAAGCATACTTGTAACAACTAAAACCCCGGTGGAAGTGGCAAATCCAGCAACCAGGACTCGCTGTGGTAGAGCTTGTTCTGGTTGGAGAAGAGCGTGTTCCAGCCCTGAGATGGTGTTTAGCAAGCGTCGTCAAGTTCCAACCTGGAAAGGATGGCGTTACTCGAGTGGGGGATTTACGCACACAGAAGGGACATCTGTGCAGACCTGTACACAAGTTGTACCGTCTGCCAGTTCAATAGTGTTTCATCACCAGTTGCGACATTTTGTACATAGTGAATGTGTATTGTGACTACATTTTTGGAGACCTCAGCCTGTCTCGGCGGGCGGTAATGTTCAGCATCATTTGAAAGTAAACATTTGTGTACATATGTGTCAGCGGACTTTGTGATTGGGCGCATAAACACTTTGTCCTGGAAGTAACGCATATCGTCCCCTGGAGGTCAATGGAACTCAAGATGGCGTTGGTGTAAGTTTTCCTAATGACAATATCTCTATTGTTGGTTGTCCGGCAAAGTTTGTGCATAAATTGCAAAATAGAATTATTGAATTATTACATGTCGCAATGAACAATTGCTAGGTACAAAACCTCCATACATGTCCGCTACCCATCAGTCAGCTCTCAAATGGCCAGATATTCTATAATATGTAATACAAATATCTCGGCCGGCCGGCAGACATTGAAAGGAGTGTGTCTATATATATAGTATATATAATGTATATATAATATATATAAGCTGGGTAATTTATTTACAAAATTATCAGTTTGTTAGGAAGCTGTCGAAGACAGTTCACGTGCGGGACGTGTGTTCACAGTGTGACACATCCTGTACATACAGTTTCGGGTTATTAATCATTTAAATTAATGTAAAATATATTATTCGTTTTATATAATAGTGTTGTGTTGTGTCTACATCGAGTCCGCGTGCTACGAGAGATGCGAACGTCATTTCACATCAAGTGAGTGACGAACCTATGTTATAAGGTTATTTAATTATATTATTTAATTGTGAACTTACATATTCAGCGAGAGACTATGCATGCAGATGTGTTTCCAGCAATAACATATTTAATCGTGCAATGAATTACTTATGCGAAATTATTTATTAGTGCAAGTAAAATAATAGTAATAATAAATATGCACTTGCATTATTGCTTTTTCACAGGTGTCAAGATATACATTTAACCTTAGATTTGAAGCCGCTCCAATATAAGGCATTCACGTCAGGCGAAAGCCGCCGGCACACAGTGCAGGATGCGACAATGTCGGAACGAGTTCAACACAGACAATAGAAATGTTCTTCTCGCACGCACCCTTGCTACCAACACTTGTTAATATTGATTTTACTTGAATGTACTTGCGTATCGAGTTGAAACACATTTAACGAGACTGTGAGGTAAAGGATAAAACATTGAAGAAGATACTCCAGCTTCATACTGCATCAAAGATACTTAGATTTTGTTTGCGTAAAACGAATAAATTTTCGAGAATATCTACATATCGAATAAACATACACTAGTAGTAGTTGCATATTAAGTTGATAATTAAATAGCCATCGACTGTCGATTCACATTTGATGAGGTTGGAAGCGACTTTAGACTTTAGTCCTCGGTTCGTCTCCCGACAAGATTAGTTGGATAATTTTTATTCATATGTGATCCGTTTTGCATACATGAATGTGTTATTTGGTTGCTATGGTAACACACATAATGTATAAGATATGATGTAAGTGTCTCGTGATTGGTTAGGTAATTTTTTTCTGCTTAGATTCGCCGAGTCACTTACCGTGATTCAGCCTGTCCGACAAGGTGAAGAAGTGCGAACTGCAGAATAATAAATTTGTCTGCATGCGCTGTCTACAAGGTTTAGAAATTAAGGTCAAGGTAGAGCTACCGCGATATTAGGAGTGATACGGTAAAGACTGTAGTGGCATACCCCAGACCCTGAGATCTTTGCGAGGGAAGTCATTAAAGAGAATGACGAGTGTGACCAACCGACGATGATTCTACGAGATGTTCCTTCTAGCAAGATTTTTAAGATATGTATTTCGATACAGAGACTGAGTCAGCAAAATTATTTTTATATCATTAATTTGGTTTACGTTTACGTCATCTTGGATTATCAGTACGTTGAAGTTACTCTACGCATTTACCTATGAAACCCCGTACAGATGTCTTGTGTTCTCACAACTGAGTTGCTTTGAGAAAAACTATTACTATAATTTAATTTACATATATTTTTTTTGCAATCATTTAAAAGAGGTTGAGAGGAACATAATTATTTTTAATTTCATTAATAATAAAATTAAAACTCAATACACTTACTTAAATCACGCTTCGAAAACCAAATTGACATTTTTGTCAGGATGGGAGTTTTTTTTTTTGGGGGGGGGGGGGGGGTCACACCTCCCTCACCGAGAGCCATCCCAGGATGCACCTGCCGCCATTTTGAATAAATTTAATGCAGTATCCCCACGCACCGTCTGCTTAATAATGAAACTGACTAGCTTGGCGCACAAGATGTGTTGCAGTGTCTTTGTAATACACGATTTTAAAAGAAATAGTTTTATATGTGCACAATACTGTTACGAACTGCTGCTCGGCGCTGTGGCGGTGGACGCGCCTCCGCCCCCCCCCCCCCTCGCCATGCTGACACGCTTGTTGCCTCTTGACCCCCTTTCTGGGGAAACCCGTGAATAATGGACAGCAGCCGCTGGGCTGTCGCGCTGCTAGGTGCCTTGCGTGCGTCACGGCCGTTCTCCCCTGCTGGAGGTTCCAATGGGTTTTAGCGACGACGCAAGAATTTTCTGGTGAGACTGGCTGGCGCCTTAGCCCTCCCGCGACGCATCACGCAAGTTGGGGAAGATTCTAGACGACTGGAGATTGCAGGACGACGGCGAGTGAGGTGTTTGCGGCTTGAATTAGCGAGAGGGTGTGAAATCGACGAGTGAAGCCTACTGTGCGTGAGGGCGCTTGGAGGACTCTAGAACATTGCGACTGGCGGGACATGGACTGAACTGAGGTGGGACTAAATGGAAATGTAATACTGATTTTATTGTAAATATTCGAACTGTCAAATATGGGCGCATAAATTATAAAATAATTGAATATGTCGATACGCTGTCTATTGGGATTGATATTTAATTAGTTAATTTAATTGATTTCGTTGTGGTAATTATACATTTTATTAATTGGTGTAATTTGTGATATCCATTTACTGTGATAAGTTGAATTGAGGGGATTTCTGCTGTAATTGTAAATAAAATTAGAAAATTATAATTAATTCTTTATTTAATTAAGACCTCCATCCCTTAACGAACTTGGTTTAGCCCACTTAATTTCTAGAGAGATAAATTATAATAATAAATACATTTGTACACGAAAATGAATAACAAGACTAGGACGGTATACAACTTTCAACACATCACGCTTATTGCAAATACTATTTTGAAGGTCTTCCGCGTGGCCAGAAACACAATTTATAAACTTTTAAAGCTCAAACTATTTAGACCCAATGAATGGAAAACTAGTATCGGGCCCTGTATGGAATTTTGCTACGGACTTTACGCCAATAAAATCATAGGGTCTCTGCTTCCACAGTACTTAACCTGTGTAATGTACGTAATAACGCTGGAAGATCTGGAAAGTTTAGACATGAGGATATCAACATGGTGATGGAAATAAATCTTCTCGTAGAGAACAACACACAGATCACGTACATAAGACAAACGTCGAATTTCGTGTTTATTAAAGTTATATTTCTTGAGTATAAAATTACGTTTGCTAGTCAATGTAATGATTTATATTTTTTTCATAATTAAGATCCATTGACTTTTCGCTGCACCTTTTTTTGTTTACTGCGTTATTATTCTGTTGTAATTTTAACAATCCGTGTACGTTAAATATTATTGTATGTAAATTAAGATAATAAGCATAACGTAAAATATTTGAATACGATATAACATACCAACGTAGTTGATACACATAAAAAAAATTGAGACATCTTAGGTAACACTAGAAAACACAGGATAACAGTTTAAAACATTATTTACAGTTCTTATTTTGAATTTTTTTCCGTTAAGATAAGTAACAGACTAATTATTACAGGTTGAATCTAGTCCGTAAGCTGAGTTTTTGAATAATGATTGTGTGTTGACAGGCATGGAAAGCTTTGGTAAAATGAATAGAAGATATAACATCACTTTGCTGTCTGGTTGTAACATCAGCGTTTATTTTACTAATTAAATTAAATTTGCTGTAATGATTCTACATAATACAGTCATTTTGTACAGGAGGAATACATTCATATGGTAAAACGAAATATTTATATGTACATTATTTCCAAAAACGTTCCGAATTAAGTATACAAGCGAAATGGGTTTATTCGTTTGTCTCCTTTTGTGTAAATGATTAATTATGTTTTCCAGATATCGGGAAAGATACATTAGTAAGCAAGCGTTAAAATATGATGTGTTTAACTTGTTAGATAATAAAATTATGTATCTCACCATGTCCCACGAATGTATTGTATTGAAGTCTGATGCTCCATAGAACAAGACTACTGTAGAGTGGGGAGGTCTAGGTGGCTTGAGAGCCGAGGATGGTGAAACGAGGTATGAAGCAGCACCGGTGTGCTAGGGCGGGGGGAAAGGGATATCCCTGGAAAACCCGCTGACTAGCAGCATCTTCCAGCACGATCAGATACTGGGGATTGTTTGTATTAGTAAGAACACTAGGGAAGTTTACAGGTATTATATTATGTCTAGATTTTGTATCAGTAATGTCCTCGCCATTTATTTGCAGCGTGATACTCCCGTTGTACCCGTTATTATTTTCACGTAACGCCATAATATTTTTGGATCTGTCAAATTTTTGTTGTTGATACTAGTTTGTAGTTTTTAGATATTTTATGTAAGCGATTTTTTATAAGTCGGATTAGAAGTTTAGAAACCCAGACCGAGTATGCACTTGTTTTATGATTAGTAAGGGAAATGAATTAACACAATTTTCTACTTGAGTTGTTAGGTACTGTACCATTAAGTGACGTCATTTATTTCATAGGTTTGACTCCATTCAACAAGTACAAAGATACATAATCTCGTTTTGCATATTTACGGTGTGTATACTTCACAGATACATCATCAGTAACCTTATAATGTGAAACCTAACAGGGCAGGATGAAAACTATCTTCGTTAACCACCTGATCACCACAGTAACTACACAATAGTAATCATAAAATAGTAATAGTTTGTGTTTCTCGGAGCCAACAGTTGCGATCTGATGGTATGCTGGTACACTGTTGCGCGCAGATATGCGGAGGTCGCGGTGATTTACAACTGTTACAATTGGCGCTCGTTGAAGACACACAGTGGCTCGTGATCTGTTGTTGAGAATCTTCGCCTTATTAAAGTTCACGGCTAACTAACGAAAATGCGTCGTCGCATACTGAATAAAGGATTTACGCCAACCGGAGTAATACATAACTCGGAACCATCGGCGCACAAGTGGATAATGTATTCTGGTCTATATTCAGTCGTCGACAATTTTACAATCGGCACGTTTTCATTACGTTCGTCTTTATTGAAGATACGCATTGTACGTGTGTACAGCTGTGAGAAAGGCGGAAGTGTTGAGCTGGAAGGTCTAGTGCAGATACTTTATATACATGCTACATACTGCTTGAATCATACGAGGACATGTACATCCTTCTGCTGGATGGAAGATTGTTCCACGTTTCAACTGCTGGTTTTGTGAATGCCTAAACGGATCCAATCTTGCATCGTTGAACACTTGTTCTAATAGTTGCAAATAAATGATTGGCTTGTTAAGACACTAAGTAAATAAAACATTTTGAGGAAGAAACATGCGACTGGAAGTCGTCGTTAGGCTATGTGCCACAGAGGTTTATTTTTTTTATCGTGGTGCTTCCTTTTATTTCTTTGTTGCGCCGTTACTGCTCCGTCTACTCGCCCTTCTTTACTTGGATAGCAACGGGCGCTACTTGGTTTCAACTCGCTCATTGCTCATGTTGAGCTAGCTTTCCTATACACCAGCAGCAGCGCTGCCAACCGTCCGCATACTTACATAAATTTTTCCTTTAAAATATATGTACGGAAATTTTATTAGTGTACGGTCCGTACACTAAATGTGCGGTAAATTTTCACGCGCGCGTGTGTTGTCTTGTCGACTCAACACTGAAGTTTACATATTGATATTCTGGACAAAATTTCGAATTATAAGTACGTTGCAACAGACGTAAAAAATTAGGCACATTTATGCTGATTTACATATTTTAGTTCAGAGATAACATTTGCCTTTTATATGAGCTTTTTTTGATGTATTTGAAACATTTCTGTTTCCATGTAAAGCTCAGATAGGTTTATTTATGGTATTTTTCTTTATGAGCGATGGCTTATTTTGTACATTTTACTAACATGACAATTAAATATGTACCGTACACATAATGGACTTATTAATTAAAATAAATTATCTACAAGCACAGAGTAAAGTATTAATGATTGTATGCGATTTTTTTATAGTACATAAATTTTGGTGACGGTACGGAAATATTATGATCAGAATACGGAAATTTTACAATCACTAGTTGGCAACCCTGACCATCAGATACATCTGTCGAATGCCTTGTTTTCAACATTAATGGAACAATGTAGTACTGCTGCTTCAACCGTTAACTGATGTGACATGGATCAGTTTCTTGTAGAGCCGATTCATTATCTTTAGCTGTTAATTTCCCATGTTTCAGTATGTGACAGATAAATCATACCAGTTAAGGGGCAATAGTGGATTTAGTGAGCAGTGTTGGAAGTTGCTCAACGCACAGTTTCGTGGCTGACTCGCGGATATGTCATGTGCTGGGAGTGAATACTGCATATCGGTGTGGCAGTCTGGTTGGCTGACACAACCAGTTGCTTTATCTAGGAACGTGCTGTTGCCGAAGTATCGGGAGAGAGCAATTATCGTGTTGCTCGTCGCTACCTGATAGGCCAACCTGTTCCTGTCCCGGTATTTTCATATACCTTGTCTTTTCCTCTTCTTTAATTGGGTAATGATGGGAGCGGAGCGCCAGCCAAGCTGCAAGGCTACGTTTTCCTCTGGCCTTTCCCCCCCCCCCCTTTTCACCCTAACACCCTTTTTTTACATTCTGTTTTCACTCGCCTCCTTCACGAAACGAGTTTGTAGACCAGCCGGTTGGTTCTTCTTTTATATTATTCTCTTCGACTCTTTTTATTCTTCGGCGGCTGACAGAGTGAGGTCGGGCGGCGGATGATGGTAGATGGGGAGGGAAGTTTAAAAGGAGGAGATGTAAAAAAAAAAGTTGTGTGGCCTCCACCACCTCCCCCTCTATTCCAAGCACGGTTCTTCCAGTTGGGCCAAATGCCACCTACTGCGGCCCCCGCTGGAAACAAGGAGGAATAAAAGAAAGTCTAGGAGAGCGAATGCACGCGCGGAGAGGACTGAGAAAGAGAATGGCTTCTCTGGGAATGTTACAGTTTCTCGTCACGCTCCCCCGCTACCCCCCCCCCCCCGGTTCTGTGTCATTGCAGCAGCCCTTTTTTCTTTTTGCCTCCCCTGCTTCTTTTTCGATATCTGTGCTGCAGTGACGAAGGTCGCGGTTTTTCTTTTCCACCGCGCTCCGTCTTTTGTTTTGCCTGTTGATGGCTGGGCCTCGTGCACGCGAGGTCGCACTGGGCGCACGCCTCCCTGCACGCACTGCGCGTGTCTCCGCCACAGTGCAGCGGTTCTGTACCTCTCACGCAGCATCACACTAACTGCCGCCTGGAGTCGGTACATATCTGTACTGCTCGACAAGCATAAGTCTTACGCCGATATTACACGATACCTGTCAGCCGCACTTGGTTCTTGTATAAGCCCTATGTGCCTCAGCCGCTATATGAGCCGCCATGGAAGATCCATATTACACGACAGCAGTTCGCGTACTAGCATTTGGCACCCTCGGCGGGTGTGCAGTGTGTGGTTTGTAGCAAATATGGACCTCATTCGTAGAACTGCTACCAGCGAATAACTTGCGCAGGCGTATAAAATTACTAGCTAGGACATCTTAATATTGCAATATCACTGTCCGCCTTTTACATAAATTGATTGCTTACTAGTATATGTTCATTAATTTTCTCTAAAAATGTCGTGAAGTCGCTAAGAGTATGCATGTGTAATTTTTTAATAATTACGAAAATTACCGACCGGTTGCAAAATATAGTTCTTTCTTTACGTACCGGGATATTATCCGCATGTAAAATTTAATAACAAAAAAGGATCCGGTGGGGTTTCGAACTTACGCCCAAGGATCCCCTGTACATTGTAGACCCCTCGACTTTACCACTGTACTACCAGTTCACTCACAGTTTCGTTAGTTTATATTCAGTAGATATAGTAAGATTTTAAATTAATTTTTTCATTCAGTAGGTAATGTTTTAAGTATTTAGAACAGTTTTAAGCAGTAACTGAAAGTTGCCATAGCCAAATTTTTCGTCGTCGTATTTTAAATCTATTTTAAAAAAGGGTTTCAACCTCACGAATGTAAAATCAAGATGGAAGCATCCTTTTCCGTTTTGTTCATCAACTCGTTTCAAGTAGTAGTCACGGGGAGCGCGCTACGCTCTGAAACTGCAATGTGATTGGTCAGGTACGAGAGCCGGTATGGAACCTGCCATGAAAAATAGGACGTGTTCAATTACCAAACTTTGTACGAAATCTTGCCGTACAGGCGGGAAGTGTCATGACGGGTGCCTCACTAGCCCGTATACCAGCCTCTATGGCGGACCTTGCACAAGCTTGCAAGGAATCTGGTATCGTGTAATACCGCCTCTATCCCCCCTCCTCGACGATACTGCAGCTGCAAGGTCGTGCAGACAAGCGTGTCGCGTACAAACGAAGGGTGAGGCCACACAAGGAGAATGTGTGTTGTATTCGGTGTGTAAGGCGGTCGTAGCACTCGTGTTTTATGGAACCGACTGCCCTATCTAAACCTCCCACGCCGCATTGCTCAATCGCCAGGACTCCACGAGAGTTTGCTCCCCTCTTTATGCCTGGTAGTGAACTAAGGTAATAGATTTGTAATAATTTTACTGTATTTGGCTTATAACAAGTCTGTTTATTAAAGAAGTTGTCCATAGCAAGTAAGATAAGGTTTACATTCATCCCTGTCAGCGTTGTTTGAAAGTTGTACGGGGATGTCTCTTGCCACATCTCAAAGAAAGAAATCGGCTGGAAATTTTGGAAACCACTGTCGTACGTCTGAGTATTCGACCATGTTGAAAACACCGCAGTGTGTACTTCGTCCCACCTTTCTAAAGATTTACTGCATATTTTCGTTTTGAATTGTCTACCAAGTTTTATCAAATAAGTTCAAGGAAATAGGCATGTGGTTATAATTAGTACTCACATGAAAGTAATGGGAAGCTTGCACATATTTTGTGTTTTATCCACAGAAGAAACGACACACTCGCGATAGTCGTGACAATGCATGGTAGCCCGGCACTGTGTAGGTCATCCAAGGTCGACTCGACATGCAGCAAGTAGCAGCTGGTTGTATTTGTAGGTCCGTCGTGAAAGCAGCCCTAGGACGTGGTGTCGCGGTGACCTTGAGGATGAGGTCGGCGTAGGCGGACTGGCGATGGACTTGCTCGTGATGGCACATGAATGGCGGGTATTTTCCCGGCGCTGCGTGCATGGCTACCCGGTGGTGGGGTGGAGGGAAGGGGGAGGGATGTAAACTGTGTTTCATCGCGGGCCCGTAGTCTACGCAGGCCCTTTGTGTCGCGAGGATACACGACCTCGCCTCGCCTGGAGAGAGCCAGGCCCTGCCTATTGTGTTCCCTATTTGGTTTGACAGACGTGCTCAGACAGCCCTCTCCTCAAGCTCTCTGCCTGCCCCCCCCCCCCCTAATACCTTCTACTTCTTCCATTATCCGTCAGACCGTGAAAAAGTCTTCCCCTCCCAACCCGTTTTTTTTCTCTCCTCTGATATCTTTACATTCCACTAACGAACAGCGGGGACAGAAATAAATACCGTGCCAACCATTTGCTAATCTGCACAGCTTCTACTTCTCGGTGGGGGCAAGGAAGAGAGAGAGAGAGAGTCAAGAACAAAACAACCACTGGAAGTGGAAATAAAAAAGGCGCTGGCGTGACCGCTGTTTTATTGCGTGCCGTAAATGGCCGCCTTGTGGAACCGGTCTGTCCACTAGTATTTTTTTATTCTATGCGGGCGGGGGGACGATGGTGGGGGAGGGGGGTCGGCCCACTTGTCCCCCGGGGATTGTGTGACCCAGCTGCGCCACCCTACACCACCCCCCTTCGCAATCATTCCGCCCTTCGCGTGACTGGAATACAAAACACGCAAGGATGACAGGGACGGGGTATGTCGGGGGTTTAGAAGGTGGTGGATGGGGTGTTTGGAAAAGGGGGGGGGGGGGGTGTTTGCTGTTGTGTAACCTGCTGGACCCTGAATCGAGAAATCTCGTCCCAGCCATTCCACCAGCAGCAGCCTCCTCCCTGCTCATTCCCGCTGTGGGGCCAACCTGTTCACAATATTCGCCTTCCCCCCATCCTCATTTTTTACCTCAACCATCACGTGGGTTGTTTGTGGACCGCGAGGCGGCCGCGTCCAGCGCACGCACGCACGCACGCACTTGACGTTTCCCCCGCGCTAGCTGTAAACAACAGACTGGCTTTGCGATTTCGACCTGGAGGAGGCAAGCCACCTTACGGAAATAGCTACTGGCTGTCTTTGCACGGCGCGATTCTCATTCGCTTTATCCGCGGATCGCAGCATCGCCTGCCGCCTTTAGCGGAGTTGATAACAAGGCGACACTACGCTTGGGGTCTGCATTGTCAGTCCGCTACGTCATTTTTATGTACGCTAACGTGTAGTTTCTATAAGCTGTTCACGATCAAATGAGCACTTGTAAGTCAAACTTTGAGGTTTGTTGTTACCTACTATAGGCTATTCACGGCAGTGAGCACTTTTGAAAGACCTGTCATTTGGAAAAATTGTAAATTAATATATTTTATTTTAACCTTAGACGTTAACTTCTGAACGCAATGAAGTATACGCGCTGTTTATTACTAGCTTATGTTTTGTTTTGTTTTATTGCATATATGTCAGCTTACACGTACACACATCGTATCTCTTCTTTATAATATAACTTATCTTCTTCCAAATTGCTGTGGGGCGTCGTCGTTTTGCTGAAACAGAAGAAAAATGAAACGAGAAAAATCAGAACAAGAAATGCGTACTACAATGACATATAATGCAGTAATTTCTTGATTTTTGTAGCTTAGATATTCGTATACACTATAAAATGCACGTTTAGTAAAGATTTATTTCAGCTGTTTTTAAAGAGTTTTTGGTAGAAAAGCAATATTTATTTAAAAAGTGGTTAAATGATAAAAAATGGCCGAAAGGAAAAAGTAACTAGGGCCCCAGAAGTCCTCACTTTACCTTGAACAGCATATGTGTCGGATTATTTAATTTTGAAAAAATATTCTATAGAAGTTTAGCTATTTGTTTTACTCTGCAGTAAAGACATGAAATCCGACCTATCAAAGTAAAATGTCACAAATATAATATAAACATCAAAATATTAATATATTAACATAATTATATTTGTATAGCACGCTAATTGAGATGAAGGTAGTGTCTAAACACAGCTTTGAAGTTTCTGTATAGAAAATGCAGCAACTAAAACTAGTTCTGGAAACACTTGTTTTAGCCATTTTGTCGCCCATCAAAATTATCCGTGCAGTTGAAATGAGAACTTGGAACTTGTTGAGCACAAAACGTTTCTTACATAGGCTGTACATTCCATGTTTAGATTATACCAGATGTATTACATACAGTGTTTTATTACTTTACAGTTAAGGACTTAACCTATTAAGTTTTTCCGAAAAAACCACTTCTGTGTAAAGGAAGTCATTTGTACAAATAGTCATTCTTACACTTTGGACATTTGGAGACATTTTCTTCATATTTATTGAAATGCATGAAGTTACTTCAAATACTTTTCGTTACTTTCGAAGGAAATGTACCTGGGTGTTAATTTAAACGTAAGTTAATTGAACTCAGTTGGTGATTTGATGTGTAGGCATGCTTAACCTTATAACACTGTTGATTCTTTAGAAAGTTGGGAAAAACTTCAAACCAATAAACGTCTCGCCACAGCTTGTGTAGACGTGTGATGTTCATGACAATATGACCATATATGTCCACAGTGCATTTCAGGCCTCGGTTATTGTAATTGGAAGAAGAACATATCCACGGTTCTCATTCGTACTTCCTTTAGTTTTTATCCATTGTGTCTTTCTTTCGTTTCCTTTTTCTGCCTCATTCATCCATGTCGATGCTGCAGTGCTACGCATCGCCTGCTTTACATTTACGTCACGTCACGTCTGTTTCTGTGCTCAAGTTGGTGATCACGTTGGGGGTTGGGTTGGGGGGGGGGGGGGGGAAGGGCTAACTGCGATTAGTAGTGACACCAGCACAATACAAACTGAACTTATTTACTTTTTTTTTATGTGCGTCCCCATACTTTCTCGATATTACGCTCAGATTTAATTTGACCTAGTTACACTTTTCTTTAACTTTGTCGCGGACCATTCAAAGACGATAAAAAAAAAAAATAACGTTTCACATTGAGTTTTAGCAGGTTCGCATCGTTCTCGAAGTTAGACCAAAGTTGTCACCTCGAAATTCCCTGGCAATGTTCGTATCGAACTTCCTGCGTTTGAAATGAACTGCGATCGTGCAATATCTAGGTTAAAGAACACTCGTATCCGCCCAATATAGAGCTGCTTGCGGTTAGCATTTCTAAGTGTGTTGGTGGAACTGCAGGTTCAGTCCCAACCTCTTGCCCTTTTCGTGGTTTTGCGTCGTGGTTCCATTGTGTGTGTTGCCTTGCCCATTAATTACAATTCATTTTCGCACTGGTCCGGTGCGAGGCAAATATCTACCCCCCCTGTTCAGTTTATTGTGTTCAATTATTGAGGAATGAGTTTCTCTTATTTATTTAAATTTTAAATTTTTGATTGTATATTTTTGAGAACTGAAGGGCAACGCCTTGATTGGTGTCCAACACAGATATCACACGTGCTGGAGTGACAGCTGTCTTGTGTCCCACACATACTGATGAACAGCTTTGTTACGTTTGGAGAAAGTTGCTTGTACCACAAAATTACCAGTAAATTTGCATATAGAATTCGTTTTATTTATAATGAACAAGTGCGTGGGTACAATAGCTCGTTCGTCGATGACAAATATACTGCAAATGCCACAAAAAAATTAAGGCGAAATAAAAGAAAATATATATATATATATAACGCTTTAGTACGTGCCAAAGGCTGCCATCTAAATACGGATGTTGGGTAGGGGGGGGGAGAACATGACAATTTAAAGAATAAAGATATAAGAAAGAAGATCCACTCGGCTGGTGCAGAAAAGCGTTCTCTTTCTGTTTTGTAGAAGACCTAGATAATTGAGACTATTCTGTCAACGACTCAGTTACACAAGTGTTACAAAATTTCAAAAATTACCATGTCTCAGTTCCGCGTTTTTCATCATATTGTTACAGTTTTCTCTAAGTTAATGGGCTACACCAAGTTCGTTAAGGGATGGAAGTATTATTTAGATAAAAGAGTTAATTATAATTTTATTTACAATAACTGCAAACAAAATTCTCTCGAATCAGCACCTCACAATAAACTGAAATCCCTTGCTGTTTATAATTATTGACTTCAATCAATAAAATTTACAATACCGCAAATGAATTAATATAATTAAATAGTTAGAAATCAGTCCCAATAGTCAGTGTAGCAAAACATATTCAATTGTTTTACAAATCATGTGTCCATATTTGACAGTTCCAATATTTACAATAAAATCCTTATTACGTGTTCATTCAGTCCCACCTTAGTTTAGTCCATGTCCCGTCAGTCCGCAATGTTCTAGAGTCCTCCGAGCACCCTCGCGCATAGTCGCCTTCACTCGCCGGGTTTCACTTCGATCGAAATGAAAAATGCAATTCTGTAACTGGTTTTTCTTTCATTTCGATCGACTTCCGGCATTTCGATCGAAAATTTGAGTCGTTTTCAACATGGTGAAGGGATAGAAGACCCGTATTTGATTAAGATTAAAAAATTTCCATTTGTGTGGGGCTGCATATTCACAAATTTCTGTTGATAGAATGTATTTATGGTTCTGGAACACTATATGTACGATTATATTGTAATTTTGCACACAGATTTGTTTCACAAAATAACTCGTAATGTATATACATCAGTAATAGTTACGTTGCTGTTTATAGATAGCGCTAAAGAGAATAAATTATATTCTTTACTTTAAATTTTTATTTGTAATCGTGTGAGTATAAATTGTTAAAAAGGGTAAGTATTAATTCACAAAACATAAGAAGGTCCAAAAAGTGTCTACTTTTTAATAACGAAGTACTTTTTATTAACATTACACATGTTACGCTAGTATGTTTACACTATTTCAAAAGATTTGTACGAAATCGTACCATTGTTTATATTTTGTCTGTTAGTGCAAATAGCAAAAAATTATTTATTTTGCTAGGTGTATTGCTAGTAATTTATATAGCGACTGCGCTGTCAGATTAATATTTTAATAAAGGGGTAGTTACAGATTAAGAATCAAAATAAACACACGCATTGTAAGCAGTGTTCTTTGCTAATAAACATATTTATTAAATGTTAAGCATAAAATACGTCCTTCCTCTCTGTTCTAAATAGGTCACGTACTACTAAAGTTAACAGTTAAAATATAAATAAATATCAGTGTAAATACAAATAAATGGTAAAGAATCTAAATTCTGATTGGCAACTGGTTGCCAAGGTAATGCACTTTCATTTTCTCCAATGGCCATCCAATGTTGCCACATAGTCATCAGTGACAGCAATCGAAATTTCTTGCGTCATTTCGATATACTTGAAAAAAGTTATAGACAGAATTGCCTTCTCACAGGTCGATCGAAATGGAGACGAGAAGTTGAGGAGTTACAGAATCCAAGCACAGGTCTGGCATTCTCGAGCTGCCCTCACGAAAAAGGGGGGGGACTAAGGCAGCGAGCGCTTCTGTATGGTTATTGGGGGAGGGGTGGGGAGGGTCCAAGTTGTCATCCCTACTGGGCTGGACCGCGCCCTGACGGGAGCTCGGGGCCAGTGCTAGCTGCAGCGCCTACAATATTTCTGATGGAATCGTGAATATAAATGAGGACGCAAAGCTTGCAGACATTGAAAGTGCATTTTGCCCTACGCCAAAAAAGGTGTGTTAAGGTCGGGTAATATTTTTGTGAATAGGACGGTCGGAAAAAATTACTGTAGTCGTTTATTCTGTGGTTTGTCGCCCTGTCTGGCTGGAATTGAGATTCTGTCGGTTCATTGTGAAGTTACTAAACAAAGTGTCAAAACCTTTTACCGTGCATATTTGATCTGTGAGATCGGGAGTTAGGGATTTTAGAAAAACACACAGTAACGCTTATTCCGTGAACCACATGGTGTCTAGCACTTCCGCATCTAATGTCTAGTGGTCTTAAAAATTATGCATCGTAAATCTTGTAAACTACGCATTAGTTTTTTTTAATCAAACCAGCCAAATATGTTTGAATGGTTATAAATATCATATAATGAATTGTGATAGTTTACAATGAATGCTGCATGTGTATTCGCTGGCAGTATTCCTTGACTTATCGGATTAGTATTTTCTGTTTATGTGTATGCAGGTGTATGTATGAAATATGAACTTTACTTGGTACGTAACACCTAGGTAATGTTTCTGTAGTTACTAAGTATGTTGAGCAAACAGTTTTGTTTGCGTATCGCTAATGAATCAGACAAGATCCGTTTGCGTTTAAAATTGACAACGTAAGCTGTAAAATTAATAGCAGTTACTTGGTACTGAATGTATTAGCAAGGTACACCCCCCGCCCCTTTTCACCATCTTGTAACAACAAACATAATGCCGTTAAAATAATACAGCTTTCTCGGGAAAACAGGGAAATTATTTGTACTCATTTTCTTACTCGTGAGGGAGAAATGCGCAAATTGAATATCTGAAAGCTGTGAAGACATTGTAGCATCGCTGACGTCAGATTACAGCTCGTATTTACTCACTCGGCAGAGACATGCAACTCAAATAAAGATACTACATTAAAAATAAAATAAAGAATTCCAGTCTCAAATTATTTTCTCCATATTTTTATTTCAAATTCTAAATAAACAGTTCTCAATCTTACATTAATGCAGAGTCAGAAACAGTCAGATTAACGAGACAAACGAACAAAGAACAGCATCACAGTAGTTCATATATTATTCACGACACTCAAAACTCGCGCAGGAGTGACGTTAGTTTCCTTCTGCCCCCCCCCCAAGGGACCCCCCCCCACACACACACACACACACCGGCGGCAATAATTCAGCAGGATAAAGTTAGTTAAAGGTTGTTCATGGTAAAGTGAGCACTTTCTAAATCAACATTAGAAAAAGTCACTGCCCATACCTGTATACGGGCGCAATGAATGACATGTGTCCAGTAATGTTGGTAACGATGGAGGGGAAAGTAGTTTCATATATTACCGTCGAACAAAAAGTGTTAGGTAACTATTTACTATTTCTGATAACTTGAATTATTTATCTTGTTTTCTATATTTCATAATGCACCGAAGCGTAAAAATGAGCAGATTTGTACAATGTTTACTTTTCTAATAATTTCACAGTTTCACTTGACCGATGCATGAATAAAGTGATGAGGCCCGTGGTAATGTTAATTTCACATAAGTTGGAAGAACACACAACGTGTATAAAAGTAGATTTTAAGCAGGGCTTTCAAAAGTACTCATTTTACCATGAACAGCCTATAGCCGAAAATAATAGAAGTTAAAAAAAATAAAGAATTGGAGGTCGCTGGTGCTTGCCAGTGTGGACGATATTTCTCACACTCGATGTGTCTTCTTCGAGGGCTTGTTGTCGACTGTTCGCGGGTGGCTGGCGCAGGGGGCTCATGTCGCCACGTCCTCTGCCCCCACTCCTCGCACCGACTGTTCGCGGGTGGCTGGCGCAGGGGGCTCATGTCGCCACGTCCTCTGCCCCCACTCCTCGCACCGACTGTTCGCGGGTGGCTGGCGCAGGGGGCTCATATCGCCACGTCCTCTGGCCCCACTCCTCGCACCAGGGGGCCAGAAACATGACCAAATAAGGGCACGGCATGCCACGTAATCCCTTCGGAAACCTGCGCGACCCCCATCACAACCACTTCCCCATGTCATGCCGAACAATATGTTGTAGTAAAAATAATCTAAATTCTAGAACGTTCTTAAAGGAAAAAATGTCTACGAAAGTGGTAGGTATAAGGTTTTATCTCAGATTGCTGACTCAACCGAAACTGCGATTTTAGAAAAAGCAAACTCCTGAAATATAAACTTTCTAACTCTGCCAAAACTTCAAATACTGATAAGTAATTACATTTCCTCGTAAACCAAAAGGAAATTAACCAAATGTCCCGTTTTAATTATTACTAATTGCATCATTACATTACCCTCCCTCGGTTTGAGAGAGATTTCGAAGAAACCTTTCCCAAATCGAAACCTATCTTGTATGCGGCTACTCTGCTGACTACTGCGGCTCTGTTCTTTACAGACAATGTAATTTTACAATTTGATGACCAAACTCAATCACTTAAAAGGTAAATATTCACGTCACCACATGTTATGGAAGAGCGACTCAAGATATCTTCTGGGGATGCTTCAAGAAAATGGCATACGCCACTTATCCATATTACCATTGCAGTCAAATGTGATTTCTAAGTTGTGGTTGAGGGTGTGTGCATAATGTAAGCCAAAGATGATTCCTTATAGCTAGACTTCTCAGTACTCTGGTTCCTTGCTGGAATCAGCACACAACATTAAACAAATGGGATCCAGGTCTGCCCATAAATTACAAAGAGCCATTGCCTTATTCATTAAGCCAGTGCTGACAAAAAGGGGTCTTAGACCTTCCCGAATAAAAAATTCACTCTTTGTACTAATGATCCAAAGACACCATAAAAACTGGAGCAACATTTTATTCTTGCATACCTATGTTATTAAGATCCAAGACATTACAGCACCTCAACATCTGTATTTCTACACAAAATGTCTTACCTTCTCAATTTTTTCACTATTACTCAGATTTATCAACAGTGAATTTGCAAGAATTCTTAAATCAACTTTTATTTTCAACTTATTTTCAAAATTGTCATTGTTCCCCAAATATAGTTTCATTCTGTATCATTCAGTATTGTTATTTTCATTCAAACTCTTACTTCAACTTCCATCATTATTTTCAAAACTTCCAACAGACTTTCAAAATTATTATTTAAAAAAAATATTTGAACTTTTTAACAAATGGAGACAAACAAACTTATCAATATGCATTCTTTCGAAATAGCTCTTCCTGTTCGGTACTCTACTTAAAGTACAACAACTAAATTCCAATAGTTACAAAAACAATAAAAATCGTTACATTTTATGTAAAATAACTCTTCTCATAGCTTATTTACTAGTCACAACTATTTACACTCAATAAAATATACTATTTACTTCTCTTCCATTGACATTCAGTATTATTTACAATTATAGTGAGATTTTTCCACACCACAGTTAACCAACAGCAATCTTCAGCAAAACAAAAACTTTCTTTTTGATTATACTGTACCAATATTCAACAGTGAGAGAAAGGAATGTATTAGAACTGTTTCCTTAATGATACTTTTTCCAAAATTCATTAGTAAATCATACTACTGCTAATACAGTTTAAATAATACAACTGGAGATACAATATAATTATTACATATCCACATCATGACCTACTTTCTCCTCAATCTTGTATGATCATATATCAAAAGAATTATTCCTCAGAATAAACACATTAACTTATCTTTCTTACAATGTTACTTAACAATAATAATACTAAAAAACTGTACAAGAAAAATATGAAAAAATTAAGTACCTATTTCATTAACTTAAATTGCAGCCTGTCTTCTTTTATTGAATTTTTTCTTTCTTTTCTTTCTCCTTGACATTCTCACTTTGTGTCTCCTTTTCCTTCCATTCCTTTTTCCTCACGACCTTCGTCATACTGTAATTCGGTCTTTTCCCTCCTGTCTTAAATCTACCCTACTTTCCCTTTTCTTTTTTCTCACAACTTTTCTGACCCTGTGTTCCAATCTTTTCTTTCGCCTTACAAATTTTTTCCTGAATAATACAAGACTGCCATTGTCTTACAATTGTTTTTATTTGTTTTACCTGGAACATCAATATAGTGTTTCACTGTAGGATTCACCCCTCTCTCACAATAACCTTAAACTAATTGCACTGTGCTCTCTACGAACCTTGTCTGGTGTAACACAACAGGTGTTCTTAGCCGCAGCTTTAATTCATTATGAAGATGGTGTTTCGCCCCCCCCCCCAAACTTGAATTCTCTCTTCCTTTGCCACCTCTCTCATTGGTGCATTTAATTCTGAACAGTTAGGTACCATACACTCTTTTCAAAATCGTCAATCTGTAGCAAAATTGATTTTCACTTAATGGAACTAAGTATTAGTAACCCGAAACCTTTCTACATTCAGCATGATGCTCTTCTTTTACACTGTCACAATCAGTAATAACTTTTACATTTCTACATTCTATATAACATTCTTCACTTACATTGCCACATCAGTAATAACTTTTTTGCAGTTAGCAATTTCAAACTGATTCTGTAAAATAATATCTATATTTTTATTATAATCACTTGAGACAGTTATTGTGGTTACATTTTCCAACTTTATTTTTTCCGATCCAACCCTCCAGCTTCCTACCCTTGTTATTAATCCTGCAATTTTTTATTCCTTTTTTCTGCTAGTTCCCTAATTTCTCCTAATTCATGTTTAATCCCTTGTTAGATTGCCATAATTTCATATTTTACCTCCTGTGTTTCTCGTTTAACCTCTTGTTTAAAATCCCAAGTTCCCTGTTCAGTAGGCCTGTACTACCTTGTTCTAATGCTACAAGCATTTTAAAAATACCCCATTGATTATGTGTTTTCTGTGAAGATTCTGGGGCATTTACAAAAACTACTTTATCTCCTGTCAAATAGCTATCGGCTATTTTATGCCTACCTCACTATCTGAATAGTGAGTAATTTCTATTCCTGTTTGATTGTTTACTGATCCTAGATATAAATCTGTGTCAGACGGGCTACGACCTCTAGCAAAATTCTGTGGCATTACATATAGGCCTAGACATAAACATTACACTGCATACCGAATCTAAACATAAATAAAACAAATGACGAAGTTACTTGTGTTGATGGCTTCATTGATGAATTCCCCGACGGTGGATTTATGAATTTTTTACATTGTATGCTGCTGAAACAGGCCTTCTGGAGATTGTAGTCTGTCGTCTGGATCCTGGACCCATTGTTGTCTGGAACTGCTGCTTCGCGCGGCTCGTTGATTGCTGACTCGTCGTTTGGAACTGCTGGAGACTTGTAGTTGATAAACTGCTCCAATGTTTGTAAACACAGAATCTTCAGGCGTGCTTACTGTTATCGCCCTGCACTAGGCAGCCATTTTTTTAATGTCACAGGCATCAGAATTGGCGACAGGAATTTACAGCTCGGTTTTATTCACTCGGTAGAGACATGAAACTTAAATAAAGGCACCATATTAAAAATAAATAATTTAAATCTCTGATTATTTTCTCTATATTTTTATATCAAATTCAAAATAAACAGTTCACAATATTACATTAATGCAGAGTCACAAACAGTCTGATTAATGAGACAGACAAGCAAAGAACAGCGCCACAGTAGTTCATTTATTATTCACATCACTCAAAACTCGCATCGCCAGAGAAAAGGAACGTCAGTTCTCTGCTGGCACCCTAGCGACCTCCCACATCGGCGGAAATAATTTAGCAGGATAAAGTTTGCTAGCCGAAAATAATTGAAGTTAAGAAAAATAAAGAAGTAGAGATCGCGGGGTGCTTGCAGGTGTGGCAGTCATTTGCCACTCTTCAAGTGTCTTCTTCGAGGGCTTGTTGTCGACTGTTCGCGGGTGGCTGGCGCAGGGGGCTCATGTCGCCACGTCCTCTGCCCCCACTCCTCGCACCGACTGTTCGCGGGTGGCTGGCGCAGGGGGCTCATGTCGCCACGTCCTCTGCCCCCACTCCTCGCACCGACTGTTCGCGGGTGGCTGGCGCAGGGGGCTCATGTCGCCACGTCCTCTGCCCCCACTCCTCGCACCAGGGGGCCAGAAACATGACCAAATAAGGGCACGGCATGCCACGTAATCCCTTCGGAAACCTGCGCGACCCCCATCACAACCACTTCCCCATGCCATGCCGAACAATGTTGTAGTAAAAATAACCTAAATTCTAGAACGTTCTTTAAGGGGAAAATGTCTACGAAAGTGGTAGGTATAAGGTTTTATCTCAGATTGCTGACTCAACCGAAACTGCTATTTTAGAAAAAGCAAACTCCTGAAAGATAAACTTTCTAACTCTGCCAAAACTTCAAATACTGATAAGCAATTACAATTCCTCTTAAACCAAAAGGAAATTAACCAAATGTCCCGATTTGATTATTATAAATTGCATAATTACAACATGTAGTAACGTTTGTTAGATTGAAGCACAAAATGTGCAGTAAATTAGCATTAAAATGCCGTCAGTGTTTTTCTGTCTCGGTTTTCTCTCAGCTTTGTAAAAAAAATTGATTTAAATTTTAGTTTATTTTTTAATGATTAGTTATTGCTATTTCAGATAAAATACTGCTTAATTACGAAAGAATTTCTGGACAGAAATAAACTACACTGGGCGGCCGAAGTAATTCCTTTTGCTTAAGGTGGAGCACTAGTTACAGTTTTTACTGCCGATCTCGATGAAATTTCGTACACCACTTTGTTAGGTTATTTATGTTGTGTATACCTGATTTTGTTAATTTTTTTTAAATTTAGTGGAGATATTTAATAATCAATTTCATTAATCTGTCGCTTCATAATACAAGATCTGTTGAAAATATGTGTACGAGGTTTTGATCATGTGAAAATACAACCTTCTGCTTTGTTCTGATGAAATTTGGTTTATGTTAGTAAAATATTTCTGTTATTAAATAATATTTATTTGAACCTCTGCATAAGGTCAATGTGCAGACTTCGGAGAAATTGTCTACTATTCATTACACAAAATTCGGATACAGATAAAACTAGGGAAGCTACTTTTAAGTCATTATGCTAGCGTTTTATGTATAGAAAACACATTTACAACTTCCGAGAAAGCCAAACGAATGACATAAAAAAGCGTCAAATTTTCGCTGGCGACGAGTGCAGGGTCGTAGGAAATTGCTTCCCTCTCCGTACATTCACAGTGTACCCGGGTAATAACTATGGCAGGACAAACAAATAAACAATAACCATCACTTTTATTGCTGCCGCACATCAATGCCGAGTAATAACTATGGCAGGACAAACAAATAAACAATACCATCACTTTTATTGCTGCCGCACATCAATGCCGAGTAATAACTATGGCAGGACAAACAAATAAACAATAACCATCACTTTTATTGCTGCCGCACATCAATGCCGAGTAATAACTATGGCAGGACAAACAAATAAACAATAACCATCACTTTTATTGCTGCCGCACATCAATGCCGAGTCCGAAAATGACAAACGTACTTCCATTAGAAGCATAAAATTGGTCGTTTTAAAGACAATTCTCTTCATATTTCAATACGTTCTCTCGTCAATTCAGTGCTGCTCCAGAAGATCGCAGCGGCGAGTCTTGGAACTTCTTCCAGGAGAGAGAAGATGACAAGAGGAAGGAGGAGGGAAATCACTTAGCAGCTCGTTATCTCTCCTTCTGATCGGCTTACTGCCTGGAAGCGAATTTTCCTACCTGTTTGTGGGTTTCTGTGCTCGGCTGGCTCGTGAGCCACACTGATGCATGCTGGAATCACTATAACGCGACAGACGCTATGCGAAGGGCGCGTTAATGTGCTCGCTAGATTTTACCGCCTAGAGTTAAAAATTTAAAATATTTTTTATAAATGGTTTCTTTTACGATGGTCATCAATGTTTCCATTATTTTCTTATTTTGCAATCCTTTAAAAAAAATCTCTCCAGGCCCGCTGGTACTTTGAGTTTGAAAATAAGGCTGTAATTACATCTAGGCATTGAAATGCTTTGCTTATTAATACGGTAAATAATAGAGAATGTAAAACTTTGAGCACCAAAAATATGGCGGGTTTGACAGATTTGCAGACCTGTCGCGCCCGCGACGCGAATAAATTAGAAATATTTTCTATTCGGAAATCTTGTCGCTCGGGGCCATTTTCGTCGCGTTGACGTCACAGAAGTTTCGATCATGATTTGCAGGAAAATGCTTTTATCCGCGTCGCGCCCATGGCGTCGCGTCTGTCACGCTATTGTAATTCCAGCATGACACGCTGTGTTCTGCCTACTAACATGAGCAGTCTCGGCGCTCTGTTTTGCTAGACTTAGATCATTTACATGGGCTTGCAATAAGATAAAGTACTACAAAATGTTTTTTTAAATGAAAATGTAGTACATTGCTCATTTCATTTGAAAGAGCTTAGGTATTTTTATTTGTTTTTCAAAATATACAAACACAAATCCGTACATACTATCTTATTTGCATTTTTTTTAATGGAAGCATAGATTTAGTAAAAGAACTCGGGCAACATTGAAATTAACATCCCCTGGTTACGTAAAGGTTAGCTAAAACTGGCAGAACATATTGGTTTTAATTATTTTAGTAAAGACCAAATCACTTGGTTGCCAATTATTTGATCAAGTCGTGAGTCACCCCTCTATTGGTTCCCAGCCTCCACTGGTTCGGCTTTCTCTAGATGTGAGCTAGTGTGGCCAGAAGAAGGACCACAAAAATTACTGACTCAACGAGAATGAATGAAAAGAAAAGTTAAAACGAATTCGTCCCCAAAAATATTTAGTTTACAAACATTTAATATGTGCAATACAAATTTTTTACATTTTATTTTAATTGCAAAACTAATTATTGTTTCTAGTCATTGTCTAGCCTGTATTGTAATGAAATTTGCGTTTTGATTAAACTAATAACTGCATGCATATATATAATTTGTGTGGCGATTAATATAATACACAAATCTAATCAACATTTATCATAATTCCAAAAAGTAGGGAGAAAAATATGAACACAACACGTTATGGTACCATA
Organism: Dryococelus australis; assembly: GCA_029891345.1. Taxonomy (NCBI): domain Eukaryota; kingdom Metazoa; phylum Arthropoda; class Insecta; order Phasmatodea; family Phasmatidae; genus Dryococelus; species Dryococelus australis. The sequence continues at coordinate 230,907,916 of CM056996.1, read as the reverse complement.
TTTTACAGAAATACAAAGTATATTCAGCAGAGAAGAACTCATGTGTAAAAAGTGAAATTATTTGTTGGATTATATTATTTATTGTAACGTTTGATGCTATTGTACACATTCCTATTAGAGCTATAATTACCGACTGGAAAATTCTGCGCATTCATTTTCCTATCTGATAGACCCAACAATCCTCATTGCAGCTGTGTAGCTGTCTTTATAAGAAGCCCGTATTGGGTTGCACAAAAATTAGTTTGTAATGTTATTCCTAAATCGACATAGAGTAACAGCCCTTATATAAAATAATTAGTAGCTCAATTGCAAAACTTACTTTGAAATGTAAATGTTAGAAGTCTAGCGTGTCACCAAAAGAATTTATGAATACCTCGAACTATATGTGCATATTTGTACCATCACTATACACCTGTTGAATGATTGTGAATCATAAGCTAGTTGTGCAGTAAAATTAATTTTTTTCTATCTGTGCAACAAACTATTTTGTTCCTGAAACATACTATGTTTTGTTCGTTTTTGGCTGTCCCAAACACGTAACATTTGTTTGGTGCAAATGAAGATTTTTATGGGTGTCCATAAACTACAGAGTCGGTTATAAATTTAATATCTAACAGGACAGGGTTCCGAGCCTATATTCATTGCTGTCGAATTCTGTCTCTTGGCCAATACGGTCATCGTAAAATTTTTGCCAATTTACTTTTATTGTTATAGAAAGTTCAGCGCATGGCATGTACGTAGATTTGCAAAAATGTCAAGTTATGCAGAATATATGGTTTAAATCGTTTCATTGGGATTGTTTTTAACACTGTTAAGCATCAATAAATACACTAAGAAACACTGCAATACATATAATATTCAGAAAAATTACAAATGTTTTCTCGAGCTGTGAATTCGAAGGTCATCGGAATGACTCGTTGCGCTACAGCCAACCAAATACATGTCAGTACCGCAACAAACTGATTTTGCTATCGCGAAAACTTCTATAACAACGGACACACATGATTGTTAGCTAACCGTACACTTACTGACTTGAAAGAAAATATTTGAATACCGTGATATTTATAATTTTGACGGTAACGAAACTAATTACCTGAATGTACATGTAAAATAGTTGTGTATGTATCCATAAATGTGTTTAAATGATGCTGGGACAGTTATATAATTATTCTACTCAACAAGCTATGTTTAAATGTTTCGCTTGGTTAAAGGTAATAAATTCACATGTTTGGATAAACATAAGATTGTTCGAGAGGACAAAATATTTTTTAGCGTAAAATTGTTCTCAAACAAGTTTATTACAAGTTGCAGCTACATTTTTTATTCGGCGGATGCCTGTATTGTATTGTAAAGGGCTTTTTAACGTTCCCAGGTGTGATTCTTCAAGGCTTAGCAGAGGACGGCTTACTGACTTACTTATAACCTAACTTAAATTAACACCCATGCCTCGCCCGGGATTCGAATCCAGAGCCTCCGGCACCAATAATCGGCGGCGCACCAATCGACTGCGCCACGGTAGGTCGGCGCGGATGCTTGAATAAATTCATACAGCGCTGCCTTTTTAAGAGATAGCAATTTAATTTCTTTTGTCTTTCTATGTGTAGAATGTTTTGTTGCAATGGGTTTTTTTTTTGACAGAACAGTTTATTGTGTGCTGTAGTGACCAGTCAATACCACAGTTTATTTTGATTATAAACTATATGTCTTTATTACTCCCCATAATAGCACTTATTGCAGTCACGTGATTCATATATACCCATCTATAATAATATGTGATTACAACAGTAATTCATGTGTTAAAATAATCATACGTACGTATCTACGAGTATAAAGTGTTCTTTAGTAGCACAATAACTTTGCAGATAAGAAATGATGATTGAGGATCGTGTCAAAAATATTGTATTAAATATAAATTATTTTATGCAGATATCTAGCATATTCATCAAAAATCGAGCTAAAGAACGTAATCATGCGATGTCAGAAATGAGCTCAGCAATGTGAGTTAGAACACTATGTTTTTAGTTAATACCAGGTTGCTGTATATAACTTGACGTGGTAATTACAGTTATTCCGACGAACAAAGCCATGGTTTATTTAGTCATTAATATTTTATTTTTTATTTTTATTAGTTTATTTATTTCTATATATTTTTATTTCTTTATTTATTTCCATTTAAATTTTTTTACTTCATTCTATTTATTTATTTATTTATTTCCTTTATGCCAAAAACAACAAAACAAATACCTGTCGGGCTTGGTTTTGGCTAAAAGCTGTATTTAATTCCAATCTACCTGATTCATTGACAAATCCGAGTTCCGAGAGGGCAATGTCGTGGACAGGAAATTTGTTTCCTATCTTCCGAATGCCAACATCTAGAGACACCTGATTTTCGCAAACATTTCCAAGCAGTCTATGTTTAGATGAGCTACGTGTACACCGTAGTTTTCTTTGGTTACTGACCACGTGAGAGAATATTTGGAAGAATTTAACTTATCTCTATTTCTAAACATCTGTGGTTCGCGGGAACGAACCCAAGACATGGAACCGATAAAACCATCCAGTGGGGAACGTTGTTCAGAGCTAAAAAGTTTTGAAATACGTATGGCGGAAATTCTTTTCGGGAAAATAAAGTGCCCCTACCAATATCAACAGCATATTAATTTTCAATGTGGGCGAAGTGGTGGAAAAATACTTCGTTTTATTTTATTCTGCACCACACTAATCCAATGGAAATTTTTAATCCCGAGCGTACGAATCCTCGGTTAACAACTGCCAATAAAATAACCATTTTTCCCATTGTTCCGACTTGTAGGTTATAGCCTTGAAACGTAAAGAGAGTTTAGTCAGTTTTCACTAGGGCCTCAATAATAGTGAAATTTCCTTGACTGAAACTTCCGCGAATACGTGGATGTACCTATTGGTATTGATATTGGTTTGTACCCCTTACCTGGTCAAAACTATGTAACTAGATTTTGAACAATGAAATTGCTTGTCATGATAGTTGTGCTTTTTTTTTGCATACTACAATATAATATGAGTGTTTGCATGTGTGTGTGGGTATATTGTCTCATCTGCACACATTTTTTCATGGCATAGAAAGTTTTCCAAATTTTTTCATTATGTCTACCATACAAGCAAGGAAATACAGCAATGGCTTTACATAAACAGAAAAATTAGTGATTAGAGCTCGCCATTAGAAAAAATATTTATACACACACACACATGTGCGTGCGTGCGTGTCGTGTGTAATAAGAGGAAACTTGAATGTATCTGTAATCCTCTCTTTGTACTAAACCTATTTTGTATTACTGAAAACCAAACACCTCCAAGAAATGTTATTCCTATGTATACAGAAAGCGTTGTATGGATTTTTATAGTGCATTATTTTCACACTACTCCTTTATTGACAGCACGATTATGGAAATCAGTCTCAATGGTAATAAATGTAATGATTTTGCAGATATTTGTGTAGAAAATGTTAGTAAATCACTCAGCATCGACAGCATACAATGGTAGGAAATTGTATAGCGTCATACACAGTGGCAAGTAGATATATATTTAGAGTTCTCCAAATAGTAGCAGTTAATTACAATTCATCTATGGATAATGGGAATTTAGACACTCTTCTTTAAAGTCATTAAAATAAACAAGCTACGGTATTTCAAACTATACTGTTCAAATGCCACCAAGTCAAATCTGGCCATTTGTACCTATACTTACATTCATAACAGCGGTTAGAAAGTATCTTCACTTATCAACGAATATTAATTCGGCATACAATAGCGTGTCGGCAAATAATACAACTGATTATTAATAATATTTGCTTATATGTTGCCTTCACGATTAAGAAATATTCTGGAGTAGTTATGTTAGTGTATCGTAGCCTACCAATTTATAATGTCTTCCACAGTACTGTATGTAACTTCTTCACCTAAATCTTGCAAAGGCACGTCTTGGGCTTAACTCGTACCGCAAGCAAAACGTCGAAAACAACCAAAAACATGGTTCAACGCGGCAGCAAAACCCTCAAAATTCGACACGGCCATTATTCGAAAGTCGATTAAACTGGCAAAATAGTCAAATGGCACAAACACAGTGACGTCGCAACCCCGACGCCAAGGTTGAAAAATCCCGAACCGCCATCGACAGCGGCTACGAAAAAACTCTGTATGTAACTCTATGAGAACCAGGGGAAAAAAAAAACAGGAATTACTTTATTCGTCAGTTATTATAATCTAAATAACTAAGTACATTTTCAGTACAGAGGTGTAATTTGGGTCCTGGCTGTCTGCACCCCCTTTCCCCTCCCTACCAGACCGCATCTGCTGGACCCTGAGGTCAAGAAACCTACTTGCACCTCATTTCCCCTCCCCGCTACTTGTCAGTGCACGCTGCCCCAAGCTGTCTACGATCGCAAAATGTTTCCGATAATTTCTCAAGATGGCGTCATCTGCCTAATTGCATTCACGTTGGAGGAAGCCTCCCTGCCACCCCCTCACACCCCACCCTACACCCATCACTTTCAGAGCTGGTCAGGTCTGAATCCACGTTGCCAACCCCATCCCTACACCCCCTTACACCCCTTGCCAGAATGCGTGGTCCTGGGGATCAAGCCACCTGTCTGCCCTCGATTGTAATTTTTCACAACTGATCCAAGATGGCGACAAATACTTAGTTGCGGCAAGATAGGGAGCTGGCTGCTTGTAGCCACCCTACCCTTCATCCCTCAGAACTGGTCTGAGTTCAGAGAAACGTGACCCTCCTACCCCTACCACCCCTACTCACGAAGTCGACTTTTCTGAAGACCTCCACTATCAATCCAGCCTGAAGTTCTCAAAAACCTGTTTTACGCACCCCAGTGTCAGCCCTGAGAATGGTTTGTAGGTATATTTTTTGTTAGTTGGCATCCCTGCAGTACCTGTTTCAAGACAACGCGCCCTCCCCCACTACAGTATTCAGAACATTTTTTTTGTAGGTTTGGTTCCCCTGCTTCACATCGCCGACCCTCTGAATACATACCCCGAGAGATTTCGTCTCACTCGCTGTGGTTTCTACCTTATGCAATGGGTTGACTATATGAGAAGTGAAAAAAAAATTACAAATCCCTGAAATTAAGTTCCCAATTAGTCGCCAGGTTTAAAATTAAAACAACAATGATTGTATATTATAATAATGCAAACTATGATTTGTAATAACACAGAAACACAAGATTTATTTTATTAACTCATTAAGAACTATTTTTACAAGTATTCAAACAAGACATATTTTATTCACTAATTAAGAAATATTTTCTTCAAGTATTCACTCGTTAAGAAATGTTTTTACCATCAATTCGACATATAGGAGAGAAAAAAATATCGGGAGACATTTGCCCATATCTTTTAACAACGAGGTCTTGAGAGCCGATTAGGGGAAAATGTTTGGAGTTGAGGCAGCACCGGGTCGCGAATGTGAGACTAGGGGAAACAAGAGAGATCTCCTATAAAATCCTCCGACCAACAGCAATGTCTATCACAACATCCACACATTGCAAAAAAAATTGTTTTTATGATGTGACCCACCCAGGGAAGCAAGCACAGTAACCAACGCATTCCCTTTCTTTATGTCTAACCAAAAAATTTTCTAACAGCATATTGTATTCCATGCAATATAAAATGTATATATTTGAATTTATTTAGTATTTTAACAGTTTCTGGCGTAAGTTTAATAATATAGTATGAATACAGGCTCAAATCATGTTTTTGGAGTTGGAAAATAGCAATTTCAACATTATTCTTACTTTTTTACTAAAAGTTCCAAATCTTGCAAATTTACGGGAAAATATACTACCATTTCTACATAACTTGAGTTGAATTTTTATTTAAAAACGAGTTTAAATATATTATGTTTATCTTCTTCTCTGGACATCATCGTGTTGTATCTTGAACAGGAACTCTTGTAATTTGTGTGCTTGTATGTAAAATGAAATATTAAAAAAATGTTTGCTGGTTTCTGTTGGGTGTAATCGTAGAATGAAGCCAAGGAGGGATAGAGGTCTTTGCTTCCTGCCTCTGTAAAAGGTATTCCAGAGGGCTCGCTGTCAATATATTCCACTGGGGTGTCAAAAAAGTTGTTCAGCAGAGCGTTGTGTCCTACTCAAACCTTCAACTTGAGCAGACCAAGGTTATCTCAATATTCCAATCTGTTACCGCATTCCTTTGCAAATCTCAACTCATTTAGTTATGTTTGATTTTTCTCCATAATTTTTTGTAATTTCCCCTCAGATCTTCAATGTTAGTTTTAATTTAAATGATTGTAAGTTTTAAGTCAAGAAAATTACATTTTATTCTTCATCAAAGCAAGCAAAATGTCATCCTGAATTTTTAAAATGCAAGTCATCAGCTTACCAATACTGTTAGTCACCCATTCACAGTATCGCAACAAAAGATTGTTTTCTCATCACTCATAATACATAAAGTATTATTGAAAAAAGTTAGTAATCTGAGGAATTAAAAAATTAGTAAATAACAGGTCACACTATTTGTTTTTACTTGAAAGAAAATGTATAAAAAAAAACTCCTAATCACGTTCAATACAGAGAATTAATTATACATCATGGCTTTCAACATATTACATCTCAAACTTTAAATTAAGTACACTCTTTTATTTTTTACTGTTGCCTTCTGAAAAACATCAAAACTTTAAATCATTACTTCAAGTTACATCACAACCTTAAATGAAATACAAATGTTCTTTAGCACTGACTTCTGAAAAACGGTACACACCAAAATCGTTAATGTATATTACATCACAAATTGTAAAATAAATACAATAGTTTTTTTTCCAGTTCTTGTTAACATTTACATATACAAGCCAAACAGACTTTTTTTTAAACCTAAAACTCCATTGTACATCATTGAAACTGTAAAAAAAAAAAAAATGCATCACATCCTGATACTACTTCAAAAATATTCAATTGCTCTATCATTTAGATGTACAAGCCAAACAGGCTTTTTTTAAAACCAAAAGCTTTATCTTGCATCATTAAAACTGTAAAAGACGCATCATATCCATATATACCCATATATGTAGATGGATTCTTCCTTATATTTGCTGCTTTATCGCCTAGAATTTTATCTGCTATGTATCTTTCTTTGAAAATGTTTGTTCGATCATTAACTATATTGTGTTCTTTACATGTTATCCAAAGGGTTTATTCCTTGATCGTTCCATGCCATATGTTTTGCAAGTTTAGTACCTGATCGGCAATAATTGTATTTCGGTAAATGTAATTCCAACAGTAATTTATTAATCAATTAATTCAATACACCACATCCTTTTTTGATACATTTAGTACAAGCATTGTTTTCAAATATATGCAAACCTATATATAGACATACATTTATAGTTTTATTCTAGTATGTTACGTAACACTGTGCAATTGTGCAAAATGGTTATAAAACAAAATGTACATCTGCCGGTAATTGTGAATACGAAAGAAAACGTAATTGAACACAAACATGGTATTCTTTTACCATCAAATATACGTTGTAAATAAGCTGTCTTTCTTCATGTAGAAAAACTTGTGTTATTATGTCATTGTTAGAGCATCCGAATGGACTTAAATGTGAAAATGTATGTGTGTTTTCTAAAACAATACATCAAGAGAAATATCAACAAATAGCTACCATTTTATCGTTAGTTAAAGGAATGTGATATTTCCCTTTTACAAATAAATAAGCTATAGTGCCTCTGAATAAAGCATTTCCGAATTCCGTACTAATTTTTGACGATGTTTGGTGTGTTTCGCAGGGTGAAATACAGCAATACTTAGTTTTGGTAGACATTTAATTATTGATTATTTTATCTATCGCAAAATTACACACGTATACCAAAACAATTTAAATGCAAATATGATAATTGTGTTTCAAATAGATAATATAAATCTGCAACATATTTACAATGAACACTTTTAGGTGATATGACATTTAAAAATTTAAAGATATGTGTTTTTACTGTTGGTAAGAAAAATACGGCTTTTTGGTGGTTATACCAACACTTCCCCTATATAAAGGTAGATGTAGGTCTGGTTTCGACAGTTTTTTTACTTCCACCCAAAGAACAATGAGTATTTCAAAGTTTGAACATAGAGGTATAAAACACAATCATTACAATTGCTGTTTAACCCATAATCGCGATGGGAATTGTGATTTGCATGGATGTTTATTACGTAATATGAGTATGGCTGTGAAAGATCGTGATGCGGTAAATAAATATTATGGGGAAGACTTAAACAATATTACGCTAAATGTATTTAAATCACAATCAAACAATATTCAAGACAAATTAATAAAGTTAGTTGATTTGAATGATAATGTTTATAAAACACTAGTGTAATTGCAAACATTTTCAGCAATATTAGCACTGATTTGCAGAGTAATGAATTTATATTAGAAGAATTTTCTTTAATGGATTTAGTAAGGATTTTAGCGATATGACAAACATAGTTTTTACAACACAACTTCAGAAATGCAAAACAATTTAAGAGTTGTAATTAATGAAGTGGTAAATGCTACTATTTTAAAACAATTTGAAACACAAATGGAACAAATAATACGACATATAAGAGATGAATTGATTAATAAATGATTTGGTTTAGTTACGCAAAGAGATTTGAGAAATCAAAATAATGATTTGGAAACACAAATAAACAATTTTATAAATGATTTGAAAGCTAAAACTATAGCAAAATTAGATGTTTTAAGTAAAGTCGATAAAATTGAAAAAGCTCAAAGTAATCGACTTACTACATGAGTTAGAAAAGCAACGACTTAATTCGTATATAAATAGATTGAATTTAATGTAATATAATAAAAACATGTCTGACTCTGCTTCAGAATTGCATAACTGCCGTGAAAGAGAATTATTTACAATGGGATGTTTTAAACTAAGAAATATTTATAACTGTTACCAGTGGAATGGATACATTGCATTCTGTGTTGAATAAACCTAAAGAAGCAGCTTTGGAAATTAAATCAGGAAATGAATCTTTAACAAAGAAAATGCAATCCCTTTCTCAATAAAACAATGTTATTTTGCTTTAAAACTATACATTTACATGCGACACGATATTTGGTTTTTATCGACATGAAATCAACTGGTTTCTGGGAGATTTGTTAATAAAATTTTTGCCTGAGAATAAAATTAAAATAGGTAATTATATAACTGATGTCAGTGATGTAAATGATTTAAATGATGTTTTTCGAGCCGATTTGTGTGAAATGACATTGCTTTCAAAATACAATAAGGGGTACAAGTATATTTTAACCGTAATAGACGTTTATTCAAAATATGGTGGGGGTATACCTTTGAAAAACAAAACTGGGAAACAGGTTACCGACACAATGAAGATCGTTTCACTCCAAACCGACAGAGGATGTGAATTTTTTTCTGCACTATCCTGAAAACTAATGACCGGATATGGTATTAATCACCACACAATGTATTCGGTGCTTAAAGTAAGTGTTGTGGAATGTTACAACAAATCGATTAAGCAATTAATATATAAACATTTCACATCGAGGGGCACTTACAAATGGGTTGACATTTTGCCTGAAGTAGTTCAATTTTATTATTCTAAATATCATAGAATATCAAGATCGCTCTTAAAGAACTTACAGATAGTAGTTTATTGAAAACTATTTATAATAATTAAAAGTAATCCATGAAAGGAAACCAAAGATCAAAGTTGGCGAATTTTAATGTATCTCGAAACAGAAAGGGATCTTTGAAAAAAAAATTACCGCTAATTGGACTTTTGAAATATAAAAAAATATTTCAATTAGTCAAACACATTCCAGAATGTATTGCATAGAAACATATGACAGAGAACCAATAAAAGGTAGATTTTACAAACATGAATTGCAAAAAGTCAGTTCTCAAATGAATATTTGGTTGATAAAATCATTAAAAGGAAACATGACATGTCCTTGGTTCGATGGGGAGGATTCTCAAAAGTACATGACTCCTGGGTTTGTAATCAAGTTCTTAAAAGATTCTAATACAATGTTTGTAAAAATTTCTGATACTAACTAAAATATTTTAAATTATATTTTATGTGTTATTTGATTTAGTAAATCTTTGGATGGGGTTTGGATGTACAATTTGTTGTGGAATCAATCCCCTTGTTGATTGGATTATCTTTTCATTGGATTAACATTGGGGTGGTATTCCACTGTGATTAAATCCCTTTAATTGTAATGGGATTTATTGTTAGTTCATCAGAATACTTTTCTGGGTTTCATAATTGTTTGTTGTAGGTTATATTTCTTTGATTGTAATGTTGCAGGTCTTAAAAATTGATTAGTTTTAAGAGAGCAAAATAATATTCCCCTTGCTAAAAACTTTTTGATGGTGTTTCACTACTTAAAAGTTTTTGACTTTGTAAAAATTTGAATTTTTTATGGTTTAAATGATTTCATAAATGGTTTTGATGGTGTAAGATCCAAATTTTTTTTAAAAATGTTATTTATTCTCTTACAAAAATAACGTTTAAAGTAGGTTTAAACTGAAATGTAATAGCACAAGTTTTAAAATTTCACTGTTATATTCTAAACGAAATCCATGCACGCCTGGAGCAAAAAGTAAAATCTTGTGAAAGACTAGGGCGAGACAGGTCGTAAAGCGGGGTCAATTTATTACTGGAGCCAGTTTGGGAACAGGGCAATGCGCAATGTGGAATGAAGTTTGTGGGCGCTGTGGAGGGGTGGGGGAAGTTCTCCCTCCTAGTCGTATAAGCTGCAGCAGCGAGCATCAGATTCTGTGCGTGAAGGGAAAGTTGTCGGGCAGATGGAAACAGGCGGGTAATGATAGTGGTACGTGGTGCGGGCTGTGGCATCTTTCTGAAGCATTCCCTCGCCTGTTTCACGCAGTGCATAGCTTCTGCCTGATCGCAATCCGGTCCAGCCTGGCCATACAAATTTTGTTCTCTGCTCCAACTCCCATGCACAATTCACCCTCATCGACTCTCGAGATCTAAGTTTCGCCCACTCTTGCATACACTCAATTCTCGACTATCCGTTAGCTGGTATAGTACATGAGGTTTAAGAATGACTCGTCCCCATATATTTTGTAAAAACACTTCGCTGTAGTTAACTATCTTTCCAAAGTAAACTTTAGCGAGAATATATTATATATTCCTATGTGATAGTACTGTAAAAATTCTGGGCTAAAAAAACTTATACGTGAAATACATATTTTTGTCTGCTGGATGAATAAATATACATTTGAATGAAACTAAAATTTATTTTCCAACATGTTGTTTAATGTACGTTTTCAATGGTTGAAAATAAAGTTGACTTGACTATTTGCTTACATTGTAATAGTTAAAACCTGAGTAAAAAAGAATTTTTTTTAAATGGTGTTTTTTTTTTCAATGTTTTAAATCTTAGCGAGTTGAAATTATGTATTATAGCTGTGTTGGTATGAAATTTTATCAGTGATTAGTTAAAGTTGTTGGAAAATGGGAATAAAGTTTAAAACATTTTGTAAAATTATTACAAACGGGAATAAAGATTGTTGGAAATGGTAATAAAGATTGGTGGAAAATGGGGGGAAAAATTGGGAAAAAATGGTTTATTTTTTTAATTGAATTTATTTGTGTGTTAAAAACATTTAGAATGTATTTCTTAGTGATGAGGAAAATAAAATTTTATCGGCGGGAGATGTGAAATTTTTTAATTCGCTGAGAATGCACTAGGCTCTTTCATCTCGAAGAGGAAGCTTCAGTGCCCGAGCGAAAATAGGAGTTGGTAGGAGAGAAGGGAAATAGTCCGAGTCAGTTCAAAATCCGCTGCTGCCTCCCTAGGGAAACCGTCACTTTGGCCTTGAAACAAGCTTCGTTCATAGCCGAGGCAGCGCTCTGAAGGTGAAGAGCTGTCGAGCCGAAACAGGGAAACCAACACTAGAAAAACACTTTCTAAATACTGAAAAGGGGGGGGGGGGGCTGCATAGCCGTGGTCTTGGAGAAGAACTCGCTTTTCGCAAAAAGACAGCTTCTGGAGTAGGGGTGTAGGGGGCACGTTCCTCTGTACAAGGGCTGGTTCTGAGGAGGAAGGGTAGAGGGTAGGGTGGTTATGAGCAGCCAGCTCCCGATCTGCACGCAACTAGGCATTTGTCGCCGCATTGAATCAGTTGTGAAGAATAGCAATCTCAGTCAACCCGGGTGACTGACCCCAGGACCTCGCAACCACGTGTGAAGGGGGGGGAGGGGACTAGCTGGCATTGTGGATTCGGTCCAGCTCTGAAGGCGAGGGGTTGAGGGTACAGGGTGGCTGCAAGCAAGCAGCGCCCAATATGAATGCAAGTAGGCAGGTTATGCTATTTTGAGAAATTACCGAAAAAATTTGGCGATCACGGGCAGATTGGGGCAGTGTACACTGACAAGGGGAGGGAGGGTAAAGGGGGTTCAAGCTGGTGTCTTGACCTCAACGTCCCACAGACACGTTCATGTAGGGGGAAGGGGGTGCAGGCAGCCAGGACCCGATCTACACCTCTGTAGGCAGTCTGCGCCATATTCAGTCATTCATCAACGCTTGTGGGAGACAGATGTGCTACTCATCAGCTCCTCTGAACCAGCTAAACACCGCATCTCTAGACACTTGGCAGCTGACGAGACCACCCTCAGCTCTAACTACGCACCGGCGACCATCACACTTACCTTCATCTCTATTGTGCTACCCGCAATTAATGTTTTACTATAAAAACTATTTTATCTGGAAACTTTTTTTGTGTGTTTAGTCAATAATGCGATAAGATTTTCAATTTCTGTGTTCAGTAGACAAAACTTAATAGTATTTTCAATTTAGGTTTTTTTTTATAGCAAGTGATGCGAATTTCAGATTTAACAAAAATTCATCATCCGAGTGTACCTATGCTTCGACGGAAATGAGGTGTGTTTAAAAGTGAATTATTCTGAAAATAGTGAAACTTTAGTTTAAAAATTATCATTTCATTGTCTGTTGTAGGACGAATACGGAGTTTTTCTCGTAAATTTCAACTTATTTGCCTTCAAGATGTCGGCTTCACTACATGTATATAATCACACAGCTTTAAATATGAGGTAATTGCTATGCTGGACTCATCAATACATCAGACTCCACATCAAACAGACGTGTTTTAAAAAATACTCAAGTATGTGCGAGAGGTGTTAAGTAGTGTATTTCTATTATGCTATTGTGTCTGTTAAAAATTTAAATTGTATAATTCAAATTCGTGTTTGGAAATCTTTATTTATTCATACTGACTAGCTGGATTTTGTTTATTGAGTTTGCACTTGTCGACATCAGCTTTTATTCACGTAGTTAAAATTCTCTCGCATGTAAATTAATTTCTAAGCTCGAGACTCACATTACGTTTAAGACTCCCGTAATTCCATTTATTATTCACGTAGTCGTTTTAAATTTCCGATTCGATGCATGTAATTTATTCATACGTAGAATGCTCTGAAATTCTCAAACGTTTAATTGCTTTCCGAAAATAGATCGTTTAACATGTAAATCGCATTTTTAAAGTCGCCTATCTACCGTCTACAAGCAATATCCACAAAAAACATAAAATTTACTCTTCGGCCTCTCTTAGAAATCGTTTAAACACTCTAAATTTAACTCATGTGTTAAATATATTCGTTGAAATCGTCTATCTTCCACCAACATCCCTACAAACACCTCAAAATTAGAATTATTAGAAACAGTCAGCCTTAGCACACTCTTTCATTGAACTCTATACCTATATAAGACATTGCAACCCACCACTCTGGTCAGTCGCCTCCAGGACACCACTCCGTCAACATTCTACAGAGCTCCTGCTATCCCCACCCAAAAAGAAAGGAAGGAAATCAAGGAAAAAAATTTAATCCGATTAAAAATCAATGCTTTCAATCCATTTAACCCTTTCAATCATTTTAACCCTTTCATTAAATGTAACCCTCAATCAATTTAATCAACCCTTTGATATCAATTTAACCCTTTCAATCAATAAAGGTGTCATCCCTTTTGATCTGAAACCCCTACGCTTCTACTACTCAATTTCGCTTGAATGAACAAAAATATATTTACGACGAGTTTGACCCATATTTTCAACAAAATTCATAGTGCCAATACTCGCTCACTTGTTTATAGATCGCACTCGCACTGAATCAGTATGTTCTGCACATCATACAGATTTCAATAAATGCAGTTTTATTGGAATGTCTAGGAGCAAAGCCTAGTATGCTGCAGAATTCGGGAAATTAAGATTGTTGAGTGTTCTATTTTAAAAACTAATGATTTGACAACTAATGACTATTAAGGGGGTAGTTTTCGAAAGCTGTTTCAGAAAACCAATTGATAGCACGCTTCTGGAGATTAGTGAATTAATCTGAGACATATGCCCAAATAAATCGCAAAATCGTTGAGAAATCGGTGTCCTGTCCGCGAAACAACTGTTTTAAGAATTGTCTTTCTAGGGAAATATTTCCTTGTATCGGTTGAGTTGTTTGTCTTCATTGATGTGTAAATCATCTTTGATGATGAAAATAGTTAGTAGCTCAATTTGTGTCCTTGTATCTTTTTCTACAAGCCTGTCACTTTGTTGAACCAGTTTTGTCGTATTTTAAAACAATTCAGCAACCTAACTTCACTTTAATTTATGAACGTGTTCTCATAAACTGGACTGAAAAATTACGATAGAAGGTTACTTCACAAACACACGCCGTCCGCGCTAAATTGAGGTGAAGTTGTCCACCTTGAAAGTTGAGCAGGAATATCAAGCTCGTATTGATGTCGAACTCTGAATAATAAATTGGACACAAATCAAAACTTACAAGGTGAAGAACTCGCCATAGTCAATTGTTTATGGTCACAATGGGCAGATGTTGCCCGGAAAAAGAAATTGTGCAAATGGAGTTGAAGTTCAGGAAGGGTATTTTTCCAGTCACGAAAATATATACTGGCTAGCAAAAAAAAAAATTTCAAAATTGATGTACACGCAAGCTTATGTTCATTTTAAAAAATGAACCAAAGTAAATAATTTTCACAAATGTAACGTATGGAACTTCTCTCCCCCCAGCGCGTCGTCACCAATTTCACTGGTCGCGTGGCAGGTCGAGTTCACAAGTGCCGCATCTGCGTACTTCGCAGTTACTGAGCACGTGTCGTGAGTTCGTACTCGCATCTGTAGCAGATGTACCAGCAAGTTATCTTTCATGATGTAAGGACAACTGTTGTTTCTTGATGGATCGTCGGTGGCAGAGATGGCGTGGATGTGGGGGAACGGACAAGTTGCGCGACTGTGTATTTGAACAGGTGTCAAGTGTCCATTCAGACGGAGGAGTGGGAGGTGTGACCTTGACACGGAGCGGCGAGCAGGGCAGCTGTAGCGGCGTGGGAAGTGGGGCCGTCGTCGTCTCGGGGCGACAGGAAGTGATCCAGCCTTGTACGGCCACTGTGCACACGCTCTCACCATCCTCTGTATCCTCACTGTCCAGTTCAATTTTATCACAGACCACATACGTACCTCGGCATGTCCTCCATTAACGTGCCAAAACATGCGAATAATCATTTTAACAACTAATAAAATATTAGAAATAAAAGTTACCTTATTATTATTCAGGATGCTCGGAAATTCCCCTTACAAACTCCTAGGACTTGTAGAGGGGACTGGGTACACTATCTTTTGAATAGGAACCCATGTCCGCAAACATACCGTTTCCGTGCTACAACCATTTCAAATCAGGTGTATCACTCGTCCACTTCCGCTGAGGGAAAGAGCAATGTCTTGGATGTGCCTGTGTTGGTATGCAACTGGGTAGGCCGTACATTACTTCAGACAATCACCAGATGGTCCCCTATACAAGTCTCAGGAATTTGTATGGGGAATTTCCGAGCATCGTGTATTTTAACATAAAAAATAAAAACATAGTATTAAAGAGGAAAGAACAAACCACATATTTTCAGCATTTGTAAAAAGGCACCTCTTATCTAAAATTGGTGCACTTAGTTTCGCGGACCTCATAGGCCCTAGCAACGAACCACCAGTGGTCCGCGGACCCCAGTTTGTGAGATACCGTAGTTGCTTGATAGTGTTTTCCCGCTCTCCGTAACACACCCCAGAGATGCACACTGTAAAAAAAAGAAGTGCAGAAATACACGTACAACATTTTGGTAATTTGACATTTTCTGTGTGTAATTTGTGAAAACAACTACAGTACATGTAAATTTACAGCAATGTACAACTTTATTCATAACATAGCACATAGATATTATAAAAAAACACAAATGTTTTGGTATATTAACAATAAGAGGGGTGTAAATTTACAAATTTGAAAGTTCGTGTAAAGATCAACGAACGTGAAGTATTAAAACCCAAATCTGTGTATTTTCACAACTACGCCAATGTTGTATTGAAACATGTACATCGGTGTAAAAGTACATATTTTTCTATTTCACTCACTAGGTAGCACGATCTTACTGTAAAAAAAACACAAACGTACTGGTATATTGACATTTAAAAGGGTGTAAAATTACCCAAGAAAAGTATGTGTAAAAATACACTAATGCAAGGCACTAAAGCCCTAAGTTTTTTGGTTTTTACAACCACGCTAATGTATTAAAACACGTTCATCAGTGTAACAGTACATATTTTTCTATTTCACTCACTATGTAGTAAAATATTGCTGTAAAAAACACAAATGTACTGTTATATTGACATTAAAATGGCCGTGAAATTACAAATGCGAAAGTATGTGTAAAATTATACTAATCCATTGTGTACTAAAACCCCAAGTCTGTGTGTTTTTCAACCATGCCAGTGTCGTATAAACTCGTACATCAGTGTACAAGTACATGTTTTTCTATTTCACTCAAAATGTAGTACCAGCTTACAGTAAAAAAATACACAAGTGTACTGGTATATTGACATTAACAAGAGTGTAAAATTTCAAATTCGAAAGTGTATGAGCGAATATATACACATACAAATTTACGGTAACTTAAAATTTTTATTTTTAATTTCCTAAAAGAAGTACACTATTTGTAATTTTACACTAATGTTCCTGTAAATTTAATTATAACTATGATGATTTGCTGAACACATGCTATCTAGCGGTAGTGAGTAGAACTAATTCGAACTCCTTTTGTCTTCAACAGGAAATCTTAACTCCCACTGATGGTATATGCTGGCTTTTGTATGTAACTACTTATTCTATATCTGAAGTCAATCGTTATCTACATTTTGGAGATAACTTTTTATAACTCTGTTAATGTACACATATTTTGTAATTACAATTGCAATGATTCTGCGATTTTACTTTTGTTTTAGTGAGAAAATACACATACATAGTGGTGAAATATCACTTGTGATGTTTGTGTAAATTTACAGCATGTGGCAGAAAATCTATAATTTACGTAGTCAAATCGTATGCACGGAGTGCATGTAATTTAACATCATAATAAATTAAATTTTTAAAACTGGTATGGTAATATTACATCTACAGTGTATATGTAATTAGGTATTATGAACATTAAACAGTAACAGACTGGTGTAGTAAAATACAACTACACTACCAAAGTTTGTGTAAATTTACATTATGTGAATTGATATTGGTATCAAAAAAAGTAAAATGACATACAGAGTACGTATAATTGAACATAGTAAAAAGTATAACAAGTATAGTAAAATTACACTGGCAATGTATTTGTAAATATACATGGGACACACAGTAAAAGTACACGTACACATGTAAGTGTAAAAATACACGAACATGTGTGGAGATTGTGCTGCCACGTACATTCGTGTAAAATTACGCAATTTTTTTTACAGTGTACGATTTTAATATATTGATAACTCTTTCAAAATAATGGCTAAATAAATCCGCATCTATGATATTCACCACACTTGGTAGACTTCTAGTTCCTGCTAAGATCATTTAAATTGCTGATTGATTGCCTATTTTTTCGCCACTTTGTGAGATTGTGCCATCTGAATTAATAACATATTTGGATCACATTTACGAAATTGTTAAACAGATTGTCGCCAAATGTGGAGTACGAATAACGCATTGGTTGGCCACTCTTTAAAAGCATATTATCTCTTTAGCTCAAGCGCATGTTTTCAAAATGGTGGCCATGGAAATATATTAGTTCAGTATGCCGGCAGTACCTGGGCGAACACAAAAATAAAACATTAATAGATTTCGTTCGTTACTTTGTAAGATACGATAGTGCCACCCGGAATATCAAGCTTTTAAATATTTTTACGTGTTGCTAGTCTGCGCTGCTGACCTTGGCCCGCCCCGTGCCAGCGGGCGGAAGAGGACAGAGTAGTTATAACGGGGCAGCACGTATCAATGGAATGTTTTAAGAATGGCAGACGAGCGAACCGCGTATCAGTTACAAAAAGCGATCTTGACACGATAAACCCTTTTGCATTGCACGCTGCTGACCCTGGATGTATTTATTTCTGCGTTTATCTGAAGATTGCTCTGGATTACTGACCTCGCTGGTTTAGGCAGCCTCTTTCATGTTACTTGTGGAGCTAAGGAAGAGGTGGGTGGAAATAGAATAGAGAATATAGCATGGAAATAGAGACTAGGGTAAGCAAGTTCAGTAATCCGCATTAGGTTACTAGATTTCACGGTCGTTTCGTGTGCTGCATGTCCAGGCTGCGTTAGATAAACTTTGTCCTCCGGTCTGCTAAATAACTCAAAATGCTAAAATGTTTCAAGTCTAATCGTAAGGAAGAAATTCCACTAATGCTCCATGCTCGTAGCGATATAATTGAAAATTATGAGGGGCTGCATTAGTGCGGTCCGTGTCGTTGCTGACACTTATTTATAACACCTACTCTACATTATTGTTAGTATTCCGAATAAAAGATGCCCTTCACAGAAGTTTCGAGGCGTTCAGAAAGGTGGCGAGGATGTGCTTGTTATGTTATGGCGGGTGTTTGACGTAACCGAGGTGTCGTGGTGGTATTTGACGCATGGCGGCAAACCTCCTCCTTGAGGTTCGGTTGCCAAGGCAACGTTTTCCGTTTCGTGAAGTGGAAGTTTGCCGACCAGTCCGTCCTTGTGGCGACCCGGACCGGAAGACCTGAAGCTGGAGAGGAAGGGGGGAGCACCTAGTTCATCACATCCCATGGGCGCGGGTTTCGACTGGCGTGGGCAGAGGAAGGGCGACTCCCAGGCAAACAGGTTCCGAGTTGACTGACTCTTCTTCACAGCTGCATGACGACCCTTTCATCCCTTGAAGGGCACGGCACCCTCCTTCAACTGGTTCTCTCCCCTTCTTTTCTCCTCTCTTTGTTATTATTTTTACTATGCGGCCAGCCAGGCTCCCTCCCCTTCGAGGCTCTCTCTTCTCCAGGGTGGAAGATCCAGCTGTAAGGAGCACTGTTTGCCACGCTCTCAGCTCATTGGACCACTGCTCGCATATTCGTATAGTGCGATTAAAATGAGAAGATTCTCCTCGTGCAGCGTCCATAACAAGAGTAGTTGTAGTGTCAGAGCTGAAAATATTGTTTATCGTTTTCGATGGTTACTCTACGCATGTCATCGACTGATGTTTTTGCTTTATTCGGTATGCATCCGTATTTGTCAACCAAACATCCTTACTGGAGCGAAGACATGAAACGACTGAACCACCCACCCCACTGCTTTCAGAGGAATGGACTCGCCTTGTCTGATTTGAGCTTCAATGCATTCTCTTGTTATTTTTATGGCACTTTAATATATATTGTATGCCGATCCGACTGTAGCGGTGGTTGTTTGCGTGGGTGGGTGTGCCTGTCGTTTCCTGTTACCTGCGCGCGCCACAGCGTTTGTTTTCCCGTCTATAGTCTGTTCACAGTAAAGTGATCACTTTTGAGGCCCTAGTTACTTTTTTTGTCAGCCATATTTTATCACTTTACCACTTTTTAAAATAAATATTACCATGTAAGTAATAAACACAGTGTGTTTATTCCAACACACACTGAAATTATCGTGTACGGCTGAAATAAACTATATTTACTAACTATTATTTCAAATGAGAGGGCTTTAAAATATCTCACTTTGCCGTGAATAGCCTATAGTCATAGATACTTCCATGCAAGTGGAACTAAGCTTCGTGCGGGAGACAATGGGCGTGGTCGTGGAGTTGGCGCATCGGCTGGTTATTCCACCAGGGCGTGTGGAAACAATGGGCCAGGCCCTTTGTCGGGTCTGATCAGCCCTTGTAAGGAAGAAGCGCCGTGTGTGGGTTCACCCCGCTCCTAACCCCACGGGAAGTGAGGGGGAAGGGGCAGGGAGTGACTTGAATATGCGTGCCGCATATCACCGCGCGCCGCCCGCCCACTTCCCCCCCCCCCCAACTTAATTCTCTTTCACATACACGCGCGCGCACGAGCACACACACACGGGGTATTGGCGCTCTCCGCCTACCACGTACAATTAAGCAAGCAGTTACTCCAACACGACCTTGGATGCGCTAGAGAGTCGCTCCCGTTTGGAGACCGGCAAAAACTAGACCCGTGCCATCGTCATGTCTTCGATTTACCTAATCGTGTGCTATCTTAATGTTTGCCGTGGCGGATCACGTGATTTTGACGCCATCTGGTCGTGACGGTCTCGGTAATCTTTCTGCTGGAGCTGTAATACTCTTACGTAAACACGTGTCCGTCGAAAAAAACTCGGATGTCGTGTTTAGTGCTCCGCTGGAAGTAAATTAACCGAAACTGCCCATTTGTGAAACCATTCGTAATTTAACCAAAAATGAAATACTTTTATGTTATCAGAAGTATAACACTTACGATGTATACCACATTTACGAAACAACCAAACACGTAGGACATGGGGTGATTTTACAAAGTTTTGATTCAAAAATCGTGAAGAAGCCATGAATATAGACTATAGCTGTATTAGGTACTACGTGAAGTTGCAAGACGGCTAAAATTTTGACAAACATTTGGATTACTGACTTGAATTTAAGGGCATATAAATATCTTTTCTTCCATCGTTCACTTTCTGTGACCTGAAAACCATTAAATTTCTGTCTGAAATTTGATCGTGCATTCATATCAATGTTACAATAACATAACGAGACAGGCTTTAGTCATACGGTGGCTTGAAATTCGTGTTTGACTGTTCATCCCAAGCACATTTACAACTCTACGCTAAAGGGTTTTCAGGATAGGCGCATTTGAAATGTTGCCTGGAAGACGTCTTCATTTCAACCTAAATTTGGCCACTTTCCAAGAACAGTCCACGTGCTTGGCATACCACATTAGCGCTTTTCTTCACGTCTAGTAACTTTTTTAACGTGGCGTGCTTTCCATCCCCATAAATGCGGGAGAGCGAGAAGGTGATTAGGGGAGGGGGGCACATTGCCCCTCTGTAAGTTTAATATAGAAGGCTGAATGAGAGTAAATTTTTGCCCAAACTGTTTTCGTTCATAGAGATACGCTGATAAATTGTATACAATATAAAATTAATTGTCATGTATTTATGATAATTACATATATAATCGTTTTTGGGTTATAGACTTTGTAATCTAGGTTTTGATTGTAACAGAATTAAATTTTTAATTGATGCCAAAATGTCTGAAGAGGGACGCCTAAAGGCTTGCCCCCCCCCCCCCTGGTGTTTCACCCGTCTAAGTTGTTTAACCTCTGATCTCTGTTGCGGGAAGTTAGCTTGCTATATTACTAGGAAGGTAAACATCGAGTTAATGGCTACTAGAGCTTTCATTTTAAATTAAAATGTGTGTTATCAGCACGAGCTTTAATTTGACTGTTGTATTTGAGAGTTGCGCGGCAAACTATTGGAGAACCACCGCGTGACTAGACCAGACCAGCACTACACACGCCTATTGTTTTACTACCAATACATGTTGGGGCAGATGCTGTAATATTAATTCAGCGGCAATCCCAAATACGATACATGCAAATTGGTATATAATCAATCACACAATTTTATTATGCAAGTAATTTGCTACTTTCTAATGCAATTAGCAATTAGTGTTGTAAAAAGTATATTTAATCTCGATAATGTGAGCGGAACTCATAGATAATTTTGCATACATTATCTTCTGTTGCTGTAGGGAAGTGTTCCTTCTCTGCACACTTTTTTCACGATGATATTTTCTCTACTCTTGCTCCATGTGATAATTAATGTGCTGTACTGTATCCAACACGACAGATTACAAACCGGTTGTAGA